>CM014084.1:25096435-25839754 GCA_004119915.2 Collichthys lucidus
CCTGTAACAGCCTGCTAGGTTGGAGTATATGGAAGTATTTTATGAATAATCATCAATTTCATAAATTATTAAGTTCAGTGGAGCAAGCAACAACACTTGTGAGTGACACTACACTGATACCTTCACATCGCCGTGTATACGTGCTGTAAGAAAAGTTCCTGTTGAAAGTATCTGTATAATATCTATAAAGTTGTCATCTAGTTATACAGTATGTGGAGCTTTTAATAGTGTATCTGTGGCTCTCAGCCAATGGGCAGCTGGCATCTAAAGGAGTTCTGCGGCTGATGAGGTCGATGTGGGTACAAAACAGATGGTAAACTAAGCGCCGTGACTCATACCTGCAAAATTTTAGAGGTGTGTGATAAAGATTGTTATTAGAAAGAACATATGTCCGTTCCTAGTGGGAATGCAAATGCTGAGAAAATGAAGAATTTTCTTTATAAAAGAATATGAAATGCAGAATAAGCACAGACCTCCTGAGTCATATAAATGTGCAAACATCTACCCTCGTTTAATACCCAAACAGATGTTTTTCTTCTTTTTTTATGTTTACCATCCAGGTTGACTTCATTAGCCTCTGGTGCCTGATTTAAAGATGCACTGCGACGCATCTGCAAGCTATATGACAATTTTGTGGCTTGATATATATCCAAAAATGATTATTTCTACAACTTTTTGTTTGCAATTCCCTTCTGCATATTCCAGCTCATGCTTCCGTGGACACCTGCTTTAACTCTGCTAGAAAGCATAACCCTTCCACACTGCTGCATCCTGCTCCCTGCTGCTGTTAGCAAAATGAAAGTAAAGCTGCTTTCTTTGATGTAGATGTTGAGGCCTGTGATCTTACTTTGACTAATTAATTAATGACATTCAAAGCCTTTCAGCCTTCACCCTGCCAGGTTTACTTACAGCCAAACCATATTTGCTGTGTAATCATCAGCAGCTCTGATTTTTTTTTTTTTTACTTGACAATGCCTGTCTGATACACTGACTCTCCTTCAGTTGCAACGGCTAAAACCACAGTTTATTCAGTGTGTTGCGTGCCTCCCCCCACAGTGTGGTGACGTTAAGGCATGTCTAAATGTCCAAATATTGTACTAGACACACTTCTAGTGTGATCTAGTGTGTGTGGGGGGTTGGTGGTGGTGTTTAAAGGGAAAGACAGGGCAGCTGTTGTTGATTTGGGTGGATGAGACCTAGTTTTGATGTGCCTCCACTCTGTCAAACCTGCCAGGAGACGGAGATGGACTCTTACCGAGGCAGAAGTTGCAACCGGCAGGGGTGACGAGGTGGAGCGGATAGCAGACTGACAGCTGTCATCAATCACTTGCCCCACCAGCCAGATGCAGGTTGACAGGAAAAGGGCACGTTGCCTAGAATGGCGATTCGTACACAGTTTACCGTAGATGTCTTTTTGCCAGCTGGTCTCTAGTGGGATGCTGTCTGTCATTAATCCATCCAACCATCCATCTATCAATCAATTCCTTTTCCAGGGTCAAGCCTGGATGTGACATGCTCCATTTAACAGTGATGACCTGTGGCACTGCTTCATTGATATTTTCTGAGCCAACAGGCTGCATTTGCCCGAGGAAGAAACTGAAAATATCCAATGCAGATCATGTCAGAATTTGCAATAATCATGTAGTATGTAGTTCTGTACTCTTTTGGATGGAGAAGAAACTTTGAGAAACTTTTGAAACTTTGTCCATTCTCATACTCATACCTTGTGAATTTAAAGACAAGGCAGCAGGAATGTGAAAAGAATGGATTACAAAAGGCTAGTGATAGGTAGAGGGAGGATAGATTGAGAGGACCAGAAGCTAAATAATGCCAGTCCGGGCCAGTTGGATAGACAGGAGAGAGATACTGCTTTGTCTCTGAGGAGTTTCCATTGGTTGAAGCTCACTGATGCTGAACACTCCAGACAGCTTGAGCTAACTCTCAGCAAATCTTGTTTTCGCAGCCTCCACTATGTAGGTAATTCTTCCATTTCCCTAGGCGATGTGTATTCATGTTTACAGTCTGGCAAACAGGGCAATGAAATAAATGCATCCAGGGCATGAGAATATTACATGTGAGGGCCTGCAGTGTGCACTATAATGCACATAGTAAACAGTTACACAGTAAACATTCATAACTGAACATTTTAATATTATAGAACATCCAGAAAACATTACTGAATAATTCATTATGTATTTTAGACGTACTTAACTTCACATCAAAGACTCATTCCCTTGTGTGCTGTGTCTGCACACTTTGTTTCTATCCACACAATAAATAAGTTGTTTTCTTACAAACGGTCGTACTAACCAGGTCAGTCACATGTTTAACATCTGTGTGACTGTAAAGTCTGCTGTCTTTGCTTGGGTCGTGTCTGTAAAACATACACGCAAATATGCTTCAATAAGTTGTAAACTATTGAATGAATTGCCAACTATTTACTATACATATTACACAGCTGACGTTTTTTTTGTTGACAGAGTAATTACTCTTTATTAATAGAGGAAAACAAGAACAACCCCGAGTTTCTCTTCAGCACTGTAGCCAGGCTAACAGAGAACCACAGCTCTACTGAACCACCTATTGCTTTAGGTCTAAGTAGCAATGACTTCATGAGCTTCTTTAATGATAAGATTATAACTATTAGAGACAAAATCCATCTCTTGCCCTTAACAGCTGTAAAACCTGATATATGTTTAGACTGTTTTTCTCCCATTGACCCTCATCAGATAACTTTAATCATTTCTGCAGCTAAGCCGTTAACCTGTCCCTTAGACCCCATCCCAACCAGGCTGCTCAAGGATGTTTACCTCTAGTTAGCCATTCTTTATTTGATATGATTAATCTGTCTTTATTATCAGGATATGTACCACAGTCCTTTAAGGTAGCTGTAATTAAACCTCTTCTTAAAAAGCCCACTCTAGACCCAGAGGTCTTTGCCAACTACAGACCAATATCAAACCTTCCCTTTGTGTCTAAGATACGTGAGAAAGCTGTAGCTAATCAGCTGTGTGACTTTCTCCATAACAATAGTCTATTTGAGGATTTTCAGTCAGGATTTAGAGTGCATCATAGCACAGAGACCGCATTAGTCAAGGTTACAAATGACCTCCTAATGGCATCAGACAAAGGACTCATCTCTGTACTTGTCCTGTTAGATCTTAGTGCCGCATTTGACACAACTGACCTCAAATTCTTTTACAGAGACTGGAACACTAAACACATTAAAGGAATTGCCCTAAGCTGATTTAAGTCGTATTTAATAAATCAATCTCAGTTTGTTCACGTCAATGATGAATCCTCCAAGGAGTCCCACAAGGTTCTGTACTAGGACCACTTCTATTAGTTTATAGGCGTTTCTATCTGCTTTGTGTAGCAAAGTGGTGCTTCAAGCAAGTAAGTGCATTCGTTGGATGGTTTCAGAGATTACAAAGGATTTTACAGCTGTACTGTAAATGCAATTGGCTACAGCAATTTTTTAAAATTTAAGTGATATGTGCTCAAATACAAATCACAAGTCAAATCAGCACTAAATTTGGCTGAATTAAAAAAGGTATAAGGGGTAAAATGAAGAGTCATTTGGGAGCCGAAAGAGCCGGCTCTTTTTGGTGAGCTGAGCCAAATGATCCGACTCACTAAAAAGAGTCGGAATTCTCATCACTAGCAGGTTAGTGGAATAATGCATGGCATTAACAGGCGCCTTATGGTGCAAGGGTAAAGCAACATCTCATTCAGGGGGCAGCAGAGCCTGCAGTTTACCTGAGGAGAAGAAGGTCAACTTCCATTTTACAAGTTGGGGGTGTACGTATATATTGGGTTTAAGTGTCACAAAACACTGAGGTGACAAGCTCTTTGGGATGTGATCAAGCGCAAATATGATTGGAGTGCAGTGGAGCAGTGACAGCGCTGCCTCTGGGATGGGCTTTGATTATGCCAGGAGCTGGCTGGTAAATCAATAGACCCTGACGCTATTGCTGTCTGCACAACAAACACCCAAGCTTTCATGTACCTGTCTTGTCTGGAGGCAGCAGACAATCTGTCCAAACTGACTCACAGTTCTCTGAAATAAATGTCTATTTATGTGCACCATCACATTTTCTCATTTTCAGATTTGGATTCGGTTTGGACATCTTGGCACAAGCAGCTGGTGACCAGGTCGTTTTCATCTTAAATGTCACATCTAGTAAAGCTGGAGATGCACAAATGAATGAAGCAGACTTTCAATGTGCTGTGATTCTGCATAGTCTTTCAGCCATGACCAGGTTCATTAGCTGCTTGGGCGTGTTTGAGCAAAATTTTAATAACGCTGTCTCTTCACTGCTGACGACTTTGAGAGCCCTTGGGCAAAACGGTGCAGAGCACAGAATAACAGCATGGCACACATCTTTATTACTTCGTCCTGGGGGCTATTAGGACTATTTACTGAGTTTTTCATTTGCTCAGCTCAAACTTTTGACAGAAAAGGACAAAAGACAACTTGTGTTGGCTCAACAGAAACATCTAAATCACATAGCAAATAAAAAATTCCTGTTGACAGCCTGGCCTTTATTTTTCAGCCATCATCGTCAGTTATGATGAGATGTTACTCACAAAGCTAATTTCTAAGATCTAGGGACGCTGTGATTATGTTACTACATTGTTTTGTCTTTGTTGTCCAGCTGGAATCTGATGCAGCTGCTTCACCATGCCTCCAGATGTTACCTCAAGAGAAGAATATTTTGTTACTGTTAGGAATTTTAAAAACTTTTTAAATCCAGATCCTGATTGGAATCTAAGATAAGATAAGATGGAGTGTGTGTGTCTCTCTATCTCTATCACAGGTTCCACTGCTACTGTAATCATTTTATCATTCATTGTGATTCATTGTCATTTTGTCAGTCGTTGTAATTGTACAATATGTTTGTGTTGATTTGTCCTGTACACGTGACATCCATTGCACGTCTGTCCGTCCTGGGAGAGGGATCCCTCCTCTGTGGCTCTTTGAGGTTTCTTCCACATTTTCTCCCTGTTAAAGGTTTTGTGGGCAAGTTTTTCCTCATTTGAACCGAGGGTCTAAGGACAGCTATACAAATAAAATTTGATTTTGATTTTGATTTGTAACAGTAGCTCATATCCACAAAGTTGATACATTATTCACAAGTAAGAAATATAGAGAAAAAGTCAAGAATGAAGGACCTGTGGTAGAGCTCCTTCTTACATGGAGGGAGTAGCAGTCTGTTGCTGAAGGAGCTGTTTAAGGCCTCCACAGTCTCATACAGGAGGTGAGAGGAGTTGTTCATGACGGATGTCAGCTCTGCTAACATCCTCCTCTCTCCCACTTTCTCTATCGAGTGTAGGGGGCAGTCCAGGACAGAGATGTACCTCTTCACCAGTTTAAGTCTTTTCATTCGCTCTCTCTCTCTCTGTAGATGCCACCACAGTGTCATAGAGGTTTTTTAACAGAGTCCGGCACACTCTAAAGGACCTTAGTCTCCTCAGTATATGGAGACGACAATTTTTTTAAAGACATCTGTGTTGCCAAACCAGTCTAGTTTGTTTTTGAGGTGAACACAGAGGTATTTATTTGCTCCCACCATCTCCATATCCAGTCTCTGGATGTTCACCGGTCTGGTGAACATTCAGAGAGGTGTCTTCCTCCGGGCGTTGATCACCATCTCCTTCATCTTGCTGGCGTTGATATGGAGGTGGGTGAGAGCGCACCAGTCGACAAAGTCTGTGATGACCCGCTCATTTGTTTTTGATAAACGTCCAAGATGGCTGTATCAGAACTTCTGTAGATGACAGCTGATCGGTTTTGTGTCTGAAGTCTGTATCTGTAGAGTGCAAGTCCATCTGATACTTAGTTACCTAAATGCTGATATATGTATCTGAGACACTAAAATAACTAAAACTGATATACCATGTTTTTTTTTTTTACAAACAATCCAGTCTAAATACTGAAGGTCCCACTTCAAAACTATTAAATTTAAGAGGTTTACAAGGAGGATGTGACTCCTGAAACTGATGTTAGAGAGAGAAGACATATCACTGGTGCAGAGAGCTTTTAACAGACAACAGACACGTTTAATTTTGGCCTGACATCAAGTTACTCACCAAATTAGCGTCAGTCAGTGAAGGCTGATATGACCTTTGTGATTTTAACCGTTGAAAGCTCAAGTTAGTGCCGGCTAACAATAAGAAGCTGCTTGAATATTTTCCGCACAACTCTTGCAACTGGTTGTTGTCATGTCGTCGTTGACCTTTAGAGCTTTCTCTCCTCTCCGCTGCTGTCAGCTGTCGTTTCACTGCAAAATCATTGTGACTCCTCCTGCACCCCGTTCACCTGCAGTTCATCATATCCATGGTTGAGCTCAACAAGTCCACTCTTCATCACATCCAAGTATTTAGTCTTTCTCTTCATCCCTCACACCATCACCAGTTTCTGCACCCCACCACAACTTCACCAAGAGTTTTCACATCTATTTGGCAAATGTCAAAAAATATTTGTTGTATTGTTGTATTTGTTGAAGCATGAGAGCTGTGCAGTGCTGTGTCACAAGTAAGCATAGTTGTCTTCCATGTCTAAGGATAGAGGGTGTCACTCCCTGTAGATTGTAAAGCCCTCTGAGGCAAATGTACTTTATGACTTTGGGCTATACAAATAAAATTGATTTGATTTGTAGCTTTAGAGATGTTTTGCATAGAGAGATGTCTGCCTGTGGTTCTAGCATCACAGGTCAGCTCACTCTTAGATGCAATTGTAAATTGAAGTTAAAGTTAGTTTGAAGAGACGTGCTCAGTTTGAAAGTCTTTAAATGATGAATAGATAGTCACATCGTATTTAAATGTTGATATTGTTGCAATGACTCTCAATAAAATGTTTTAGTGACTGTAGTGTTTGTGTCCTTTGCTGAGCAGGCAATTAACACTGAACATTGAAATAAAATCAATCCTCTTCTACGATCATAAAAAAAGCTTTTCCACTTCCTCTGCTCTATAACAATAATGAACAACAGTAACAGTGTCAGTCCACATAAACCTGAACACCAAACAGCTCAGGCTTCTAAAGTGCCCTGTACTGTAGGTACAATGTTATCTCTATTACTGAGTGCGACTACTTTTTAACAGGAGCGTGTGAGCTATATGTCAGCATGTTCTTGACTCTTTCCTTGGACCTTTGTAAAAACTCAACCCTGTAGTTATTTAGCAGTTATATAGTTCATCATGCCTTGTTTTGTTATCATGAGTACTGCTCCATTGTGTTGGGAAGTTCAGATTTTAGTAAATTAAACAAATTTACACCATTTTGTTCATTTTAACTAGTGCAGTGCTGCAGTGCTAACAAATGAACAACCGATCTGTATGAACGAACCGCTGTGCGTACTACTTGTCACACAGCCTTGAGT
Source organism: Collichthys lucidus (assembly GCA_004119915.2). Lineage (NCBI taxonomy): Eukaryota > Metazoa > Chordata > Actinopteri > Sciaenidae > Collichthys > Collichthys lucidus. The sequence continues at coordinate 25,103,821 of CM014084.1, forward strand.
TTCACGTGACAAATGAACAACAGACTCGAGAGACTGAGCATGCATAGTTGAGTCGTGAACTAATCATTTCTGTTTTCTTGTGCTGACTGAGTGTATGCAGTGGCCATGTGGCAATGGATGGTACTGCATGAAAATGAACGAATCACTCACTGAGACTACTCATTCCAGAGTCATATAAAACATTAGTTCAAATTGAACAATACATGACACTACTGCTCCAGTGTTGGTACAGTGTAAATGATCATTTTGAATTAAAAAAACTAAATAAAATATATCTACATCATAGTTTAGCTCTGCGCCAGACATTTGACAGATTTTAGAACAGTGTAAAGCAGGAGAAGTTAATGTTTCTACCAGTGGGTGAAATAAAAGGAAGCAGAAAGCAATTAAAACAAGACAGGGAGAAGAAGCATCTCAGGCTGCCCTTCTTTTCTGCTTCCACCTCCCTCTGTTCTTTCTCTGCTGACAAATACGTTTTAGCAATTCAATTTTGGCTTCAATCTTTTCTATTGCTGTGTTGTCTCCTTGCCTTCGTGAGTATTGCGCATATTTGTGTGAGAGACTCTGCAATAAACCTGCTTCTTTCCGAGATCCTTTTACAGAGTTTGCAGAGCGAAATGAGCGACAGACATTCTCACTTGATACTCCTGCATTTCCCAGGTGCCTTTAGACACATGTGTGGAGCTTTTTGAGGAAGTTACGACAGCTTGTTTACACAGTAGAATACTTTAAAAGCACCACATGGTAGGCTCAACTGAAGCTACATTTCCAACAGCTGTATGTCAAGGGGATGTTGCTAAGACAATTTTCATGAATAATAAACAGTCACTAGCAGTGCCATCCTCAGGTCCATTTTAAAGTGATGATGAATTTTTGACCAGCTCTTTAGCTGTTGATTTTTTTTATTTTTATTTTTTTTACATCTGCCATATGGAGAGATTTGTGGGCAGATTTATCGCCGTGCCCAGTTGTGGAACTCATCGTCATAAAACAACAGACACGGTGTCTGAGAACTGTGAATAACAAATCGTCATTTCTGTTTTTTTACAGGCAATATCTCCTCTCCTTCATGCCGCTGTTTTATAGAATGAGTGGCTCCACCGTGTTTAACGCATCATTTCCCACCTCATTGTGAGTGGGGAGGGGAGAGTCGGATGATGGGTGAGTGGTTGTGTGTGGTGGTGGGGAGGGGGCCCCGGCCCAATGTCCTTGCATTTTATTGCCTAGCTCTTGTCCTTCCAGCATGGCTGGTCAGAGTGGCGCCCTGGGTATTACAAATAAGCAAATGTCCTTTTCATGCTAACACACCAGCAGCACGAGTCTCATTCCCTATGTGACCAAAGAGTGACGAAGAGGGGTACGGCACTGTTTACAGGGTTTTTAATATTTCATGAAGAAGTGGCTCGGAAGGAAAGCAGAATTTGTGAAATTACGAGTGCAGGATTAGATGTAGTTACTAGAGAGCATTAATGGAATTAAACACAGTTTCATGCTTTCTTAGAGAAAGAAAATCATGAAGCTGCTCGACCAGGTCTGCGCCAAGATTACAGCAAATCATCTTCACTTAGCCTGATCAAAAAAACTGTTCTTGGGGATGTTGCCCGTGCCCTCTCCTCTGCATTTCAACATGCCTGCAGTGAACTCGTGAACCCTCCTTGAACTGAAGTTTGGAGCTGGGTTTCTTGCCTTTAATGAGCCCTGACTAACTGGTTTTACATTTCACTTTAATTACAGATTGCTAATACGCAACTGCCTCAAATTGTTCATAGCTGGGTAATTTTAATTTTGCCTTCCTAAATTGATTTATTTAAGCTTAATGAAAGTGTTATCTTTTAAATGCGCCATCATCGCTATGGCATCTCATTATGGCCACACATCAGTGCAGACCAACAGCCTTTAATGGGAGAGAAATACAGCAAGAAATGTATTCACTGCTACTCTGTATTTATTTATATCTCTGTTGTATTTAAAAACTAAATATATATATGATATATTCTGCAGGTTTACAGTATGTTTAGAAGCAAACACAAGCTATAAGCTCTACATTTACATTTGATCATGGAAAAAAGCAGCTGTGTGATGAATTGAAAGGGTTCAACAACTGCAATCATTTAATTAACAATGACAAGGATGTAAACAACTAGACCATAACATCAATAACATTCTCTATAACAAAAAACATTCTCAACATTAACTTCAGAAAACTGGAGACTATTTATACATAGTTGAAATTAAATAAACTCTAAAGACAAAATCTGAAAATATAAAATGAGGTCACCCAGAATGTCACCGCGTGACGCTGCTGACACGGTTTCATCACCATGGACAGCACTGTGAAATTACAGCGCATTACAAATCATTTACACATTGATAAAAAAATTCATGAGCATCATCAAACTACAGTACAATTTCAAGTGCACAATACACCTGCTGGTACACTGCGCGCACATCTTACATTACATTACATTACATTACATTACATTGCATTTAGCAGACGCTTTTATCCAAAGCGACTTACAGAGGAGGACATAAGCTGAAAAGGTGTAAAGGAGCACAGAGTAGTTTGTTAGTTTTGTTAGTTTTGTTAGGCAGGGAAGCATTCTCGAAACAGAAAGGTTTTTACAAGTTTTTTAAAGGTAGAAAGGGATGTTGCAGTTCTTGCAGCCGTTGGTAGGTCATTCCACCATTTGGGGACAACCACAGAGAAGAGTTTAGAGTGACCTTGCTTTGTGAGAGGCGAGGGTACAACTAGACGGTTTGAATGAGCGGAGCGTAACACCCTGGTCGGGATGTGAGCCTTGATTAAGACGCTGAGATAGCCAGGGGCAGATCCTGAAATGGTTTTGTAGGCTAGCGTCAGAGCTTTGTGTTTAACTCTGGCAGCTACAGGCAGCCAGTGCAGGTCGCTAAAGAGTGGGGTGACGTGTGACCTTTTGGGTTGGTTAAAAACCAGTCGCGCTGCAGCATTCTGGACCATTTGCAAAGATTTGATCGCACAAGCAGGTAGGCCGGACAGGAGCGAGTTGCAATAATCAAGGCGGGAGGTGACTGTAGCCTGTATCAGGAGCTGAGCGGCATATTGGGTCAGGTATGGTCTTATTTTTTCAGTGTTGTACAGTGCATAGCGCTACGGAGGAAATGTGCTCAGAGAAAGAAAGACGATCATCTAGTACCACGCCCAGGTTTTTAGCAGCATGGTTAGGGGTAATAGTGACAGTGCCAATTTTCAAGTTGATGTCATAGCAGATTGACTCATGGGCAGGGATGACCAGGAGTTCGGTTTTTGACAGATTAAGCTGTAGATCATCCAGGTTGACAAATCAGAAAGACAGGCGGAGAGGCGTCCGGAGACCGTGGTGTCGTCCGGCTGGAACGACAGGTATAACTGTGTGTCATCGGCATAGCAGTGGTAGGAGAAGCCGTGTGAGCAGATAACATGGGACAACGAGGTGGTGTAGATGGCAAACAGAAGGGGGCCCAGCACAGACGCCTGCGGCACCCCCGTGGAGAGGGTATGAGTCGATGACAGACATCTCCAACTCTTAGTGCCCTGCACCCACTGGGACCCCCGACTTCGCGCACAGCGTCCTCATAGATGGAATCAAATTTGACCTTTTCTCTCTCTGTGGTGCTGCAAAAGTCATCAATGCTGGACAAACAGAACTGCATGTCATACTCCTTATTCTGAAAGATCCCAAAGAGCATGTCTGAGAAGGAGAACACTGAGTTGAATGTGGCGAGGAGAAAGCAGAACTCGAAGCCCGTCAGTAGTGCAATGCTGTGTACAGCATCATCATTGTGAAAAAGGCTGCGAGGCCACTTAGGTGGGAGAAAAAATGTTGGATGCTCTCTGATTCTAGCGGCACTTTAAGACATGACGAGGTTCAGACAGTGCGCATAATAGTGAATGAAGAGAGCTTGTGGTATTTTTATTTTATTTTAGCTTGGACCCCATTCAGTCCACAGGCCATGACTGCACCTCCATGGTAACCCTGGGCGATTACCTTATTGGTGCAGGCTCAGTCCTCCAGAAACTCCCAAACTTGACCAGCTTTGGCTTCTGCGTGCTTCTCACCACTGACATCACCAAACTGGGAAAAGTGCTCCTTCACACCACCATCAGTAAAGTAACGCAGGACATGAGACATCTGAGCGGTGTTACTGTCAGTTGTCTTTGTGTCTACCATAACGGAGACAAAAAGCGCGTTCCATGTCACTCTCGTCTCCCGCCATTTAACTCTGTCTCTCGAAACCAAAACACATAGCTTGGCCTTTCCCGGGATTCATGAAGGCCTAACCAATAATGAGCCAGCTAACCGGGCCTTGATAGAGACGGACGATTCTGATTGGATAACATGTTTTCAGGACAGTAACCCTTTCAGTGCTGATGTGAACTTGATAGTAAACTTAACTTTAGAACATAGATGGGAGAAAATGTATTAAATGTATTGTATTAAATTAAAAAAAAGATGGAAATTAAAAATGTATTTATTATTATTGTTTATTTAATATTTCTATTTTTTGGTCCAGATTTTTTTTAGGCCTTCTCTGAAGGTGTCAGAGAAGGCCCTGAAGGTTCCCCACCGGATCACACATTCTTCAGTAATTATGAGACTTAACAAGTACAGTGTGTAAGTTTAAAAAGGTAAAGCTTTATATGTAATTACACATATGTAAAGCTCACATCCAGTCATGCCTATAGTAGTAGGATTAATGAGCTGTTGTATTTCATGGACACTGAAAAGTACTCTGCAGCAATCATGGCGAAACAACTATATACAGTATGTCGCACAGTGTGGAGGAATTACCACACATCGTCTGCCCTTTGCAAAATGATTGAGGCGAACTGAAGGCCAGACATTTACGTCTTAATCTGAGTTAATCAGTGTCACTTCATCACGGCGAGGACAGCCAAGTCATCCTGAACCCTCTCCTCGACTCTCCATTTCCCCTCTTCTTCTTCTTCTTCTTCTTCTGCTTCTTCTTCTTCTTCCTTTATCTTCTTCTTCTTCTTCTTCTTCTTCTTCTTCTTTTCCCTCTCCCTCCAGCATGACTGACAACTATGACCTAGCACAAGAGGCAGTTTAATGGTCTTAGCTAAGATGATAACTGAACAACACTGGACATATGTTCTGTCAGTCTGCTTATGGAAGGGAAGAGCTGCTCAGTGTGAAATAGACTGAAAGACCTTTTGTACAGAACTCGCCAGTTCATTCAGAGTATTACTCAGACATGTGCTCAGTTTATAAATGTTCTGTATGAGGAGGGTTTATCGTCGCTCTTTGATACAACAACATTATATAAATATGCTTTATTTTTAAGGTTTAGTTTCTTTGACAATTGAATATTTCAGATAATTATTGTTAAAAAACCCTCCAATGTATCAAAAAATCTTTTGGGGAGTTTGGGGGCACTTAGGCTACCGATGTTAGGAAAAAAACAGGCACTGTCAAGTAAGTCTTTGGGAAAATAACCCCATCACAAATTCAGTGGCTTGTGTCAAGCACTCAACTGACATCTTTGATACAGTACAGCTCAGCCTTGCTGGCGTCATGGTGGAACTGCTTTTACTGGGGCTGAGATTTTTAAAATCTACTTTGTATTGAGATGTTTTTCCTCTCCCCTCTTTGGTTCCCACCCTCTCTGACAGCAGACGCATTGATAAGGGCAGACAGATGGAGAGGCAGAGGGGCAGTGCAACAGAGGAGAAGGAAGAGTGGAGGGGTGGTGGTGGTGGGGTGTGTGTGTGTGTGTGTGTGGGGGGGGGGGGGCTGTAACGAGGAGGTAATAACTCCACACTTCGCGGTGTGGGAGGAGACATTAAAAGACCCTCGACTTAAATTAATTCTGACAGAGTCTAGGCACAGCCCATCAATATCCTTTGCCGCCATTAAATCAACACCCAAAAAGCGGGCAGGATACCTGCTCATAAAGCCGTAGACCTGTGACAAAGGATTTGGACCCTAAAGAGAAAGCAGGTGACGGATGCACAAATCCCGACATGGGTGGCGAAGTGACGAGCAGAATTGCTAATGAAAGGGACGACTTTTAAACCCCGCACTGCTGCATGCCTGAGCAACATTCAAACAGACAGGCAGAATAAATTTGTTTGCTGGAGCTGTATTGATTAGAAGATTACACAGAAAACATCTAAAAGATCGCTGCGGTGCTGAAGGACATCGCTGTCCTCATCGTTCAGTTCCTGCAACGCTGAATTTGGCTGTTAAAGACGGCACGCAAGAACTTTGAATGTTTCAATACAGCAGCAAAGGCCTGGTGTGACAGCTCTTCATTAATCACTGTTGGGGGGGGGGGTTATCTCTAAAAAGATGCCATCTCCAAATGATGCCCTTAATTGATGAAGTTCACAGACTAATAAAAAAGGGTGGTCATAAACAAATGAAAAGTTGTGAGTTACAGCTTCACTGTAGCGCATTGCTGCACCACCGCCTTCCAAAAACTTTACAAGAACTCTGAGTTCTGCCCTTGTGATGATGATGGTGAGGAGGAGAATGAGGAGGAGGAGGGGTGCACGGCAGAATCAGTCATACAGACAACCTATGCAGGACCAAGTCAGTAATGTAGATCTATGATGCTGGACAGGGTCAGTGGAGGCAGTGGAGTGTGTTTTAGTGCACCATAACCTCAGACAAATGGGCAAGGTAGGGTAGTGCAACGGAAGAAAAAAAAAAAAAGAAGCCTGTTCAGTATGTAAGTCAAACTGAAGGGTGTTCTTTGTTCTCGAGTGGTTGTCTTTAATTTGCAAAAAGCTTTTCTTTTCCTGTAGTGTACTCCCTTTTTATCTATATTTAGCTAAAACGGCTCTAGAGTCATATTCTGAGGATTAGTTGCAGATCAGAACATGTAGACAGATCCTAATAGTCTGCAAGCTGTCAGTCAATATCTTTTTCTTTTTTTTTTTGTTCCCAGTGAATTCAGTGTAATTTGGGTTGCAGCTCATCAGGCAGACTTCCTGCAGCAAAATGGAGAATTTAAACTCTCCAATACATCCAGCTCGCCGAAAAAGGCCTCTCGCCTGTGAGCGTATCATTTAGATTGACAACAGAGGCAGAAGCAATTTAAGTGAACTTAAGTCTACCCCCTTGCCCTATAAATAATATTTAATCCCTCTTTGGACGGGAGAATTGGTAATGAGTCCCAGAGCTTTTTTGATGCATCACATTGCCTTCAGCTACAGCTGACACCAATAGGATATAAACCAGACAGCTTTCTGTGGCCTACAATGGTGAGATACGACAGCGTTTTCAAGATCAGATCAATCAAATAGTTGAAGTCTGGTTAAATCAGGATATTGAGTCTTTCGTCTAAAATGTTAAGAATGTGGAGAAGAGTGTGGGAAACACTATGAAGCATTACATTCTTTGGGGTGTCATTAAAAACCTAAGAAATATTAGTCCATGTATTTGATCTTCCAGCTAGAAGAAATGGTGAATATGTAAAAAGGCTTACTCTGCAAAAGTGTGTAAGCTTATATTGTTGCATGCCATTAAAGGTACAACCAAAACAAGTCAGCTGTCTGCAACGCCTGATTTGAACTTTAAGTCTAGACATTAGAAATCTAATTTATTAACATGTACCAATCACTGTGTATCACTCAAAGCGTTTTACTTTTCCCTGCATAATTCTTCATGTAGCCTCCAGGAAAGTAGCAGCCAGTCTAACCAGATGAATAACATGCTTATCTGTTCTTCAGCTATTAAAACATTTTTCTAAATATACTACCCTGCTGCTTCACACTGATTCAAAGTGAGTGTAATATTACCTAAATGGTAAGTAAATAGATTCCATGGAGAATAATAGCCGTCAGCAGTCTGATCTAATAAAGAAGTAAGCAGGGAGAGCATGAAGGGAAGATGAATGAATCTTATTAAAGAGTACTGATGCCTGGTCAGCAGGAAAATGAAGAAATAGCTGGACTGGACGCACCTGCAAACGCACCAAGCAGAGCCTTTGTGGTGACACGCTCCAGTTTGCATTTCACCTGGTTATTAGCAAAGGTTCTACCGATTAAAACTCTGATTGATTCAACTTCATGATCAAATAACAAATTGGTTTTATCGAAAGAAATGCTTACCATTCCTATCCAACAGAAGTCAAAGGCCGCAAATGCAGTCCTATGTCAGCATTTTACATCACAGACCACTAAGAAGAACATCAATAACACACACACATACACACACACACACACACACACACACACACACACACACACACACACATATATATATATATATATATATATATATATATATATATATATATATATATATATATATATATATATATATATATATATATATATATATATATATATATATATAATCTGTACAAAAACAAAGTGCAAAAATTACAAGTCACAGTTACGTGACATTAGTTGCCACTAGCTCTTTGGCAACTAGACAGAGCTAGGCTAACTGTGAACCATCTGGTTCCAGTGTTTATGCTAAGCTAAGATACTGGTTGTAGCTCCACTTTTTACAGACAAACATAAGAGTGGTATAACCTAACCATAACCCAAGAAGCAAATAAGTGTATTTATCAAAATGTTGAAATGGCACTTTAAAGGTCCAGTGTGTAGGACCTGTGTGTAGGTAGGGTTGAAAAATTATTTTCAATGTTGGAAACTTTCCATGGGAATTAACAGGGATTTATGGGAATAAACCAAGCATTTACAAAATTGAAGGTTGGCCATTAACACCCTTATGACAAAACTATATGTTTATATTTATGCTTGGATATGATACAGTTTGTTTAAATTTCTCCAAATTTCCAGTGAATTCCCATACATTTCCATAATTCCAATGGCAAGTTTCTAATTTGGAATATTCCCTAAATTCCCAAGTTTAACTTCCCATGGAAAGTTTAGAGAATTTTACCAGAAACTTTCTGCACCTTTGCAAAATTTATGTAGAAAGGAAAAGGACATATCCAAATCAGTGTTTGTTTTATCTGTTCTGGACTGCTGTGGAAAAATGGTGGACTCATTTTGAGGCAACAGAAACACAACAATTCTTAAATTCAGGTGATTAAACATTAAAGAAAATAAATAATAACAATAATGAATACTATATACCATTCCTGCCAATAGATAATCCTAAATCTTACACACTGGACATTTAATCTTTTGTTGCCATTCATTCTTTAGATGACATCACGTTCAGAAGCATTTCTACAGAGGAGTCCTTGAATGTTGGTTTTTTAGTCAATTTTTCGAAATCACAGAGAAGGGGTTTCTTTAGAAACACACCATTGTGCACTCATGTTCACTCTATAAGAAATCCATCATAGATACACCCTGACAGGATCCTCGGTAGACCAGAATGCAATGCAGCCACAAGACATGTTACATTTTGTGCGAAGATTGCAGAGTGAAAAAGCATCATGCTCTCTTACGTTTATAATGCTATCAGCCTTCTTTCTCTACCTACATGCAGAACACACAGTGGTAGGTTCATGTCTGTTCTCTGGGTATTCTCAAGTCAGTCTGGGCAAGGTGGGAAACCGCTTACTGAAGTAGAAGTGGATGAGGTAAAGGGAAAATGCATGTGAAAAAAACAGTGAATGACACCATTTCTTAAGGAAATAACACCTGGAATGTGCTAAACATCTCAGACTGTGTTGTGTAATAATACCTGAGGGCGGATGTGCATTCCCCAAAGGAAATTCAGTGTTTGCTGAGAGACTCAGTTTCACTCAGTCTGGAGATTTAAACTGGCCACTAGCTTTCTAATCATTAAACTGTTTCCATGTAAAGATGAAGTCTGTGTTCTGATGTTTCCTGTGTTTTCTTATTAGATCAGTATGCTGTAGAGGTCAGAAGAGATACACATATTTAAATGACACCATACCCACAATGCTCTCAGTGGCTGCAAGCCAACTTCCGATTTTGTACAAACTTAATCGTTGGCATGCCAAGGAGCCCAGAATGCATCTCACATTTCACGTCACGATTTTGACCTCTGGGACACCATGTTTATAAAACTGTGTCGCTCCTTCTGTAGAGAGCAGCAGGGTTTCATTTATGTTGCCAGAGAATTCAAGCTATGAAAAACATTGCACGAGCATGTGCAAATTCCCACGAGAAAGTGGGTCAATTTATCCAAAATGCCTCTTATCTAAACACAATGTAGTGGGTGGCGGGAAGTGCTAGCGGTTCTTTTGAGTTGTGTTGGCGGCCTCTTGTTAATGCCTGCCAGCAGACACGCAGGGTGCCCAGGTGCATGGTGCGCAGACGCCCCTCTGAGTAAAAAAAACCTTCATTATTTATTGGGCTACAAAATGAAGCTGCAAGAGGAGGGAGTTGGTGGGGTGGGGGGGGTGGTCACTCAGCCGTGAAAGCTGGCAGGAGGGGATGTTTCCTTGTTTGCCAGGGACACAGGTTGGAGCACTGGGCATGTGCTGCTACTAGCTGCACGAGCGGAAGATGAGAGAGAGACTTAGATTCAATTCCACCTACTGTGTGTGACAGGCCAAATATAGATCAGATCAGATGGAGTTGTTGATTTCAAGATGGCATGCCATGCTTTACCCCCCTCTCACACACCCCCTTCACCGCCACTAGAATCGACCATTTCAGGTCCCACGTAATCTTTAACCGTGCCTACTCATTTTCTCATCCTACATTCTCTCTCTTCCATCTCACAGTGGTAATGGCTTAGAGCCGGATCCAACGTTGATTTTTCTTCAATTCAGTACAGAATTTTGTCACCGCTTCAACCCCCATTAAGCAATGTAACCACTGCAACCTTAAGTTGGTCCACACATTCCTGCTAAAAGCATTCCATCATTCACACACTGAGAGGTTATTTGTGAAGGACATGAATAAATCAAATGACAAACACCACTTTTACTGCGCTTGAAGAATAAAACTGCAATTTCTGTGTGTTATGACTCGACCTTGGCAAGGGTCAGTATCTTCTTATCAACTTTGGCCAAAGAAAATAAAATAACTTTAAAAAACATTTGACAAAACGCTTGTTTTTTTTGCCTTGTCTCTGCTCGAGTTGTTCTTGTGATTTATGCTGCTTATTCATCAGCCTGTTTTCACACAACCTTGGTGCCATAAAGGGATGCAATCACTGTATGTTAAACACATCACCACTGATCTCAGAACTCCTTTACAAGGTCGCACTCTCAACGCTGTTATACTAAACTGTAGGATTATTCAATATTAATTTGACACATTTTGACATACTTACATGCAAGGGATTTATGAGACAGAACTGAAAAAGAACATTGAGAATAGAAGGTCACATGTACATGCTTATCCACCATCCTGGCCTCCACAGCTTATATTTGATGTCAATGTCACCTGTTTATCTTTTTATGGTGGGAGAGTATTTGCATTTAAAGACGTCATCATCCTCATATCACAAAAGCTCAGAGCCGGATGAAAATAGGAGAGAGAGTAACACTCAGAAAAGCCAGCAGCCTGTAAGGCAAACTTGTTCTTGAAGAGGTCCTTGGTGATGGTTTGGCCTGCAGTAATAGAGCCATTGCAGGAGCACTCCTGCATTCTGCAGAGGCTCCCAGCAACTTGCCAAGCTGTAGTGAAAATGGACGGTCCCTCGCACTTCTAACCTTCCCCTTCATGTCCTCCGTGGCTCCTTTTGTCCTCACTCCCTCGCCTTCTCATCTCCCTCTGTTCTGATGTTCACTCTTTTCTCCCATTCTCCCACACTCTCCTCGCCAATGCACTCCCCTCCCTGTTTCCTTACCTCTATCCTCCCTCACAACTACTGACTTCATTTCGCACTCCCTCACACGCTTGTGTCCTCTTTCCCTTCCTCTTTCCTTTCAGCCGTCAGTGTGGGAGTAAAAAGGATTAGTTGAAACCAAGAGAGGGAGCAAAGCACTAAATGACGGTATTGAATTCTGGCAAAATAAATTTGAGCTTCTTACGCCAAGCGAGGAGTTAAGTCTCAGGCAGTGCTGTTTGTAGCACATCTAACATGATAACAGTGCATAATGAACTCATTTCAGAATGACAGTTTTATTATCAAAAGCCTGCCGCTATTTCCACTTAGAACATTTAAGCTACACAAAAAAGAGGATAGAAAACTAAAGAAATATCTCTAAAACTACTCTGCAAAGTATTACGGTAAGTTCCATGTCTTATAAACACATTTTTCTCCTAATATTACAACAGTTACTTGTTGCTAATCATCCACTTTGTTCAGTTATTGTGGAATATAGTAAGAACAGGAAAATATGTTCAATAACAGTGCTCAAAAAGGAACTTTTAAAGCACATTTATTCCAAAGAAGTACAATTTCACATTAATTATTGATTTCATTGTACTTAATGTTTATTTAACTGGCTCTACTTTTTAAGCACAACTGGGCCAGTTCACAATAGAAGCAGCACAATCCACACTGATGCTTTTTATGAGAATAAAATCAAATAATGCTATAAAAAAAGTTACTCAAAAGTCAGAAGTCCAGCAGTAGAGGGTAAGGGTGACAGGCCATGGCTATAAATCTTGGATAAACAAAGCTTTGACAGCACCTTATTGAGTTGGCCTTGAGATTCTTCATATTTAAGTTTGAATTTACTGAGAGAGGCCAGCTCTGTTAGTAATTTCAGACCGCTGGGGTGAATGACAGTCAACAGTCTGAACTCAGAGCCGCCACTTTCTCTGTGTAAGGTTATGTGCCTAGGTATGACAGGCGCGTAATGAAATTCCTCTCCTCTTTACACTTAGCACAGGTGTCACTGTGCTTTGTTGCCTTAGTGCTAGAGAGAGACTATGGGCAGAAACTGCAAAGTCACCAAAGCCTGACCATAACAGTAACTCGTATACTGTACCAGCCCTGTGTTACAGGTATAACAATGTTTGGTGAAGTCAATGAGCAAGGTGAGTGTTTTGTATCTAGGATAAATGTCCACAACACAACACCCAGATAGCATGGCAACATTGATTCAATGTTGAAATTCCATCAGGGGTTGAATATTCAAGGTTATAACATTGAATCAATGTTGATAATTGTTTGCTTTTTCAATGTTGAGAAGAGAAACATTGATTCAAAGCTGAACTAACACTGATTTTATGTCTGTCTTGATCTATTTCTCATCATCATAATAACATTATTTCCGGGTGCAAACCTGATGAAAAATCAACGTTATATTTCAATGTTGAGCAACGTTGATTCAATGACAGTTTTGTTAATGTATCAACATTGATTCATTGATTGGTCTGCTATCTCGACACTGTCATATTATCATCTTTCAGGATGATGTGGTTAACTTGTTATCGTATCCATCAGACCCACAACAACATTAGCATACTTTCAGAGTTGTTGTTTTTGGTCTCCACCAACTCCTAAGGAAAATATCTGGCTCCTTGGCTGTTCAGAAGCTACTCTCTTACTTTGTCTGCCTGATAGTTCTCTGTGGGGTTATCACTGAATGATCCCATACACGTGATCCTTTATACATATAGAAATTTATATTATGGTGATTTCTTTACAGAAAACATTCTTAAAAAGTCCATAAGCTCAAGACTCTTTGTGTCTTCTGTCTTTTGTGTCAGCATCACTAAGGATATGCTGCAGCAAAAACAGGAAGGGAGTGCCTCATTCTGAATCAATATTATGAACCTGCTAAAAAAAATGGCACATGGTAGAGCCACTGAAGGAACACTTTCCGAACAGCTGCACACTTTTAATGAAGGAGGTAAAATGAGTGAAGAAGAGAGTGGCAGAGTGCAAGGGGAAGTGTATCACAGTTTGTTGCCAAAACTTTTTACTAACACACAACATTTGCAGTATGTCTGTTAGTAAATTGATGAAATGTCGGGTTTACTGACTTGTGAGACAGAAGAGTCATTTTCTGCATCTTGTTGAGATTTCACTCAGTCAAAGGCCAAACTGGTTGAAGTTGAGTGCTTAAAAACAGATTGACTCCAATGTGAAATCTTTGAAAGTATTTTTAAAGAACGTATTAATTAGGCCTGTGCCCAGTAAAATTCAAACTCTGTTGTGCTGTTCCCTTGATTCTTCAACTCTCCCATCTGTGGTGCGCCCCTGGCAAACATCAGAAGAAGCACTCAATGTGATTCATGTCAAATTCACGCTTAATGAGTTTTGGCCTTATGTCAGACCCTGATTTGAAGTCATACAGTATGTTCTTCTTAAATGCACAATTTACAAACAATTAACAGAAAACATCCCGGAGCAGGGAACAGATGGGTTACATAACCCAGTGTTTGCAAGAGAGAGCATTTTAGCAATCTCTCTATAGCTCTAGTGGAATGTGGATAATTTCAAATGGTAAATTGTAATTGATTCCACTCCATAGCTCCGGCATATACGAATATATTCTACTCCATAGCTTCAGCACACAGGAATGAAACCCAAATCATTATGGGACTGAGCCATTAACGCTTGTAGAGAATCCTCAGACTGTATTCTCGTCACGACTATTTTAATTTTTCTTCCCATCTGAGTTACATCTTGGAAGATTCCCAGACCTCACAGACTAAAATGTGTTTGCATGTATGTTTCTCCTTCTGTAGAAGTGGCTCACTAAACAAAGCTCTTCTCTGTGTGCGCTGCAGAGGATGCTACAGAAAACGAATCAGTGCCACAGGGCCCCTCGCTGTACCAGAAACAACCGAGAGCGAGGTGAGGCTACAGACAGCTTGCAAGGAGGTTGTGAGGGTTATGGGGGCATGAGGTAGGGTATGTGGCTGTGAAGGAGGGTAGTTGGTGGTTGGTGGGTGGAAGGTTGCTGCTGGTGCTTTGGAGTGCTTGCATGTTGCATGAATTCATTAGTGAACTTTTCCTGCCAGGATTGTTTGCTCCCTATGAAAAGCAACACTGCAGCCAACTGCAGCTTTTTCATTATTTATTGATTTGTTTTTATTTTCAGTTGGGGGAAAAATTCACCAATTAGCTGCTTTCTTTTTCAATCTGAGTGTACTGCCTTACTTCCCTGCTCTGCATACAGTATTCCCCGAGTGATGAATCACACTCATGTGTTGTGCAATGCTGCTGCGCTCACTGGCAGATGTTGCTGGGGCTACAAAGATTGATGCGTTTTACATTAAACACGGGAAACCTCTGCTTTATACAATTATGATGCCGGTTCTTTGGTTTTATTCATAATGATGAGTTCAGAGGTAAAGGGTGATGAGATCAAGTAAAGTCTCTTCTTTGACAACCTTTTATAGCATCACATCTTCTGCTTTTATTTCGCAGTGTGGATGTGTCTTTGCACAGTTTATCACCTACACACTCACACTCAGTATGCATACAATTAAATTTTGCTCATCAATGCTCTGTGTGATATCCTTATAATGACGTGCCTTACACTCTCACGTCTCTCACACTGTCACCGTTTTGAGATTAGATCTGCTCATGTTGACAGAAAACCTTCCATCCAGCCTCAGCATCTGAGGAAATGGCACCAAGTGTCAACATGTCTACCTCTGTGGATCCATTGTTTTCATTATGTCAGCTCGGATTCAAAACGCAATCTGGAATTTATTTGTTCATTTAAGGTTTAGCTGTGTTCAAATGTGACTTTGGCTGAGTAATACGTTGATGAGGATTTTATTTCCCTCTGATGTCTGCTGCCGGCTCTGCATCAACTCTCTGTGATTTACAGTTTTCTGAGTTTTGTTAGCTGAGCTGCACTTGCTTGATGTTTGGCTGTTAACAAAGTTGTCGACTCGCTAATTTTTGATCATGAGTAATGTAATCAGAACAAATACTAGTACTGAGTACAGCTGCCCATTGTTACCACAGTGTGATTACACTCATGAACTAAAGCACAAAAATATTCAATTCTATGCATGTTATGTCAATGGTCCAGTGTGAAAGATTCATTTCTATTGGTATTATTATTAAATTATTAGAAATCCTATTCACTGGGGTCCTGTTTGCTGATGATTTTGTAACCATGCTACAGAGTACACAAGTGGCCCAGTTATCATCATGTTATAAGAGTAGTGTAATTCAGTTTGTGAATACAGCTGTGTGTAACGTGTGCGTAAGGTGTAAGTGTGAGTGAGTGACGAGCGAGAGAGAGTGAGTGAGTTGAGCGCGTGGATGGAGGAGATGCAGGTTAGCGGTAGGAGTTATGTTAGGAATAAATGTACAGTGCAGGCTACAGTGTGTGATCAAATAAAGGCCACAGTGTCTCTAAAGACAACGCCGGAGCTTGTGTGTTATTCCACAGCTGAAGAAAGTGAAGGGAGTTAAAGATGACGAGCAGTTCAGCCCCAGGAGACGGCATTTCCCCTGTGCCAGACAGAAACATGGTTAACAATTATAACTATGATCCCAATGATGAATAATTTATTTAAATGTATTATGAATACACCACAAGGAAATTACGCTTAGGGCACCAAAATAGCTAGTAGTGGCCCTGGGCCCTAGACATGAAGAAGTCAACATGTCTGCCGTGAAGAAGTATGTTAGATGGACACCGAACACACACAAATGACATTTAATTCAACTTTTTTTAACCTAGCGCCATCATCAGGTTGAAGTTTTACTTTGTATTGTGACCATAGTTACAATTAGAAAATGTTACAGCACATGTCGGGATGCTAACACACTAAACTAACATGGTGACACTGGTGTACACAACATTCTGTTGTCAGCATTTAGTAGAGCCCCACAGAGCAGTAGACTCAGTTATGGGCAGCACACTGTTAAATGTGACAAAACACCCACACTCATTGTTTCATATTGAGTACGAGCCTGCAAGCTGCTGGCCAGTTCTTCAAGAGGGACAGTTTGATCAGTAACTGTTACATGTCCACTGTGTGCCATGAAGTCATACGATGATCTGCAATGTAGCCAGTGTATCTTACTGAGATAAATATCATTCTTCAAAACTGCGAGTTCCACAAACCAAACCGTTCACCCCCATATTTGATCCTTTAATCACAGTGGGGGATCAGTCTTCTGACCTTGGTGAATCTGGCACCACACTGTCTCCACTGAGCTTATCCACAACCACAAGGTCATAATTTGGACTGCACTACAACTATTAAAAACCATCAACACGCTGCAAATGTTTTTTACCCCACTGAGAAATTAGGCTCACTAACATGGTAAACCATCTGTCTCCCCAAATAGAACTGGGTAGCCTTTGGATGCATCTTTAGTGTGCAGTATTTTTTCTTTTTTCTTAAATCAGCTGCAGACTTCACAGTGAAATCCCAGACTGTGTGTGAACAGAATGAGAGCACAGCACTGGGCAGCAGGCTGAGAGGGAGGGGAAAACAACCTCTGCAGAGCATCTGCTCTACCCCTGCCTGCCACCAGGGGGCCACATTGTGCTTCAATAAATCCCCATTTTTTTTTTGTTTTTTTGCTTTTTTTGTTTCAGTCAGATAAACACGCCATGAAAACAGAGCTCACCTCCCATCAACTGCTCTGTAAATGTATAGCTTTGTAAGTGGAATTGAGAGGGTGCATTGGGAAGTGTGTGTGTGTGTGTGGTGGTATCTCTAACATGGTATCTCTGGTAATGAGAGATTAGCATAGAGAAAAGGAGGCCCGAAAGAGAGAAAGAGAGAGAGAAAGAGAGAGAGAGAGATGGAGAATGACAGGAGTGAGAGGAGAAGTGAAAGACAGATGGAATCAGGCAGCAGCTACACTGTGAGAGGGAAGTGAAAGAGATCAAGAGACAGGAAACAGGGACATTTAAATTTAAATGACTCATTTATGACTTTCTATCAGAGCCCAATCACTGTAGGTGCTGTGCTCCATCGCCAAACCTATCTGGACACATATGTGTCCCTTTGTTCTAGGGCTGCAAGAGCTAGGCTCCATGCAGCCTTACTTATTTTGACATTTGGAAAAAATATTATTATTTATGTAGAGAGTTGAACTGTCATGTTTGTCTGCTCAATATTAAGCTGGAGCTTAGTTTAGCATTAAATGTGAAACTCTGGCTCAGTCTGAAGGTATATAACTGTAAAACACTGTATTTTTAAATGGTTCTTTATTATTATTATTATTATTATTATTATTATTATTATTATTATTATTATTATTATTATTATTATTATTATTATTATTATTATTATTATCAATAATAATAATAATAATAATATCAATAATTTATTTATTGTAATAATTGAAATTCAAAGAAAAAACAAAACAGCAAAACGTCATAAAACAGTTCACTAAAAACACATTAGACTGAGCTAAACATTCAAATTTGTGTTAGAGATTTGAATGTTGGAAGGTCGGTACAGTCACGGATGTGTTTGGGGAGAGAGTTTCAGAGGGAGGGGGCAGCTGCAGAGAAGGCTCTGTCGCCCCAGGTTTGGTGCTTGATCATGGGTGGTGGAGTCAGGAGGTTAGCATCAGATGAACGGAGGCTGTGTGATGGATTGCGGCGATGGAACAAGTCAGTGAGAAAGGAAGGGGCCTGGTAAAGGAGGGCTTTGTGCGAGTTTGAACTGAATGCGCTGTGGAACAGGGAGCCAGTGGAGTTTCTGGAGGACAGGTGTGAGTGTGGGTGAACAGACGTGCAGCAGAGTTTTGGATGGTGTGCCGTAGAGAATACGGGTGGTAGTCAATTCTGGAGGTGAAGAAGGCGTGAATGAGTTTCTGTAGCAGAGAAGGAGAGTGATGGACGGAATCGGGCAATGTTCTTGAGGTAAAAAAAGGCAGTTCTGGTGATTTTCAAAGAAACTATTGAAACAAATAAACAAACAAAACCTAACAAAGATGCTAGTGGGGTTTAACAAAGCTGGGGTTGCTGTTTTCCCCTTTCTAGTCGAAAGCTAAAGAAAGCAAATTTTGCATTTCTCAAACTCTTCCTCAAGTGGAAGCAACCTTTCTTGGTCTCAGAGTAGATCATGTTTGTTTTTTGCTTCACTGACAGAATATATTTTCTTGGCGACAGTTTGTGCCAATTTATGATTGTGAGTTAGTGACCAAGACCAAAGGGCAAAGAGGCCTTTTTTTTTTATTCCTGCACTGCAGTGCACCGGAGAGATGCACAGTGTATCTGATTCCACTTAGCTGGGCACTCCCTGCGCCAGTCAGATGCCAACATCAGTGCCAACTCTCGCTCTCCTCCCCGCTAACACCCTCCTCCTCCTCCCGATGCTGCAGGCATGCAAAAGCTTCGGCAACTCCTGCCTGTGATAGACAGTAGGAAGAGTGCTGGGAGAGAAAGGTAAAAAAGAGAGGGAGCAACTGGGAAGGAAGTGCAGAAAGAAAGCTAAGGTGAGGATGTAGAGAGGCAGGGGGAGGTGGAGAAGCAAAAGAGAGGAGGAAGCAGAAGAGAAAACATTCTTCTGCTTGTCCTCTCTGGTAAAGAGACATGGCAAAAAGGCAGACGAAATGACAGACAGCGGGAAAGTAAAGGAGGACAGCAGCTAGGAGAGAAACGAGGATGACAAAGGCTGGAGAATGAGAGAGAGGGTAATAGAGAGAGCATGGCAGAGACAGAAAGATCTACAGGAGAGCGACAGCTGTTGTTAAAGACAACAGAAAAAAAAGGCACAGACACTGAAAAGCAGGTCAGACGCTCCAGTAAAAACCTCTGTTTATCCAAATAAGGAGGGCTGTACGAGCGCCTGTGTCTATGTGTTTTTGGTGCATACATGCTTCTGCTTTTGTTTGCATTTGCGGATGCGCACGTGCTGTGTTTATTTTGCTTGTGTTTGCATGTGTGTCTGCATGACGAATGCTAATGTAATTGTCACAAGCGTGTAGCTAAGGGGTGGGTGGGATGTGTAAGGGCGAGCAGCTGCGTATCTGAAAGCTGACCCTATGTTGCAATCATGCAAGCCAGACGCATGTGCTCTGGCACTTCTTCTTCAGAGGCCTACAGCAAGGAAATACGGAGCTTGGCACATTCACTTGTGTGTGCCTGTGAATGGACATTTGTGCACGGAGCGTGTTCGTGCAAGCGAATGCTAGTGCGATTCGTGGGGGGAACAACGCTGCTCTTTTCTGGACGGAACGGGGCTGTGTTTAAGCATCACTTCCTCTTGTTTATGCCACAGGCGACGTGTTGTCCATGGAAGAAAACCCCGACCAACTTTGCTGACGCAAGGTCAAACACACAGGCATATAGGCCCCGGGTTGCTTTGAAACAGATGTTACCCCCCCCCACACACACACACACACTGACACCCAGCCCCCTTCCCTCTACCAATGAAACTCCCACACAAAATCTATTGCCTATGACAGCAGCTCATAGGGTCAGGGTCTGATAGAATTCAAATGACAGACTACACAGATTTCACTCTCCGACCAAAGTGCATGCCTCTGGGTGTAGAACCATCCTCTGCATCTTAAAACATGACAGGCTGTGGACTCTTACTTGCCCTCCTCTCATTCATTGGACTGGCTTTAAACAAGAGGCGAAATTCAGTATTTTAAACCGTTTGGTCAGATCGTTTCACGGCTGTCTAAACAGGAAGAAAAAAATCAGACTCTTTCTCTTTGTGTTGGTCCTGCATGGTTTAATAAAGTTTTAGGCTGTGGATTTTTATTCCAGTGTGTGTCAATCCAAAGGGAAAAAATAACATGTACATTCATGGGGGTGATTTTATAATGAGGACAAATACAAAAGTTGAGTTTCTTTCAAGGCTTTTTGTGCCTCATCAGTTAAAATCAAAAGAAAGGACGCAAGGACACATGTGGTGATCACAATAACCGTGGTGCAAGGCTGTTCTGGTATTAGCACTGACTCTCTTCCTGATTATACAAATCTATTGTTTAGCTGCTCCATGTCTTCCGATTGGTTGTAACTCTGTCCTTTTCCCTCCTGGAGCTTTGAATGCCAGCAACAAATCCTGTTTTTGTCACTATTCATCCCCTGATAAACCACTTGGCAGATAAATAAACCTTGGGAGACTTTAATAGATAAAATACATGTACAGCAAGTGACTACACAAACACATTCCGATGTTTGCAGAAATGAATTAGCCACAGAACACATAAGTCTACTTGTACACCGCTGAATTCAACCTCTCAACAAACACAGTGTCTTTAATAGCCCCTAAGTTTGATAGCCTGATATTCTGGTTGAGAGACCGACCTTGTACCTGCAGCTAACTACAAATGCAAGGTACCTACTGTATAGTCATGTATGGATTGAACTCACTTTCTTGATTTGTATTGTTTTAGTTTAGCTCTCAGCATCATGAAATTCATAAGAACAGATAGTTACCTAATCAAAATGTTTCATATCATGTTATGTAAGTATATCAAATTGGGTTCAGTTATTGGTTACTAGTCTTGGGTGCCGTTACTGCTCATTGGGTACAGTTTGAAATTGAGTGGATGAATCACAACTTTAGCAATAGCAGCACACATACTAACCAGTCAGATTTTAATAAGCTCATCCGCCGACTGTGTGCTTACCCATTCTGATAAAATGGCGCCCCCGCCGTTCATATCCATTTCGACCTCTGCAGATTGAGAAGTAACAAATCACAAAGGAGTTGAAATTCTAGGCCATCCTCTCAACTTACCAAATCATCATTTCATCACTCGCATCACATCGATACATCAGGATCAATAGGATGAAGTGAAGAAGAGTAGATGAGATATGGGGCTTTGAGGGGACAAAAATGAAATGAGCTAATGCTTCAAACCCACAGCAGAAATAAAACGTTGCCAAAAGCTCATCATATGCACCTAATAGACTTCAATTCAATCACCTGTTATCCCACCATTTGCCCATTATGATTGTAAATGAAGCCACTGGAGTTACTGTCACATACTGTAGAGCTACTAGTTACACCCTGGTGTTAGCAGCTTTGTTCCTGACACAGTTACATGGCTGTGACGCACTTTAGAAAGCATGCAGACAGTGTTGTTTAATTAACTGTACAATTGGAACATGTGTTATCTAAGTTTGATCGTTAGTGCCAGACAGTGCCAGACAGGGACTAAAGGGCTTTTTGTCCCGGGCCCTGGGAATTCTGGAATAGAGGGGGGCCCATAACTGGGCCCCCATGACGTCGGGCTCAATTATGATACGTTCACTTCAAAATGTGTTGGTTTTTAGGGTAGAAAAGTGCTTTAATTGCATTCAAACAATGACTTATAGATGTTTGCCTTCATTGCCCTTGAAAAAACGGCCAATAACCCCCTATCACCCCTATTCCAAAATGGTTTGGTCTTTCTAGAAAAAAAGACGACAGCATTCGATAAGTGGTCAGTGTGCGCAAGGTGAAAAGTGAGCCTCTCCTCCCCGTCCTCCTCCTCCTCTGGTCGAGGCGGGCCCTGTCAGCGGCCCTGGTGCCAGACACCGTTAACCAGAAAGCGGCCAGCCTCCTGGCCAGCCTTCCATGCTCTACAGTGTTTACTTTGAATAGACGGGGCTATGAAAATTGTGATGTCATTGAGTCAGCGAGGAAGAAGATCAGCACAGGACATTTTCAGCAACTTGTTGATCGCACGCTTCAAAGAGCTAAGGAGGCTGTAAAAGCATAAATTGGCCCATCCAGGTGGATAACACTTTATTTTTCTGGTTCGATACCTTCCAAATACTCTAGAAGTTGACTGTTGTACGACTGTAAAGAGACTCCTACAAAGGACTGTGTGATTTGATACTAATTACATTGTAAATGGAGACAGTTTTCAATTGTTAGACTTCTAATTCCAATTAATATTTGCCCTAGCCTAGAGTCTTATTCTGTGCACAGCAGGAATTTTTGCATGATGAGCTACATGATACTTGTGAATTACAGGCAACATATAATTCAAGAAATACAAATCCTGTGGACGAATGACACAATTCTGCTGAAAATCAATACATTCTGTGTCACATTCAATCACATTCAATCCCACATCAGGGTCCCCATGTGTTGTGGATCTGTAGCCTAAGGGGGGTGCATTAAATGGTAAATGGTCTGTACTTATATAACACCTTTCTAGTCTCACAATCACTCAAAGCTCTTTACCCTACATATCTCATTCACACACATTCATACACTGATGGCATTGGCTGCCATGCAAGGTGCCAACTGCTCACCGGTCATGAGACCGACCAGACCATTACTGTCTGTCTGTGACGCTACTGTCAAAAATAGTCCAAATTTCTCAACTCCAATGCATTTAGATTTTTATATTCGCTCGGATTTAAATGGGCTACTGTTTTTTCTAATTATTAACATTGCACCATTTTTCTCGAGAATATTCAGCCAGCTCCTCTCCTCCCTATGCATCATTCCTTGGCTCTTTCTTACCAACTTAAATAACTGGGTACCAAACAAATGAACTGTCACAGAACACTGTCTCCATTTCCCCTGTAATTAGTGCAAAAATACACAGTCCTTTCCAGGAAACTTCAGAGGAAATGATTTTAAAAAACAGGTACAATAGGCCCACAAGTGAACCACCATTAGATGCGTCTGACTGTGAAAACATCCCTATTTGACAACAACAGATTAAAGTCAGGCCTGATTAAAAAGGGGTGTTTTGTTGTATTGTGTGCTCTAAATATCTCTCAGTCATCAAGATATGACTCACTTTTACCCATGATATTGTCCAGGCTGAGTCAGACAGTGAGGTCAGAGGAAGTTTTCAAATGAACAATAAAATTAAATGTCAGTTCAAACTTCATGTTTACTGTGTTTGACCAAGACCAAGACCCTGATGCATGTCACAATTGGTACAAACACCCGTAATGAGTCACATTGGACTTTGTAATGATGACAGATTTAAATATCAAAGTTTCATTTAATTTGACTTACCGTGCCAGTGAAAGGTTTGGATACAACACATTCAATATTTTTATTATTTTCTAAATTGTAGATTAATGCTGAAGACATCCAAGCTATGAAATAATGCTTTAAGTAAAATGTATATCTTAAATTTTAGATTCTTTAAAGAAACCACCTTTTGCTTTAATGGAAGCTTAACACTACAGCTCTACGAGGCCTTCAGGCGTGTCTTGTCTGCAGAAAAGGAGTAGAATTTATGTCTTTTGACCACGAGTTGTGTTGTTTATTGTTGCCATACAACAAATAGCTCAATTTGTATCCACAATCACCCAGCCTAAACCTAACTGTGATAGTTTGGGATGAATTGGACCACAGATTGAAGGCAAAGCAGCCAACAAGTGCTCAGCATGTACAGTATGGGAACTCCCTCAAGACTGTTACCAGGAAGCTAATAGAGAATGCCAAGAGTGTGCAAAGGTGTCAGGTGTCAACATGGCTAATTTTATGAAACTAAAATCTTAAACATATTTGACTTTTTTGTTGATCACGTTAAGGTTGTGTTATTTCAAAGTTGTCATGTCTTCAGTGTCAATGCACAGTGAAGAAAATAATAAAAATAAACTACTGAATGAGAAGATGTGTCCAATCTATATGTTGTCCAGACTTTAATAGTACTGTGTAATACTTCATAAAATAAACAGTAAAAAACTAACTGGGCTGACTTTGAATGTGCATATAATCACTATTTGACCACCGGTGTCACACATTGTTTCATGTTATTACGCTGACTGGCTGTTGAAGGCAGTGAGGTAACACAGCGCCTTTACCTGCAAAGACAGCAAAGAAGAAGACTGCAAGCAAACAAACACAGAATCAAATTATACATTTCTCAAAATGTTTTATGAGAATATGCAATCAACAGACAGCATCTGTTAGACCTCAAGGAGACACACAATTCAGTTCGGTAAGAACAGAACTTTTGTCTGTATACAAGAAAACGCCCTCAGCCACGGTATATTGAGACATGAAAGTGTGTGTTGAAATCCCTGCAGAGGAAAGAGTTGAAGCATGCAGTATGAATATGCTGTGGAAAGACAAAGATGCACAAACCTCAGAAGTGAACCGCAGACTATGACTGTCCAGCTATAAATAAATAAATAAATCTAAATCGATAACTTTTAGTCACATGTTCACACCTTTATGTGCTAGCCATCTGCTAGAATTTGCTGCATCGTCAGAACCTGCAGAGAGTACAGTATGAAAAAGCATTATTGGATTCTTTTTCTCTCAAATCCCCACACTGGTTTAAGACGAGACAAGATGATACATAAAGGGAATGACTCATCTCCTAGGCGCGCGTGTGTGTGTGTGTGCCTGTGTGTGTGTGTGTCTGTTGTTAGATATGGCTGCACATGAAGCATAAACAAATGCACCAAATAACTCTGCTTCTGGGAGAGAAAGCTTAATCCTGTTTCCAGTCTGGTTGATGTTGAAGACGCATGGAGGGAGCGAGCATGTCTGTCCCTTTTCCACTAAACCTGAGCCTTGGTTTAGCGAGGGACACTAAACCAGGCAAAAGGCACTGTAGCCCCATTATGTCACTTCTCTTCTCAGCGTAATGTATTCACGCTGCACAGTGTTTTCTCCTTCTAAGCTCCTGCCTGATATTGTGTACAACACCTACAGTACTTTTTTGAACACAGCTTGATGCAAAAGCTTTTTTCAGATGTGGCATTAAAAAAAAGCATGAGGGACACATCTGAATCCCAAAGTCCAGTTAACATGTGTTACTGTCACAGACGTGATTATGCTGTCACTTTTATTCATGTGTGTGTGTGTGTTTGTGTGTGTGTGTGTGTGTGTGTTTTCCTGTTGCAGGACAGTGTGGTTTCATTCAAGCAACATCAGAAGTAAACACTACCAATAATAACAGGAAGCACATGGACAACGTGGACTTAATTTACCTCTATTGCTTACTCGAAAGCAACACCAATTTACTCTGCCGTGGGTTTGCAGGAGACTCAAGGCTGTATTTTCATCCTTTATGTGTGGATTTATTTGTGTAGCATGTAATTCAGACGCAGCCTCCATGCATGCTCTCCCCCCTCCATGTTCCTCAGTGTGAAGGGCTGCTTTGAATTGGCTCACTTTTGATGCTGTTAATTTTAACCTTTCAGTCATGCATTTGGCATTTCTCCTTTCCAGCTGAGCACTTTTACGACTGTCTATTGTGTCTATTTGCTTATGTGCATGATGATTCGTGTTGATTAACGCCGTGGGCATCGCTGATAAGTGTCTCTTGGAAGAGGATAAACAACATTTTGATTTAAAAACTGCCAAACCTTTATGTGATAAAAAAAAAAAACTGAATTAAAATGATTTTAAAGTTAGTTTACTGCAGAGCTTTGCTGCAGACTCTTTGCTGCAGTTCATCTCATTTGAAAACTGGCCAGTTTTTGTGTCCTTGGAAAAAGAAGACATCCAACAGGCACATTCTGAACACTCAACAGACACCAGTTTGTCTACATCAAATCGTATCAGAATTTTGAACTTAATTTCAAATAAGTTGGCAAAAGAGAAATGCAAATGAAAATATTTGTTTCCATCCACGACAGCAGAGGGTTTCAAAGCGGGAGATGGGTGCCCCGAGGTGAAAGGCTCTGTTTCAGGGTAGCCTAGTGACAGTTACAGTAGTTCACATTTAAAAAAAAACCTTAGGACAGATATTTTATATGTATTTGGTGTAATATGAGGTTATGTCAAAAGAGCAATATTTGGCTATCTTGGCTAAATTTTTGTGTCAGTGGAATCCCATCTCTTTTAAGCTTTGTCTGAAGCGAGGCCCACAGTCTCAGAACTTGAAAACCCCTGCACTGCGTGCAAAAATGACAGATGGTTCATTGAAATAAGCAACAGGTGGTGGCAATAGAATCTCCTTTTAACCCTTAATCCGTCTGGAGCCATCATGGAGCCATAGAGCGATGAGGAGCTGATCAATCTCATGCCTTCAGTGTTTGTTACATCAGAACTTAAACAAAGAAGAGGATGAAGAAGCGAGACTAAAGGGAAATAGAAGAAAGAACTGGAACCTCTGGTGAGTTCTGTGTTCAGTCAGGCTCCCAGAGACACGATTAGTGCATCCATTGCTAGTCACCTTAGAGTTCAGTTAATGCAACAATTAAATCACCTATGAAAACTCTTTTCCGTCCCCACAATTACTGCAAATCACATGCAAACTAAAAAAACATGAACATCA
The DNA here is from genome assembly GCA_004119915.2 of Collichthys lucidus. NCBI lineage: Eukaryota > Metazoa > Chordata > Actinopteri > Sciaenidae > Collichthys > Collichthys lucidus. The sequence goes on from CM014084.1 coordinate 25,130,757, forward strand.
AAACATTTTCATCAGTGTTCCTGGAGCTTGTCCCAATAACTCAAACTAACTAAAATTTTGGTGATTTCTTAGACTTTTCTGATTTGTCTGTTCCCTTGGTTCATGACTAAACACCTGCAATACTAATGACATTCCCATCAACCTCAGCTATATTTTGTGTTTAATGCTAATTAGTAAAAACTAGCATGCTAACATGAAATGCTAAACTAAGATGGTGAATGTCATTATTATATAATATTCAGCAGTGTCTTTGTGTTAGAACGCTGAGGCTGGTTAAGCACTTTCCGTCTTGTTGAAATGTGCCTAAACACCAGACTTGCACAAACATAATTCCAGCCACCTACCAAAGAGTTTCCTCATGTTGCCAGTGTGACCTGAACATAAGTTGGTATTTTGTTCAGCAACTTTGTGTCAGCATCCTTACGAGCACTTCGCTGACATGCTTTTGATAGTAAAATTGCCCTCTGTTGCCAAACTGATTCACATTCTGTGGAGAAGCTCGGCGTCTGACGGTAACCTGCCTGTCATTGAGAGGTGTTAAAGTGGGCCATTTTCACTCTTGATTGACGAGTCCATTGACAAGAGAGATGACAAGCAGCTGTGCTCTCTTTCACGGTTTCGAGGAGCAGAGAGCAGCAACTTGTTTATGTTGATCTGTAACAGTGACAAGTGAGGGCATCTTTGAGACAGTCAATGCTTCCCTGCAGTAAGCTGTCTGCTTGTGAAGCTGGAGGGGTATAAACATGCATATCACTGAGGATGTACAGTATGTTGTTGTGGGGATGTAATGAAGCAACCAAGGCTGTTTAGACTTCCACTCAGTAAAGCAGACTGTGAGGGAGTGGAATATGAATTTCCACTGGTCAGGAAAACACAGTGATCAGAGTGAGAGCATGAGGGCTGACACACACTCGGCACAGCTGAAATGTAAACTGAATATGAAAAGCCGATGCTACAGTACCATTTAATGATCACTCCAGAAATGCTGCGAGGCAGACTGCATGTTCAGGCAGCAAAGCACTGAGGGCCAATTCAGAAAAAAAACATACTGTACGCAGGAGTAGAATTCACATGCATTTGAGTGTAAACAGGACTCAAGCATCTACAGTACATTGGTTGTCATCTGACGCTAAATCAGACACTTACACGCCCTGATGTCAAACAACAAATTATTTAGAAGATTTATATTCTTGTTTATTTTACGTTAGCAACACCAGATGTGGAGCAATATGAATGAATGTTTCCATCAAGCACCAAAATATTTATAGAAATATAATAGACACTGAGAAGCAGTGTACAATCCCCTCCCAAGGAAGCCATAGAACCAGCCATGAACAAGTTACAGTTTGCCATCTGTGTTCTGTATAAAACAAGAGCTGTGGAGTGAGTGCTTGAACAGCAAATAAGTATCATTATCATTATCTGTCATATAATTTCATATGTCTTCAATTTTACCAAAATAACCTCAGCATTTGCACGTCACGTGAGTAAGATGGCAAAGTCATTTATAACATAAACATAGAAATGCAAGAACAAATAAAGGATCTTTTTTTAAGCTATTGAGAACAAAACACAGTAGAATGTTTAGTAACACAGAATTTTACATTATATATAACGCATGTCTAAAATACATGTATAATAATGCCCGTTATATTATAACAGGTTGCGTCTTATGGTTAATCATGAGCTGTGGTTTCTGTGTTCCTTGGTGTTCCAGTGAGAGTTAACTGTGTTCACAACCATTTCAAACATTTCAAGGCATGGGCTGTGTCCGAAACCACTCACTCATTCCCTACTTCCTACTCCCTACATAGGGAAATAAATGTAGTGGACTATATAGTGAGCTCAACAGAAAAAATGTTCGAACACTTTCGGACACTTCTCTTGTCGCCGGTAATTACGCCTATGCTGTCGCACAATTAAAACGTACAACTTTAATGTTGTCTCACATAATACTTGTCCATTTACTACTGCATTTTTATTAAATCAGAGTCTTTTGATTACTGTCTTGTGCGTTTTATTTTTGTTTTTTATTTTCTATTTAAGCATATTTTTATATATTATTCTCTTGGCTCTTTAGTAACAGAAAGTTACAGTATAATCTACTGGAATATTTAATTATATGCTGTTCGTTTTACACTTTTTTTTAATGAATGTAGAAAGCCATTTAAATTGCCTTGTTTTGAAATATGTAATAAAATAAACAATAAAATAAACTGACCTCATGACTGTTGTACTGCTCCACAACTAATGAATTTGTTTCGCGCCTCTTATCCTCTCATCCAACACTAACACAAAACACTAACACACCGTTTTTCTAGAAAACTCCCGTAGCGCTATAGAAATGCTGTCTACTATCAGTCTGGCTGTTTGTGTTTTATCAATAATTCAATTATTGATGATCAGGAGGAGAACCAGAATAGCCAGAGAGAGAGAAAGGAGAAGATGCGCTGCTCTTCTAAGACTAGCAAGACGTCGTCAAATTAGCGCCTTTTTAATTAGAGTAGATATCATTTTCTATAATTAATTCACTAAACCATCCTCTGTCAAACTACACCCCCTGCTGACTCCCGTCCATCTGCCATATTTATGTTCATTTCCGTGCAGAGAAAATTTCCGGCAATGCATGATGGGATATCTTGCTTAGGTAAGTGACCATCGGATGCTCACTACATTTCGCGGTGAATTGTGGGATACATGCAGTGCACTATATAGTGGACACTAAACATTCGGACACCACTACCAAATGGCGTGGTCACTATATAGTGGTTAGGGAGTGATTTCGGACACAGCCATGCTTTACTCTACTTCCTGTGCACATGTGAATGAGGTCCCACAGAGAATTTCCTGTGGGCATTTCCTGGGAACCTCTCTTTTCTGATTGCTCCCTGCTGGCTGGGAGAAGGACCAGGTTTCCATGAGTTGACACAACAAGATCCACTCAAGTACTGTGGTTGAGTTGGACCACAGCGTTGTCTGTCGGATGGTGATGTCTGTCTCTATAAGCTTGGACAGTTAAGCTTCAGCTAATGCAGCACAGAGCTCCAGCCGTGGCATCGTAACTCTTGACCATATGCCTAGACAGCCAAGCTAGGCCAGTTAGCTCAACACACAGCTTCTTACTGATACTGCAGGCCAATAACCATGGGATAAAAACACTCCTTTAACTTCCACTATGGTGTAGTACAAGCCAAATGTTTGTAAATGTAAGTGTGCCAACCTGCTCTACATTATTATGAAATCTTATGTACAGATACATGTGCAGGCTGTCTGTATCACAAAACAGAATTATCGTGTAACTGACCAATCCTGAGCTGATCTCAGGTTAAAGAACAGGTGATTTCTGTCTTTCTGTCTTTTCAGCTGCATATGTTCTGCTATGTATTTTACTGTTTTTATTTATTGTGTATTATGTCTCTTTTTAATATTAAGTAATAAAAATATTAAGTCTAAAGTAACAGACACAGCTACAGCGACAGCAACACATTAGACTATTTAACACAGTATGACCAGGCTGTTGCACAGGCTTATGCTGAAGTATTTAAACTGCAGATGGTTGAGGTTCCTGTCCAAACATGGGTCATGACATGGGTTAGAAGTCGGACTGATTGGGTCCTCGAAATCTGGTACAGATAATGTACTTTTCAAAAGTAAATAGTATGAGTATAATCAGAGTAAAATCAAGTCAGTCAAGTTTTTTTTCTAATAAACAATCAAAAGAGCAACTTTTATTTAAAAAAAAAAGAACTTTGTAAAGCTCTGTAAATTGTTCCTTGTTATTCTTATCACAATTATCGTCCTGAAGCTCAGTGTTGAGGGAGTTCTGTAAACAGTTTTGTAATTAATATAGCAGTATTATGTCAACTAAATCAACTTTAATCGCAGTGCATTGTGAGTATGGATATACATGCATACTTAATATTAATTAATTATTAATAATTGATCATTTAGTTGTTTAAATAGATGAAGATAATGGTGTACTCGCTCATCCCTATTTGAAATCTTTCATTGTAGCAAAGTAAACAACATAATGTGAAATATTTAAAATAACATTTCTTGATAAGTATTTATGGACATTTGTTAAAGTAGTATATTTATGCATCTACTGTGACAGGTGGAAACACTCACTGTAGAAAGTCTCAAGAAAGAAAACACAGTATATATAGATGCCTTTTTAAAAGTGACCTGAGTCACCTGAGTTTACATCCCAACTTTTAACTATAACAACCTTTCCTTAATATTGTTACTAAAAACCAAATCTTATCCTACTGAACTGAAACACAGCAGATAGGTGTTGTTCTTTGGAACTCTCAAATGGGCTGTCAAAAAAGCTTTAAATTAAAAATGTACTTATTACTGACAGATGTTTTATTGTGTTGTTGTGATGGTGGAAGTGCGATTGACAGTGCGCTGAACATATGACCTGCCTCGTTCTTAATATATTTTTACACCACGGTAACAGCTTTTAGCATGCATGCAGACTTTTACCTCACGTCTTTTGATTCATCAGTCATCCAACACAAAGGCTCATTGTCCATTTTTTTCCCGTCCGAGAAGCACTGCAGGCTGCATTTAATAGCAGGACATAGTAGTGAATAGCTTTTGATGTATTCTTTTCACTTTCCCTCAACCAGACTCACAGTCTGACTCACTCTGTCAGTCTTTAGAGGCTAATGTACTGACTGTAATAACATTTGTGACCCACAGACATTCATCATTTCTTCGCTTATTAGTACTTGATGTCTTGTGTTATACATTTTGTATAGTTTTCTTATTGTTTGCATTGTGCAAGCTTTATCATTCCTCTGTGGACTACCCAGGCTGATTGACACTGACTCCCCCAAGCTTTCAATTTGCTTTAATAGGACCAGATACACGAAGATGGAACGACAGCCATATCTTCTATAGGCGCATGGTAACTTGACAAATGACTCATCCGTGTTATCAGCTCTTTAATCTAAACTTGACTTGCTCCTTGCTCTTGGCATGGTTTGGTCCAGGATCCACAACAAGACCTATTTGTCAGCAGTGGTCGAAAGAACATGGGACTAATTAAGAGTGGTCGTTTGCTGTCCGTCCAGAATTGACTGACATGTTATCAGCACCAGTAACCAACGCTACCTCCTCTGGAGGATGAGTCAACAACAAACTCCTTCATTCAAGAGAAGCCTGTTTTTCAGCTTGATTTGTGTGTGTGTGTGTGTGTAAATATATATAAATGAAATTCAGTCACGTACAGACACATTCTTATCCAATTCATCATAGTTAAGAGGTAGTGCATTAGCTGAACAGAGTTTGCTGGTAATGCTGTTTCCCAATTTGCACCTCTTTTGGAAGAAGTCACTCATAATCAAGTCAAATCTAAGAGTATGAGTAATTTGTCATTACACAGTGCCAGCGTCATTCTGATGGCAGTGTTTTTCTCCTGAGTGAGAACAGAAAAAGAAATCTTTTTTTTTTTCTCTTTTGTTTAATGATTACCCGTGTTTTTAGTATGCAAGGAACATAGTAAATGCTGAGTCATTGGCGGAGATGGGCTGGAAAAAGCGATGATCCGTGATTATCACTTTGATGGCTTTATATGGTAAGCAATGGCAACTGAGCAGATTGTGAATGGAGAGAGAAGGAGGCATTTGGCTGTTGTATATATCGCATTCAAGGTCATATCGATTAGAAAAGAAAATCAAAGAGAGCTCTCGTGGCCACTACACTGAAATAATAGACAATATATTTGACATCTCAGTGAAAGATCAAACTGTGTCTTGTGGCTGAGTGATTCAAAGAGACATTGTCACATTTGTGTGCCAGTATAACCAGCACTTGGTATTTTACATAACCTAACATGCCTTCTTAAGAGTTTCCTGTTAGCCCAGATCAGGACCTGACATTTAAAACACATCCACTCACAGATTGGACATGTCTGCTGCTCTCGGCTCTGGCTCTTGTTGTCATTCGGCATCTTTTTTGGCAATGTCACTGCATCCATCGTTTACGTCCACCCTGTCTAATTGCTGTTTGGCTCTAGGTTGATGAAGAACTCACCCTGCCATTAAGTTGACTTGAGCATAAAAAGCTCAGAGGACAGACAGCAGCAGTAATGTTCTCAACATGCGTGGCAACACGGGGCAAGATGTACACGCTGGCCTTTTCATATGGTAGCACTGCTGGCTTCACTTGCACTGTCAGCCCAGATAAATTCATTGTCATTGTCAAGCAGAACAGCTCATCTTTGTTTGCCCCCCATGTGGTCTGACATTGGAGGGTGGGAGGTGGAGAGGAGACTAAAGTGCTAACTTCTTCTTCTGGTTTTGCATTCTTTATTATGGAACAAGTAGAACAATAAATAGACCATGTGACCCTAACATACTGTCATTTATGATTTAACAAAGATTAGAAGAGTGACATGAATGTGGGGAGAGAGAGATGGGGAATGATATGCGGAAAAGACCACCACAGGTCAGACTGAACCCTGGGCCTCTGCAGCAAGGACTGAGCCTTTGTACATGAAAACATAATTATGAATATTATATTGCACCTAAAGGTCTCTCTAAAGTGCTTGCCCATGGTGGTGCAGTCTAGAGCTGCTCTATGTAAGACGTCATGAAATAATGTAATGTATAATTTGGCGCTAAATCAGTAAAATGAATTGAATATGGAGATCATCACGTGGATTTGCATTCATGCCTTAAACTGCACAAACATAAATGTATAGATTGGAAAACGTTTATCATCCAAAGCAAACTTTCCAGTTACTTCGGTGCAGAATCAGCAATCTAGTCTTGGACTTGGACTTTATTCAGGCGGTGGAGAGGTTTTGCATTGAAGCTAAAGTAACAACAACTCACTGACAGCTCGCACTATTTAATGAAGAGTGCAAACGTTTTCCAGATGACTTTCACATACTTTTAGAGTTTCAGTGGTGCCTGGTGGATTTTTAAACGTAGTTATCTCTGTGTCTGGTGCATTATGAGGAAACAAGAAAGACTGTCATATATGTTTATGTTCCAAATATAATGACTGCTCTTAACTCGAGCAGAAGTCAGACAACAGGAGTTTCATGCTTTATTTTTCAGCTAACTCTGTGTTGTCTGTGTTAGCATTATCACTGCCTCTAGCTCATGCATCATGTTAGCTAGGCAGAGCTGACAGCTGTCAAAGGTGGCTTGTGGTAAATAAAATAAAATAAATAAAGTTATGGAAATTTGAGGATGAGCATCATAATGTCATTTTGGCAATAAGTTTTCCTTCCTCTGTGGAAACCATCTATCTATAGGTATAAAGGAGAATAAGTCCCATGAGAAAATTAACTAGATTACAGCTGCACAACAGGCACTTCCGCAGCTCCGGAGGTGCCATTTGGCTCTCTGGCCAGGCCTAATCTGATTTAGCGCCGCCTGCTCCTTAGATTCTGTGTGTCTGCCACCGGTGCCTGTCGAGAGCATGTATCATACTGGGCAAGAAACAAGTCGAGTCAGTGACACGACACCATCTGTACATGCAGGTAGCAATCTGTGCTGTCCTTTTTCCTGTCCTGGCCTACAATCAGGGTCTCCACCGCACGACTTATTGATTCAAATCTACTGTGTTTCTGAAGAAGGCCATGAGCAGAAATGGCAGGAGATTGTCTTGTTTCTTTTTATAAATTGCAGAGTGACGTGCCAGGAAAAGGTGCAATGCAGTTAAATGTAGATGTTTGTGTATGGGAATATATGCACTACAATGCACATGACAAACAACTCATACTTTATTTAGAGATTTGTCCATTTTTATTATTTAATTTGTTTATAAAATGGAAGAAAATAGTGGAAAATGTTACTACAGTATGCATTATTACCCTTTTTATTCAAATTATTTGATCCTGTCAAACAGTTTATCTTCTGTTAATTAATTAATTAATCATTTCAGATATCACAATATGGTAAATAGTATATCAAATCTAAATTAAATCATGTTCCACGACTTCTCCATTCATCCAAGTGTGCATGTTTTTTTCAAGGTTTTCACTCCTCATCAGGGAGGTGCCCAAGGCTCTTTCTGTTTCCTTCTACACATGATCGATATATCCCCATAGATACCAGATATACAAAACTTTACAGACATCATTTAGACACATATATTATCTTCCAATGTTGTTTTAGTTCGATGTTTTTTCATGAATATGTGTTAAAATGTCAGTGACAGCCTTTGCATGAGATCACCCCAATTTTTTGTATTTATTTATTTACGTATATTATTATTATTATTTTCTTATAGCTCACACCAGTCTGCACCTCGCTAAATAGGCTTAAAGTATTTAAAATAGGACAAAATACTGAAACTAATGCAATGAACTGTGTTCCACTACATGACCTCTCCACCCCACAAGTGTATTCAGAGTTTTTACTGTCAGGTGTGTGTGTGTACACTTTTACATGCACAAAGCATCTCCTTCTGTGGTTTCTTTTGTGGATGACACCACAGTACAATGAATGCTAACTCCACTTGATTGTAATAAAACAGAACACTTCTAGCTTGAACTCAGTTGAATTATGTTTAATTATAACATATATTTAAACATAATATTATAATTACATTTTGTTACCTTAGTAACAGTCTTTTATATCCACAGATGCCTCTTTCATGGAATCCACCGTGTTAAACCTAAAAGAGTTTCTAACGTTAAATTATTATGCTTGAAAATGTTTAGACCTTAGAAAAAACAAGATTTCAAATACAAGACTGATCGATTGATCCAACCTGGGTAAAACAAATAAGTATTTTAGCTGGTATCAAAATGCTAAACACATGAAACCGACGGAGGAGACCATGTGAGAGGCATCTGACTGGCACGCATTACATGGGTCCCAGAAGCTTCCCCAGGAGACGTGGTTCAAATGGCCTCAGTGAGCAAGTTCTGCATGACTACCCAGCAGAACAGAACACAGCCAGAGTGCATGAAAGCGGTGTGAGATGGAGGAACTTAATATCTTTCGCTCTGGCAAGCTGCTTTAATAGAGGCTGTCCACCCTGAAGAGAATAATGGACAGAAAACAACAAAAAATTCTCTGTGGTCACATTTTTGTCTGTTCATATTTACGAATACATGTAAACTGAAGTGACTTGATGCTTTTCTATAGGGCAAGCAAAGGTCACAAAACTAAGAAATGTCATCACGCAATAGTAAATTGACTGTTGTCTCTGTAGAATAAAATTTCCATACACGTAGAAATTGTTTTGGTAATGGATGGGCTTGTACTATAAACATCCAATGAAATCCCCTGTTGGGTTTGCTCTAAAATATGAATGACTTTTCTAATGGTTAGTACAATTTCATGTTATAAGGTGAAATAGATGATTATTGTTTGGAAGTAAGTTTTTTTTCCTGACCTTCATAGCAATAAATCAAACATCATGGCTGGGCAAGAATTAAACTGAGGTGACATCACAACACATCATCCCGGCTGGTCTGTTGATTGGCTGTTTCACTGGAGGAGATCAAAGACGTGGCATGTGTTCAATTTTTGTGTTGGCAACCACGAGTCTGTGGCAAAGACAGGGCATTATTGCAGTTTGTACCACCATGTTTTATTTACACACTGACGAAAATTTGGTGCACTTCTGTGACACACAAGCTACAAGACATGGCAGTGTTATTGTGTTATTGTGGCACCCGCACAAGAAGCATGTATTAATATTTAGAATCCTCCAGGTTTTAGGTAAAGGAAGAACATTAACAACTACCTGCTGGTAGAAAGGCAGTGAGACCTTTATCACTCTTTCCATGCATATATACTCTATCTTGTCTGGCACAGGTTCTTACTTTGAATCAGAGGCAGAGGTTTGCATCTCATCTATTACAGACAGTCACTACTGGTCCTGCTTTAACATGATCACTATCGTATCAAACCTTTAAAGGGTAACTTCAATATTTTTTTCAGCCTGGACCTTATCTTTTGTCAAAGTGACAAATGTGGAAAACAACTTTTGAATTTGGTCCAGTTTTGAGTAAGAGCTCTACAGCTGGCTTCCTCGAAATCGGACTTGATGTAAAGTCCATTAAAAGCGCTTGTTTTTGCTACTGACCATCTCAGATTGTCTGCGTGTCTGACAACACAACCCGACTGAGGAATGGAAATGTGTTTCACTCATGTCTAACTGAGTCTCGCTCAATGAAAAAAATCTAAACGCGAGCGAAGTAATGCAGGGGCTAGAGTTTTTCGTGTTAGTACAAAAAGCTCTTCAAAAAGATCTTCAGTGTCATGGCTGAATATTTAGCAGATTTCGACAATGTGGGATGAAGCTTGGGATAAAATCTTGATAATTTTGACATTTATTTGAATGGGAGTAAATGGAGGAGCCATTTTTGTTTCATCTCTCTTGAGGGTCCTTTCCATAATGTTGTCAGACACTTCTAATCTGACAATCTGAGCTGATTAGTAGCACAAACAAAGATGTTTATAGACATAATTTCATAGTGCGTTATTACTATCCATTTAGCAACTGCTGGCAGTGTTCAGTGTTCTCCCTTAGTATTGGGCCAAATTCAAAAATGTTGTCCCTATTAGTCACTTTGACACAATAAATGTGAGTATGGTCTGGTTTGCTACCTTTCAAACAACTAATTTTAGATTACTTAGATTATCCTTAGTTTTGTGCTCCACTAATTAGAAATTCCCAATTCCCCATGCCAGGGGTCATCAAATATATCCAAACATGGCCTAGTTGTTTTGGTTGGACACAGGTGTGGTAGGAACCAGTTTTGAATATGTTTTCTTGATTTCATTTCATTAATTAGGAATAAAGTGTTTTTTTCCATTACTAACTTTGAAAATTAAGTTAATACTCATTTGGCAAAAAAAAGAAATCCTTGAAAACTTCAATGTGTCTTGTGTTTTTTGCTACTAAACTAGTTATGCTTTGATAGGTTAGACCAAGATAAACAATGGCCTATTTCATTCATGGCTGAATGAATTTAAAGATGTTGACCCTAATCTGTTTCGACACTTGTCTGCTGCATGATGAGACACAGCAGTGTTGATCCTGAGAGAAGATAAAGAAAGATCAGATCAGAGTTTTGATATAAACTATGGAATGAGAAAGATTTTTTAGTTTGCCAGATGTCAGGTTAAGGAATGATTAATGTGAAGTTAAAACTCCTTTAGAGTCAACAGGCCAGAAAATGTCATTTTGGAGATCTCATCAGGTCTTTCTGGAAAACACACTGACAAATGACCTTTTTGTTGTTTAGGTTAAGGGCTCAAGGGTCATGTTGTGATGGGCCAAGAATTTCTAATCCTCTCAGTGAGGGGATTTAAACTTGCTTTTCTATTGTCTTGCTCTGGGGGTGAAAGAGACTCTGATTTACCTCCATATTGATCCAATCTGTTTTCCTGTTGGTTGCCAGGATTCCTGCGGGCCATTTTTGATGTGGCCTCCTCAGGACAGTTAAGGTGAGGTGGAGTCTGCACCATTTAAGATTGTATCTGTGTCTGAGTCTTTAAGCGTACCATTCTTTTCTCTCTGCTTGAGAAGAAAATTGCAGAGTCATGAGGTTTAGAATCAAGAGACAAAGAGTGAGAGCGAGAGAGACATGCAGTACAAATGCTGAGGGGTTGCTGCTGTGATTCACTTTTGAGTATTGCGAAGTGACAGATGCCTGTGTCCATCACATACAGACACACCAGTGTTCAGACTGAGTAAATGCAGAGAGACAGGTTGTAGTTTCAAATGGGCTTCAGACGAGGACAGCCAGAGATGACCTAAGTAGTTCTGTAATTGCACTTCAAAACGGTCTGACAAAAGGCCTCAGGACTTTGCTATACAGTATGTCGTTATTGTTTGCATTATAATTCAAGTCAAAAGGACTTTAAAGGAATATGTATTTTTTTAGTGGGCTATTTTGCATTTTACAGAGTGCACGCGTAGAAGTTCAGGTTAAGTCAACCTTGAACACAAGCTTCCTTCCTGCTTTTATTACCTCTGACATTCACACATTCTTTCTTACAGTAGCTTTTAAAATTGGTATGTGTCAAAGAGTGAAATTACTTATTGAACAGGTAGGATTCAGGGGACTGAATTAAATAATATTGACTGGGTGTACTTTTTGTACTGACTGTGAGTCCTCAGAATGGACTGCTGGTGTTTAAAAGAACATTCCTTAATATGGAGCTGGTTTTGTGCAAATAAGTACAAGCAAATGAAAATTCAAGTAATACAGCCACACTGTGAGCACCATTTGTCAAGTCTGTAAGAAATTACCTTTATATGCTAATAATTTCTCCCTTTTTTGTCGTTTGCATAGAAGAAACCCAACTCCTGCATGGATAATGTCCTCTGGTGATATTTTTTGAGGTGAGGAAGGACATTCATGCATGACATGTTTGTCATTGGGATGTGATTGGAGTGGATAGTGAGCGTGCAAAGTGCAGGACACTGGACTCAGGACTTTGTGTAACAGATGTCTCCTTACAGTTCATCACATTTCACCAAAAATCCATATTTATTCACATTCTGTTATTTGCTCTGTATAAACCTGACGTTGTGCACATTTGTTTTATTGTCTTAATAGAAAATAAAAAATGGTTTTTAGTAGCATGAACTACTAATTTCGTTAAGCTATGCTGAGGAGATGTGCACATGTGGAAACCAAATAAAGTAGCTGAGTTGATATCATTACTGTATGTTATATACACAGATGATAAACCCCCCCTTCTGGTAGGCAAGCAGCAGATGTCCCTTTGTCATGATTCCTTCACCCACAAACACAATGCAGAGTCATTTTAACCGAGTGTCAGGCTGGGCCAGCTACATTTGCATCCTCAGATTAAATTGGTTAAATGTAAATAAACATGTAGTTTCTTGTACTTGAAGTTTTACTTTTTACTTTTTCCAATTTGGATCAAAGACCATAAGACCAGAATCTTTCTTTAACTTGCCTACCTTAACCAGACTGACTATGTTTAAGTTTAATGATGTTTTAGTTGCTACCATAGACAGTATACAACATGGAGGTAGTATCCATGATGTCATCAATGGGTCTCTGAAGAGCCATTTTAAAGATCATTGTGGCCACTGCCATCTTGGCAGTGCGGCATCCCTGCGGGAGAATTCACCCTTATACGAGGCTGTAAACATAACAAGTTTAACAGTTTAATATGGGAGCTTACGGAGACTGGCTTGTTCTGTAGTCAGCCTCATGTGGCTGTTTGATGTTCAATTTTGTGACAAATATGTTAGTTATCTACGCTTATGATTGTGGCAGCATTGCATTTCTTTTAAAACAACAAAATCTGCTGATCTGTTAAGTTGAGCTGTTATTGATGAGGATTTACATATTTAGACTAAATCAACTCGAAAAATGAACTCAACAACAACAACAACAAAAAAAGATGTGATACTAAAGTGCCATATTACTGTAATGACTGCAGTGAACCTGGTAGTTTTGTCCTGTTATTTGAATTCTCCCTTCTGTAAGACTGTTCCCAGTCAGGGAACAGTGTTGGAGAGCCCTGAGAAAATACATTAACACCAAGCCACTGTATGGCACAAAACAGAATGATGGATGGGCTGTAAGATAGCAGCCTGTAAATGAGCAGATATGCTTCTGTTAAATGGAAAGAGAAAGAGCATGAGACCAAAGTGAATAAAGATGGCATTGCAGAATATGTGGGTCATCCAGCCTGCAGTGAGCCGTCCCTTAGGCACGCATCCTGATAGAAGACTTTGAAGAACTTTAAAGATGGATGTCGCAATGAAGACAGCAGAATTGGCTCACACAGAATATTGAGGGATCTATTTTGGATAGTTCAGAGGGAATTAGGATGGAAGCAGGAAGGTTCTGGCCAGACCTATCATCTCTTGAAAGAGTGCTGATCCAAAATTATTAGCCCCACACCCTGTTTAAATATATCTGATTTTGAGTCAGATCACTTGTTAAAGTGCCTTTCATTGAGAGAAAACCACATTTGTACATGTAGAAAGTACAGAAAGGTTAAGCAGCTGACCGATTAAAATGTCATATCATTGACACATGTTGTGATTAGACCTGAATCAGGTCTAATCACAACATGTGACAAATTATTACAAATGAACGTTATCAGGTCACCTGATAACATTCATTTGTAATAATTTGTTCCTTTTAGTTGTATGTACTGTAAGAAGTGCCGAATGCCATGCAGGGAATCAGTCAATGCATCATCTTCAGAGAGCTACATTTTCCAAAAAAACATGTGAAAATTCCAATAGAAGTTTCTGATGTTCTGATGTATAAGAGATTCCTATCCAAATTAAACATTAAAGCATAATTGCATTTTGGATTTTATTTTTACATTTTGGCTATCATTCCTACAATTTATAAAAGGAACCAGAAAAATGACTAGCTTAATTGAAGACAATGAGCTTGTAAAGACTGTTCTTGACACAAGGACAATCAGCGATTTTTGCATAACCCAATAGGCTGAACCACTCATATGGGTTCAACTCAAAACTCAACCCTGTCCCCAGACAGAAAGCTGATGGTAAAAGGTGGGCTACTTGGGGTAAATGGTAAATGAACTGTACTTTTATAGCTCCTTTCTAGTCTTCCTACCACTCAAAGCGCTGGCACTGGCTGCTATTTAAGTACATAAAAATAAACAAAGTCATAACACACACACAGGTAGAGTATCAGAGTTTAGTCCATGAATCCACCTGGATAGTCTCAGTTTCAGAGACATTTCAGGCTGTCTGTGGAGGGTTTACTCCATCCAAGCATCTGATTGGCGGCTGAAATGTGAAGTCAGACTCAGTTTTTCCAAAAGTTGGATCTGGCTCAACTTTTCCCCCGCATGCCGGAATGGTTTTTCACAGACACCCATGCATCACAGATATCCGGAGCCAAAACGGACGCCCCCACTCAAATGAATGGAAAAACGTCTGTTTTCACCGGAGAACCGGATCCTGTCTGAATGCAGCCTTAAGGTGATGTGAGACAAACATCTGGATTTGGGTTAGAATAACAAACAGATGTGTATAAATGATCACAGAATCTGGAGGCAGGTATGGACCTGACATGTCTGAGTGGGCTTTGGTTGTAAGGACATGAGTCCATGTCAAGAGCAAAGAAGTTGGAACACATTGACGAGAATGTAATCTCAGAACCTTAGGGCTTAGGCTTAAGCTTTTTATTAGCATTTCAAAAGTTATCTGAATTCATTTGCATATTGCTATGCATACAGAGAGTCACCCCTAAATCCCACTGGCACGGCCGGGACAGGTTCCAATTGTGTTGATGGAGCTGAGCAAGCCATTCTGGACAATGTTTTGTGAGTAAACCAGAAGCACCGTGGCAAGTTTCAGCAGTTGTTCTATTATTGATAGTCAAACAGGTTCTTATGTTTTTAAGACTTTACACTGTGGATGTCCACCCAGCCGCACCGCTTTGTGGCTCTATAACAACATTTTACTGTTTCTACCTTCACTCCTGATGGATTTGTGGTGCCATACGTGACAGTCACAGTCACAGTCACTCCACATGTCACATTTCTACACCTCACAAAGCTTCCATAACAAACCATATCAGATCAGAACAACTTTGCAAATACATAATATGACATAAGTTTGGAGATAAGACCCCATCCAGAATGCAGATTATGTAAAAACAAAAGCAGCTTTTGTAGCCCTCGCCGCTTTGTGATTCAGGATGCATCAACGTCACCAGAGATGTGGCAGCTTGTAAAAAGGTGCAGCATGTCACACAGCTGGAAAAAAAAAAGGCAAATTTAGAATTCGGGGCTTGTTCACTGAAACTGATAAGGTTTTTTGCTCCATGACATAATCCTAATGGAAAGTCATGGCTGTCAACTGTCCCTTTTCCATATTAAGTACTGTTGTTAACACTGCTGGCCTTAGTGTAGAGCGGAGGAGTTTTTTCTCCACCAAAGACAGGTCAATTCACTCCCTAATATCTTCAGAACACAACAGGATTTATGACCCAGAGAATACTGCAGCTGCCAGAAACTGCCTCTTTTACATTTTTTTTCTCACACATATGACAAAATATATGGCAATAAAGTTTAGGAAGCCAGATCATTTTGGAAAGCGAGATCAGCAATTAAAGGACTTTCTGAGGTAAGTAGCCAACATTATGATGGGGCTGTGACGCAACAAAAAAAATCACATGTAAAGTTCCCATTTAGATTGATCCCAAGGTAATCACAGAACATTAGATAAGCGTCTAATTACAGACCCCCTGAAGGACTTTTTAAATGACCCCCTCTCATGGGGTTGAGCTAACCTGCAGTAAACGATCCCTATCCTGATCTCAATACGTTACGCTGGCATCCCCATGATAATACAACCATTAATAGCTGGAGATTCATTAATCAAGGTGTTTTGCTCCCAGGAGAACCTGAGGGCTTTTCATAATTATAACTCCATATCAGCATAAGTGTAGAAATGAGGCCAGCCATTTTGTATTTGAGAGTTTGAGAATGACATCCACAGCATCATGTTATAACCGTCACATGAAGTGTCTTCACATTGGTGGTTTCATTTTGACAGAAACATAAATTACATCTATAAAAAAATTACACATTTTGACTGAACATGTTTAGATGTGAAGGCCACGTGAAGGTTCTTCTGCAGCCATTCTTCTGTCATGGTTATTGACGTCAGTTCTTTTGTGTATTCACTGGCCTGAAATGTTTTAATTTCCATATGATATTAGCAAAAGAACATCACAGCTCATAACAAATTAAACTTGCAAGAAATGTCTTCAACCATTTTTCAATTTTCTATATTGTTTTTATCGACAAATGTAATGGTCAATGTTTGAGTAGCAGAAAATTACCTCTGCAAGCCAAGATTGCACTTAGTTCAACACAATTTAATTAAAGCCCTCTCTGGGTCAACGGACACTAACCTCAGATGGTTTGTTATGAGAAGAAGAACCCTTTAACAGTGGAACACACAAGAGGGTTACAGAGAAAAGGCCCCCTGAGGAGCTCTATCAATAGGTTCTTATACATTGTTCAAAAATGGGCTGTCTCTGACACCTCCCCACTGATACAGATAATATCATAACATTCCTTCAGTTGGTTTTCTGCTTAATAATGAGCACTATATTTTATATCCACATGGTACTCCCCTAACCTGTCTCTCCTGTCCTTGTACTACTAATTTATAATTGTCTCTCCCTGCCAGCCTCAGTAAATCAGAGGCCCCTAAGGGAGGTATGTGAGACACGTAAAAGACAGGACACACACACTATCTGTATGAGTTAAAACATCTGCGGCCCAGTATAATCCTAATTTTTAGAATATGGTAAGATATAAGGAATTGAAATCAAACTGACTGTGATTATCGCAGCTCCTCTGACACGACACCATGTGAGACAAGCAAACACAGAAAAGAGAGATCAGAGGCGTCTGACCGTGTAGCATTCTATCTGCTCCCTGCAAAACCTTTTCAAATGAGGGTCCACTTCTTACAGCTCTTCAGTCCCTTGTATTTTTTGTTTATTTGCTAGTTCCCTGGAGGCCAGTTTAAATGTCACGGGCAGAACTGCAAGATGAGGTCTATGTTGGGGTCACTGTCATCGCCTCAAGAAAGTGCTGTGATAACTTTGGCTTCAGGAAATGATAGTTGATAGCAAGCGAACTCAGAGACCACAGTCTGAGATGGTCAACTCTCAGCAGATGAGGAGTTCCAAGGCTGCGGAAATGTCAAAACATTTGTGACATAAACAGGTTTATCAGGGGAGACCAGACAATGTGAAAGAGAGACACATTTGTCCGCTTATCCTGCTAGATATCAAAAGGTTTCAAATCTATGTATGTCTATGAGTAATGAGTAAAAGCATTAATAAATAAATGACTTAAAGTGCATTTTATGGACCACAGCCTTTTATTTCTTTTGGAAAAACACACTGTAAATGTCAGCCTCTTTCTCTTCTGCTTTTTTTTCTTCCTGAACATGAAAACAGAGAGCAGTAATCTGAAAAAATACACGGTTTCATATAGTGAACATTATGACCAGTGTCATGGTAGGCGGAATAAAAAGCAGAGCCTCTGGTTACAACCTTGAAAATAAAATCCTTAGTAATGAACATTTTAAGTATTGAAAATGTGCTCTGAATGGTACAAAATACAGATATGAGGGACAAAATAAGTCTAAATCTATTGAAATAGATAAATAAATGAAGAATAAATACACTTTTCTACATTTCTACCTTTTGTGATGCCCTATGTTGCATCCTGAGTGTGTTCCTTCCTCCTCCTCTCCTGGGTGTGGTCTATTTCTTTCTCCTCCTCTTCTCTGGGTGTGGTCTCTGTTTGCAGGTGTTTTCCATGACTTACTTTGGATTAGAGTATTTATGCCACTGCAGGCCGGTACTCATTCTCTTCTCTGATCTCTCTCTGGCTGTGCCCTGTTCTGGGCTCTTCTGTCCCTAGTCAGGTTTGGTTTAGTTTAGTTCAGTTTGATATTTTAGGTTGTCCTTTGCTTTTGTTTCACACTACCAACACATGCACACTCACACTTGTCACACATGCACACCCTACACCACTAATACCACTGGGTCTACACACTCCATAATTTTAAATCCTTTATGATCAATTTGGTTTAATTTGATTAAATAAAGTATTGTTTAAACAAACGTACATGGTGTGAACTCCCTTTTTGCCATGACTCTTAGAGCCAATCATGACACTTCATTCTTATTCCTATATTATTTTCAGGACTAGTTGGCTGGGGGATTTTTTCCTTACCAAAATGTATTTCATTTTTATGAATTCATTTATTTAAAAATGTATTTGTTTATTTGAGTGTGCGTGCAAGGCACACATTATATGTTATCCACCACGCTTATTATTGAGTGTGTGTGTGCAAGGCGCACACTAAATGTTATCCACCGCGCGTATTATTGAGTGTGCGTGCAAGGTGCACACTATATGTTATCCACCGCGCTTATTCTTTTGCTTATACCTATTATTATTATTCTTACGCCCGTTTTTCGGTTCGCTACTCCTCCCAGAGTTTTTGTCGCACATAACGTCAAAACGTGCGGCTCGGGCAGGACATGTGTGCTATAACTTTTCTAAGAGTTTCGGCAAACGGCTTTGCCAAAAATCACCCAAAACGAAGCCAAAAAATGAATGGGTGTGTATTGCGAGAACTTTCCAGAGCTAGAGTGAGTAATGTCATCGCTAGAGTGGAGAGAGAGAGAAAAAGTCGTCGGAAAAAAAAATTGTAAACTGCGACTGTGGCCGCAAATGCACATCTACAGACGTGATTATACCATCAAAACGTAGGAAAATTCGAGGCGGTCGGCGGTTTTGGCCAGAAATCCTTCCTCTTCGAGGGAAGGTCTCAGCATTTTCTCTCAGTCTCTGACATTCTAACAGGTGCAGTTAACTGCTCCCCTGATTACAGTTGGTCCTGGTTGCTTGGCAACCTCAGCCAGCTTGAAAGAGGAGAGGGGGGAGGGGCCAGCAGAAGCCGAGCGGCAGCCATTTTAGTAATTCTTGGCAAATTCTTTTATCCAAAGCGACTTACAGAGGAGGACATAAGCTGAAAGAGGTGTAAAGGAGCACAGAGTAGTTTTGTTAGTTATGTTAGGCATGTTCACCACCTGGGCACAGCCGAGCTGCCCTTGAGCAAGGCACCGACCCCTTCAACTGCTCACTGGGCACTGGTCTGGCTGGCTGCCCATCACTCCGCCATCTCTCTCCACATTTGCATGTCTATGCCGTTGTACTGCATGTGTGTGTGTCTGGGTTAAAATGCATGTAAATAAAAATAGAGTGAAAAAATAATTTACCCATTGAGGGATTAATAAAGTATATATATATATCAAAAAAAAAAGGCAGACAGAGACAGCAGAGCAGCTAGCGCGTTAACAGGCTAAAGATAATTAGCATTACCGACTAGGAATTAAATACATGGGGGCCAGCAGGCAGATGCCGAGCGTTGGCCATGTTAGTAGTTCTTGGCACTTAATTTGAACTTGTCTGTGTAAAATGGCAGACAGATACAGCAGAGCAGCTAGCGTGTTAGCGCAAGCTGTAAAGACATGCTATTTGCAAACATTAGCGACCAATGCTAAAATTAGTGCTATTTAACATTAGCCACTAGGAATTAAATACATGTTAATTACTAACATGCTAATGCTAACATGTTAATTGCTAGCCCGTCAACACATCAGCAATAACATGCTAATGTTAACGTGCTCATGTTAATTCTAACAGGTGCAGATTAGCTGCTGCTGATTTTAGTAGTTCTTGGCACTTAATTTGAACTTGTCTGTCTAAAATGGCAGACAGTGACAGCAGAACAGCTAGCACGTTAGCGCAACCTGCACGGTAATGCTAACATGCTAATATTATTGCTAGCGCATCAGCGTTAACATGCTCATGATAACATGCTATTGCTAACATGCTAATGTTAACATGCTAATGCTAACATGCTAATGTTAACATGCTAATGGTAACATGTTGATGTTAACTGCTAGTGCATCAGCGTTAACATGCTATTGCTAAAATGATAATGTTAACATGCTAATGTTAACTGCTAGCGCATCAGCGTTAACATGTAAATGTTAACATGCTAATGCTAACATGCTAATGCTAACTGCTAGTGCATTAGCGTTAACATGCTAATGTTAACATGCCAATGTTAACATGCCAATCCTAACATGTTAATGTTAACATGCTAATGCTAACTGCTAACGTATCAACGTTAACATGCCAATCTTAACATGCTAATGGTAACTGCTAGCGTATCAGCGTTAACATGCTAATGTTAACATGCTAATGTTAACATGTTAATGCTAACATGCTAATGCCAACTGGTAGCGCATCAACGTTAACATGCTAATGCTAACATGCTAATGTTAACATGCTAATACTAACTGCTAGCCCATCCGCGTTAACATGCTAATGGTAACATGCTAATGCGAACTGGTAGCGCATCAGCGTTAACATGCTAATGTAAACATGCTAATGCTAACATGCTAATGTTAACATGCTAATATTAACTGCTAGTGCATCAGCGTTAACATGCTAATGCTAACATGCTAATGCTAACATGTTAATGGTAACATGCTAATGTTAACATGCCAATGTTATTTGATAGCACGTAAGCGCTAGCTGCTCCTGTGTCTAAATGAACATGTTAAAATGACTATTTGAGGTGTGCTTTTTGGATACAGACCCCCAGCAGCAGCCCACTCGTCACTCTCAAAATTTCTTTCTTAGTACTAAATTTTCTGAGCAGTGTCAGTTGGTCAGTTGGTCGGTTGGTATCTACAGCTGTTTCAATCCGAAAGTGTCAAGACAAATGAGTTAACCTGAGAAGATGAGTGACAAACCCACATTATTGTGTTCAGGCAAATAAAAAGACCTAAGTGATAAAAGTAAACGTGTGCCAGAGGGGAAAAGAATTGTTAATTAATTAGGATCCAACATGTTTGTTATCCTGTTGTCAGCTATCATTCACCACATGTAGGCTGCCAAAAGCAGAAAATAACAAAGAAAACTGAGTAATGGTCAAACAACTGTGAAAATAAACAACCAATTTGGTGAGAAATGCCCACAAGTGTGCAGTTTATTTTCATGCCCACCTACTGATTGCTGGAGGCCCATATAGTGCAGAAAAAACAGAGTCCTTGCTGTGCCATCCTACAAATACATTCAAAGATGGATGCTAATGATGTCAGTTTTGCCTATGGAATGCCAATGTTCATTTTTTGTGTGTGCTCAAACTCTACCTCAAAATGAATATCCTGTCTATCCCGAAAAAACAAAAACAAAGGACAAATGAAAAGCAACAACAAGCCAGCAACAAAATACTATAAATTCTTCCTGGGTTAAGGTCCCAAATGAGTGTCCACCAAATCCAGAGCAAGCCATATAGAAGACTATACAGCATTCAAATCTCTCATAAAAGGACTGTATGGCTTTTGGGGGTTCTAAATTGGCATAAACAAGACTAAAAGAAGCTCTACATTAACTGTGCTGCTGGGCATCTTGGGACTCTGGTGGTATCTGCACATATTTAAATAAGGTAATATGTTTATATACATTTGGAACAAATGTGCCTCCCTTCTATGCAAATGACCCTCATTGCAAACCCCCCCCCCAAAAAAAAAAAAACAAAAACACAGCACTAATATACGACACAGTTAAAGCAAAGATGATAACATCTTCACAGAGTTCGTGGAAACTGAAGCACATCATGCCCAGACTCTAAAGGAGGCATAAAACAACAACTGTCCAGCGCAGTAGGAGAGAAAACAGCTCTCCACAGGCCAAGGCGCATGAGGAGAGTGCACAGTTAAAACACCTCAAACAATAATCAGTCTGACAAAAGCATGGACTGTATAAAACATAGGTGTAGTACCCATGACGTTCACCATAGGTTTCCGAAGATCCAGCAGTGTGGTTGCTCTGGCTGTCTCCAAGGACATGGAGTATAGATGGAGCTGAGGCAGGTTAAATGAAGCCTCGCTCGTCAAACAAGCAAGACCAAAACCACAATTGAACAATGCTGTACACATGTTTATTTCTGCTGTCAAGTTGTACATTTTAACATGGGGGCTTATGGAGACTGACTTGTTCTGGAGCCAGTCTCAACTGAACGTTTGAGGAACTGCAGTTTTTGGCACTTCTGCAATGGTTTCATTTCACAGCCACAAAAGACTTGATACAGAGTGAATCATAGAATAACAACAGACATATTGAAGATAAAAAAGAAACTAAATAGTAAAACAATAATTAGAATAGTTATAATTCAATTAGTTTCAAATCAAACATCTTAAGAAATTAGTGGATTATTGTTCTTGCTACTGTATTTATTCATTGTTATTTATGTTACTTCAGTAGACCTTCAGAATAAATATCACTAGGCCACTACAGAAAAAGGCAGATGAACGTTGAAGAGATGCAAAGAAAGAGGCAAACTACAATCAGCTGCAAAACTTGTATCATGACCACAATATCTTTTGTGAATCAGACTTTGAGATGCGGTAGATAGCATGGCATGGTGCTAACAGCATCTGCAATCCATTCTTTGTGAATTCAGCCCCCGGTGTCTGTGGCTAATTAAATGGACTTTTATGAAATTGAGCAGCACAATTAAACTTGAATGGTTATTAAAGGTCCACTATGGTTCATGCATATGCATGTCAGTGATAAGGGTCTCACGTGCAAGTTGGCACACAGCCCTGATCTTATGTACTTAATTAAACACAGAAAAGCTAAGTCATGAAACAGAACATGTTAAAAAGTTTTAATTTACATGATGAAGTAATTCATTTGCAAGAGGACTGGATAACCTTCAACATGAAAAGGCACAGAGGAAACATTTTGGGTTTGAATTGTGAAACATACAAAGTCATCAGAGCTGTAGGGTGTGACCTTTAAGGCATCTTGCAGATGAGGAGCCATGATTTTCTCCTCACACAGCAGCCGTCTGCTGGAATGCCAGCCAGTGGCTGTGAGGAGACAGATAGCTGCCGGTTTCCACCAGAGGACGAGGAGAAAAAATGTCAGGAGAGGATAGCTATGTCCAATCTGCCTTGCCCTTAAGACTTCGCCGGTCCCTGCTGATGAATTTAGCTATTATCAAAGGTGAGAGAGGTCTTAAATGAGAGACGGGGAGGGGAGATTGGGGGCTTGGGTGGCCAGTATTTGTAGTTGAATGGCTGGAGGGGAATAAAATGCTGGCGGAGCAGCCACGCCCAGATAATCCTTATTCCATTAATTGGATTTCCTGGAGAGTTATTAGTGATGTTTGGGGCTAGAAAAACACACTAGTAAAGAGTAGAAATAAATCTGTAAACCCTGATCCCTAATCTCTGTAAGTGAATTATTATAGCTGAATAAAACATTACTTTTTACAGTTCAAGCTTCTTGACCGATGCAGTCTGAGCTGAGAGTTTTGTCAATAACATGCTGTCATTAAAGCCGCCATGCTGTTGACAGTTGCTCCTGAGTCATCCCAGTACGTCACAGTCCACAGTCCACCATCTAAACTTGCTGAGCACCTTTGTTGAGTGGTCAGTAACTTGGTCAGTAACACTCCTCTCTCACACTCCCTTGCTCCCTTGTTTCAACATGTCTCTCCCTCTCTTGTCAGTATCATACAGTAGAGTCAGTTTAATGCTGCTTGTGTCAATATTTAAAATAAAACACTGGTGAAGACTGGACTGTTAATCCCTTGTTCACATCTCCAAATCTTTGTAGCAACTCCAAATATTCCACTTCTGACTGAACAATAAGAAATAGGAGTTTTCTTGGGGACTGATCATGACAGTTGTTGCTGGCTATTTTCCCTTGGACTTTTTAATTTAATTTTTAATTAGTAGCATCATGTAGCAGCCTTGCTAGTTTAACTACATTTCTCAGTGGCATGCAGCGTTTTCTGAATCTAATAGGTCACTAGCTTCATTCTTTTTTTTTAAACCAGTAGTGCACTAGCGTCCACACAAGCTACATTTTTTTCAAGTGGAGGCAGTACTCGAGTTGAGGGGGGATGGCATCCCCCTGGGGGAAAAAATGGTCAAAATCATCCCTCTTCTAAAATGATCATCCATTCTACCATCCCTTGTGGCATTTTATCAATGCATGTGGAAATTACTTATGTTTAACACTGGAAATAGAATTACCATTTGTGGTCAAAAGTTCTATTCCAGCGAAAAAATGCTGCTAATGTCTCCTGCTATGTCTCTGCTTTAGTTTGAATCAGTCACGAAGCTCTGTGTTGTTTACATAAAGACAAAATGGCTTTGACAGTGAAGTGAGACGTCTTGCTGTGATATACTACCTTTGGGTTTACTTCATTCTGGATCGTCATTGGTGGGTCAAAGGTGAATGTGGGCGGTACTATCGATTCTCCTGAATCTGATTGGTCGACAGGTGTCAATCATCAAAATCCGCCAATCAGGATCCACACTCTGTGTTGCTTTAGCTTTAGCAGCACCGCTAGGTGCTACCTGCTGCTTCATATTCTTTTAATACCGCTTGTTTCAAACATCGCGTCGTATTAAAACTCGAAGTCTTCTTTACTCCTTGCATGTTTTTACAAATATGTTTAAAAAAGATGTGAATGACATGATGTCCATAGTTAAGTGGTTTTTGTTTCTTTCCGATAAATAGTATTGTCTTGTGCAGGCCATGCAACTGAGAATGGAAGCTACGAATCAGATGGGATTTAGGATTTGCCATGTCTAGCAAGTCACCCTAAAATTGATTAGAATGCAGGAAATTGCATCTAAGAAAGACAAAATTTTCTGGGGGAGGACCCCCAGACCCCCCGCTGGAAAATATGTCACATAAATGAAAAATTTCACCATCCCCCCTGGTTTCATTTTACAACTGGACTACTGAGTGGAGGTATCCGATGTGGTCAGAAATAATACTGGTAAAGATCAGTAATCAGTGACGCCTCTGCCACACATGAGTTTTAGTTGCACAACTAAAAATGATATTTTATCAACAACAACAAAGAAAGTTTATCAGATTTTCCTACACACAGGTACATACTCATTCATCCATGCACACTAACCAACCCACCCATCCACACATGCACAGATGTGAGTAAATCAGTCCCACACCTACGCAGGTGATGTCACGGCTCTGCTCACTTAATCCCACTAAAGATATGGGCTGCTAATCAGTGTGCGTGTTTCATCGAATCAGCAGTTAATGTCGTCCCTGGTGGGTGGCACCTCTGCCTGTGCTGCCGTAATTCACACCAGTGAACACAACAGGCGCTGGCTACTCTACTGCTGCAGGTTTTGCCCATAAAGATCTGCAGGGGGGATGTCTGTGGAGGTGGGGGTTGGGGTTGATCTACGGTCCAGTCTTCAGCACTCCGTTTTAGGAAACTTCTCTTATGTACCTTTCCACCCCCTCCTTCTCCTGTTGTTGTTGTTGTTGAATAATTCACCTCAGAGGGAGAGAGAGAGAAAGAGAGAGGAGAGCAATAGGGGGAGAGAGAGCGTGATTCACGGGTCATGGCAGGACCTGTCTTTCCTGTCATATTTCATAGCCTTTGCAGGTGAAAGAGACACTGCACAACAGGCACAGGCCGGATAGAGAGTTGAAGGTTCAAACAGGGTTTTTGTTTCAATGGACAAGCTGTTCAGGTGGTGCTCATTAATCCTGATTAGTTATTCGGTCCTCATAAGTAATAACACAAAGTGGAGAGAAGAAATGATTTACGTTGGTGTAAGTGGGCCAGTACAGTATCTGTTGTAATCACGTATCATATTTCAGTATATATCACTTGTAGAAATGAAAGGATACAAAGATCACGAAAATGTAAAGTTAGTCCACTAGAAGCCCCATGGCATATTTTAGAAGAATCCCAAAAATATCCATTTTCTCTGTTCTATTTTTGACAGATGCTATCACCAGCCACGCCAAGCAGCACAGAGCACATTGAAGTGACAGGAAGTCAGACACAGAAAAGGCAGTGGGAATTGGATCAGTTTTCAAAATAAAACACTCCCAATTCTCATAACTCAGGGTAGAAGAACATAAACAAAGAAAAAATGACCAGATCTGAACAAGTTAACTAAATCTAGTGGGCACTCTGATTCTGAACACTCCTGGTGGTTTAAAGTTGCCTAGACAACAGAACAAACCAATGTTGCAGACGTGATGTCACAGAGCTGATGGAATGCACCAGTGCTGTTTGGTTCGCTTTAAATGGACCAGAGTTTGTTTCCTCAGAAAGTCAGGTCCATTTGGGCAGGTGTGAAAGCTCATTAGAACTCTGGTGCAGACCAAACAAGCTAACTCTAAAAACGTGGGTCTCAGTCCGCTTGCAAGTGAACCCTGGTGTGGTTCACTTACAGTGGGAAAGCAAACAGACTATCCAGAGAACCAAAGATCAGAAACCCAAACGATGAGTCAGGTTCTCTTCTTCCTGGTGCTTTTTTAAATTCCTAGTCAGTCCTAGTTTTGGGCAATACAACAGCTGCTTATTTGCGGGTGGTATTGCTCAAAACCAAGTCCAGGCGGTTTGGCCGCCTTCAAGTGCAGAGCGTGCAAAGTGTGAAATTGAACCAAGCCAAATGAAGATGTGAAATTTTTCATCCTTCGGCACCCAATTGAACAGAGTCCCCCAGACTATCCTGGTGTGAAAGCAACATAAGTCACCGCAGTACACATGGAACCCAGTTTACACCAAGTAGCCCAAGCTTTAGTAACAACCTAGCAATGGACACGCTTTCTTGTCCTGCTTTCTAGAGATTATGAAAAAGGTCATTTTTTTCATGGACAGATTTAGTTACTCAGTCCGTGAACATGACATG
This sequence comes from Collichthys lucidus, assembly GCA_004119915.2. Lineage (NCBI taxonomy): Eukaryota > Metazoa > Chordata > Actinopteri > Sciaenidae > Collichthys > Collichthys lucidus. The sequence goes on from CM014084.1 coordinate 25,158,034, forward strand.
TATTTTGAGCTTGTAGTACTGTGCCAGCAACTCACTGCACAGCTGTTTTATGATGTGATACCAACTAAATATTTTGCTTACGTCTATTTCAATCTGCTATTAGTCCTTCAAGAACATTTTCAGAACCATAACACTAGAGTGATGCTTTAAATGTTGGTCCACTAAAGTTGACTTTTGTGCCAAACTAGACATTTTTGAATAGCAACACACAGTTGTGTAATATCCGACACCCATATTTTACAATGGACAGTCAGAAGCAGTATGTACTGTAGCCAGTTTTGCACAAATGTGATTAACTTGTGTACAATGTACATTACAACACACATTGTTGATTTATGTGCTTTACTGCCATTTAAGTTTGCACTAATGGGCGGACTGTGCTCCGGGTCTGGACCCATTCTCTGTCCTGTCAGGACTCCGGGCTGGAAATGACCCATCATTGAGTTGTATTCAGTTTTGGCGGAGATTACATTTTGACCGGTGACTCTCTCTCAAAAGGAACATCCTGTAACAGCTTGAGTTTGTTTATGTGTTTCTTGTTTTATTTTGTAGTTCCACCCTCTCTGTCTCTATTTTCCTGTTTTCCCGTCTTTTTTTGACTTTGCATATAAAGGAGTGACGAGACAAGAGCGAGGAAAAATATAAAGGAGTGACGAGACAAGAGAGAGAAAAAATATAAAGGAGTGACGAGACAAGAGAGAGAAAAGAGGCCAAACTGTGAGTCAGTGTGCATGGCATGTGCTAAACGGAGGAAGGTTGACACCGAAAACTGACTGAGTTTGACGGAGTTGACTGTCAAATTGACTTTGCTTTGACTTTTCTTATTTATTTGATTTATTATTGTATGTAGCTCATGTGACTGTATGTGTCAGTGAAAATAAATATTGTTGCCATGACGTTGTATTCTAGCGTTCTTTGTTTGATCTGAGTGGTTGACTTCACACAGTGCAGATATTGATACAATGACAATGCTGCTTCAATATATATCAAATAATTGCAATGTAGAGCTAAATATTAATGCAACTTAAACATGATGATGCTGTTGACCTGAACATAAGGGAATGTTCTCTATCTGGACGTCCTGAAATCAGAATTGACTACCCTTGCTGTAGGACAACAGGTGAGTAATATGTTGTTTACAAGTGTCCCCATGCAGTGAAAGCACCAGCTAATAACATAGGTTTACCACCAATAATTGTAAGGTTTCAAAATGAAAATTATACCGTAGCATTCATTTAAATACATGTATCCTAATCAATCTTCAATAAAACACATCAACATCAGTGTGAAATTAATAGTGTCCCATCACAACAGAAACGTATGGCATTCACTGTGAAAAATGGCAGTTGTTCTGAACCAAATCACCTTGGTAACATGTTGAGTTAATTAATGTGAACCAGCAGCCAGAGCTGCACAGGTGTAAAGGCATTGATGCAGTGAGATAATTTATTCAGCACAAGCCACAGCTAACTAATCCTGCAGCTGACATTTATGGCACGCCGTTATCCAAACACAGACATCCCAAAGGATGTGCTAAACTGCCACCCAACACTTCCACATGAAAGCAAATGCCTGAGTAATAGTGCTTATAAGAGACACACCAGGCCTCTGACTTATCTTCAGGCATGAGGAGGGTGTTGCTGCCTCTAATTATTCTATGTTGACTTAATTAAAGCGCTGTCATACCCGGTTGAGAAATGGATTGAAACACATCACATAAATGGAACTTTAAATGGAACACATCTGTATAGAAAGCATAGCGTCTTTAAATATGAATAATTTTCTTTGACAATGGAATTCACCTTGAGTGGTATTGTCAAAACCTTTTCTGTAACATAAAAAAAAATATTAATGTAAATGTGGACTGCTATTTGGTGAACATTACAGCACCAGTCAGATCATCTCCAAGGAGCTAACCCTGACACACTCCAGACAGGCCAAAGCAAACACTCAAACAAATTGCAAAGAAGTCAATTTGTAACTGACCCAGCTCCGATGGTGAGAAATTCTCTAAGAGAAAAAAGAAGAACCTGGTGCTTTATTCAGCCAGCTTGCTTCTGCATCATCCATGGTGATTCTACAGGTTGGGACTGCTTATGCTGCTTATGTCTCCCATCATTTTCCGTGAATGGAAGATGCCAGCTTGACACTGTCCTTGTAATTCATGTGCGTTAACGCCACTGAAGGCTTTGATACAGGCTGGTATGTGCGAGATGGTGGCAGAAACTAAAGCCCCTTGCTTGGCATTCCTTACAATCACTTCCATCACTCTGTCCCTCCTATCCAATTCTACTCACAGTTGATGGAGGGCTCCTCTATACCTCCTTGGCAACCCCAATGGCTGCTGCCTGCCTGTTTCTAATTCTGCTCAGGCTAGTGTAAAGATACAGTTCAGTATTTTTTAGTGTGCCTTTCTGAGACAGATCTTGGCTTCTTACGCAGGTATTTCCTGAAATGAAATTCCAAATCACATTTGTAATAATATGGAGTTACCCCTCAACTTCCCAGAAGTACGGCAACAGCGTTTATTCTCAATAAAGAACCATCAGTCTCTCGGCTGTATCATGGCGTGGCATGCTTGGGTGCAGGGGAGCTTATTTTTGTGGAGCAAACAGGTGGATTTTAGCTAGGGCAAGCAACAAGAATAGCTTCATGGTAAATCTGTTGATCTTTGACAACAGAAGGCATCTATGAATGTGTTGGGTATGACCTTTGACAGTGTCGCACGCACACAGTCACGAGTGCTTCCCTATTTAATACACACTCTTCTGTGTGTCCACGTAGCATCATAACTAAAACAACTTTATTATCCGAAGGTCGTTTTGAACTTTTGTTAAACGTTCTCCTTCTACAATGATTACATGATTTAAATGTGTTGATCGTTAAGTTTAGTTTGTTTGTTGTCCTCTATATATCCCCGAAAGGAAATTCTTGTGTTGCAGCAGCATTATAAAATATACAAAAGAAACATTCATATATGGACTTAATAACTTGTGCAAAATATGTCCATCATCTCTTGTTGTTCGGAAAGCTTCACACCCTCCTGGTTGCTACGATGCTCTTAACACAGAACTTGATACACTCTGTGATGCAGTCAGTCATGGCATTGATGTCCTCACCATGGGTCTCACACAGTGCATCCTAATCTGTGGCCTCAAAACAACCTTGCAGGGACTCATCAGCTTCCTGTGACCACCTCCTAACTGTCCTGATGATCCCAGGCTGTTTCTGAACAACAAGTGTGTATCTGGAGGTGAGAAGTACCAGATTGTCATCAGATCTGCCAAGAGGGGGAAGGACTGTGGAGTTGTATGCTTCCTTAACATTACCATGCATTAAGTCCAAGGTTTTATTGTCTCTGGTGGGACTGTTGAAAGGTGAGGAGTGTAGCAGAGAGAGTGGTGTTGTTGAAATCTCCAGAGATGGCCATGAATGCATTAGGATGGTCTGGCTATGACTGAGGTGATGACGTCACACACAGCATCGGCATCAGCTGATGGCGGAATGTAAGCAGCGATGATGATGGCGCATGTAAACTCCCTTGGCAGATAATATGGACGCATGTTTACAGCTAACAGTTCAATGCCCGGGCTACAGAAATGTTCCTTCACGGTAATATGTCCGGGATTACATCACCTGTTGTTCACAAGTACTGCGATCCCTCCTCCCCTCTTCTTACCACTCAATCCACGGTCTCTGTAGGCCCGAACTACCTGAAAGCCGGGGTGTTGGAGACTGGTATACTTTCATGCAGCCATGTCTCAGTGAAACACATCACACTGTACTTGCAATATTCCCGCTGAATCCTCATCAGTACTCCCAGCTTGTCCATCTTATTAGCCAGGGATCTCACATTCCCCATCACAACCGTATGAAAAAACTGCTTAAATTTCCTCCTCCTAGCTCTTCTTCATCCCTGGTGTCTCCTCTTCACCTCGTCTGGGATCTGTGGTCTTTCTCTGGGCAGCAGCGCAGGTTTGGAGAGTGCTAGCAGCTGGTGGCGAAGGTAAAGAATGCGACCACTGCCATCGGCATGGTTACCCGGCACAACAAAAGTCATAAGTGCCAGGAAAAAGTAGCAGAGCCACACAATATCTACTTGGCCCAAAGCCATTCCACAAGAACTGTACAAAAAAGTGTCCAAAAATGCAACAAAACAAAAAATAACATGGTACATGCTATGGTAACTAATGAAAATAATGTAAGCTGTAAAATGAATAAACCACAAAGAGTTCCTAAATAATCTTAATTAATATTTTAAAAAAGATTAAAAATAAAAACTGCTTTTCGAAATAACATTTTTAGGGCGTTGTTGCAGGAGAGGGTCAAAATGAGAGTTAAAGATCATGTTCCATCAGAAATGTTTATTTCTTTAAAGCTTTAGGAACATTTGAAATGAAATTATTTAACTGTGCTGTAATGAAACCAATGTTGGTGTTGATATTGAAATCCTTACCAATTCTATGAAAACTGGCATTTCATGGGTTGAAAATAGTTCAACATGCCATCCATGCCATTTGAAATCCTCCTGGACCTTGCAAGAGTTGTGGACTCGCACTAGGAGTCTGACAGCAGCTGGTCATAGCTGGTTAGCTCAGTTAGCTTTGACTACCAGCTCTATTCCTGCTGTCACTCATTCTGGTTGGCGTCTCCTCACCTCCCACGTCACACACTACCACATCTCCTTGGTGGCTGTCCTGTGCAGTCCTGTGAATTTTTAAAATGTGCTGGGAGGGAGTTAAACTTTACAGCTCTTTGTGTTTGTTGGCTTGTACTGTGTCTTCGATGAACGCTTTGACCCTCACATTTCTAAACACAGGTCTTATCTGTTTTTAAAAAGTGTAATGGTTTTAAAAAGGCTAAAGGTAAAAAAAGATTTACCTGTTTATCAAAACAGGAAAATATCCAGCGCAGACCTCTGCAATCTCCCCAGAGAGTTATTGTGACAGGCACCTGGGGAGATGACTGTAGAGGTACAGTACAAAATGACAGCCACAGAAGAAGTTCACTAAAAATCAGTATAGTAGTTCTACTGCTAGTACGAATGTAATGTAAATGGAAATTCAGATGTGAAACATAAGCTGTGTCCACCGTGACTGTGACCTCCATTACAGCATCACCCTGTCCTCAAAAACAGCTGTGCTGTCAGCTGTCTTTAAGGGGACATAATATGCAAAAATCACTTTTCTAGCTCTTCAACACTAATATTTTTGAATTCGGGGTGCATACAAACCCCCACAGTGTTAAAAACAACAGCCGCACCCCCGTCTTGCTGCTTGTCTCTGGGTAGGCCAGTCCAACAAACTTTTAGACCAGAGCCACTTCCTGAGCTCTCCAGCAGAGGCCAACGCCCAGTCTCCACCCACCAAGCCCTACAGGTGATAAAAGCGCAGGTGAAGCTCTGACGTTTCTGCTTCATGGAGAAGAATGGCTGAACAAGACTCCAATCTACGCATGCATGCTCGCTCCCACACTGTTGACGAGACCTGAACGTGTGTTCACAACACCTTGTGAACATGAAGGAGGAGTAATATCAACTGTGCGTGGAAGACTACAGACGATGGAAATGTAAGGTAGCACAAGCTAACGCTGTCAGCAGCTCATTAGCATTTAAAGGGACAGACACGAAAACTGACCGCCTGAACACAGCGTGCTACAGACAGGTTCCAGAGAGGGCAGCTGTGATTGATCTGTGAGGAATTTTGACCAAAGGATTTCACAGACATGTCATTAAGGTGTATGGGACCTGTGTGGAAAAGGGGTATAATTGTTCTTCTTTAAATGAATCAAGCGAACACAGGTGAGACAAAACACTCACTTTAAATCTTAAAGTGGTGCTTGGGGGAAGGTCTAAAAGGCCACCAATATAATTGGGTTTGGAATTCAAAATACACACTGCTTAATATCAATTTAACCATTTGTTTTAAGATTTGTTGGTGAGAGACAAACACACACACACCAGTGCGGATCAAGACCAAGACTAGCCTGTATCTTAGCCTAATTGGGGAGATAATGTTTTCCAAATCACTACTCACTCTCATTCAGTGTCTATGTCTCTGTCTCTCTCAAACCATCAGAAGCAAACCAAATTAAACTTTTTTGTGTCGCTATCTTGCAGTGTAAATTGGGAGCTAGACTCAGATTTAGAAGCTGGGTACATGAAATAAACAAAGCCAGAACACACAGAGTATCAGAGTTTAGTCCATGGATAGTAAACATGGATAGTCTGTTTCAGTAATATTTCAGATTGACTGTGTTGATCTGACCATCTGACTGGTGGCCGCAGAGTTGAGTTGCGTTGGGCTGCATTTTTCCAAAAGTTAGATCCGGTTCAGCTTCTCCACTGCAGTGTGCGGACGACTCCCACTCAAATGAATGGAAGGCCTGCATTTATGCTACAGCGCCGTATTCTTGGAATCATAGAAATTATGTTAACAAATCAATCAGATTGCACAGGGAACCTAGCAATATTCCTGCAGTTGTGCTGTTGTCTTGAAATAAAATTCCAAGTCCTCTTTGTCTGAGACTGAGACCAAGGAAAAGCTTGCAGGTTAGAGACCTTCAAAAAGTGCTCTTAAGACTAGTCTTAAGTATACTATAACACTGGTAAATGTTTTCATTTTTGACTTAGGTTCATTATGTTAATTATGTGCAAAGTCATAAGTAAGTCAATATGTAAAAAACACTTATCCTATGTGTTACATTAGACTTGAACGGACAATAAAACACTTGTTTATTTTCTAAGCTGATCATCCACTCTTATTATATTTCTCTAAAGGTAATAAAGTTGTGTTCACAGCTGACATTTTGATTTCCCATAGCAGGAAAAAAGATAGCAGATGTGACTAAAAAATTAACAATGGCGCAATGTCAGAAAGCCTAACCAGCAAGTAAACATGCTACAATATGAGGACCCTGAAAGTGGAAAACCAAAATGAAATTGAGCCATTACTAATGTTATTACATGAACTGGTGCTTCGCATGTCAATGTATCCTCTGTGGAAACAGACTCTGAGGCTCTGCTTTGGTGAAGACTTTTTGTGTTTATCTCTTGTGGATTTCTCATTCACGTAGCTTGTAAAACAGAGTGGATTACTGAAGGGTCCATAATGGTGTGTTAGGGGAGTAGTTTTATTAGTATTTGTGGCCAGCTATAGATGGATTATTTTTACTCACTGAAAATTAAAAGTGATTCATCATAAAATTCCCTTATCTGCCTCAAGGATTTTAGGACCTAATCGTGGGAAATTATTTCTAGCCCCACAATGACAAAGGTTATGGTGGGTCATTTTTTTTCCCTAGTTCTAGTTTCTGTGTTTGAGATTTATGAATCAACAAATTAATTCCCACGTGTCTGCACTTGTGTCGAACAGCCGTACTGAATACCGAATATGAGAACGTCTTTTTTTTTGTGCACACAACTCTCATTTCTTGAGTTTATTATTCTTGACTCATCAAAAATATATTTTATAGTTCACTCACCTCCAAGTTCACTCACCTCCAATCCCCCCGGTTGGCACTGCAGACCACATTGCCCATGCTTCTCACCCACACTCTGCTTTTATCCACCTTAAAAACTTTTTCGGCATTTTCTATGCAAATTATCGACAAATGCACCAATTGATGTTCTCACAGGATGCGGGCAGCCGGGTTATGTACCTTTAATTCTTCAGTCTGTCGGCTGGTGTATTTACTGAGTCAATATGTTCCTTCTTGACGGCAAGAAACTGAAATATCTGTGGAAGTAATGAAAATGATCTTAATGAGTGGTTTGTCTGATCTTTGTGGGTTTCAACTAGTCTCCCTGGTTGTTCCAAGCATACCAGAAGAGTCATCTAGATTGGAAACAAGTGAAAACACCATCAGGGTGCCAGTTACTTAACCAATCACAGATGAAGTCCACAGGAAGCCCGCACAATATTATAGTAACTGATGGGTCAATGTCTTACACAGTTTGACTGTCTCTATTCATCCATCAAGTACATCTAGTTAGAAAGACATTTATATTTGTAAATTGAATTAACTGAATGTTAAATTTTATGAAATGGTTGAAACAGTCCTGTTACCATAACATTTGAAAGTTTAATTGGAGAGGTTGACCCAGCAACCCTTTGCTTTATAACAAGAACTTTCAGCTGCTGCAAACAATCACATGGAGTTTATCAAAGGAGCAGGCAGGTTTATGGACAGGTTCATTCTACTATGCTGCGTAATACTATATATTTGGTAAGATGCAATCAACTTTTGTGTATGTGTGATCACAGACACACAGGTGGAAGGGAATTTAAGCTGCCAATATTAACAAATATTCACAAACTAATTATTCTGTATGCAATTATAAATATCTGAGCTGCAGAAAGTGTCATTTAACATTTGCATGCAAATGGATAATCTATTAGTGAATTCATTTAAAATCAAGAGACAGTCGTTTTCAGTGTAACGCAGCAATTTAGGCAAAATAATATGTATTATGATCACTAACTGGTGTTTCTTTATTTACCTATTTAGCTGTGTTCAGCAGTTAGCACACCCCTGTGCTCAATTAATGAAACAATTTGCAGTTTAATGGGCAATTGAAATGTACTTAGTTAAGCAAAGCGCTGAAGGAAAATACCTAATACCCATTCAATGCCTGCCTCCGAATGAATGAAGGAATGATAACAAAAGAAAGGATTCATTCAGCTGTGGGTGTATCTGACAGGTGTATAACCATCTGAGTTCACCTCCCTTTGATTTTGGGAGTCTATTAATTATACCTGAGATTGCAAGAAATACAATATACCTCTTTTCATTCGTCGCATTAACTTGGTTAACCCCCCCTTTGCCTTCTTCTTGATAATTCACAATAGGGTACAATATGTCCAGATTTGTAAAAGGAGATGTCTGAAGAACAGAAAGTGGTATTGAGAGAGGCAGCGTGCAGGACCAGCAATCAGCCAACCTCACTAGATATAATTAATTTATTGACTGGGGTCTAGAGGAGGCTGAGATGGTTGGACAAAATGACAGACAAAATCATGGTGAAGCCTTTTGACAACCTGTTTATGAGGTGTCAGTTTGGATTTGGATCAAGCCTTGTAGGGCCCCACAAGGGCAAGTGTTGGCTGATTTTTAGTGGCTCATGCTGGCCACATGCACGCAAGCCTGCTGGAAAAGCTTGGGGTTCTGATGATTTTTTGGATGCTTAGGCCGCTAAACAAGCTGAGCAGAAAACAATGGTGTCTGTACTGCACCTACAGTATAGAGAAGAGAAAGGTAACTGCATCAGAGGTGCACTAAAAAGTAGACTTTAAAGTGCTTGATTGAATTTAAAGTCTGACCCTTTAAGATGAAATTATACTTTCACATGCTGATAGTGCCACTGCAATACACCATGGATTTCTACATTTGTACATTAAAAGTAGGGGGTAGATATCATCCAATAAGAGCTGTGTACCTAAAGTATGTGCCTAATGCTAAACACACCTGCAAACTTCAGTTTTAGCTTCTCGTTTCTTTATTCTGTGCCACCTCCGGAAATTGATCTCAGCTCGCCATCTTGAAGGATGTCTGAATACCTAAAATGCATATTGGGGAAAGAGGAGGCTTAATGCTCCCATGAAACAAAAAGCAGAGTTCTGTTTGTTTCTCGTGGATTTTGATTGCTGTTAAGCAACTGTGCGTTACATGCCGACTACTATACATTGCAGATACCACTACGCTGGCCAGTCTATCAGGGAATACAGTAGCCTACCAAGATGGTTTTCTTTGCTGGGTTTGGCTCCCATCTCGTCCAAAAGATGAGTCTGGTTCTGTTGCCTGCTAACAGCAGATTCAGGTGGCAGCAGTTAATTGAGTTTAGTGCTTAAGCAGTGCATTAGGCTAAAGCTATCTGTCCATCAGGAAAATCTGCAAATCACACAGAGTTGAAGTTGAGCAGCCTGAGGACATCAGAGGACATCAAACTGCACCTGTAGCTCATGATGCAGCTGCTAATCATTCCTCATAAGGCACTGATTGGACACAGGTACATAGATGAGTTAAGATGCATTCTTGATCTTGCAAGTCATGCTGCCACGCAAAGTTACATTACACGTTTGCTGTATAGTTACTAATAAAGAAAGCACCTAATCCAGGTTATTGTAAATTATACTAATGGTTATATATCTGTCAAAACAGATGAATCCCAGGAAAATAGAATTCAACATTCACAATTACCTGGAAGGATACATGTTTTCCAAGGTCCTTCTCATCGTCTTTTGGGTCTAGTCCTAAACTTCAAGTCATGACTCCTGTGTGACTCACGGGCTTTCTAAGGGGACACTGACTGTACTCAATATTCTAGTGCTCTGCCTGTGCCATTCTTGTTTTTGTGTTTGCATCTGTGCCTCCTTTCCCTCTCATCTCTCATTCTCCCTTTTTTAGTTACAAACGCTAAGTCAGCTGGATTATTTGCGCAGCCCTTTTAAACGAAAGCCTGCTTCATTCCTTGTGACACGTCATTTGTTTTGTTTTTGTGGAGTTGCATGAATGCTGATGCTCTACTTCTGGGCACAGCCACCAAACACTAGTATTCTAAGCAGCCTGGTCATAGTGTCTGATGTGTAGACTTAATTGAAGTTTTAATTAATTCTCCATTTAGGTCATGAGTTAAAGTGACACACAGATTGACCTGCGTCTGCTTGCCAACATTTGTGTTACTCTAGTTGCTCTGGTGATCTAATCTAATAGCTAAGCTCTAATACTTGTTTTTACAGTGTATTTACCATATGCATTATACATTCTGATAAATGTTTGCGTTGTGTACGTACTGTGTAAAGGGATTCAGTTGTGATGAGACAAGAAAGAATGATCTGATTTGCCACAAGCGCAGAGAACACCTGTACAAACAGCTGGCCTTGTGTAAGTGAAGTCAATTGAGTTTCACCTGTCCCATCTCATCCAGAGCTCTCAGACTGATAGCTACACCACCAGCAGATTGCAAAGGCTATTCAGGTGACTTCCTCACTCTTTGTCTGGGATATTTGGTATTCTGATGGTTCAGAGCATTCCCCAAGGCAGTATTTGGTACTTAACTGAAACCCTAAAGAAATCTCTTTTCTATTACGGCCTTCCACGGGGAGGTCAAGGGTCAGGCTGGCTGTAGAACAGCCTCCCTTGGAGCTAAAAGGGATTATGAATCTTGCTAAAGAACACTTCAGCAGGGCATGCCCGATGACACAGAAACTTGAACAAGTTTGAGGTATAGTTTTTTCACAACTTTTCACAACAAACCTTGCAGTATGAAATAGCAGACACTAAGTAAGAAGTGATTTGAGTACTGGACTGTGTGAGAAATACCGCAGTGTGTTCATAATTAAATGATGTAACATTTAGTATTAAATATATGAAATGAGAGTGATGATAGTACCAAGTAGAGCCTTGTAGTGATTCTGTTTTCTTCATGTCATGTTATTTGTTGTCATTTAGAATTTGCTGCCTTGAAAAGGAAAGAATCCTTTCATTCATCTATAATGTCATAAAATGAAATTACTTGTTGCGGATATTGATTAGAGTTTATAATAGCCAATAGTGAGTGTGCATTGCAAGCCCATCACTATGCATTGTAGCTAGCACTATAATCCAACTCGTTCTCATTCCCAACGCGTAAAATACTGACAATTTGTCACGCCCCTTGACGTCTGATACGGACGTAAAAGGTACCCTTCCGCGTCTGTATGAAACACTCTGGGTTGTTCATTGACTCCAGTATAATCCGTTTGCGCTGGTAAGAGACGCTGCAAGCTACAATCTGATTGGACAACCGAGGACCCTCTGCCCGGAACTGTTTTTCTCACTATGTTAAAGATTTCTTTTAATGATATCATCAACGTTTCTCAGCACAAACACGCCAAAGTGTCACTGATAATTCAACAATAAGATAGCTTCATGTTGTGGCCCTCAGTATGTTTTTTTTTCTCCTTCTAGCCTGAGAAATAAACTTTTATTCCTATGTTTTGGATAGGGGAAAGGCCTACACTACCCAGAATGCTCGTCCACTGACGATTTGCAAGCTAAAATCTGATTGGACAACTGAGGACCCTCTGCCCGGAACTGTTTTTCTCGTCTTGTTAAAGATTTCTTTTAATAATCATCAACGTAATGTGCTTTTTATAATGTCTGTTTTTAGACAGAGCGTGTTATCAACAGACCTTTTAAAAAGGAAAAATAAAATTTCCAGTGTGCAGTTTGCGCTGGAGCTGTACTGTGTATATATTCATATACATCAACAATTTTATTCATGGAAAGCTTTCTGGGCTGCTCAAAGGATCACAAAAGCGGCATGCAGCACACTCACCATGTGAGTTTAGTTCAGTGTTTTGTCGAAGAAATCATCAAAGTCGAATTGACATATTTGATAGGGTGTGTTTTATTAAAAAGCATGCCGTCACACTGGTGAATTGACAGTCACAGAACATATCTGAGCCACCACAAGCTGACCCCAAGGTCAAGGCCATATCCCCTGATTACTCATCAACGCTTTGAAATAGGGGCCTGAAATCCACACCCGCGCATTGGGACAGCATGGTCGATCACAGTGTCGAGTTTCGGGAGGGTCAGAGGTCAGCCGTTCTGTACTTAACGAGGCCTAGTAGTTCAGGCTTCAAAACACCTGTTTGGTTTGTGAATAACTCATCAGTGCTTTGAGGCAGGAGGCTGAATCTGAGTATGTGTATCAGGACACAGGGTCTGATCAGGGCCCCTATTTTCACCCCCGTACCCCCTTTGGAAAGGTCAGAGTTCACCCGTTCTGGACACCTTTTTGGGAATAACTTGCGGTGCTTTGAGGTAGGGGGCTAAAATTTGACTACGCCGTACACCGTAGAGCCTTCTGCTGGGATTTTTTTGGTTCTGTCATAATCCCATCACTGTAGAGCTAGTTAGCTTTCTAGAAGGTTGGGACTTTGGGAGCCTGACCCAGACCTCCATTTAGAATAGCATAGTGAGTTTCATGCAGTTTGGTGCATTTTTGTGGCGGCAGCAAGGGCGCAGATTCGTGTAACAGCGTCCTTTCTCGGCCCCGCCCATCGAAAAGTACTGGGCCGACGTGGACCGAACCACTTGTCTCATGCACCTGAACAACATACTAAAATTTCAGACCCGTGCGACTTGTAGAAACACATGTCCTCCAAAACCTCCACGCAGGTCAGAGGGTATAAGACTGCATGATTCTGACAGGACCCCAATGCTCAGGAATCCAGACGGGGCAAAAAAAAATTCTACTGGACTTGTGTTATTTTTTTTCAGCGGTTCATTATTCAGGGCCCCCGGGGGATCCTCTGTTCCAAATCTGGGGCCCCTGGGGTCGAAGGCTGCCGCGCGGCGACCAAAAAGACACGTTTTTTTAGTGAGTCCCCCAAATCTGACCCTCTTCTTTTCTGGTCACTATCTCCTGATAACTCATCAAAGCTTTGAGGAAGGGGGCTGAAATTTGAGTATGCGTATCGGGACGTGGGCCACAATCACTGTGCCGAGTTTCGGACCCGTGGCCCCTTGGGAAGGGTCAGAGGTCAGCCGTTCTGTACTCAATGAGGCCTACTAGTTAAGGCTTTAACTCATCAGCGCTTACGAGTAGCGAGTATACATATCAGGAGGCATGCTGTATTGCCAGGCCTAAACCAACCTTGTTTAACCTATCAAATTATTGTCATAGATATGAAACTATTGATCGAGTTAAATAAATGATCCATTCAAGCCTTCATCAGCACACAAGATGTTAACTATTCAGATGATGTTATCTCTATGTTCCTCTATAATTTTTCTAAGATCAAAATTATATCAATAGACTTCCTAAACTGATATTTTACTACCCTACTTATACTGTGTACTTACACAGCCAAGAATTTAATTGTCCTATTTTGATTCTATTTTTTTTTCCGTGTGTGTGTGTGTGTATGTGTGTAATGAGAAGTAGACCACAAATGTGAGATATCGAGAGCTGTGAACACATTACGTGAGATATTATTGATCTATTGGATTTATAGATGTTTTTTGTACTTAAGCCAATTATAGAGTGAAACAGAGACTGACACTGACTGAAATGTGTATTCAATATTTTATTCTTTAACTTTATTTCTATTGTGAATTTCAACATGTTGAACTTTGAACTGGGAACTTGTGGTGCCAACTCTGCAACCTGTGGTGGGCTGTTTTACAGATAAGCTTGCGCAGGTTCCCATGTGTCATCTCACACTTTGCCACTGTCAGGAAAAGAAAACAACAACAACAACAACAACACACACACACACACACACACAATATAGGTTAAAAGGACAAGTTAGGTTGTGACATATAAGAATATCTAGGTTGAAATATCTTCTATATTCATGTCATGCTTTATACAATTTCATTTTAATCCAAATTAGTCAAATTTTATTTGTATAGCCCAAATTCACAAAACACATTTTGCCTCAGAGGGCTTTACAATCTGTACAGGGAGTGACACCCTCTGTCCTTAGACCCTCGGTTCGAGTGAGGAAAAACTTGCCACAAAAAACCTTTAACAGGGAAAAAATGTGGAAGAAACCTCAGGAAGAGCCACAGAGGAGGGATCCCTCTCCCAGAACGGACAGACGTGCAATGGATGTCACGTGTACAGAACAAATCAACACAAACATATTGTATAATTACAATGACTGACAAAATGACAATGAATCACAATGAATGATAAAATGACCACAGTAGCAGTGGAACCTGTGATAGAGATAGAGAGACACAGATGCACAGCAGCAGCAATTCATCAACTAACTATTAACTGCAGCAGCCACGATCCACGAGATCCTGCTGGACAAGAGAGCACAGAAACTTTAGCACAGAAGTTTAGTTAGTGACATGCATTAATGAGAGAGAGAGAGAGAGAGAGAGAGAGAGAGAGAGAGAGAGAGAGAGAGAGAGAGAGAGAGAGAGAGAGAGAGAGAGAGAGAGAGAGAGAGAGAGAGAGAGAGAGAGAGAGAGAGAGAGAGAAATGATGTGATAACTATTTTCAACAATATGAACGTCTGTTTCCAGTCCAACACAGTGGGTACTATCTACCATGTTGCGCACGGCTTCCACTTCACTTTAACGTCTTCGTTTCCGTGAAAGACATGATATAAACAAAAGAAAGACATACAAGTTGCATATATAAAGGAGCTGTTAGACATTGAGCTGTTAGGATTTTAAAAGAACATAAACATCAGGAAGGCAGCAAGACCAGGTAGTATCAGGTAGTATGTTCCTATTTCTCAGGAACTGAGAGGATATGGAGCCAAATGCAGATTCAGTGGCTGAATTAGTGTAGATCAATCAAGTATAAACGCTTATAGATAGTCAGGCAGGCACAGGTTTAAACTGGGAAGTCTCTGGGACTGGGACTGGTCCAGCATCAACATTTTCTACAAAGGATGGTCCAGCTGCTGGTGTCCCGTTTTTAGCTGCTTGTGGATGTTGTTCTGCAAAATATTAAATATTTATTAAAAAGGGTTGTACAGTACACATAAACAAAAAAAGATTTTTTTTTTGCATGTCTTAAGATTTTTTTTTTTTTAACCAAAGTTACAACTTGTAAATATTGGGATAAAATAAGTCATCTGACACCCTCACTAACCCACATCAATAACTACAAGTAGTGTGAGATTTAGTGCTTTTTTTACATTGTACATTAATGAGTGTGAGTATAATTTTTAGATAGCTAATAACTTAAATCCTCTGATGACACTGCTTCCCTGACTTTGTAGTGCATAGCATAAGACACATCAACCTAGTACTGTGACATATAGTTTTGTACAAGGGTGATGCTAACCACTTCAGGGAGGTAATCAGGTATGCTCTTATGAGAATCTTGGTGTTCATATTAATAACATGTTTACTTATGTATTTGTTATACTAGAAAGTCTTGGAGAGAATTATCAGGTATGGTGTTCGAGAAAATTATTACAATTACATTTTTTAGTATAGTACAGAATATATAACATTATTTAAAGACTGCTTTAAAACTACAATGCTAATATAAACTGGTACTATGTAGTTCTCTTGGTACACAGACTGCTCTCTGAAAATATTTTTTAACTGAATAATAGTTCTGTCAACATGCAAATTACCCGCAGAGTTTATCAGAACTTACTTGGCTGGGATCTGGCTCGTGCCACGATGAGAAATTCTCGTAGATGGACCCTGACTTGAAACATACGTTTACTACGACTCCCAAGTTGCGTATCAGAGGTGAAGGGGCGTCATAAATCGTCGGTGGTCCAGCCTTATAAGTAGTGTAGGCGTCTCCGCTATCCAAAACATACGAATAAAAGTTCATTTCTCAGGCCAGAAGGAGAAAAAAAAACATACTGAGGGCCACAACATGAAGCTATCTGTTTGTTGAATTATCAGTGACACGTTGACGTGTTTGTCCTGAGAAACGTTGATGATATCATTAAAAGAAATCTTTAACATAGTTAGAAATTCACTTTCGGGAAGAAAGTCCTCGGTTGTCCAATCAGATTGTAGCTCGCAAATCTTAGCTGGTCGAGCATTCTGGGTAGTGTAGGCCTTTCCGCTATCCAAAGCATACAAATAAAAGTTTATTTCTCAGGCTAGAAGGAGAAAAAAAAACATACTGAGGGCCACAACATGAAGCTATCTTATTGTTGAATTATCAGTGACACTTTGGCGTGTTTGTGCTGAGAAACGTTGATGATTTCAATAAAAGAAATCCTTGACGTAGTAAGAAAAACAGTTCCGGGCAGAGGGTCCTTGGTTGTCCAATCAGATTGTAGCTTGCAGCGTCATGTATCGCTGTGGTCGGGTTATTAGTGGAGTGAATGGACAGCTGGAGCTCTGCTCTGAGCGTCTCTTACCAGCGCAAACGGATTATACTGGAGTCAATGGACAACCCAGAGTGTTTCATACAGACGCGGAAGGGTACCTTTTACAACGGTATCAGACGTCAAGGGGCGTGACAAATCGTTGATATTTTACGCGTTGGGAATGAGAACGGGTTGTATAATCTTCTATTTTGAGTGAGTCAGCGAACAAAGTTAAGCCTTGGACCAGTCATAACCTACGAAACCAGCAGTGACCAGTCCAGCAGGGAATGCGGTAGCCAGGTTTGGCTTGTTATATCCCAGGCTGTGTCAGGTCAGTTAGCCACTGAACGAGCTAATGACAGCTAGCCGTTCACTACTTGAAAAGTCTGTAAATCACATTGGTAGTGGAATATTATTCCCTGTTGGTGTCACAGTCTGTCCAATTCGCCCAATGAGCCCAGTTCTGCTGTCTGCTAATGGCAGATTAGGTTTCCAGCTCTTCATTAACAGTTAGATACTTTAACAAATAATTGGGCTAAAGCTATCTGTCAATCAGGAAACTCTCTAAATCTCAGAGAGTTGAAGCCGGAGGACATCAGAGGGAAAAAAGCAACAAATATATTCTGTATAAAATCTGATCCAGTGTGACTGCATGAAGCAGCCCTCAGGAAGCAGGATACAGGAAGCACTCCACTCCAGCATTTCTTTGGATGTGAAATTAGTACACACTCCCTAAGTGAGACAAGAATACCTGAACACCCCAGAAAAGACTTCGGTACTTGTCATTGTTGGACCAGATGCTGCTGTATAGGTGACATATAGCCTATAAAGATATGATAAAATATTTAAACATCAGTTTTGACTTCATGAGGACTTTAAAGTGTAGGGGAATCTGTGCTGCTCTTAGTCTAGTGTTATTCTGTCAAAGAGAAATACTGCATTCATATTTATGTATTGATGTCAGCACCTAAACTGACACACAAACAACAACCAGTAACTAACATTAGTGGCTGTACGACACAATTCAGAATGGGAATCCAAGGCTTATTTGAGAAACCGCTGTAAGAAATTTAAAGCCCCATACAAAAGTTAGCGATGAAATATTGTATACATCTTGAGACAGCACCGACTTCTTAAATTAAATCTAATAGAAAATCAAGTTTAATATTGCCTTTTATTTTGTAAATTAGATCAGCTGCATTTTAAAACCAAGTACACCATCTTTCAGTAACAAGTGAGAAAACACAAAGGTTAATGTAACCTGCTTGTGGCAGAACATCAGTTCATGGGTCTGTTTCTTTGAGTGGTTCCGTCAACACTTATCTTTGGTTTGAGTCATTGTGTGACATTTGAAGGCATTTCATCCCGCTTCTCTTTGATATCACCAAGGTTGGCTCTGGGGCAAAATAACAATGGATGGAACTATGGCTGTAAATCTATTCTTAATAGCCTTCCTCCCTCTCTCCAGTTGTCTGTCTGTGTAGCAGAGATGATAGTTGACAATTTAATTGAAGAATTGCTAAGGGAAGAGAAGAGAAATTAGATCTGCCTGCTTCTGTGCTGTGTTTTTCAACCAAATGTCTCGTGTCCCCATACCCAGACAACCTTTATGTTTCTTGGAGCTCTGATTGGGTAACTATCTGATTGTCCTTTAGGGTCCCTCCTATACCAAGTGGGGAATTGCTTGTGACAAGTTATCAGGCCTCAAATGATGTCTATAATGGTGGATTAGCCGTTGACACAGCCTTTCATGAACAGCAGAGAGGGGACTGGCATTGTATTTAATGAGAGATTGTATCTGCAGCCACTGCTGTGGCTCGCTGTGATGCAGCTTCAAGAAGCGGCCATCAAACTGTCATAAATATATTATTACGGTCTGTTATTTAGCATTTTGATGGGGATGGTTTATCGTCGTCTGCATGTTTCACAGTCGTCATCTAAGCAGCCACATTTGACATAGATCTTAAAGCTACAGAACTTTATAGCATCTTCAGTAGCTGAAATGATCGTCTTCTGTGAAACATTTAAATGACAATTATAATGCCTCTCATATAGAGGAGCACATATAGCACAGATGGATCAGAATGTTGTCAAAAGATGTTAGTTACTCTTGCTATGATGGAAAACTTTGTGTTCACAATACCACCCGTTCAGTGGAACACCTGCTGCAGTGTAATAGCCTATAATGTGTGGGAGAAAGTAGCCCACAGCAAGGACTTTGGTACACCATTAAAGGATTTATTTAAAAAATTACCAGGTTGCCAGATATGAAACGTACTACAGCCATGGAAGCAGATCTAAAAAGATCCATGAGCCCAGAAGGACCCAGAGCGCCTGTTTGTTCGGCTCTTACTGTAGGAGGCGGAGGCTGTTTTCAGGGACAGAATTCAGCCTAGTGTCGGTATGGAGGACCGGCCAGGTCATGGTGACTTTTCCACGTATAAATTCATGAATTATTTCCTTTTGTAAGTTTCCAAAGACACTAGTTTCCAACACCGCTGTGGGAATTTTTATGTTTGTTTTTATTACTTATTATTAAGTTCAAGTATTAAATCATATCACGCAATTATTATCAGTAAACAGCGGCACAGAGTCAGCTCTTACTGCATGAGAAGGAGGCTGCTTTCCCGGGAAGTGAGTCTGTAGGGACGACTGACCGGGTCACGTTGAGCTGACATTCTCCTCAAAACCATTTTTTGTTGACATGAAGCATTCCTGGAAAGTTCTTCCTGAGTTGCGATTGAAGCAGTGTAAAAAAATATTCAGTGACACGTGAGCTAAGCTGTTTAACTCTGACATCATGTAGAGGGTTTGTGAACTGACTCAGTTCTCAGTTTAGAATTACAGTATGTAGTGTCACACATAGTACATTACAGGGCACTGAGAGTTCTCTGAATAGCTGCAGTTAGAGTAGAGAAGTGCTTGTCGTGCCTTATAATGCCAAATTAGCTTGAGTATTGAAGTTCTATTTTGCACAGTGAATCACACAGGGCCACTACAAAGTGTTTCTAGCCAAACTTTAAATGAGTCCTGTATATTCTATTAGTCTTGACTGAACACCTTATGCATATTTGCTTAGCTAGTTTTATGCAAAGATCCACTGCACCTCTGAGGTCCCATTTTCAGATTGCATGTTCATTGTTGTGAACATTTCAGTTTGACATTTTCTGCTACATGTGCAATTGAAGGAAATACTCCCTGCCAAGAAGACCACCACTTAGACATCTGTCTCAGCAGGCGTCTTGGTCCTTCATAAAGATATTTCCTTGCATTGCTGACCCTCACTTCCTGTTTTCCCTCCCCCTCTCTCCTTTTCCTTCCTGTCTTAAGTGGGTACTTTTCAATAATGGCTGGCACAGAGCTTCAATTACCTGTAGAGTCTGACTTCAGAAGTGCCTGCAGGGATTTCTTGATGTCTGAGAAGTAGCTCTGTGAGAAACAGATCCATTCTCAGAGACAAAGGAGGTACAGAATCAGCAGGTGGTTCCTCTAAAACTATGGGAAGCCTGCACCTACAGTCATTTGGGCCAGCTATCTACAATCAAAAAGATATTTTATGCATATCACCTCCTACAGTATGTTCAGCGTCACACACATCATCCTAGATGCATCTTTCTCAGCGTGAATATCAAATTGCAGACTTGAATTTATTGAAGCATGTAGATTTGTAGGACACAGCACTTGCAGTGTACATGCAAGCATATGTACACACCTGCAATTCATGGCCATTTAAGTTTAAACACACACCTGGATGTTCATCTCTGCATTTGTTAAATGTATGTCAGGTGTTGTTAGCTCACAGTGTATCATCAAGATTAGTCATATGGCATGCTGCAACATCCACAAAATTGCTCATAACTCCTCCTCAGTTATGCCATACTCATGAGCCCATTTTGCAGCATGTGATACCAACATTAGACAGCATCGCTGAAAGCTATTTATATATTTACCCATTCTCTCTAAAAGAGGGGATGAGGGGGCCCTGTGTGAAAGAGGCAGGGAGAATAAGAGAGAGAATGACTAGGGCAGGTGGAGGGAGTCGACTTGGCTCGAACAGAAGAGTTAAATATTATGACATTATTATGCTATCAGTGATGAATATGCTTTAGTAACTAGATTGGCAAGTAATGATTGAAATTCATGTTAAATTGCAAAATGCAATTTCAGAAGCTGTTTTGTAGAAAATTAACTGTGCAATACATAAATCAGTAGTTATATTAAGAATGAGTATTTAACATGATTTATGACTTTTAGAGGTTTCATCCTGTGGCCCAAAACAGCTTTTTTTATTTTGTGAATAGAATTATTCATATACAGGCAGTGCTTTGACATCAGACAGAATCAGGACAAAACTATGTTTATTAGAAAAAGGATAAAATAGGTGATCTACAGATCAGCAATTAAAGTTTATTTTTATTTTTATGAGCTGCATTCAAGACATTTACCAAGCAAGTTTTAGTCATTCCTACAGTAACAATACCCGCTAACCTCAAACGTACTACAAGGAAACAGTCTCAATTCAAAACAAGAGCATAAGCGAATAGATGTTTCTATGTTTTTTTTTTCTTTATGTATGCTACAAATAGAAAAGGGTTGGATTCCTCTTCAAATGAGTGAAATAAAGATGTGGAAGCACGGCTGAGAATCATTACATGCCTTTAAATGTAAACTGGGGGGTTGCAGAATCATCTGGTGTTCACCTTCTTGTCTGTCAATCAATCAAACAACAAGGATATGACTATTATTATTTTATGAGGTATGTTTTGGGGAGCATGTAGGACTTTATTATACAGTTAAGAGATTGAATGATATGTGATGATGATGTTCTAGGACTGAACTGGAAATGTTGTTTTGTGCTGTGCCTCAAACCTCTAGCCACCAGTGCAACCAGTCCTACAAGATCATGTCGAAATATGCTAATGTTGTCTGTCAGACAATTTAGTCTAGGTTATGATGACTGAAGGATGTATTTGCAAAGACATTGTTCAGACATTCATGATTCTCATATGATGTATCGATGTCTTGATCTCCTGATGTTCATGTATGCAGGTTTCAACAAATTGTACCAGCAGGATGAAGTACAGTGGTTTATCAGACAGATAAAAATCAACAGAAGCTCAAGGTGAGTCTGTATGGGCGATAAACTCGTTGGTTTTGGTAAAACTGCGTCCTTTCCTCTGCTGCTGCCCCCAGGCCAGTTTTATTTGTGGTAATTGAGCATTAGAGTAATAGAATTACTTTTGTTCCACTTTAGGAAACCATGTCGCTCTTAAGTGCTTCCACGGAACCTGATTTTCTGGTCCTGTGGAGATTTTTTAAGTGGCTACTTAAGTATGGGTTTTAATTTCAAGGCATGTGTTGTGAAGAAATTGCTGAAGTCAAAGGTCAATGGTGAGGTCAGGAAGGAAGAAAGTGTTCAGGAGCCTCAGATGTCTTATGCTGTATTATTTATTGACGCTTGATCAAGGAGAACTAGAGACACTCTCAAAGTTCATCTGAAGTGCTTGAGTCGGTCTCGCATTCTGACGAACTTGTGATGGTGCATATACTTTAAACCCAAAGATCACACCCCAAATACTATACGCCCCAGAATTAGTCAAAGAGAATGTCTTTACCCATGCAGGTGTTATTGTCAACACATCCTAGTCTGGAGACACAGATGTCCGCTTACGCAGATTGGAAGGGCAACAACAAGCTATCTATTATGACTAGGAAGGCAGCAACAGGTCTCTTCGACCCTGGCCACCACAGTGAGATATGGTGGCACCTAGTCATAAGACAAACAGTTAATACTGCTGGATCACAAGGCTCACACGTGACCTCGTGTAACCCTAAAAGAGAAAATTCCATTACAGCATGGAATGGTTGTGAGGAACATTATTATCAGGAAACTGATTAAAATACAGGCACAGGGAGCCCATTTCCTGAAAAACGAAATAACGATTATTGATCATCAATAGGTCAAATGATTAAAAGAAAAGGATGCATCAGTACTAAATAGAATTCTGTCCACCCTCAGTGGGAAAAAGATTTAAGTGAAGCAAAGAAATGTCAGGATCACACAAAGTTATAACAGAGGTCACGTGAGGGATTGATGTGGACTTAATCAAAGTGACTGCAAGTGGCTGAGCAAACAAACACGGCCCTTTGATGTAAGGCTGGCTTTCTTTTTGCCCCTGCCATTGAGATTAAGGAAAATGAGATTTCTTTCATGCCTTTGCAAATATCTTCATGTTAGGAATTAATTTTCCCTTGGCCAAAGATGCAATGAATAATAAATTGGCAGAAAAGTTCCCCATCTGTGAAGATAGGTAGGAAGCATGAATCTCAAGAGAAAACTTTAAGACCATAAAGTCTTACTGACTGGATATCTGCAAACGGTGTATTTCACAATATTAACTATTAGATATGCTTTTTTTTTTTTTTTTTGCTAATGGATAATACCACAGCGTAAGACTATTACCTGTTGATTAGGCTGTAAATGTACCATGTATAGCATCAAATGAACTGCTTTCAGGTCATCAGTAATTTTAGTAGATATTCCCACCTTGCTAGTTCCGCTCGTTGTCCCTTTAACTGTCACA
The DNA here is from genome assembly GCA_004119915.2 of Collichthys lucidus. Classification (NCBI taxonomy): domain Eukaryota; kingdom Metazoa; phylum Chordata; class Actinopteri; family Sciaenidae; genus Collichthys; species Collichthys lucidus. The sequence continues at coordinate 25,181,414 of CM014084.1, forward strand.
TTTCCCGGGATGATCCAAATCATACTGTGACTTATTCCAGCCCTACACACAAGCTGGATTATGTGCTGGCCCTTGTAGGCCTGCTAAGTAGGTCCGGTGGTCAAAGTGGATTTCACAATTTAATGGGCTTATAAAACAGCTAGGCAGTTTGTTTCCCCACAGTAACATTCCTTTTGTATATGCCAACTGGGATGCCACTTAACACTGCAGTTTTCATAATGGTGCGTAATTATTGTTAATTTGCGCCCCCCCTTCAAAAAAATTAAATAAAATGTAGAGTGATCGTCAGTGTTTCTTTTACTCTGCTCCTATTAGGGCCCATTATACAGCGATGAAACAGACTCGCTGTGGTGTGAAAAGGCAGAGGAGGGTGCATAATTATAAATCATAGAAAGCAATAAGATGACCTCTTAACAACACTGAATTCTTACTCTGCTGCAGTACTTTATTCTGCATTTGTCAGCCATGACAGTAAAAATTTACTGATGACGTTGTTAACTTTTATAAGAGAACTCTTTTGTCATATAGTTGCGTGCTGGGCATTAAAAGAGAGACCACTGATTTTCCACTGCGCACAGATGGAGATGAGTAAACAAAAGACACTGCCAGGCCAGCAAATATTGGAAATACCATTTTTTTCACATAAATTCAAAATATTAGACTTCATTTACCCCAGTTCACCCCTGATATTACCTCTGACACAGTCTTTTTTTTTTGACTGTGGGATTTTGGAGAAGAAAGACATGTTTGGCTGGAGTGAGATATGGGATCATATCCTTTCAAATGTGAGAAGCTTTGCAGAGTCAGCAAAGTGAGCTCAGCCTGGGAATATGTTTTGTAGCTTGGGAAGAGCTTCTGGTCACATCTCTAGTATATCTATACAGCAAAAAAAAAAATTGTATCTTTACCTACCCAGAGGCAAAACATCATTGAGCCCATGGCAATGTACATTTCATATATCATTCAAAATGTCAGTGTGGTGTTCCACTCTCAAAATGACTCCCTGCTAAAGCCTTTGTTTGCATGGCACGTAGACATAGCAGATGTCTGATGCATCTGCTGAGTGTTTTCACACTTGCAATTTTACTTTTACTTGCAGACAACAAAAATGTTGTTTCACCCTATATATTTCCTATGAAAATGTGTAACTTTGTGTTGTGGGTATAATCACCTGCGAGCAAACGGCTGCCAACTGTAGCTGCTGTTAGGTAAAGTTAGCTCAGTTTGTTAACTGCATTGTGAGCTCAGAACACCAGGTGTTTGTACCACAGGAGTTTTTGACCACTGAGGTGTGGGGTAAGGCTGACAAGGAGCAGAGTTGCAACCAAGCTCTGCAGCAGCCTCTATGGACAGATGTCATGACAGAAACAAAGAGACTGAGAAGAAGATTGACGGAGGAAGTTAAGAAGAGAAAACGAGAGTCAGCGAGCAAGAAGCCGCCGGACAAGAGTAAATCTGGGACTGACTTTTAGTCGTGGGTGACAGCTTGGTGAAATAAAAGACTGAACTGGACTAGTCAGTAATATTAGTGTAAAAAGTGTTTTATTTTTGTAAACATTTATTTGATAGATTACCTTATTTTGCTCAGGTTTAGAGAGAAAATATTTTAATTAATGTATCTGTATTTTACTCCTTAAAGGTCCAGTGTGTAAGATTTGAGGACTTTATTTTCAGAATAAAGCAAACATGGAATATAATATTTATAACTATGCTTTCATGCATGTGATCACCTTACAATAACGTGTTTTTTTTTGCTACCTAAAAATTTCCTTTTATATTTGCAGTCCTCTTTCATGGAGGCCGCCAAACTCTGTCTCTACAGTAGCCTGGAACAGATAAACTAAATACTGACTCTAGACAGGATCCCTAAAGTGTTGTTTCTCTTTTACACTAGGAAGGTGAGGGTGATGTGAGGAGGCTGCAATGCAGCGATTAGTCCACTAGATACAACTAAATTCAACACACTGGGCCTTTAATGCAGAACAGGTACTATATTTTATGGTACACCTTGTCTATAATATAAGCGGAGTGTTTATATTGTGTGTGATATGAAATAAAACTCTTGATGTGACTGTTAATGCTAAGAGTAACCAGCCTTACATCAGCTGTGTTGTAAGGCTTGTGTTGTTTACCTTGCTTGATGATTGGCTATTTGTTGTCAAGTTGCTTGTTTTTATTTATGAGTATTATAATAAAAACAAATACTCGAGTACAGCTGTCCATACAGTGGGAACACACTCTGAAACTGATGGTGCTAATTTGCACAAGTACCAATTTCTACACGATGTTGCTTTATAAACATAGTAAAATCTTACATGAAAAGTAAAAGAGTAGCAGATAGTGCCAGTGGGAGTCTCTCTTGGCTGCCACTAACCCGATCTGCACATTTGTCTTGTACATAACAAATGATGACAAATGATATATCGCCAGTCACAGGTAAGTTGTGAAGTAAACATTGTAGTGTGGGTGTATATTTTATATATATCTCAGTGGCAGAATTTCTATGAATCTGTAGCGCGCATATTCTCAGTTTCTGTGTCACAGCGCTGCTGGGTGTGACTTGAGAGAGTGGAACATCTGTGGCATCCATCAGCGCTCCTGACATGACTTTGTGTCTGAGTGAGGTTTAATCATTGCAATCCCCTACCACCCCCCTCCACCTGCGGTGACTCATCCGATTTGACTGAGACCTCCTCTCCACCCAAATTATAGCACTACACCACCATGTAATTCCCTCCTGCGAAAGGCGGATCAAAATGTTTTCCGCTGTACGATATTTTTATCCACAAACGAGCCTTAATTATAGCAAATATTCATACATTAGAATAAAGCCCTATTTGAATTGGCAGAGTGCAGCGAGCAGCATTTGTTACCTCCACATGTGTGTTCCCACTGAATTCATCCTCAGCTCGGCACAGAAAATAATAATTATAGTAAAATTGGATGATTGATGAGCGTAGTGAAGCTTCATATTCTCTGGGTGAATAACAAATATTAATGCCTAAAAACACATTCACAGCTGCTAAGTTGTGAGGAGTGGTTATGATGATTGATTAATTAATTGATTAATTGCTGTTGTTCAGGTCTGTTCGATTTTGTAAATAGTGCAGCTATTCAACATACCAGGAGAGAGTTCTACATGGCCTCCACGCCATGCCTCCTTACCTTGGGCCAATTAGGGCTTGGCGATCACACAGCTAAATCTGCATACAACACTACATACACACACACACACACACACACACACACACACACACACACACACACACACACACACACACTGACAGGGATGGGGTGAGACAGCGGCAGGCGTAACACACACCTTGTTATAATAAACAAATTAATATTTAATAAACATACTTAACATGCATACATAAGCATCTGTAGGTTTAGGCTTGTTTTGACAGTAATAACTCTTCCTATGGCCACCAAAGGAAAAGCTCTGATGGTGCCTGGTGAAGTTGAAATAATGTTCTTACATACCAACATCTTCTGCTCATGCTGAACCTCATTGAAAGTCAGACGACTGGAGTTAAGTGTGGGCTACATAAAATTTGAGTGTTCCACATCAACGATTTTAGAGCAGTGATGAACCAGGGACAGATGGATCACAACTCCAGAGAATTCTTGGTGTTTTAGGAGCATTCTAAGATGGTTGATGATGGAAGGATACACTGAAGTAGGTTAAATGATGGAAAAATGAATTTTTAACCCAAGTGTTTTTGTAGAATGGTCCAGTTTACAGCCATGCTAACAGCTCTGTGAGGTTGAGACAAATGTCAACATGCTAATGTGCTCGTAAAGATGTTAACCATTGTAGTTTAGTTCAGTGTGTAAGCATGCTAAATAGCATCAGAAGCTGATGTGAATGTCACTTCAGTCAAAAATGTCACAATTGAAATGTTTTGTTTATTTTATTGATTTCATTTTGAGTTTGGCATCCAGGCTCCCCGCAGATACATAGAGTGGTGGTGATGCTGAAGAACATGCTGATGCAAGCAGAAATGGCATTGACAAAGCAGAGGGCTTGGGAATTTTAAAGTTTAAACTAGAAAATTTCTAAAGAAATTTTGAGTGTGCGTGACTCTGGCCCCATTGTCCCCATGCATTTTTACTGACACTGCTCAGAAAAATTTAGTACTAAGAAAGAAATTTTGAGAGTGACGAGTGGGCTGTTGCTGGGGGTCTGTATCCATAAAGTACACCTCAATAGTAATTTTTAACATGTTCATTTAGACACAGGAGCAGCTAGCGCTTACGTGCTATCAATTAGCATGTTAGCATTAGCATGTTAGGATTGGCATGTTAGCATTAGCATGCTAGCATTAGCATGTAACCATTAGCATGTTAACGCTAATGCACAAGCAGTTAACATTAGCATTTTAACATTAACATGTTACCACAGCATGGCTGTAAACTGGACCATTCTACAAAAACACTTGGGTTAAAAATTCATTTTTCCATCATTTAACCTACTTCAGTGTATCCTTCCATTAGCATGTTAACGCTGATGCGCTAGCAGTTAGGATTAACATGTTAACATTAGCATGTTAGCATTAGCATGTTAGCATTAGCATATTAACATTAACATGTTAACGCTGATGCACTAGCAGTTACCATTAGCATGTTACCATTAACATGTGAGCATTAGCATGTTAGCATTAACATGTTAACGCTGATGCGCTAGCAGTAAATATTATCATGTTAACACAAGCATGTTAACATTAGCATGTTATCATTAGCATGTTAACGCTGATGTGCTAGCAGTTAACATTAGCATGTTAACATTAACATGTTAACATTAGCATGTTAGCATTAGCATGTTAATGCTGATGCGCTAACAGTTAGCATTAACATGTTAGGATTGACATGTTAACGTTGATGCGCTGGCGGTTAGCATTAACATGTTAGCATTAGCATGTTAACATTACCATGTTAACATTACCATGTTAACGCTAATGCACTAGCAGTTAGCACTAGCAGTTAGTACTAGCATGTTAACATTAACATGCTAGCATTAGCATGCTAACATTAGCATGCTAATGCACTAGCAGTACCATTAGCATGTTAACATTAACATGTTAGCATTAGCATGCTGGCATTAACATGTTAACGCTAATGCACTAGCAGTTAGCACTAGCAGTTAACATTAGCATGTTAACATTAGCATGTTAGCAATAGCATGTTATCATTAGCATGTTAACGTTGATGCGCTAGCAATTAATATTGCTGCTCTGCTGTCACTGTTTGCCATTTTAGACAGACAAGTTCAAATTAAGTGCCAAGAACTACTAAAATGGCTGCCGATTGGCTTCTGCCTGCTGGCCCCTACCCCCTCTCCTCCTTCAAGCAGGCTGAGGTTGCTAAGCAACCAGGACCTAATCAGCAGCAGCTAATCTGCACCTGTTAGAATTAACACGAGCATGTTAACATTAGCATGTTATTGCTGATGCGCTGACAGGCTAGCAATTAACATTAGCATGTTGACATTAACATGTTAGTAATTAACATGTATTTAATTCCCAGTGGCTAATGTTAATTAGCACTAATTTTAGCATTGGTTGCTAATGTTTGCAAACAGCATGTCTTTACAGCTTGCGCTAATGCTCTGCTGTCTCTGTCTGCCATTTTACACAGACAGGTTCAAATTAAGTGCCAAGAACTAATAAAATGGCCGCCGCTCAGCTTCTGCTGGCCCCTCCCCCCTCTTTTCCCTCAAGCAGGCTGAGGTTGCCAAGCAACCAGGACCAACTGTAATCAGCAGAACAGTTACTGCACCTGTTAGAATGTCACTTAGAGACTGAGAGAAAATGCTGAGACCTCCTCTCGAACAGGAAGGACTCCTGGCCAAACCGTATTTCCAATCATTGAGCCGACTTAACCACAAGCAAGATGAGAACTTCCTGATCGCTTTACATACTTGTTTGGTGTCGATAAATAAAGAAATGTGCCCGTAGGAGCAAGAGAGAGAAACGTTACTTCTGCCTTCCTCCAGAAAATTTCCCTCCTTTTTAACATGGGAGTTTTGTGTATGTGCGACAAAAACTCTAGGAGGAGTGGCGAGACAAAAAAAGGGCGGAAGAGTAAGTTGAAGAATAAGCGCGGTGGATAACATATAGTGTGCGCCCTGCACGCACACTCAATAATTTGTTTGGATGATTGTGGAGTGGAAGGCATGCCACATATATATGCAGTGTCTGCCTGAAGTAGCTCACAGGCGTCACTCTATTTTTGGAAGTATTTGGTCATAAAGCAAAGTATTGATCTGATGATGGTTCCAAATTTAAATGAGTTCATATTTATGGGAACATGAGCCACTTTGATGGTGATCCATCCAATAGTTATTGAGACATTTCATTTAAAAAAAAAAAAGACAGTGTATGTCTACACAAAAGTATGGTTTTATTTATAGTGGTTGACTTAGTAATAATGTCATAAAAATGTGTTTTACTTTTTTCATTTCACATTTTTTAACAGGTTATTAGAGAGACAGGAAAGGTGGGGGACATGCAGTAAATTCCTGAAGCAAGCTTGAGACTGCAGGTTTGTTGTTTCAGTCCCCCCACACACACCCCGAACTGGCAGAATAAATCTGGGTGGGGGAAGTAAAAGGCAGCACTTACCCCTCCATCATTACCACCACTGAGGTGTCCTTGAACAAGGCAGTTAACCCAAAGCACTCTAATAGAGCTGCTCAGTGGGCTGCGGATCAGACCGTGTTGTACTGGGCAGCTTCCAGGTGTGATTGTGTAACTGGTTGAATGTGATCAGGTGTTTCTGAAAAGAGAGGATGAAAAGATGAACAAAATACAAAACAGCCTCAGGTTGCACTCACAGCGGCACTCCGCTGTTATACTGTAAGGGTTTAGCCTTGACACATAATATGCCCTTTATCTGGTGAGCTACCAGCGCCCAGAGAAATGTTTTTATCAATAAACACCTTTATTTAAGATCGTGATGGTACGTTGGATGCAACGGGGTGAAATTGAAAAGGGAGTTTAGAATGGGCTCAAGATTGAAACTACTAATAGCAAAACACTCTTTCAGACTATACAGTACATGGTACAAGCTGGTTGGTACTGTGCCATAATGGCCTCTTCCTCATCAAGTGTCATGAGATAACTTTCTTTATGATTTGGCATTATATAAATTAAATTGAATTGAAATATGGAGACATGAACAGAGTATTTACATGCCAACATTTCAATTTAGCTCATTTTAGCAATAAACATTAACAGTCTATATTTGGCCCCAAAGACAGGATTGCCACAATGATTCAAGTAATGGACCTGTGATCCTGGATGTCACCATAATCACCTAACTTAACTCTCTTCACTTAAAGGTAGTTGATATTCATATCTTTGCCGTTTCCATAGTTACCACACCTAGAGCTCTAGGCGTTTACTTGCAGAGCGCTTGTCTGCCTGTAGATTCACATGAGGAGCGCTGCGAGAGCCCACGGATCTGAGCAGGTATGCACGTGTAGAGTAGCTCCACAAGACGTTAACAGTGTCAAGAAGTCATTAGAACTTCAGACAGGCCCGCCAAATGTCTGAGCAGGGGCGCAGATAGTGGGTGTGTCAGGTGTCATGACACACCCACTTTTGAATGACCGTAGATCCGTCCCACCCACTTTTATGTAGCTTAACGTTTTTTTTTTTTTTTAAACTTTGTCTTCTTCAAATCTTCTGATTCAAGCATCACGAGGAAACCAAAATATGAATTAACATAATATTTGGTTTACTGAGGTGTGTGCCAGTAGCGGTTTTAGGTACGGGCGGACAGGGCAGCCGCCCGGGGCGCCATTTCGTGGGGGGCGCCACGAGCGCCGACAATAACCTCGCGAATTTTCGATTCCGCTCATTAAGACAGCGGAGCGGGCGCCCCCGTGGGCGGGGGGTTGACGAGGTAGAGGGGGAGCCGGACAGACTGATCTCCGTCCCGGGGGGGGGGGGGGGGGGGGGGGGGGGGCAGCTTCGTCCCCCCCAGTTTCTCAAACCTATCTGCGCGCCTGTGTCTGAGTGATGATTGCAGAGTGGAATCATACTTTTGTGTGAAACATACCAAGTGAAAGGAAACGATAAGGACTGTAATTACTGTACAGTGAAGAGTCCTGACATCAGCTGCACAAAAGTAATTTATCCACGTGTCAGTCCAACGCTAACAGAGTCTAATAGCTGTTGAAAATGACCCCAGTACTGGCAGATTGTTTATTGAGCAGCTAATCTGTGCTCCTCCTTCTCGCCTAAGGCCGTAGGATAAAGGGGAACTTCATCAATGTTGCCACTAGCCTGAGTCCTTTAACCACACATACAGTATGCAATGGATTGCACCCAGCAGATGTTTAACATGTGTTAAAAAGGGTCTCCATTAATCAATCCCATTAACAAGTTGGGGGTGTTTGGTGACATTGAAACAACCCAGGATATTCTGCTCACAGTATGAGGTACTTAAAGCAATTCTCTTTGAAGTTCTATTCTGGGTGTAAGTTTCTGTCTTATCTGTGAATGAAATATTAACCTCCAGACCGTTGGCTAAGTGTTTCATAAATATTGCATGGTGTGGAAGAAGTAATTGGTTCCCCCATCTATAATGGCTGTCACCCTGGCCTACAGAAAAGAGAATGGCTGTGCAGAGGATGTTAGTGAGGCTCATAATAGAATTTCACATATCTCTCCTGCATTGTGTATGATATCCACAGAAAGGCACTTATTCGCTGCTAGTTTGTAATTGGAGAATTATTAAGTTTAGGTGCAACATATCCATTTCCAGGGGGGAAATCATCACCTGTATTCTGACAGCTGAGGAATTTACCTAACATCTTTAAAAATATCACAGCCGATAAATAGATTTGTTGTTTTTAATCACATTGTGGGAGGAGGTCAACATTTTCAAATGCTGATAGTCCCTTAGGAACTGAACAGATTCTATCAGAGTGGTGATCACAGTGTTGAAACCAGGATCATTAAGCTAATACTGACACCGATCACTTTGTGCCTCATGTTCTTATATAGTATTATTATTTGTCCTGTGCAAAGTAAAACAAAAAACAAACTAAACAGAAGTAACTGCATTTAAAGATTTTGTGTCTATTCCAACACACTGTCAATCTTCATTGGGTAAGGACCTCATGAAGTAGGATAAGATTTCCCTGTGGTTGAGTCTCAGTAAAGACGTAAAGATCCTGAGGAGCTCATGGGTCCAGATCTCAGGATGTGTCACACAGGCTTTAATGAACACTGGAGGTGGAAGGTTGGAGGTGGATGGTGTCAGTCAGGCACAGAAATACCAGCTGACAGCAGCCCACAAAGAAACACTTTTAAATCCTGAAAGCAGCAAGATAATTGGTTAACTGAGATGATAGTGAAATCTCAACAGTTAAAGGAAATGTGAAGAACATTCAGTCAGAAAAGCACAGATAAAGAGAGACAGAATGAATTTTGACAAAGCTCCTGGAAGGTATGAAGTTAAGACATTTAGTTGGTCATTAAACAACAGATACATTCAAAGAATGAAGAAGGAGAAGAAAAGCTGAACTCATCCCACCAAGTACAGCTTGAACTGGCTGTTAGACAAAGAGCGAAAAGAGTGACAGAGTGATCGTTATATGCTCTGGCTCTGCTATCTAGATTATCAGAAAGGCATCAGCAGAGCAGTACTGGGACGATGATGTTCAAACTCAGCACGACTCTGCTGTTTTGTAACCAACTTCTGAACGCCTGAACTTTCGGATGGATCGGATTATAGAGCTAGGCTCAAATTTCTGTTGGAAAAAAAAGGCTCATCGGTGTCAAGCCGTCCGCTGTCGAGAGCCGGCGTAAGAGCTTATCCTTCTGTGGAGAATTTTGGATCCACATCCAGTCCTGCCTTTTTATCTTCCCGCATGCAGATGCCACAGTCAACGTGAGGATGGCTATCTGGGACTTGGTCCCAAAACACTTTGTCATCTCACTTTCAGACTTTGCATATACTGTAAGTCTGAATTTGTGATCTGTGACAAATAGTGGCACATATTATGTGTTCTTTTAGGCCAAGAGGTAAACCTGTTTGCAGACAAAATCTTCTCAAAAACGACTTCTGAAGGCTTTTTTTTTTATGGTGCACACACAGACTCATTTCATGGACATATTTTTATTTTTCTCTTTAGAGAGTGAATGTTAATCAAAGTGACTGGCAGACTGCAATATAGAAACAAGGAGGTATCAATCAAATCCTATCTGTGTGGATGACCTGCAGGGCACACATCTAATAAACAACTTGCCCTTCTCATAGAACGTTGCTCTGTCCCAAACGCAGCCATGCCCTTTTTTTGTTCTGTTGCGTCTTTCACATGTAGAGCATGGTGTCAGTTCAGACTGGCCTCTGCTGCAGTGGAATCAGTGGATGCAATTGCTTCCCTCTGTTTCTGACAGCATGTGAATACGTTCATAGTGAGAGATCATTACATCTGAAAGCTCATATCACATGATTTGATCATAGCACTTTGCCGCTGTGCTGCAAAGAAAATCAGATGGGTTTGATCTGTATACTGTGTGCTTAAGTAGAATTTGATATGATTTGATATTTGTTTTCCGAAGTGTAGCCTTAACCCTTTCCTCACAACTTGAGCCCGGTAGGGTATGAACGAACGAGGAGCGGTAGTGAAAACAGCATCCCATTGACTGTTTCAGTGTGCTCCAGGGCAAAGCCTTGTTTTCTCACATGACAAAAACAACATCTTGACTGATATTTATCATTACAGTAAGACTCCACACGAGATCTCCAAGAAATCACTCTGGCTTCTTCAAACAGACAGAACAGAAATGTGAATTCTCAGAAAATACTTTACAAGGGACAACTTTCCTCTCAATACTAAATTGAATGATAATATACACATTTTATCACTAGTACATAGTAAATAAATGGTTTGAAAATGACTGAATTTTTTAAAATTTTATTGTGAAACATCTTGCTACTCTTTACCAATCTAGTAATTCAATTAAATGAGCAATTAAGGTATCAACCAAAGTTCAAATTGTCAAAGTTATGTTGGTATTGTTAAATGACAAGAAGAGTATCCCACATAATATGCCTTAAAGCCATGCCAAAAAAAAGGACCAAGAAATAAAAAGAGCGATGGCATGGAGAGCATATTAATTATCATTATACTTTGTCTTTCATTAAGTTAACAATATATCCTCCTTTGAAAAGATGGAGCTAATCATGGCTTAAATGAGGATAGAGTTATAACGGAGGAAATTAAGTTACGGTATCTGAATAGAATTAGAATTGGCTCTGGCGCCATCATCTAATATTTCTACATGTCCCAGAGTTTTTAATAATTTGTATAAAAAATGTCATTAATGGGTCTCTTTTTGTGTTTTTTTCTTATTAAAATTAATTCAATTAGACTTTAATACTTGCAGTTTAGTAGCGACTGAACTGTAAATAATTGCAAGTTAAGGACCAGTGTGATTAATTCTTAATATTTTCTACACACATGCAAATAAGCCACATTCTGAAACAGTCCTAAACACGCTCTGATTTGATATGTAACAGTCTCCGCTCTACTGCTGAGGCTTTTCACAAGATTGTGGAACCTGGCTGCAGGGATTTTGTTCCCATTCACCCATAAGAGCATTAGTGAGAGTTAGGATGTTTGGTGATAAGGCTCGGCTCACAGTCGATGTTCCAGTTCATCCAAAAGGTGTGCAGTGGGGTTGAGATCAAAAAATCTATGCAGGCCAGTTCATTTCAGATTCAGGAGACAATTCCCCTGTGATTTTTACAGCAGCCCAAACCGGGAAAGACAACCCCTGGAGCAAAAGTACGCATGAGAAAAAGCACGATTCCAGAAAATGTGACTGTCATCCGAACAGCAGCAATATTTTTGTAGCTACGCAATTAAGAAAAATGAAGTACCCTGAAAGTAGATGAAATATTATAACTGGAAAATGTCCTTTGTTCTTCTCTAAGCCGAGGCAGAGGCTCCACAGTGAGCTGCCTGTTGGCTTTCCGATTTCAGATCTCACACTCACCATGCCAGCACATTTCTATCAGCACCATCAGGGTCTAACATCATACCTAAGAGCGCTGACTGAAACAGACTTCAGCCTCATGCTTATCTGATGAGCAAGTGGTGCATGTTTAACTAATTAATAACATGCCACGCAGAGCTGCTGGGGAATAATTGATTCATTTCCCCTGACCGTCACATATTGTGCAACTTTCTGTACAAACCAACATCATCCGCGACCACCAGCAGCCTCTCAGATGTCACAGAGGAGACAGACCATGAGTGTGATCACGGAACAAATCCCTGCTTGTCACAGGACAAATGTTTTTCATAGATATTACTGCATATACACAATTAAATTGATATGTTATCCTGTGTCTCATCTGTGGATGATACTTCAGGCGTTATTGGATGTTATCCATGCTGTTCACTGTCAAAATTAATAAATACTGTCCAAAAATAATGGACATTAAATTTAGATGCCCTTCATTATCTGGTATGTGTTTTACACACTTCCCTTATATATAGCACATGTAGCACAAACAGAGAAAATGTGTTTGTTTCTTTATGTTCAGGTCAACAGCATCATCATGTTAAAGTTGCATTATAATTTAGCTCTACATTGCAATTATTTGATATATATTGAAGCAGCATTGTATCAACATCTGCACTGTGTGAAGTCAACCACTCAGATCAAACAAAGAACGCTAGAATTCAACGTCATGGCAACAATATTTATTTTCACTGACACTGAGCTACATACAATAATAATACATCAAATAAAATGGAAAAGTCAAAGCAAAGTCAATTTGACATTCAACTCAGAATTATAAATAAAGTATTTTCATAATAATATTATTACGTTATTGGCTGACTTGGCTGCAATCTTCTGGATTAAAAGTCAGTTCTTGGTTTCAACCTTCCTCCGTTTAGCACACGCCATGACACACTGACTCACAGTGTGGCCTCTTCTCTCTCTCTCTCTCTCTTTCTCCTCACTCCTTTATATTTTTCTGAATGAAACTCAATAATATGTCGGTTCCAGCTCTGGGACCGTGGCCTGTCTATTAGTGACCTTAATAATACACACACATTTCATTTGCTTTGATTGGAATGGATGGAAATATTTCAGTTAATTAAGTTAAATTGGTCATGTTGTACATTTCATAGATTAATTCTGAATGTACTGTATTTTTGGTTTTATATTGCAGAATTTAATATGTATATGTTGGGACAATCAAATCAAGGAAATTATGTTTTTTTTTGTTAATCATGTCTGTTGTCCTTTTCCCAGATCTACTCTGATAGGCTGATTTGAACTGGAGAGAAGGTCTATCAGAGTATATATACATATATGTTGAGAATGATTTTTGGGTTGGTTAGTAGTTTTTTTTGTGGAATGTTATGAGCAGAGCAGCACCTCATTTGCCTTTGTTAAAAGACCCTCTTTGTTTAATACAAGAATAAAAGTCAACTTGTTTTTCGGCACACCTCCTGTCCAGCGTGATGTTTTTGTGATCCTGCATCTCTCTTTACAACAATATGTTTGTAAATAGTTTTTTTTTTTTAATGTTGTAGTTGCATACCGCAATGTGGTCAAGTTCCAGCAACAGCACTTTGGTTAAGGCTAGAATAAGATTGTAGTTTCCTTTTATTAGTGATTTCCTATCCATAACCACAAGTTGTTAGTGCCTGAACATACAGTAACCACAAGGAAACTTCTGTAGTCACACCTTTGGCAGAAAACAAATAGATTATCAGTTATTAGTTTTACAGATATGTCCAAATATGCCAGATATGCTAATTAACTACTAACATTTGCTCTACTTGTGATTCATTCAAAACTCATTTGTTGTTCAAATGAGTTATAAATACATATAATTTCTAAGTGACAGGGATAGATGATTAAAGTACATGTCATTTCCCCCCTCATCAAACACTTCAGTGACCTCTCGTGCCCTGAATGGAAGCATTTTCATTCATTATGTTTTGCTACTAATTTATCCAGTTTGTTTCTTCATGTGCCACCCGCATACACTGCTAATTTCTAACATTATGACCCATGACAGGTGGCGTGAATAACACTTGTTATCACGGCACCTGTCTTGGATGTTATTGGATGAAATATAGACAGCAAGTGAACATTTTGTCCTGAGAGCTGATGTGTTAGAGGAATGAAAAATGAGCATGTGTCAGGATTTCGAGCAACTTTGACAAGGGCCAAATTGTGATGGTTAGACGGCTCGGTCAGAGCATCTCCAAAACTGCAGCTTTTGTGGCGCGTTCCAGGTCTGTAGAGGTCAGTACCTATCATAAATGGTCCAAGGAACTAAACTAAATTGGAAACCACCACATTCTACCCAAAGAGCTGACAAGAAGTTAGCAGATTGTGTAGAAGATTATAGAAAATATAGAGTGGATTGTATTTTTTTGCCTGCAGGTTTTCTCATCTTGGTGTCTTGGAATACAGGTGAGCCCAATTTTAATATGACACATTGCACTCTGTAATGGATAGCTGTGCTCCCCTTTAAACTCATTTAAAATACAACGGAAATTACACTGCCTGTTTTTGTATCTGCTCCTATACTCACCTTAAAAAACAGGAAAAAATATATAAAAATCTATATTCATATTTCTTGGTTTCATGCAGGCTATGTAGCCAATTAGCTGGTCAGCTGCAGTACATTAAACAGCATGTAAATGTTTAATGTGTATTGTAAAGTGTTTCCAGGTTTGTCTTGTGCTGTTAATCAAAGACATAATAAGCTTACATCATGAAGCACAAACACTGCCATGCTTAGACCTAAAATGGGAAATCTGTCAGTAAATGGACTGAGACAACAGCACAGCTGAAGTGTGCACTATAAGTCGTGCAGATAATCTAAACACAAAGGGAAAGTCAGTATAATGAACCCTGCATCTCGAAGCCTCTGAAGGTCCTACAGACTTTACGAGGAGCATTATGATTTAGTTGCTGCATCACCCTCACACAATACATAGTGGCATAGAACTAAAGGTGGTAGACTTTAAAGTGGTAACTTTTACAGGACACAAAAGGAGACAGAGCTGTCCAGGTGTCTCTCATGTCGTGACCTCTTCTACACTGCCTGCTGAAATGAACAAAGGCACATGATAGCACACAAGTAGACCGAGAGGAGAAGTGAAATACATCCAAAACTCTAAATCACAAAGGGGAGCTGCAAGAGAAGCCTCCAAACCTTCCCAACAGAAGCACTTAAGAGCACACCGACATAGAGGAGCTTATAACAGCACAGCAGCTGAAGTATCACAAAATATGAATAAAACACAAAACACAATGCACCATTGGTATTGGTCTGGATAAAACAGACCTGGCAGCCACTAAATCAAGAACATCCAAATTGTTCTGGCCTTGTTACAGTAATATAGTGTACCAACGGTGCGTTCAGTACATACTGAGTGTGACTGTTAAGGTGTGTTTGGAGAGTACGAGAGGCAGATTTTCACCTTGCATTTTTCTGCAGATTTGACTGTCGGTCTGTTTATTTGTCCCAAACAGTCAATGCACCATCTGTATCTGCGTTCTTTCTTTTCCTCTAGTCTCTCATCTTTTTGGTCATCTCTGAACAACACAAATGCTCTGTACTGGCATTCCCTTTGCTGTAACTCAACTAACTGGTAAGGTTTAGGTTTTCCCTTAAAAATATTGCAAAAACATGTGTTTATTTACATTTTACCACCGTGATGCATTGCAGTGAGTTTTTACTATTGAAATGAGTATCCGTGAGCAATAGCAATAGCACTTTTCATACAAAACATGTAACACAAAGTGCTTCACATAAAAACATGAAAACACCCCAACACCCACCACCCACTCCATCTTATTCTAAACAAAGCGCAACACAAACTGAGGAAGCATTGTCATCATCATCATCATCATCATCATCATCATCATCATCATCATCATCATCATCATCATCATCATCATCATCATCATCATCGCATTGTCTTACAGTTAGGAAACACCGGAGGCAGGTTCAAAATAAATAATAAAATAATAAATAATAAATAAATAAAAATAAAGAACTAAGTAAAATAAAATAAAATAATAATAATAATGAGAAAAGAAATAAAAAGAAAAGAAAAACCCCATTAAAGATGTATAATAGTGAAATTGTAAAACTAATTATGTGAAAATGTGTAAATAGCTGGTGTAAATGGTGTAAGATTATGACAGTATGACAGAATGACAGTAGACACTATGTGTAGGCTTCTTCAGATAAAATTCTATCAATTTAATTTTCTAATATGACAAATGAAGTACCCCTCCTCTACACTGTAAGTTCTAACAAGTTAAGTTTGATTGAAAATATATAGAAAACCGATTATAAAAGTAAGTAATAAAACTTAATGGTGTCAAGTTGTATGATTGATTATGAGTATGTCTAAATTTGAAGTGGCAAAAATATGTATTTTATAGTCTTCAGTCCTAATAATAATAGATATAATAAAAGTACAGTTTAAATATTGTGCTGATATAATGCACAATTAAAAGTTTTTAATTTCATTGAAACGTTCATTATGAACTTATGTAAGTGTAAGTGTACGGTACTGTAGCAGATTTCAGGTTAGTAGACACCGGGACATTGTTATACACAGTTCAACCTTCCTGTCCTTGCTCTTTGGACTGAATACGTGACTGCTCTATTAAACATGAGAGATTTTTTTTATTGTTTTCAAGAGAGATTACCCACTGGGAACTGAGGAGAAAATAGCTAAGACGTCTTCATTCTGGGTTCCTATCATTATAATCTGCCTTCGAGGATCGAAAGTCACACCATGTTTGATTTTCTGATGAGCGTTTGGGGAATACACCTAATCCTTTTTTTTTTTTTTGGAAGGTTGGAGCACATGCTGTTGAAAATGTCAGATGAATAATCATTCAAGATGAATGAACTGCTGGGTGAAGTTAAAGGGGAACTATACCTTGAGGGAAAATACAGAAAAAGGTAAATCAAATTTTCATGTACTTGTCATATTTCTGACAGCGATTTTCTGAGGAAATCTCAAGGCTTCATGTTGAGAGACTTAGGTGGGATTGTGATGTATTTTTGTACCACAATAGTAGTACTTCAGAATAAAAGACAGCAAAGGAACAAAATAATGAGTCACTTTGTAGACGTACAACACTAAAAGAAACTATTTGTGAAAAAATACCACTGAGCAAAGGTCTAACAATAGTGCAACTTCCCTGTGATGTAGACGATAAAAATGCCTACATGAATACATTCAAGGATTGAGCATGCTTCTTTTGAATCATTATGTGACTATAGCATATCCTACACATAATTTAACTGATAGTGATGAAGTCCTCCTATATATCAGGTGATGCTGTTAGTACATTACACCGCTCCGCACATGTTGAATAAACACCACTTATAGTCCAGCAACACAAACGTCCTAAACAGTCTTACAAAGGGAAAACAAGTGGAATGGCAGCATATTTAAATTGAGCATTTCCTGTGTTTCGGTGGATATATTCAGCTCTGACTCATTATCAAACAGAATAGCTAGATAGTTAAATTCAAACCTATGGGGAATTTCTCACTGCTATTATGTGTGCGCAGCAACTGCCAAATATGGACTATTATAAGTAAAGATTAGTAGCAGCTTATTGAAATACATTTTTAGACAAATGACCAAAATATTTGAAGTCTTGCTTTTCCAGACTTTCTATTCAGTCTTAATATGTCTGCTGTGGTGTGACCTCAACAGATTCAGGTTCAGTTTTCCCTCCTTTTTCTAATGGTAGGCCAGAGAATGGAAATATCTGTGATGCCAAAAATGTAGTGGCATTTCCTCCAAAGTCAAGGTTTAGAAGTTGCCTATCTTCATATTTTGCGTGACACGTCTTAATAAGCAGAATTCTTCATAATTCTTCAAATTCTTCAAAATGCATAAGAGAAGAGTTAACACGAGGTTCAGAGTCTTTTTAAAGTCTTATTTTAGGTGAACTCATAGCTGCATATAGCTGGAAGACATTGCTGTACGTCAGATCTAATGTTCTCCTGGAGACCTCACTTCGAGCAAACAGAACATGAGTACGGCAGCTGGGGAGTTTACTGGTGCATCTCTGATGGATCAGCCAAATTGCAGCCATTTTTAGTTCACTAAGTTCATGTACACGATTCCTTGTAGAACCTGAGTGCCTCTTAGAAAATGTTCCTCCCTGAGTGTATCCAACTACTCCTAACCTTTCTATCGACACACTTGTTCATAGGAAAGTGCTTTGGAGCAATGGGCATTGGATTGGTGAAACACATGGGATGTTTGTGTGAGTTAACAGTTTTTTTGCTCCATTGCCTCTGACAAATTCTGTGTATTGTGTTCTCTAATATTAAATTCTGGTTTTAAAGAATGCAAAATTAATCAACAATCTTCTTTTAAATGAAATGTTCTCTCTAAGTTTAGAGACCTTGCTCTGCTTCCTGAGTGTACATGTTTCATATCTTGAGCAATGCAGACAAACCAAATAAAAACCTATAACAAACGGTGGTAAATATAGTAAAACAGACAACAAAATCTCTATATATAACCTACTATATAATCAAGGGATGACTGCCATTCCAAGACTGTTAGTGTTTTTTGTTATTGTTATTTAAAAAAACATTTTAGCAAAATGCTTTTACATGCAGTCCAACAGAAATCCTGAAAACACTGGTCCATTTAGTCTGCTTACTACCCTTAATACATGAGTTGACCTCTTTAGGTCCTATAGAGTTCAGGTGGTATCTGAAGGTGATATAGCAACTTGAATTGTGGTTCCTTTGCTCTATTACATATGGACACGTTAGCATACTCCCATATATCTATTTCTGTCACTTCATCTATCACCAGCCCAAGGTCTTATGTCCATGTTTGAAGCAGTGCATCGTTTACCTAGCTAGCCAGTGTAAAGGGCCTCATAGCATTGTCTTACTCTAAATTTATTGCTCTATATTGTGCAGAGTAATTACTCTGTTGGTGACATTTTCAGAATAATTTTACACTTTAATTAAATACAAACATATTTAATAAACTACAACCATCGTATTGTCAGATGTCTTTTCTGTGCTTGGTTATCATTTAACTAGATGATTAGACTACTATACGTATAGCAAGCACTGAAAGATTAATATTATTCCTTCATTTACCCCGCGATACACTGAAAGTTTTTTTTAATGATCAAATGAATTCATGTTTTTTTTCTTTTCTTTTCTCCTTTTTCTCACTTGCCTGCAGTTTTAACAATAACTCTAAATCCTCTCAATCCCTTTCTTTGTGGCCCCTCATAATCCTGAATGTCATGTTCTTTGTGCAAAGTGGAATTGTCCATTTTCCAACCACAAGCACTCAAATAGCAGTACTCAAGCATAAGTGCCACCAAGTTGCAGCATATACCCCCCAATGAAAAAAAAAGAGAATTTAATTAGGTGCTTAAATATTCAATCACCACTCTCATTACTTAAACCAAGAGGCTCTCTGTACGGATTTGACAAAGAGCCCAGGCACGCAGTGCATGCCTGGTAGTTGAAGATAGTAGTGAGTGTCTACCATTTAACTAAGATACTGGGTTTCCTGAGGACAGGAGGGATATGCCAGGGGGACAGGCAGTTCTTGCTAATGAACCATAAATTTAGTATTAAACAAGGTCCTGCTTCTTAATGTAACAGGAAGTAATTTCAGAGATGTTGCACCTTCAGTCTGAAGTTGTTTCATCAGCCTTGCATGGAAAAACTGAAGTGCGTATGTCCATAATAAATTAGGATTTTTGGTCAAGTATCTGAAGTCATGATACTGAAGAAGATCAAAGTGGACCTGTAATGACAATCTATATTATGTGCTAATAAAAAAGGGAAAAAAATGTATTCATTAACTGCACAGAAGGCATTTTGAAGAGCAGTACATGAAGCAGATATAACCTGAAAGAGTCTGACTGTCTGTGAGAATTCATTTGGAATTTATAACCACTAGTGGCACTCTGGAGCAATATGACGGGGTTGTACTGAACCAATCATAGTATAAATAATGGACAGTATGTGTGATGCGTGACACCTTTAATTTTCGAAGAGCCGATTTGACACTCAGAACATGTGGCTCTGCCTGCCACCATGTCCTTCTGCCTTCCGGCCAATCTAAGAATCTGCTTATCCGTGGACACGAGGCAGGCTGATGTGATGAGGCCCAGCTGCTCAAACAAGCTATATGTAATGGCAACCACCTGTCAATCAGCAACAACAAGCAAACTGTTAATTATGTAAAAACTCAAAATGTTACTAAGTATATTTCTCGTCAAAATATTTCATTAAAATGAATATAAGACACAATTACCTAAAAAGTACTATTTCAGCAAGATATGGGGACTTTTAAGACAATGCATCTTGAATATCTTGTTTTGAGTCATATGACATATGAGATAAGCTTTTTTGAAATTCGAGTTTCTGAACTACTGTGTTATTTGCAAAAATCTTCAAGAATAAGACTAACTGAATCTGCCTTATTGAAAAGCCTCAAGTTCAACAGATTTTTTCCAAAAGTCATCAACAACTCATCTTTAGGTACTCCTTTAACCAAAAAATAATTTTTACTAGATGGAATAAAATACAATTATGCCCTTAACCCCTGTTTTGGAAATGGTAGCATTCCAACAGCAGGTAGGCTGTCGTGTAGCTTTAAGCCCTAATAAAATTTTAATGGGTGAGCCCAAAAAAAAAAAATGTCATGAACAGAGAACCTTTCTATAGAGACCAAGAGAGTTTTTTGTACAAGGCTGTAAACATGCTCTGTATCCAGCCTCGAGCTGCTGCTCAAAGAACTGCAGTTTTTGGAACTCCAACAATGGCTTCCTTTTTCTGTGTACAAGAATGTACATGTAAATAATCACGTGGGTATGCATGTGCAAGTGAAGGGAAAAAAAGGAAAAAGGTAGCTAAAGGTAATATGATGTGTCTTTGTTTTGTTCTCCAAGAAACAAAAACAGAAGAAAACTGCTAGCAACAGTAACAGGGATGCAAGTTTGGAAATATAAGTTTGTGAAGACTAAATGAAAAAGGAATGCCTCGAGGACACACACACTGTTTTTTGGTGAGAAATATTGACTTGGAAAAATAAATGTGTTTGTTGAGAAGAAAACTCTACAGGGTATCTTTAAATGACAGATATATGCAGGTTTTCCTTTCCTCTCTGATCATATTCAGCACATTTGAACTTTTTTCGAGATAGTTTGGACATGACGTGATACAGAAGGTACACGATGTCCCCAGGTTTCTGTAATGTCCTCACATTAAACCAGTCTTCTGTATTTTTTTCTCTCTCAGTTCTCAATGTCAGCTGTCACCTGCATCAGCACATCCTAAACACCTGCCAATGTGAAGGATGTACAGCAACAAACAAGAAGACATACAGAGCAGACTGCTGTACTGACTGCTGACCACTGACCCTCATCTATAATAGATGAAATAAGCGGGCATCTCCCACCTCGACACGCTGCATGGAAGCATTGCAAGTCTTTATTTTGCTGAGGTGTTGTCTGTCTGTGGAGATTAAACTGGTAGAGAACTGGAGCGCACAGCAGTTTCTTCGATTAACTTTAATTAGGTGCATGGAATTAACCGCTGGATCACAATGTGTATAATCATCAGCATTCTGAGAGGTCAGGTGCATTCATTTAAAAGCTAAATCTGGCAAGCAGTCTGTTTTTTTTTTACATCATATTCTATGTGGCTTAGAAACAAAGACTTGCATGCCTGTAGAATATAGAATTTTCACACCCCACCTGCAGAGCCATTTTAAAGAACAGCATCCATCCACAAAAGACCTCCCAGAGTCCATAAAGAATATAAATATAACCCTGGAAGTTGCTGTCTGTCAATATGTAGATGAAATCTTGTTTTTCTTTTTCAGAATTTCACCCTTGCTTATATGCGTCAAATCTCTGAAATGGTAAGACCTTTTCTGGGGCTGTTAGCATTTTGAAGAAAGTGCCTATTATGCAATGTGTTTACGCTCAGGGGGGCTTCTCCCTATATCCTCTGAGTTTTCATTAGCTTGGAGGCAGTCAGAAGAATATGAGAATGGTCTGAACAGTGAATACTTCTTGCTGAGCTTTGTGGCTCCTCGATGGCCAGGAGCTTATACTTTTTCTCGAGAAGCCGAGCTGATATTTCCATTTTGTTTCAGAGTTATGGTCGGTGCACTGTGGAGAAAACAAGTCACCGGATGGGGAAGAGGGTTAGAATCAGACGACCGAAACTAATCTTTGTCACTTGCTTGATAACATTTTAATAACGAATACTTAATAATAAATCACATGCATCCTCAGTTGTTCTTTATCAAGAATTCAGTAGATAATACATGTTGTTAATTCAGCAGAAAGAAATCCTTTTAAGTTGTACTGCAAATATGTTCTTTCAGCCATACAAAAAGAAATAACACTGGATTTTATGGTCTAATACAATTCATGTCTGTATTCAATATGTCCTTCATAGTATTTTGTCATTTAGTATTCTGTTTTGCAGTTGAAGATCAATGTTCTTTGCTGTTATGTACTAAAAGAAATCATTGCAATATTGTTTGGCAACAAACATCAAACACATTTGGATATGTTGTGATGACATTGGCAATTAAACTTCACAAAATTAAAGCAAAAAAAAAAAAAGATGTATTACTTATTCAGCGGCAGTCTCACAATCAATTTATTTTAATCATATCCAGTTGTGAATAACTGCATTTTTGGGAAGATAGTAGGATGAGTAAACACAGTGAATATCAAAGAGAAAGCAAAAGATTTAATATTTGATTATTTATTAACTTTAAACTTTGTTTATTTACCTTTATCATCCAGCAGCCCCATCTACTAACCCTTTAACATAACAACTACCAAACCTGCAAAGATTTAGTTTGTAATTGGGACGCATCTTTATGACCCGACCACAAAAGTATTTAAATTAAATTGTGTAGTTCGTTCCAATGAAATATCAGAAATCATTGAATGAACTCGACAACGTGAAGTATATCTGTACTTTTTTGGTTTCAGTTTAAAAGATTTTATACAGTTGAACAATTGCAAACAATATTAAACTTTTAGTTCAAAATAGGAAAAGCTATTGCAGCTTATTAGCTGTGTTTCACACAAGAAGCAACTTCCATGACTGTCAATACGGAAGTGCCAAATAGTGCAGTGAGTCAGTCTCCATAAGTCCCCATGTTCAAATGTCCAATGTTCACAGCAGAAATAGACATGGTTACAGCCTGGTACAAAAAACTGTTTTGGTCTCTATAGCTAATTTCCCCGTTCATGTCAACTGTACTGAGGGTGACCTTATATACAACTCACCTGTTCAGATTATATTAAGGCTTAAAGTTATGCAGGATTAACAACGTGGCTGCTTTGACAGGTGGATGCCATTGCAGGTGGCTTGTTTGAGCAAGCAGGCTTTATTCAGCATGTCTCAGACTTTAAACTTGAGGCATGGTTTGGGAATAATTATGAGAGAAGTGCTGACAGTTTAAAACGTCTATTAAATAGAACATCAAAAAACGTGAACATCATGACTGACGAGGTAGAGTTTCTAGAAACAAACACTTGATGGTGATGCACATATTAAGTGCCACTTTCCAATGTGATGAACCTTCTGTCCTAGATTCTGAATAAATTGACTAAACCAATCTGCCTTGAATTGTTGTTAAAAATCCAATACATTATTGCAACATGGAAACATAACTCACACGGTTTTATTTAGATTAAACAATAAAGCTAAGAAATGTACATTCAAACAGTAACAGTTTGTGTATAATTTAGTTATAGTATACATAGTATACATCTAATACTGCACTTTTACTACACTGCATCTTTAAGACAGGACCTTTTTCTGAGTAGCCTGCGTGTGTGTATGTGTTTGTGTGTGTGTGTGTGTGTGTGTGTGTCCATGACTAACTGAAGAAAAACACAATCGACAAACACACCTCGATTCCCCTGGTCCACTCACACCTCCATACAAGTGAGAAAAAATGCTCAGGGATTCGGTTGCAGTTCCCAAAGCCCATTTTGTGGTTAAAAAGCTGTCACTGCTGCTTGCTTGCGCAGTATTAATTAGAGCACCTTTAGCCATGTATTTACTTCACCTTTCATGGTTAAAGATTTTTTGTTGTTGAATGAATAAATACGTTAGTAGTTTATTAATCATGAAATGTGTAAGTTGGAGACAGGTTTGTACAATTTCTCCAGTAAATAAAAATTACATTTAAACGGTCACAGCACAGCAGAGGTCAGTCACATGGACAGGAATTTTGTTCTGAAAGATGGAACCAAAAGGTAATTATGTTTTTGTTGAGTGTATTAGACTTTGACAGCTGGGCTGCAAAAAGACTTAAATGTGTCAGCAAATATTTACTGTTCTGTACATTCGGTAAAGTCCTGCAAACATTTTATCCAAGGCAAGGGAAGCTGTGTGGAAATTTTAGCCTTTAGATTTTTTACCATCTCAATTGCTCCTGACCAAAATTGTATTACTTTGAGCAAGAAACGACTTAAAGGTCAACCTCATTTCTGCCATCTTCAGACTCTCTGACCCTTTGGGAGGGTAGGTCACAATAGCTATTCGTCCCTCTCCTCTGATACAGAGGGCCTATCCCATCCCATCACTGTCCCTCCCTGCTCCATCACCACCATGACCCCACTTCTCTACCCCAGAACCTGACCCTTAAAGCAACATTATGGAACATTTCTACCTTAAAATAACAGCTTTACTATCAATGTAATGCTGTTTGACACTGACATGTAATAGGGTGAATGGTGTCTGTCATTCCCACTCTGTACCCTGTTCCTATTCTCGTAGCTTTCTTTGCTCTCCCCTCTGATGTCCTCTGGTTTGCTCCACCTCAATCTTCATGAATTAGAGTGTTTCTTAATGCACAGTAAAGTAACTGCTGCAAAATATAGGTGCAGTTAACTATTTAGCTTAGCTGTACTGCCTGGGACTTGGTGCACCGGGAAAGCGTTACAGTGTGTGTTTACACTGGTCGCACAGGGACTTTGGACAGCCAGGATGAAGGAATTTTTTAGGTCTGGGACAGTGTTGATTGTTGCCATTGCCAGCAGATAATGTAACTGGGCTTAACAGCGTCCATAGACATAGAGATACTAAAATGCCAAGGTCAAAATGTCTGGCTCCAAAAAATGCCTAAACAAAATGCTACTGAGCGATCAGTAAATGGTAAATAGACTGTAGTTATATATCTCCCTTCTAGTCTTCCGACCACTCAAAGCACTTTACACTACATACCTCATTCATACACATTCATACACTGATGGCATTGGCTGCCATGCAAGGTGCCAACTGCTCATCAGTTTGAGGAGCTAACCATTCATACAGCGGATGGCACAGCCTTCAGGAGCAATTTGGGGTTCAGTATCTTTCCCAAGGACACTTCGACTGTCAAGTGATGTGGTTTTAACCTAGCCTGGCTCTAGCTCTGTATTTAATGCACAGATACGAGATTTATATTAAACTTCTGAGTCCAGAAAGAAAGCTAATGAGTGCATTACAAAAACAAAAACAAAATCAGAAAAAGAATTCCTACTGCACACATAACAGTGAAAAGAAAAACACACGTTTTCTGCAAGTCATAAATAGTACAGGATGAAATAATTAGTTGTCAGACTCTGAGTTACTCATCATGCGCCGCTTTGATGACATTATAGCACTTAGGTTTGAGCACTGGTGCAGAAATAGGAATATTAATGCTCACCAAGCACTATGATCTCCTAAGGCCTGTGCAGCATATAGAGCAGATATAACCCTTCTTTTTTTCCTTTGCACACAAGAGGATTTATTGTGTAATTCTACATCGGGGCTCCTTGTCCTGTCCTCAGTGTTTGGATATACTGACATGTGTTAATGCATGTAAAGCCTGTGTTAGCATTTCCAAGCGATTTCTGACGTGCAATGAAAACATGTAGATAGCATACATTAACAAATCAATCTGAGCTCCATTTTCAATGTGAACGTCATGACATTCAGTCTTGCACATTGTCATTGGCCTTGTCATTTTGGAAAGAAAATTTCATAGTGAGAATAAATTATCCAGTACAGTGACAGTAGTCATAGATGGTTTAATGGGACAGATGACACAGAGTACGGCAACTGATTAAAAATGAATACCACTGAGTGCAATTTTGAATCTGATTAAAAACTAAATTGACTCACTTGGACTTGAGGACTGAGCGCAGGGATTGTTTAGTTTCTTGATTGTTTGAAGTTTCAAAAAGAAAAAGTCAGAAAAATTACAATGTTGGAATATGTCACTCAAAGACAAAGAGAAATGGAAAAAAAAAATCTGTGATAGAGGCACATTATTTAAAAATACATAGAGATGGCAAGTTGTTACAATATTACAATTGTTACAGTCTTCTCAGCTGCCTCCTCTATCATTTCAAATGAGTTTAGACAGGTAAAACCACAGTGATTGTTGTCTAGGTTTCCATTTAACCTGGCTCCATCCTTACTTGTGAACCACTGAACCATCCAATGATGCCCCTTTCAAATCGATCCTGTTACCAATGAACCTGTTTACCTGTGGAAAGTGTTTTTTTATCTTTCACTGCCCCTTTCCCACCTTGTTTGGAATGTGTTGCAGGGATCAGATTCAGAGTTTCTATTTACAAAAAACAATAAAGTTTATCAGTCTGAATATTACATATCTCATATTTTACTGTATTCAGTTGAAGGTTGAAAAGGACTTGCAGATCACTGTATTCTGTTCTGAAGTTTTACACAGTGTCAAGGTTGTACTAAGCATTACAAGTGGAATGTTTTATTTTTCTTTGTTTTGACCAGTAACCACTTTATGATGTTGTTACAGCAGTTTTGTTTTGCATGGCATTGCTCTATTGTACTGTACTCTCTTCTATTCTGTAGTACTATGGACAATACTGTTTCTGTACTCCACAGTCTTCAGCATTTGTCCACTGATGCAGCAGTCACGCATAGCAGGCAGAGAGTGACCTCATTGTCATACTCCAAATACCAGCGGGGCAGCCCCCCTGTCTTGGCCCGGTAAAAAGTCTGCAGGGTGCTGCCCCGGTGAGTCTTTAAGTGACAGAATCTAATTCTTAGCACATCAGTCAAGAGGAGCACAGGAGGGAACCCAGTGGGCATTGGTGACGGTTGCACAATTAGCTGAAGAGGTCTGCTTTTCCCTCCGTCTTTGTCTCAAAGACCTTTTCTCAACCTGGATGTCGCCTTCTGTGGGTCAGAGTTCAGCCATCAGGCTGTGAGCGTCTCCAGGGGAAGACATGATGTTTCTGTGATATTCATGGCAAGCCTTTACTGCAGACTGCAGTGGATGGTTCTTTAAACCATTTCCACTGTTTGCATCCAGATTCCATTACATTGTTGTTTAAAATCCAGGTTGGAAAGACAGTTGCTGCTGATTCTCTTTGACTCTAGAGCAGCATCCCACAATGTCAAGTCAAATCAGTGAACATCTTTATAAAAGCATGTTGACACTCACTTTGTTCACAGCTCTCTTTGTTTTTATAGTCTCCTCCATCTCTTTCATTCACTCTTCCTTTTTTTTGCCCTTTTTGCAGTGTTGATGTTGAAAAGTGCTGTATAAACAAGGTGCTTTCTTGCTGATCAGATGATGATTACAACCATTGTGTCTTCAACCATCACCTCAAGGAGTGTCACATGAAGAGAAGAGCTTCATTTAGGTCTCATCTGATCACATCATGTTCTCCAAGACTTCTCTGAATCATTCAGGTGTTCACTCGAAAACTTCAGATGGGCCTGTGCATGTGCCTTCTTGAAGATGGGCACCTTGTCCCCAGATTTCCAGGATTTCCAGGATTTTCAATGCATAATGTTTTTTACTTTGTGATTGTGGTCCCAGCTGCCTTGAAATCGGCAAATCTGGTGACCAGCTACAAGAAACATCTGACCTCTGCGCTTGCCAACAAGGGTTTGTCCACCAAGTACTAAGTCATTTTTTGTTAGGGGATCAATTAAATTAATTTCTAACTTTTATATAATGTGATTTTTTGGATACCTTTTTTTAAATATCTGACTCTCACTGTTCAAATAAAGCTACCATTAAGACTCTAGACTGTTGATTTAATTGTCAGTGGGCAAATTTAGCAAAAACCACTAGGTTTGCTTGATCGGCAAGGGATCAAATAATTACTAATAATATAATTATAATTATATTTAATTATATTATATTTAATTATAATTAAATAATGATAATCCCCCACGGTATGTTGACATTCGGTGTTACCTATATAACGAAAACTAATGCAAGAAATAAATGCATGCATCAAGCAATTAGATCAGCCACGTCATCCACGCACTATTGTTACTGCTTAGCAATAAATTAAAAAGAAATTAAAAAGAAATTCAGTTAAATTCAATTGTATTTATATAGCACCGAGTCATTAAAGAAGCTGTCCCATGAAACTGTCTAGACAGAACTTTTTATAGTATTATTTACAGAGACTCTTTCTGGCTCTTTCTTTCAGGTTTGTTTCTCTTTATTATTACCCATTCAAATATCTGGACTAGGTAGTAAATGAATAGCAGACCAAACAACACGAGTATTCAACAGCAGAAATGGTGCATGTATTTCTTTTGTAAAATCCCATTTCTGTGAGCTTATCAGTGAGAGAGACTCCATTTGTTGTACATAATAAAGAATAAAG
This sequence comes from Collichthys lucidus, assembly GCA_004119915.2. Lineage (NCBI taxonomy): Eukaryota > Metazoa > Chordata > Actinopteri > Sciaenidae > Collichthys > Collichthys lucidus. Next base: position 25,210,126 of record CM014084.1, read on the forward strand.
AAGCATTTACTGCTGTACAATGTGCAAATAATGCATTTCTATAGATGGATGGATTTTTTTCCTTTTACTTTTGGAAAGTGGCTGTGGTATAAACAATGTAATAACCTCTGAGGTCTTCTGTTGTCGAATAAATAATGTTCTCCTTGGAGGGACTCCCTCCAGTGCTTCTGTGTCAAGTAGACGCCTCAGAGGGTGTTATTCTCTGCCACACAAGGAGTGGAAAAAACAGTAACTTTGACTCGATCTGAATGCAGACACCTCAACATGGCCATATGCTGAAGAACTCCCTAGATTCTGAGGTATAAAAAACAAGAAAAAACATGAAAAATTGGTCTCTAATTAATTTCACAGCAAACCTGATTCAGTGTTGCCTCAGTTTTCAGCAGGAAATCACTTGTGATTAACACAACACAAACAAAACTCTTATCCCTACAGTCTCATTTTGTTTCAGACCTGTAAAAATGTTGAATACAGAGGAGAAGATGGATTCATAACAATGATAAATGTGCATCCTCACTTGCAATGAGATGCAGTGGGTGTGGCACAAACAAGCTTCTTGAGATCTGTCTCAGCTTGTATTAAGGCCTTCAAATGAATACAGATCAGAGGTTGAAGTAGATCTGACAGGTGTTTCAAGAGGCAGCTGGTGCCAGCTCTAGCCTGTTGCAGCCTGTACATTTATAAACAGCGATTACTGTGGGATTAGGACGTTGAAATCTGTGAGAGTTACATACATTTGTGAAGCCAATGTGTACAAATAGCAAAGAAAGAACTGCTTGTTTTTTGACAGACCATGAGAATATCTCTGACGTGATTTTCTGTGATTAAAAAAAACAAATGAAATCAATTCCAGTGTTAATTAATAGTGCACCCAAAGATACAAGGCTTGTGATGAGCCCCTCAAAGTGAAAATAAAAAGAAGCTCTTTGGTCACGAGGCACATGGGCAGTAATCAATATCTGAGGAAATAACAAATCCCCAAAGAGTATATTTAGCCACATGCAACCTGACATCTGCTGTGCTAGAGAGAGAGTTGCTACCCACGTTCCCTCGTGTTCAACTTCAAATGGAACCAATTACTTGACTGTTTGCTTTTTGGTGTACAAAGTGGTGATACAACACATTCTTGCTCCAAAGTTATCTATTGCAGCTTCTGGGGAGCAGAGGGAAACAATGCAGTAAGGTCTGAAAGTAGAGGAAATAAATAAATAAAAACCCATCCAACCCATTCCCTCTCTGTCTCCCTCTTCATAAAGTCTTTATCTATACAGTACCAGGTTGAATGTAAGCATGGTGTAAAGTTATATAAATGTAATTAATTCAGAAGAGCCCTGCTCGCTCAATCTAACTGTAACTAAAACATTAATCAGCAAAAAATGAATTTTGCTTTGTTTTTCAGCACAAATTACCCAACGCTGCAATGAACATATTGTGATAGTGGGCAATCAAGCTTCACTCAGTGTTGGAGAGTCAGTCTCGCCTCATTACCATGGGGGCTAAGCAAAAGAAAACCTTCATAAAAAGTCTCATATGCATTGAATTTGTTAATATTTTCACCAGAACCAGAACAGCTGTTTTCCTTTTGTTAATCACACATATATTAAAGCTGGTTAATATACAGTAGGTTTATGGTGCCATTTTCTTAAGAAAGAGTAATTGTGCAATGCAGTATTAAGATGGGTCTGTGAAGATGCTCAATCATCGAGGTCACTGTATCCATTGAAGGTTACTGTTTAGTTTCTTGAAGACATTTCGCCTCCCATCCAAGAGGCCTCTTTAGTTTTAGTTCTGGCTGTTACCTCGTATTCTACACCAGTTGATAAGTGACCATCCTAATGTGCCTTCAAGAAACAAGTCCTACAACAACCTTCAATGGATAGTAGAATATTGGTACAGTAGATACTGTTTCTGCCAGTAAATGATAAAAAGAGTCTACAGCCATGCAAGTAAAGATGAACTATTTTAGTTTAGCATGTTAGCATTCTAACAGTGGCCAGTTGACAAAATACTGCTGAGGCTGATTGGAGTGTAATTCGTTTGCTTGTGTTTGTTTAGAAAGCAAAAAATGTTTGAAATATCAGATAAACCTAACCAATAGTTGACATATTTCAGTCTGGAGTGGAGTGGTGGATGAACAATGGCTAAAGTACTTGTCATGGATGAAGAGGTTTATGAGATAAGATAAAATAAGACAAGATAAAACCGCTGTTGGAATGAAGGACCAGTGGTAGTGCTACTTCTTGCATGGTGGGAGTTGCAGTCTGTTGCTACTACTCTTACCCTTGACTGTGATTTCTTGTACATATCTTTTATTTTCCTACTTCCTCTTCTCTTAGGATATTCATAATGTATCCTTCTCATGCACATACACTGTGCCAGCATTACCCAATGAGACAAAATTCTCTGTTATGCCACAACAGTCAAATGAAACCATCAAACACAGTATTTGTTTAGTCTCTACAGTTTACAGGGAGCGAGTAACAGATTTGAGTTGTGTAACTGACAGGCAGTTGGCACGCCTCAAGGCTCAAAGCTTGTACTGAATACAGAAAGATGCAAACAAACCCAGACCAAGTTCCTGGTCATGGAATGAAAAGGTATATTTATACTCTCAACCTCTGGCAGCCGTGACTCAGGTGGTAGAGCAGGTCATCTAGAAATCTGATGGTGGTTTCCTGGGTCCCCCAGTCCAGTCCAAGTGCAAGATGCTGAGTCCCAATAAAGTTCCTGATGGCTGTAACGTGGGTATGTGAATGTGTGTATATGGGTGAGCCTAGTATGAGTGTAAATGTTTTGAATAGGAAGCACTGTACTGTATTGCCATTGATGAGCAGTTGGCACCTTGCATGGCAGCCTCTGCCAACACAGTATATTAATATATGTGTGAATGTGACAAGTGTTGTAATAGGTCGGTAGATCAGAAAGGCGCTAATAAATACATGTCCATTTACCGTTTTCAAGTCAACCTCTACTCTCAACTCTACAGCACATGCTCCTGGATAGTTCTCCTTCTTGTTTCAACTATTCTGTGACATCCTTCAAAAAGATTACAAAACAGTGCTTTTACTGAATTCTTCAATATTTCATGAAAGACATTTAACTAAACAAAAAAATGGCCCCATAACATAATAATATGGAACAGTGTCATTTTTGTCATGTCATGCCACCATCAGCTAGTTTTAAACGAAACCATGTCAACAAATGAGCTGCTGCTGGAAGTCTTATTAAGATCAAGATCGCTTTTTCAAGAAAGACCTGAGACAAACACAACAGCAACACATTTCTGTCTGTTGTGTTTTCAGCTATTGGTATGACATAATAACACATATTTTAAAAAGATTTTTGACTTTAATGTTGTAGAACTTTGCCTGATGTTACCCGGCCAACACGAATTACCTCAATAAGAGGCTGGCTCTCTAAGGCAACGTGTATTTTGGCTCAAACTTTCTTTCTCTCTGCACCAGGTGATTTACAGCAAGCAGCGCAAGCAGCAATATGACACTTATGTGGAAACACTCAACCAAAGCACAATTACATATTCAGAGAAACTGCAACCGAAAGCATTTGATAGACTGTTGGTCAAAAGTCACTAGAAGTTGATTTCATACTGTACAAACAAATGACAGGAAATGTCTTATTCTCTGATATCTCTCTTTACATCGTAGCTTTTAGTATATGGCGCCTGAGAAAGCTCTGCAGCAGCCTGTCTTCATGTCATCATTATCCTGTATCATCACCATGCTTCCCTAAAGAATTTCTCTCTGAAAGATAAGTATGAAAAAGAAATGCATCAACAAGTTATGATTTGGGATAAATAATACTGACATGAATGATAGATGAATATGTGAGGACTGCACAACTTCTATGGCGTTCCATTGGCTTTCATATGCATATCAAACTGTAAAAAGCTGCATATTTGTGGCAATATAACATTACTTCCAAACCCAATAAACATTCTCTCATCTAGCATAATGTCTTAGTACAAACATCCTGACCACGTGCAATGATGTCTTACTTTCAGCGCAATAATTAGATGGTAATCTAGTTCTAGTTCTAGTCGTTTGGGGTGCGCTTGTCTAATTAAGGGGTCTTATTGACTCCTGTCTGTCTACATGTTTTCCATCGAACAATGTTTGTTTATGCTCATCCATATTAAAAGAAATCATATGCATGTCACAGGCCTGATCCCTCAAGATCAATATTTTATGTAGAATCAAAAATTCATTTCTGTGTTGCCTAAAAAGCTGAACAGTATTATATTATTCAATTTTGCCAGATTATGATAATTTTGTTTTGGTTATGTTTTATGCAACTTTATGTTGAAATCCATAAATTGATTCATTAATGATTAATTACTCTCTCATTATTATCAGTTTCCTCACAGGTTTCACATCAAAATGTTTTCTTGAAGAAAACTCACAAGAAGCACCCTGACAGTTCTGATTCAGCAGTAATCTGCCTTTTAAAACTATATTTTGACATCAGATGATTCTAAACTATCAGCATATGGAGCTGACAGTATTGTAAGGAGAAAGACAGTAGTTATGGCAAATAACCTATGGCATGTTTAACCCAGAATGGTAGTTTGTTCCACAGAAGAGGAGCCTGATAGCTGAAAGCTCTGGCTCTACTTTTGGAGACTATAGGAACCACAAGGAACCCAGCGTCCTGAGAGCGCAGTGTTCTAGAGGGGTAGTAAGGTATTATGAGCTTTTTTAGATATGATGGTGCATGACCATGAAGAGCTTTGTAAGTGTAGCAGGACGGACTCATTGGTCCTGGGCATATTTACCGGTGGTGCAGCCTCGGCCAATCACAAGGGGAGACAGCAGCATAAAGGCAGGCAGAACGCACCTGCCCCCCCTTGCTTGGCTGATGCCCAGGTCGCGTCACGTCCTGACGCCCACCACTTCCCCTTCAGTGTGGTAGGTAGGCTGTTGGCCGCGGCTGTAGCTCCCTCCTGTTGCCTGTCCAGTACAGACAGTACAGATTATTGTTTTTGTGTTATTAGAGGTCCGATTGGGTGTTTTTGGCTGGGTCCGTTTTTAATTTTTTATGTACAACTTGCTTACACCATCATTGTGTCACTGCCTTGGCCCTTTACGGCTGGCCCCATGGTAGTGCAATGCAGCCGCGTCTTAAAGTGTGTCTGTGTGCATGTGTGCGAGGGAACAGTGTGAAATGTAATTTTGTTCTGTTGTGTTTGCTCGTTCCTGTTTGTTTTCTTTTGGAGTTTGTTTATTTGGTTATTCTTGGTTGCTTTCTCATTTGCGATTACATAGATTTTGTTTTTTTATAGATTGTTGGAAGATTAAATTGATTTTTGATTACTTAGATTTAGCTTAATTTGTGTTTTATTATTATAGCTTGTTTTGTAGATTTAAATTTTGAGTTCTTTTGTGATAATTACAATTGTTTAATTCTGTTTCTTTATTCCTATTTTGTTGTCTCTGGTCCCCTACATCCAGGTGCTGAGCCTATGGTGGTGGATTGGTGTCCCCGTGGTGGTGTCCCTTTTTGTGTGTATGTATATATAAGGTTTGCGCTCATTTGGTTTTCCTTTGTGTTTGACTTTTTCCTTATTTGCTTCATGTGTGGTGTCCCTGGGATTCCCGTTCTTTTGACCCGATTGCCACAATAGGTCGCAGCCCTGGTTGTCCCCTCCCCTCTTTTTACATCCAGAGTGAATGATTTTAATGTTAGAGTTTTAAAAAGAAAATTAATTTGTAATAAAATATTTGGTAACCTTTAACCACGGTCTCTGTTGTCCCTTGCAAAATGAACCTGAGTGCTTTCTATCTGCAATCTGTCCATTAAAAGAAATCTCTGGGTGAATTTCCCAGGGTAGCGTTGTCATGCAATTTAAGACATTTTTAAAAGCTGGGTGATCACAAGCTCGCGCCGCCACATAAGGAGAAGAATTTTAAATTCTATTCTAGATTTAATAGGTAGCCAATGCAAGGAAGCCAAAATGGGAGAGATGTGATCTCTGATCTTGGTTCCTGTCAGAACACATGCAGCAGCATTCTGAATTACCTGTAAAGTCCTAAGAGACTTATTAGAGCATAACAAACAAACTGATAACAAAGAGTTACAATAGTCCTGCCTTGAAGTAACAAATGCGTGGACTAGTTTTTCTGCACCCGCTTGAGACACAATGTGTCTGATTTTCGTGACATTAAAGGACAAATCCTAAACAAAAACAACTCGAAGATTCTTTATGATGTAGCTGGAGGCCAGGGTGAATTTAACATCAGAAAATTGGAGGTCATCCAACTTTTTATATCCTTAAGGCATGCTTGGAGTTCAGTTAACTGATTTCTGGTTTCATCAAGCTTGATCGATAAATATAATTGGGTGTTGTCGGCATAACAATGAAAATTGCTAAAGTGATTCCTAATAATGTTCCCTAAAGGAAGCATATATAAACTGAATAGAAGTGGTCCAAGTACAGAACCTTGTGGGACTCCATGACAAACTTTGGTATGCATGGAGGATTCATCATTGACTTGAACAAACTGAGATAGTTTTTTGTAACTTTAACTAATGCGGTCTCTGTGCTATGATGCGCTCTAAATCCTGCAAATCCTCAAATAGACTATTGTTATGGAGAAAGTCACACAGCTGATTAGCTACAGCTTTCTCAAGTATCTTAGACACAAAGGGAAGGTTTGATATCTGTCTGTAGTTGGCTAAGACCTCTGGGTCTAGAGTGGGCTTTTTAAGAAGAGGTTTATTTACAGCTACCTTAAAGGACTGTGGTACATATCCTGATAATAAAGACAGATTAATCATATCCAATAAAGAATGACTAACTAGAGGTAAAACATGCTTGAGCAGCCTGGTTGGGATGGGATCTAAAAGACAGGTTGACAGCTCAGATGAAGAAATGATTGAAGAACAACATACCACTAATGTCACGTCACTGAGCAGATCGGATTGAAGCTGTTGTGCTGCAGTCAGTGATCATTGGACTGCTCTCTAATTGTTTCCCAAGTTTTGTAATCACTCTGCTCAGCGGCTCCTCATATAAAGTCACCTCAATTGTGTTTTTCTTTCACTTCAGAGGCCACTTATCAGCCAGCTTTCTAGGAGATTGCTTATGTTGGATTGCTGCTGTAGAGTTTGAAGTTTGAGTTTGAATCTTGACAGTTTCCTGTGTGCACCCTGTTACCTGCCCTTACTGCATGCTGTTTTCTGAATTGGTCTTTTTCTGAATTCTGTGGTATTTTCTTTCTATTATTATTATTATTATTATTATTATTATTATTATTATTATTATTATTATTATTATTATTATTATTATTATGCTCTGAGAGTGTGCTCTACTTAATTCCCTGTAATGTAAAAGAAAGGTCAATGAAGTAAAGGAGGAACATGTGAAGAATGACTTGTGATTGTCTGCCAAAACTCAGAGTTTTTTTTACGTTAAACATATTGCCCAAAATGATCACAGCCAACAAATTTGTTTTCATCCTGACCTGCCAGAAGCTTTTACCCATACATTTAGCAATTTTCTATGCATGAAATAATTGCTTGTGGTGACTTATAAATCATTAGGTTATATAATTAGGTTTGGGAAATTAAAACCACCTGGTGAAGATTGAGAAAATATTGGTTATGTCGCATCACACACAGTGTATAGAATATTTTAGCCTTGAAATATTCTTCAGTATAATTATTTACTTATGTTAGTGTAGCCAATAGAGGAGTGACAGTGTTCGAGCAGGCAGATTACTGCAATTAAAGACTGGGCCTTTAAGTAATTTGCACTTTGCAGCTGAGTGATCACATGGGTCCTCACTTAACTGCTGACTGAACACTATATCAGTATCCACTTACAGTACAGCCCCTGAGGGAAAAATTAAATCATGCTTCTCAGCCTCAGAGAAGTTTCATCAAAGTACAGTGGCAGGCATGTCCCTTGTTTTGAATCCATTTCCCCGCTTTGTAAGATGCTCTCCGTGGCCCAGGAACGCATTCTGCACCCTGAACTGGCTGCTGCAGCATAAGGACATTCTAATGAATATTTATAATATATTAAAAAAAGTTGATATGCATACAGTTACAGATACAGTTTTACTATTCATGGCCCAGGATGAAATTTAGGTCATATTTTTGCGACACTCCAAACTTTGGAAATTGTCAAGCTCATTAACTGCTAATCTTAGAAAGTGCGCAGTAATACATTTAGTGCACTGGGAGACTGACAGTTTAAGATTCATTGAGGTTGCAAAATTGCTGGCTTGTTAAATTCAAAATGCTATGTGATAAACAGAATGGTGACACATTGGAGACATTTTTCCCACTCTTAAATTGTAATGGTGATGAGCAGTCAGGGAGCACGATTTTTTGCTTATGAGCTAAGTCAGAATCTAATTGTTAGTTTGCTTATTTGTACATGTTGTACTATTAGTGTTGGACTACATCCTCATTTTCAACAGCCTGATTTGAAATTTGGTGTAATAAACATATCTTATAACGCAAATACACTTAATTTCTAAAAGTATGTTCATTCCATCATAAAAAAGCTAACAGGCAGAGTCTAACATACAAATTGTGCATTGGAACAAAAGTGTAAATAAAGGTCTTTATTTATATTTTTGTCAATTAACTTTCATTTGTGTTGCTACCTTACAATTGGCCAGATCTGACCTCTGTTCTTCTTAATAACAATACCAATACCAATACCTCAACCGCTGAGTGTTTTACCTGCCTATACCACTTTTTTTTATGACCTCTCTGATACAAATCTTCAGTCCTTCCATAATCCGAGATTAAGGCTACTGTATTTCTTACATTACAATGTACCCCCTGATCTGACCCCCACTGTTACAGAACAGAATCATTAACCTCTCACTCCCACTTTGAATTTTGAGCAGCTGGAGCCCTGAAAGAGACAGTGGATTACAAACAAAAACACATCAAAGTGATGCATAAATCCACATCATCGCTTTGACGAATGTATGCAAACGAGATGTGCAACTTGCAAAGCCCGGGGGGGGGAGCAGAAGGAAGCTCTTATACACATTCTAGTCACAAGCACTCGATGAGTGGGGAGGGCTTTTGATTTTACAGTAAGTTTGAACAATCTCTATTTTTTTCATCTACACAAACTCACAAAGACAAACTTGGTTTTATGTGACAATAAAGTCGATAGAAATGTAGTAACGTAAATTAAACTACAAATCAAAAGAATAGTTACTTCTGCAGCCATGAGAGGTCTGCAGCTTGGATGTCTCACTGCCTTTCTGTTTAAACCAGCCTCTACAAAGTTTGGAAAATGTGGTTCTTTGTCGCACAGATGCTCGCATTAAAGTAGTTTTGGTAGGGATTTGCTTTTCATAGTTTAGGCTAGTGGGGGTGTGCGAATTAGGTATCAATCCAATACCAACTAATACAGGGCCAGTATTGCCAATACCGATACAAATACCAATACTTTTTACTTAAAAAAGCAGCTTATCTACTTCATGTAGGGGAGAGCAATGTGTCATAATTTCTGAGGTGAATGCATCATCAATGTAAATATTAGAATATTAATGTTCCTTTGATAGTTAACACAAAAAGGTAAAATTATATTCAGCCATTTTCACATTTCAGGTTTGAGGTATATATCTTATATAGGAATATATTTTTCAGTTCCAGTTTCCAATTTCTTCTGACTGAATATATGACTATCTAAACAGTCTATATTTAACTGGTCTGCTAAAATTACAACCCTTGCACTTGGAGAGTTACACAGCTGGAGTTGTGTACTGAACGTAGAGAAGAGAAAGTCAAATTCGATGTCATCACACAAGTATTGATCAATACCAGTACTAACGTTGGTATACATCAGTGTTTTAGATTGATCCGCCCACCACAGTAACTAGCCACTTAAGTTGGAGGAGCCTATGAAAACAAACAAACAAACAAAATTGCCTAAATGGGGATAAAAAAATGTTTTGTTTCTATTGGACCAAATGGATCACATTCCGATGGTGAAGTGAGGCCTTGTAATGTTAAAAAAAAAAATGTATTTGTGGTTTTACGACTGAGTCTATCACAATGTATGCTTAGTAAGTCTACCTGCCTACAAAACCATTTCAGGATCTGCCCCTGGCTATCTCAGCGTCTTAATCAAGGCTCACGTCCCGACCAGGGCGTTACGCTCAGCTCATACAAACCGTCTAGTTGTACCCTCGCCTCTCGCAAAGCGAGGTCACTCTAAACTCTTCTCTGTGGTTGTCCCCAAATGGTGGAATGACCTACCAACGGCTACAAGAACTGCAACATCCCTTTCTACCTTTAAAAAACTTGTAAAAACCTTTCTCTTTCGAGAATGCTTCCCTGCCTAACAAAACTAACAACTACTCTGTGCTCCTTTACACCTTTTCAGCTTATGTCCTCCTCTGTAAGTCGCTTTGGATAAAAGCGTCTGCTAAATGCAATGTAATGTAATGTAATGTAGTAAGTGCTTCTGGGCCAGTGTACATTACCATTATGTCAAACTTGCTTCATAGCCTGGCACACTTTCTGTGGGCTTGCCTAGTTCCAGTTGTGCCTAAATGCTACAACAACAACAACAACAACAACAACAACAACAAAACATTTTAGACAATAGGATACTTCAGATTTTGCTGTCTGAAAAAAAAAAACTTGCCTGTGCACACAAAGCCAGATCCATAAAGAAATGGCTTTTCCCAATAACTTGACCGGCTTGCACAGGGCCCTGACCTCACCCTCATCCAACACCTTTTGGATGAAATAGCATGCTGTGATCTGGGTCATATCACCCAACATCAGTGACTGACCTCGCTAATGCTCTTTTGGCTGAATAGGAGGAAATCCCTGCAGTCAGATGGGAGCCTTTTATAGCAACATATTAATTGCCACAGTTTCTACCACCGACCAAGTGTTAATATAATATAATGTTATAGAGAGATTTTGATAAGGAGAAGCCATTTTCATATGTGACACTGTGATTTCTTTCTGTCAGTGACATATAATTATTTCCAGTACACAAAACAAGGCAGTTAATTAGTGCAAGATTGGACAAGATTTCATCTATTTTTAACCCATAAACCTGACTTGCTTACTTTTACAGTAGCTCTCCACATGTTTCATTCAGACATCCACAGATGGTGTAGCCTGAGGGCAGCAGTTTCAGCAGCCTCTGTGGAGAGTGGAGGTCAAGAATCACACAGGTTTTCTTTCGAAAAGGGAGACTGCTTCTCTGAGTGTTTCGAGAAGGCCATCAGGAAAATTCTATTGTGGAATTGGGATATGTCCAATTATATGCCATACCCACTGTGACACCGGTGGGAATCTGTTGTCTCGTTGTCACCAGGAGAAATCTGTGTTTCTCTGCCTCCCCAGTCACTAGCAGGTTTGAGGCTGTGGCTAATGAGGCTTAACTGTTATATAGGCCAAGTCAGTCTCAGTCTCAGCCCAGCACTGGTGATTGCAGGGGCCTGCTCAGTCGGAATCAGACAATAATTAACAGCTTATTGTGGAAATCAAAACTCGCCTGATTATTTGCGGCGCAGAACTTGAGATTCCTTTTGGTAAACAACGCTCCTGGGCTCTTTCTTTACAGTATTATGTCTGCAGTGCAATGCCTGGTGCCATGTGCTCATGCCCCTTGTCTCAGAGTAGGACATGAGAGGTTGCATTGAAATCTCATTAGTTGCAGAAAATATTCAGTATGTGGTTTTTGCCATAATAATTTGTTATTTTGCACCAAAGACGTCTATATCAAACTGCACATAAGCAGGTTGGTGACTCTCAGATGTAACTTGTGTGTCCCAGATTTCTTTTCTTGTGGAAACAGAATCCAGGGTACATTTATGAATTAACTATCAGTCTTCACAACAGCTTCATTTTTACAATAGAACATAGACCTTTTAAACTGTGTGTTTATGTATGAAGACCCCTCAAAGTGATACAGTCGTGTAACTCATTGTGATTCACCTCGTCTCTACTTTGTGCCACTTAGATGCTTGAGGGAAATAAATTAATACAGGCGGTTGACAGGTAAAATGATCTTTTGTGACACACATGGCCACTGAGCCATTAAAATCTCCACTGAGTCTGAAGCCAGTTATTCATTTAAAGTAGCAGGTCAACAAATTAAATGACACTCATCTTCTGCAACTTCAGGACATGGGGATGCTTTGAAATAATTAATGGGGTTATCTCATCAGGTACTTTTGTAGCTGCTACTGTGGTCCTGCTTGATGCCAACTCTAAATACTATTGATATTGTTGTTGTTGTTGTTGTTGTTGTACTACTGCCTCTTGGTCTCTCCTCCCTGCCCTCTCCCTCTCTAAAGACAGTCGGTCTCTGCAGATTGCTTCTTTAAGGAAGTTTTTCCAGTGTCGCCTAGTGTTGCTTGTAGAATTCTTAGGTCTCTGTAAGGAATATCACAAAAAGTATAGTCAAGTGTGTGTTCCATATGGAAGGTGTCATAAGATAACTTTTGTTTTGATTTACATTAGAAATACTTTATTAATCCCAAACTGGGAAATTGCATAAGCATGACTAAATTTAATTACAGATTGTGTTAAGGCAATTCTGAGATTTCTTTCAAAATAAATTAAATATGTTGAACGATATATAAGTGAAATGTGGAGTTAGAGGTTCAAACTGTTTTCAGTCCAGGATTTTGTGGGCGGTCCTTAAATGACACACTGAGGCCGCCCTGAGCATACCCCTGCACAGAGTGTTTTAAAGTTAGTCATGTCATTTTCTGAACTCATCTGACACGTTTCAGTCGCTTCAAAATGACTGCTTGACTGCTCCTTTAAGCTCTCGATTTTCTAGTCCATCTACGTTCCAACCCTCACCTATGGTCATGAGCTTTGGGTGGTGACTGAAATAATTAATTTGCGAACACAAGAGGTTGAGTTTCCTCCTTTAGGCGGCCGGGCTCAGCCTTAGATAGGCTAAGGAGCACGGACATTCAGAGGGTGCTCAATGTAGAGCCACTGGTCATCGAAAGGAGGCTCACACACCTGATTAAGATGCCCTGGGCACCTCCCTATGAAGGTGTTCCTGACCCGTCCAACTGAGACAAGACCCTGAAGAAGACCCTGAACCCACTGGAGGAACTAGTTCATCTAGTCTGGGAATGCCTCGGGATCCCCCAGGAGGAGCTAAAATGTGCTGGGGAGAAGGGTGACTGGAATGCCCTGCTAAACCTGCTGCCACCCCAACCTGACCCTGGATAATTGGAAGAAAATGGATAGATGGATGGGTGGATGGTTGGATGGATGGATGGATGGATGGATGGATGGATGGATGGATGGATGGATTGATTCAATTGAATTGAACCTTTAAAGTTAATTATAATATCACACTGGCAACAAGTTCATGTGAAAATTATGTGAACAAAATGTCCATCACCTTTAACTTAGAAATAAACTTGTAACTTGTAGTTTTCTGTTGCAGGACAAATCCATATTAAAAAAAGAAAACATCACTCAGACCACTAGTGTGAGTATTTTACAGTAGCAAAGCAAAGTTAGTTGGCACAACAAGACCAAAGCATAGCAGGAAATGTTGAATATTTGTTGCTAAGTGTCAAGTAGTTTTGGAGCTCTGTGGAGGGAGCTGTTTCAGTAACAATGCCATGGCTCAAACAGTCTTCATCGCTTAACCCCAGATACATCTGAAGCTTCAGTTTATCCTGCATTGCTCTGTGTTATAAACAATATTGTTTTTTCTCTTGTCTGTCCTTTGGTAGGTTGGTGGGAAAAGTACATTTTAATACATAATGCATGTCTAATTCAACTGAGCAGCAGAGTTGTTATCCTATTATGTGACATATATTGCATCATTTTGCCATAAATGTGGAGAGCATTGGAGAGAATTTTTGCAGAACTATCCCTGCAAAATAAAATAAAAAATAAGTCAAATGATTATTATTTTTTTAAAGACACTGGAGCTTCAGTTGGTTCCCATGTTAACAGCTGAATAATTTTTGTTTCACACATTTTTGTGTCACATATTAATGTCAAGCCTGACACAGCAACAGCAAAATCTATGGTGTCTTAATGTGCTCATAAACTAAAGCAAAAATTATACAGCAATCCTTTTTCTATGGATAACCATTATGAACCAGGGACCTAATAGCAATGTGTTGACATACAGTATTTTATGTCTGGACTTTGCATTCATGTCGATGACTCTCCTGGGTGAGATACATTATCTTCACTTTGGAATAAATGTGAATTACTTTTACTTCAAAATAAAGTCAGTTGCAGTGACATCAGAGTATGCTGCTCAACTTAACAGTAACTGCATGGAATGAGATGGAGCGAAAATACAGGAAACAAGTGTGACATTTTGATTGATTTGCATAAATAAACGGGGTGTTTCCTAGAAAGACATGACACAGCATGCTCTTAGTTTGGAACAGACCTGCTGCTTCATGGGGTGTGATAGATACTTGCTATTAGTCAGACATCAGTAAGCACTTTAATGTACAAGGCTAATTGCAGGTAGTAAAAAGAAGAAAAGCATTACTTAGCATGGAGGGTGCCTAAGGGAAGAAAACTACCTCACAAAAAACTAATGAACCATGAGTAAACAATGTTCTTCTCACCCACCGATCCCCCCACCAAACACTACTTCTGGCATTGCAGCGTGAGTCTCATCTTAAACATCCATTCTTTAATAAGTTAAGTATTCTGAGAGGAGATTTAGTGCTGAGAGAGATGAAAATGAAGACTTTAAATATGAGCAAACTCAACCATGAAATTTGGTTGACCCTGAAATAAAATAGTTAACCCAGTGTTTTGTATATGCCTCCAATGTATGTCATTAATAAGATTGCAGCCAATCACTTTCTTAGCAGAGAGAATGCAGAGAGAGCAGAGAGAATGCTACAGCCTGCCAAGATGGTGATGGAGTACATCTTCTGCTGGGCTTTCTTGATGAGGTAGCTGATATTCAGCTCCCATTGAGGTCCTGGAAGATGTTGCACAGACTGAACATGAGAATTCATTTAGGGATTTTAATGAATGATGAAATACCATTACTCTTTTTAGCCTTTTTTTGACCACTGAGACTTAAGGGAGATTTGTTAGCTGCTAAATGCACCACTATGTTCACCACATAGTCAGTAAGATTGTTTGTCTGCTGTTTGTAATGTTCAGTGGATTTATCAGAGCATTTAGCTGCCTGCTGTGTCTGGAAATAACACTGATGAAAGCTCTGGGACTCAACCAATGACTAGTAGGATAAATAAAGCAGTGGGCAATCAAAATAATGAGCTGAAAGATGCTGAAATGCTTCTAGAATAAACACCTATGTTATAAACAGTGACATGTAACTTTATAATTCCACAAGGATGTGTCATGGTCAGCTTCAGCAGCTGATCCAGAGGTTCTTCTGATTCCACGATAAGCAGCTCTCCACAGAAAATCGCCATCAGCTGCACCAAATTGCACAAACCAATGCTGTGCTGTCATAGAAACGGCGTAGAGAAGCTGATAAATTTTCAAAATAAAATCACCATGTGAAGACTCCAGATTGTAAGTAAGTAACAAAGTCTGGCAGACAAAATGCTCTGCTTTTGAAAAGTATGACACTTCAGGGTGTGGGTATGATGCCGAGTTCTTGTGGGATATGAAGCCAAGTGGAGAACAAACCAAAACAGCTTTGTGCCATGCTCGATGGAATTGGGGTTAAGGCTACTCTTGCATATTTAGCTCCCCTAAAAATGCTTAAGTGGTGTTACTCGTGCAACATGTTATTCAGCCTCTGCTGCTTGACTTCAGGGAGTAAATATCATTCTGAAATCGATAACAGCCACAGAAGAGGTGTGGATTTTACAATAAATACTGACCCACAGATTAGTGAAAGAACTATTATACACTTCGATTGAAGTATTCTTTCTTCCTTTCTTCATCCGCTAATGAAAATTGGATAACTATATCCTGGGAAAAAATCAGTTCACAGAGCAGAGTGTTCATCAGACGGGATTTAGAAATATGTATACTCAATGCAGACACAAAAATAAGGGTTTACTCTATTTACCTTTGTATGTAACCACTTTCATATTATGACACATTCAGATAGATTCAATAACAACTTTAATCAGCTACCACTGATTTCTATTCATTCTACTGCAGTGAAATTTAAAACTTGCTTGATGTAATCCATCGACCACCATTTAAACAACTTTCTACCTGGTGTATTGATGGACTTATTTATGTACTCCCTTAAACAGGACACAGAACACATGTGCGGTTCTCCCTTAGCCAATCAGGACGCAGAACACAATGCGCGTTCATACTGTACAGTATGCTGTAAAAAAAAAAAAGCATGCAAAATGACACTGAAAAAAATCTGCGAAACAGCGAGTCCGCGAAAAGTGAACCGCGATATAGCGAGGGATCACTGTAAATACTTTTTTCTTTAATGTCTATCGATTGTTAGCATGCATGTGATGCCACAAGGTCAACATGGCAAATCCAGCTACTATAAAAACGTAGTTTCTTCCATTCATTTGACCTGGGAAAAACATAAGGAAAGCAGAAAGACTGAGACAGATTCAACTTTTGGAGGACACAACTTGACGTCACACTGTGCCAAGCTGACAATCACACCGGTCAAACCCCTTTACATTTATACTGAAATGTCACTGCCGTGTTCTAGTTTGGTTTATTTCATGCATCAACTTCTACATCTAGTCTTTGCAGTCTATGACATCTGCGGTCAAAAAGTGATAGGAAGCCCCAGATAAATAAAAAGTTATTTCTGATTGTCTGGTTGTTTCATAGCAGTTACATTGGTTACATTATTGTTGTTGTTGTTGTTTGTAGCCCTAGTATTGATACAGTATGTGTTTCTACTGGTTTTATTCAGCCCTGAAAGTCTAGTTTGCCCAATTTGACCTCAGGAGATTCTGACAGCTTACGTAACATGTTTTACTACCACAGAAGAAATAAATTCCTGACGAGTGAAAACAAGTCAAAGTGTCTCCCATCGTCTGCAGAAACATGGTGGGGTCCGAATCATCTGTCAAACAGACAAGAAATGCCAGTGTTACAGATAATGAGGAGCTCAAAAAGACAAAAAGACAAAAACGAAAAATGCTGTGTGTGTGTCAGAGAAAATCTGCCTGACAGGAGACCATGTTAGCATGTGACTGATTGACAAGCTACACAAATCTGGCATTTACTGTACTACGTTGCGATTTAATGGAAGTCTGAGGTTTTATTTCTACAATACGGTAGGTCCCTCAATTACTCAACCTGAACCAGCCCGAGCTGGGCAGCGTTTATGCTCTTAATCTTCGGGTTGGAGTTCATCTGTTTGTTTCTTTTTTTGAACTCTGGAGTATATTACGCGACTACTCGATATGTGAAAATTATATACAACATCCCTAATATAAATCCAACATACCTCCATTGTCAAGAGCAAAGTAAGTGCAAACGCCTGTGCATTCAAAGCATTCAAAGCACTCTGCAGCACGATCGTTGTCATTCAGCACACTGAACTTTTAGTTCGCTGCTGGAACCGCTTAAGATGTAGAACCTAGTTAGATGAGCGGATGAGGAAAAAAGAAAGCGCTGGTGATCAATGCAGCGTAGAATGAGCTGGAAATATCCTTAGTGTCAAATTTAATAAATAGAAGGCCCTAAAAGTAGAGCAAGTAACATAATTCTCAATATATAAAGAGGCTATTAAGAAGAGAAAATAACACATATTCCATATTCATACATTGAGGTCATTGTTTATTTTAAATTGAGCTTTAATTGATTCACAAAATTGTAAAATGAGGACTTCCAGTAAGCACAGCTGATGTGCAGGAGAGTGTGTTTTGCACAAACTCTTCATAGTCAATCTATTTTCTATCTCTTACATGGTGTTGACGGACTTGAATTACCTTAACCTGCAGCACTCACCTGCTTTGGAATTTCAAGAAAGGGGACGTTCAGATAAACATGTAATCTTTAAAGCTTCAGCTCCGCTCTCTCTATATCAGCATTGTACAGTTTGTTTGTCCCTCCCTCTGATTTGCTCTGCTGAATGTGACAACCTTGAGCACTCAAAATATCCTCTCTTGTATGGGGCTAAACACAATGTCACAGTAAAAATAAATAATTTCCAAATAAACAGAACAGTAGCTACCCCTGCGGTGCTTCAGCCTTCATAACAGCACTTCACAGCAATGTACATATTGAGGCACTGTAATGATGAAAACAAGAGAGGAGGCTGTGGAAATAATGAATACTTTTTTTTCTTCGCAATTCAGTTTTTGCCTTAAAATAGAGCTGTTATGAATGTCGAGCTCTACATCCAGATCTGACAGTTTGGAGTTCCAGGCAACCTTAGGCAAGGTGTGTCCTTACACTCAGCCACAACGTCAAAGGTGAGTGCAAATGACACAACACATTACTGGGAAACTCCTCGGTATTTTGTTAATGACGATCATCCATCTATCTATCTGTGTCTTGCTAGCTTATGTTATCATTTATGTTACCATCAGCGTAATTTTGGGTGCTGAGCACATTCCGAGAAAGATCCCGTCAGACAAAGTACACAAACTCCTTTAAAGATTGCTTGGAAGCGATCCCAAATAAGAAGCCTGTGTCCAGGCTCAGATAAATTAGCTTTACTTATAATTTATTGCATTGTGTCATATTGAGTGTGACATCAAGTTTCCTGTGCCTCTTCTACTGCCCTACATTCACTCCCACAGTGATTGTGTAGACATTTCTGTTGATAGATCTTTATGACTGCCACAACCAAGCTCGGTCTATAGTTTATCTCTTAAAGATAAGGTATTGTTACTGTGCATCACCCATTGATCAGGAAAGATCAGATCTGTTCTGTTGTGTGGAGATTGGCTGTACTTCATTGGTAAAAGATAAAGTACAGTTGCTGTGTGCATTTGGAGACATCCTGTCATTGGCTTAATCTGTGCAGCCATACTAAACAAGATCAGTGAGCTGTATTTAAATCATTTAAAGGACCGGTGCCTTTACAGACCAACCTTGGTTCGACTCCCGTCTTACTGTGTGAGGTGCGAAGCACACCTGCTTCAAATCTCACCCACTTTATGTGGCCTTGGCTGCCATTTTGAGCACATGCCTCACATGGTCATGCTGCCCAAGGGTGCAACTACCTCCTTTCTGAGGGGTATGCAGACTGATAGTCAGTGCTCGGATTCATTTCCCTACTGCTCACTCAATAAATCCAAATAACAAATTGACTGACTATGTCAACTTTTAAAACTGTCTGTAATTACTCATGTGAGTTAAGATGTTTATTATTTTTTATTAAACATCTTTGAATCTTTGATTTGCTAATAACCAAACCTGCTCTACTAGAAGCCCAACAAATTTACCTCATGTTAACTTTCCTCCTATCTCCTCTAAGTCTATTTGAAATCCAGTGATTACAGTACAGCGAGCACCCTGCAACACCAGCAACTGGACATTTTTAATTGGTAAACTTTGGTTTTTGGATAAATTTATATATATGAGTTTTTAAGTGCTGATTAGGGCATATTTTGCTATCTTTGGACAGAGGCATGCTAGCTGTTTCCCTCAGTTTCAAGTCTTTATTCTAAGCTAGTAAGCTGCCAAAGAACCAGAAGGTGTGACTTATCTCTAAACATACCGTAATCATCAATTAATACATAATACCAATATATGTGCAGGTTAAAAGTGGGTGCACTCACACATTTAAATAAAATAAATAAATGTTTTGAATATTTATAAGACACTACGGAGTCTTCGTGTTTTATGACATAAAATAACAAGGTAACAAATAACAAGGTATATTAACCAGCCATATGACATGACAGGTCATGGTCACCATTAGTCAGAACAGGAGTAAAAAAGTAAAAAATGGAATGACATTTGAAAGTCGTCATCATCACTGAAATGAAATCAGAGGGTTGGATTAAAAAGGGTGCACATTAATATTTTGGTCAGAAGTTAAACTCTCGGTCAGTGTGACTTTTTCATCAACATACCACACCGCTCAAAGTCTCAGTTTTTTTTACTTTGAGCAAATGTGTCCATGGCACACATTAGAGAGCTGCACTGTCTCACATATTTAAGGTTCAAATGCAATGATTTTTAAAAACACTGACGTATATTGAGAAGAAGCACTTCATCGTAATCAATCCCATGCAGTCATGTCTCTGGAATGAGGCTGGAGTAATTAGAAAATAATCACTACAGTGACTACCTGGATTTGGACATCTGAATGTGATTACCAACCACGAAGACATGGCCCACCTCTAATTGCATTTTTGAGTCAAAGGCGTCAGATCAATGAGCGTCTGCAGCCTTTTACTGTGTCCTTCACCCAGAAATGCACCAAGGAGGCTGATAACAGTGAGATAGAATCATTTAGGATCGGGGATGTCCCCACCCTGCCATCTGTATCAGTCTTGTGGCACCATAATGAAACCCGCAGACAGAAATTTCATTAGTGTGCTGGGGCGCGCTGCTCAGTATGCACACTGACCAGTTCGTGTCATATTGTGAGTGCATCTCATTAGTCAGACCTTTTTTTCTACATTGTTATGTTCATCAGTAACATGTTCACCTGCTGTGATTACTTTAAAACAAAGGAGTCATGCAGACATCTGTGCAAAGGCTGAAGAAATGTCAAAATGTTGCATGTTGATGAAAATCAAAAGTTATGCTTAAAAAACAAACGTTGCAAGACGTTTCTTGTGAAGATTCTAAAACTGCAAAGTGTGTAAACTAATTTGGTTTGCTAAGATGTGTAACGACAATGACACGGTACCCAAGCTTTAGCTAGGGAACAACAATACCCATGTTGGTAATGGGTTTATTAAAAATGTATGGGGGGAACATCAAGTCACAAGAAATTAATTGCAACGACCAAGCCCATTGCTGCCATTTATGCAGTCCCCCTGAAGTACAGTGTAAAACTAATTGCATGAACAGCGCACTTCTTTAAATCACTCACATCTTCAGCCTGGATATTTCAGTGAATATAAATGTGAAAATTTGTCAGACTAAAAAAGAAAGTGTCATTAATTACCCAGCCACATTTGAATGATTAAAAATAACAAGTTTATAAATTCAGGTAAAAATGAATTCTCAGTTCCAGGACTGTGGGGGCGTGGACTCTGAATGCACTGAAGCCACGCCCACTCGTGGGAGCAGTCAACCATGTTAATGTGTTCTGAAAAAAAAAAGACATTTATGAGAATCACAAGGTTGAAAACACTTTGACAGGAGAGAGTGTAAAAGAACTGTAAAGGTACTTCTAAAAAATGTTTTTTATCAAAATGTATTTAACATTAAAAAGCAAGAGAAAATGTGAGTTATAATCACACATAATGAAACCCAGAAGTGGGCAGTCTGCTCCCTTTGTTGTTTTTCTCCCCTGTATTTGGACAAACAGTGAAAAAAATCAAAAAAAGCTGAGGCAGCACGGAGAAGACACAAAAGAAAAGCTTAAGCACATGACCAGTGACCAGAGTGGGAGCGATGTTTGACTCAGGCACAAAAAAAGAGCTGCGCTCATCAAAACCAGAGGAAGTAAGAACAAACAGGAACATCTATGTGCTCTCAGAACATAGAACTCTTTTTTTTTTTTTAAGCATCACGTGACAGCCATTTTGAATTGAACACAAAATGTCTGCCTCATATCATCAACATTTTTGTCAACGTATGACACTATGAGGGATTCACTGTCGAGCTGCTGAGTTACACTTTTGAGACATCAGTTCATTTATCGAGACAGCGATTGAAGAGATATTAAATGTTCTGTTTTCAGTGAACGTATATTGAAAACAGACAGATGTGAAAGTATGCAGGACAGTGAGAGTTGTTCAGTTGATGGTGATTAATTACCTCCCGCAGCAAAGAAAGCAACAATGCAGAACGTCCACTGTTCAATTACAACATTCAATGACATCATCAAAATGTCATTCCTTGAGCTGAGCAGAAACAGCACAACTGAAACTACAGAGGGCATAACAAGTTGGACATTTCCTGTGGATCAAGGTGGAACAAGAGTCAGATGTACCGACATTTTCAATAGAATGTTTAATTTTTAATATTTGAATACAAAAAAGGGAAAATAAGTGCAAAAGATAGAAAGAACACATTTACTGGGACTTTACCCTTGGTGCAAAATCTCATGTTGAATTTCAAAATGTAAAATCTGTGTGTGTGTGCATGTGTGCGCGCTGGTGTGTATCCGTGACTGTGTGTGTGATGCGCCTGCGCGTATGCGCATCCTCTGAGTGTAAAAAACAACAAACTCTTTTCCCCCTTCCCAATTGTGTACTTCCCCTGCTTTCTGCTCCAGAGGTGAGAAGTGTTAATGAGGGTGCAACAGCCCTTGCCACCTGATAACAAATACAGTCCACAAATCAATCAATACCGTGATAGCGGGTGCACACAGATTTGCTGGTAATTATGCCCTCTGGATGTTCCACAACCCGCGCACCCCCAAAAAATCCCAATGCCCTCACACTCTGCAATGTGCTGCCCATCCTCTGGTTCCCCCCAATAGTAGAAGTTAAGCCACTGAAAGCCCAAGTATGGGGGCTGGACCAATTAGAGGAAGAAATACACAGCACAAGAGACTGCTCTTAGATCAGCCAAGCAGGGTAGAGCCGGACATTGTTTTTCAGCTCTCATACAGAAGGTTACCAGTGTGTCAGCTTGAAGAAAAAAGAACATTGCTTGTTGAGAAGATTGTTGTTCCTTGTTGCACTGAACCTGGATAACAAGGAGCCATAATGATGGAGGCTGCTTTTTTACTTCTTGTTCTGTTTACGTCAATTCGGCACTGCAGGCATTTTCCAAGAGAACTACTGCAACTACTGCAAATAAACAAATTTCTAAACACACCATTAACAGTGTCAAGAGCGACAAAGAAGTTTGTTAAAAAATAAAATTCACACCTCATGACTTAACGTCTCCTGTTTGCTGCTGGTGTCAGGCAAATTCAGTGAGATGACCTCCACCGAACCATTAGTGTGCTCTAGTGGGACAATTTCTCTCAGAGAGCAAAGTGAGAAAAGACTGTGATGGTGGTGAGAAAGGCGTCGTCGCCTCCTCCTCCTCCTCCCCCCGTAGGACATGCGCAGGTGGCAAGTGGCAGAACTGTTGTCATGGCAACCTCCCTCATTTCAACCATCCCTGGCAGGTTCTGACAGATGTGTCAGGCCTTGTGGGCAATTGGAATCGAGAGGAGTGACCCTTTCTCGCTTGTTTTATGTTGGGGTGGTTCGATTTCGATAGGCTTCAAAAAAACAAAAAGAAAAAAAAACAGGGGGGGGGTGTCAGAAAGAGACAGATGTGAAAGACAGACAGCGAGAGAGAGCAAACGTGATCAGTAACCTCCCTTCCGCTCATCCCGCTGTGTAATCAATGTGACATTGCAGGTGGAAAGCTCAACTTTCTTTGCCAACGGATCCTCGGGTGAGCTGCAGGGATCGCTGGCTGACAGAAAACCCCCAGCTCAGGGACTTGTGATGTTCTCTCTCAGTCTATATCAGTCTCACACAGTCCGCAGCGTGAACCCAGTTCCATCCACCATCCCTTGGATTACTTCCAATAAACAGCGTTTCTATAGTCAGTGCTGTCAGAGGCCGGAAGAGAATATCACTTCTGAAAATGCACACAAATGTTGTTAGGGTGTTTTTCTCTTCACTGACTTGAATTTGAGAGTTTGACATAGTTGAGTTCCATGACCGGTTGAGCCTCAGATGTTTATTCGGGGCCTGTTTACAACTTGGAGGGAAAAAGGAAACCATATAGATCTTAAATATCTGTAGCTGGATCTGGAGCTGGTGGAGATGATGCAGCCACTGAATACTGGCAAATATTGTTTTTTTTTTTTTTTCCCCTCAGCTCTTAGATTACAGTAAATTGAATACCATTGGGCTTTGGACTATTGTTCAGACAAAAAAAAAGCTTCAAAAGTTAAGAGCTTGGACTCTTAGGGAACAAATTGTCAAAAGCAATTCTCACTCATGTAGTTTGTTTTAAGTGTTCGGTTTAACCCTTGGACTTTGTTGATGCAACTTTCAACTCTCTTCTCTTCTTGAGTCATAAGTCACAGCTTGAATAAAAACCTGATGTTTTCAGTAGGAGCGTCATGCAAGTCCAAAGTCTGAGGGGGGCACAATTAGAACAGTCCTTCTGCAGAGATAAACTGACGCAATTATCTGCAATTTGACATACAGTGTATGCAGAAACTTAAAGGCATGACTTTAAAACTTCACCAAATCAGTTAATGTTAATGTTTGTGCTGTTGTAGTTATTTAAAATAAAACTCACATAGGTATGCATGGAAGCAACTGTGCTGCCATAACGTAGCGATGTCTACTCCATTGTCGATATAAGCTCAGACTGAGCAGTATTAACCTATGTACCAAACTCCTCCTTGAAAGATCAACAGCACAAGGAACAATGGCTACTAACTTAAACTCGAACCAGGCAACTATCTTGCAAATTAGTGTCTACATGGATGTTATAACTAATCGCATTTCCTTTTGACATGCTTGAAAAAGGGATTGATTCACTACTAACCATTTCACCAACACACCTCAAGCTGTAGCCTACATCTCCACTCATGCGCAACAGTGCTGTGTGGGTGGTACTACTGTAGGACTGCAAACCATTCACACAATGAAAGAGTGTGTAAGTGAATCCTTAAAATCTCTGCTTGAGACTTCAGAAGGACTATAGACTTGAACATTTACACATCTGCTGGTCTGCTCTTGGCTTAATGAAAATCAGATGGTTTGAGACATAATTTAAGGACCCTCAAAGAAGTCCACTCTTAGCTTGGTGGTCCCCTATTGGTGAATGTGTAATGATGGCAAGGTCCGGTGTTTGAGCAAGTAGAATCTCAGAGTGTAGAGGGGCTACTAAACAGGCTGCTTAGTGAAAAAAAACAGTGTCTTGAAGCATAATCTGTATTTTTGTAACAAAACAAAAAGGCTCGGTGCTCGGTAAGTTTCACGCTTAACACTGTATTAAATTAAAGCACTATACAGTATATACATATATATATATATATATATATATATATATATATATATATATATATATATAGATAGATAGATAGATAGATAGATAGATAGATAGATAGATAGATAGATAGATAGATAGATAGATAGATAGCATGGCAAGCAGAGCAGGTGAGCGTGGCTGGGCTGGAGGACAAGCAGACAAACAGATGTCAAAAAACACTAGGACAAAAGATCTTCAACGAGTAGGTTTTCTCTGAGCTTGTAAGTTGTAAAGTTACCACGAAAGGTACACCAACAAACTAGCAGAGTCTGGGAGAGTGAACTGGAGTTAAATACTGCATGAGATGATGAGAAGCAAATGTGGAAGCAGAGCAGATGAGGCTCAACGGTCGGAGAAATAGATCAGCCACGCCCAGCCTGCACAGACGGGGGAGACTGGAAAACAGACACAGAATATGAAGGGCAGGGAAACACCAAGAAAACACAGGGAAATACACAAAGATTGCAATCCTAACAGTTTGTTGATGCACATTACAGACAAAAGGTCCACACATACTGTATGAATTGGGTCCTTTTGGAATTGTTGGGAAACCATAGGGAAATGAGTTATGTGTGAGCTATGGCATACTTAGAAGATTTTATTTCACCTATATAAACTGATCACAATACAATCTAAAATAAAATAAAGATATCAAAAATCTGATGAGGCCTGTATAGTTTAGTTCTGACTGCAGAATATTACCACAAAATCCTGCAGAACACAGTGTTCCTGTGTTTTTCAGTCACTCTCTGCCATGCAACAAAAATGAGGTTAGACTGAACGGAATCTGTAACACTGAAACTAGAGCATCAGCTGGAAGCCAGACTGTTTTGCAGACAGAACATGCTACATATTTTGATTTGTTCAGCATGTCACCAACACATTTGAGGTTAACCGTTCAAAACCACTGGGGCCACATATACAAAAAATGAAAGCACTTGTGATATTTTAAGCCACTTTAGATAAAAGCTCCTACCAAATGGCGTATGTACTGTTACAAGTACAAACTTGAAGTGAGCGCAAAGTGGCAGCGATTATGTTTTGAACTGCACAATACAGATCATAATTGTAATAGAATTTTCCATCCAAATGCTAAACGCACCTTGATATCCTGACAGCCAAGATATGAAAACAAACTGATGGTTCTGGTGTGGTATGAGAGGGAAGCTCATAGTGAATAAATGCTGTCACACATGGCGATTGACAGATTTGCTGCATGCACATTTGGACAGTGTTAACACTGCACACAAGATAACATTTGTCAAACCATCTTGATGCGTTGCTCCTGCATCATCTCTCCACTCTCATTTTTTTGCTTTTGCATCTATTATTATTCGACTGTTTGAGTTTGGTGAGTCAACGTGCTGACTTAGGTCGACATTACAATGCACAGGCTGCGGCGCCTGCTGCAGTACTGATGCAAATTAGGTGCAGAGTACAGTAGATGCCTTCTGTGGAGTCTGTATTGACTACAAGAATCACCCATTAGGTTCTGCTGGTCTTATTAGCATTAGAAATGTGTCTGCCAGGGTTGTAGCACACTTGATTAGAAGCCAAGAAATGTGAATGTAAATGTCCTCAATGCTGTTCCTCTGACAGGCTGAATTACTGAACTTATTTCCACATGGAAAGTTCTGTTTACATGATGGCACCCGTAAAAAAATATAGTACATGGGAAATATACTAGAATGACTCCCTCTCTCACCACTACAGCCTCATTACCCCAACTGAATGTAACATTGAGTGAATGTCAATGTTTCATTGCATATTGAACTGACTCCAGTGCTGCTGCAGTGAAACTGTTCCAGACTGCATCCAGACAGATGAGGTCTGTGGTACAGTTGTCAACATCCTGTTCTCTCAGTTTTTCGCTGCTTCTTTTAGGTCTTGACATGCAGGATGTCAGATGCCAGGCAGATGTCCATCTGTCGCAGTTTGTCAGCTACCTCCTATTCCCATTGGATGTGGCATAGCACGCCACATTCACTGATTTTAACAACCCTTTTTTTTTTCTTTTTTTTTGCCAAAGGTCACAACAGATGTATGTGCCAGGACCCCTGCCAATGCTTGTATCTGTGTCAACATATCCTCATTGATGTCTCTGCACCAGAGAGAAAGCAGCACCAACCGAGCACATCTCCCTCCTCCCTTATCTCAGGGGAGTGCTGCTGTGGTTGTTGTGTTTCTTGCTACATAGGTGCCTAATTATTATGTAAAGTGGAGAGGAATCTGTGACAGGGGTTATAAGCATCCTCATGCAGATAGAGTTTGGGGAATTTAAAACACAAGGCTGGTCTAACACTGCCACAACTGTGTCATCAACATGAATTAATCTTTGGGGTTATTTATGACTGCCATTGCACCTTATTATATCTTTATGATTCGTCAAGACTCACCGATTTTACTTGAGGTAACACTAATTAGTTATGCATGACCACTGTCATGAAAGTGTTTGAGAGTAATAACAGTTTATTACTGTGTTTAAAACCTGCCATGTTATGTTTACGACAGCTTATCCCCATGCTTAAGTTGTCATAAATCTCTAAAGCAGTGTCAATATACTGAATTGACATTATTAAACAAGAGGTGCTATTATAAAGTTTAAATAATCTTTATATCCATTTTCATGACAGTTATAACATCAGACAAACAACTTTATGTCATTTTATTAGAGGCCTAAAATGAGAAATGTCTTTTTATATATATATATATATATATATATATATATATATATATATATATATATATATATATATATATATATATATATTCATTATCTGTTAAAAACTAATTATTTAGAAAGGAATAGATAAGATACTTAGAAATAGATGACTGGAGAGGATCAGAGTACCAGAGTTTGTCTTTTTTAAATAAATGCCCTCAGAAGAAGAGTGTAAATCAGGGGTCTTCAACCAGGGGTACATTACCCCTATGGGTCCGCAGATGTACTGCAGGTCACAATGATTGACAATCTTTAACAAAATAATGGTGAATGTGAAGGTGCAGATCAATGAGAAACTACAAAGAGCAAATGCATTTGCATCATAATATAATATCTGTCAATAATGTAATAATTTTGGCCATTTTGAATGTAATAAAGCCAATAACGTAATGATGTTTTTGTGCCAATAATGTAGTAGGTTATTATATTATTGGCTGGTTATTATGTTATGGGCATAGCATATATACGATTATAATGTAATAATACATAAATAAGACTGCATTTCTTGGAAATAAAAGATTATTTTGTAGTTTTTGTGCAGTTTGCTCATTAAAAATAGATACAGTGGATGGCATAGTCATCATATTCATTCATCAAGGGTACATACTATACAGCACTCTTTCTCCCTAATTATGGTGGTAAGAGCCAATCTGAGAATTATCTGTTGTATAAATCATTTAGAATATTGTTTATTGCTTATATATGAAAATTCATAATTTAATGTATGGAGGAATATTATTTATTCATTACTGTGAAGTGTATATGGTAATTAGATCACTTAGTGGAATGTGCCAGAATTCAGGAAGAGAACAGTGGTCATGTGACCTACATGTGTTTGCTCAGTGTTTGATGAAAAAGTCTAATCAGTCTAGTTATAACTAAGTTATTACATTATTGGAATGCTATTACATTATTGGAATTTTATTACATTATTGGAATTTTATTACATTATTGGCATGTTATTATATTATTGGCATGTTATTATATTATTGGCTTTATTACATTCAAAATCAGTTATTATTAAGTTATTAAGTTATTACGTTATTGGTTACTACACACTCCAACTGGATGAATCAGTGGACATGTGTAAAGACGCATAACTCTTGGCATTTAATAACCAATAATAATTATGCATGAACTTTTTTTATCATAAACACAGGTTAATAACCCAGTATGTAAATAGGTTAATAAGATGAAATATATATATATATATATATATATATATATATATATATATATATATATATATATATGTGTGTGTGTGTGTGTGTGTGTGGGGGGGGTCCCTGTTCTGTGTGTCTCTTGTTAAAGAGATCCTTGGGTTAAAAAGATTGAAGACCCCTGCTGTAAATAATACAGTCAACTGTACATTCTAGAAGCACTGTATTTTTTTTCTGGGTTTTCTAACATACATATGTACAGATTTTACAGGTTTCATCATTACTGTTTTAACAGCAGCCAGAGGTTAGTAGGAGCTCTCTGTCAGTTGGTTTCAAAATAAAAATAACAGCTACAAAGACTCTGAGACAGACGCATGCATCACTTTGAGTTTATTGATCAGGTGATAAAAAATATCAACTTTTGCTGTGCTAGCAGCGGTGGACTGACCGTCTGAAGCAGAAGGAGTTATCCCACGGCCTAAGAATAGAGCGTGTTGCATGTTGTACAGAATGTAAAGCCCTATGAGACAGATGTGTGAATTTGGGCGATAGAAATATAATTGACTTGGCATGACTTGGCAAAGGAGGAGTGCGGCCACGTTGGACATAGATGGAAAAGATTTTTTTTTTTTTTTAATTGCAGCTCAACTCTGACTAACAAATGCAATACAGTTGGACCTGTGGCAGAATCATGAATTCATCAGATCTCATGAGCCCTTCCTCTTCATTCTGCTGTGTTAACTTTGATATATTCTGTCTTTCTGGGCCTGCAGCACAGTGCTAATAAGCAGAATGTCTGTAACTGAAAACAGTGGTTTCTTCACAAATGTTTTTTTGGCTTGTAGCCTTGGTATTTCCTTATGCACATGCTTGATGAAAGAAGAAGCCCCGATAAAAGCAGGAAGGACACCCTCTTCTCCACAGGAGCACATATCGAAACATTATGAATAGCTGCTGGTTTGGAGTATCCGCCTGTATCAAATGACATTGTCTTTTGTCACAATTAAAATAGTGATTATTCTCATGAGTATTCCCAAATAGCACTATTTCATTTCGCTGTGTATTTGGTCAAATTTGTGTTGACCCTGTAAATACTTTCACAACGTACAAATGCTAAACTATCCAATGATGCATTTTTTAAAAGCCACAAGTTGACTGGAAAATGAGTAGTGGAGGAGTTGCTTTTCCTTGTGCTCAATTATTTAGACTCTTACATCTCTTTTAAGGGAAAACAAGAGTTTTGGCGTTGGATCAGAAAAAACTTTCCTCATTATGTATCCCTGACTTCCTTTATTATTATTATTATTATTTTGTTTTCTTCAATTTCAGTTCCCTGTGTATGTAATTTGTTCTTAAAGTGATGACATATACAGTCTTGCAAAGGCCAACTTGCCCATTAAGTGATGAGTAAATAGAAACTAGATTTATCCTTGTGCCTACAGTAGATAATGGGTCCACAGTAAGCTATTTAAATCTTTTTGTTGCCTCTCTCTGTTAATTTTGCCTATGACCTTCCTTTCACCTTCCAGGGTGAACTGCATGCCAGTGTAAGACAATATTCTGACTGAAAATGTCATATGCACAGATGATGTACGAACGATGGACAAGTGCATGTGTGACAAGAAATGTGACAAAGTGGACTCAACTACACAATTTAACACTTGATACCTAGCATCTTACCTGTCGATATCATCAGTGCTGTCAAGGTCCATACTACAGTATGTTAGGGGGGGGGGGGGGTGAAGTACCATGGGAAATGTGTGCCATGTTTCCTGATGAGCGATATTGGGGGTACCCAACCGTGTAGTGTTGATGGTCAGGTCCAAATACAGAATATGGAGAGGTATATATGTACACAGTCGGTTGTCTTATTGTAGTTTCATTGGTTTGTACATTTCCTGGAAGCACCTATAAATAAATATCCGCATATGTGTCCTACAACATAACCACCTACAACATACCCACTTGAGCATTCTACTTTATGACAGACCATCTATCGACAACTATCTTACAAGTTTTATGCTGTGTTGATGACTTTAATGTACAAATTACTTATCAACAAAAAAAAGAATTATTGAGTCAACATAAAGTGTCAAAATACACTGCTCTTGTTTTTGGAAACCCTGGAACAGTCATCTGTATCTATGTTGTTATGGTTCTATTGTATTTTCTTATTTTTATACTTAGTTATTTATCAATAGATAAACATTAAAAAGTTATGCACATGCATTATCTGCTGATATTTTCTTATACTGAAACAGACACAGTTGGAACCTGAGGTATTGAGTGGATTTGCTGATGGGAGAAAATAGTTCCAGCATCACTAGGAAGCCCTCCAATGACAACAAAATGAAAAGTAGACGTGACTTGCATGAGGTATTATCACAATACAGACTTGGACAAGCGGTTGTGTGATAAACCCCTGTGCAACACCTTGTTTTCTGACATCTTTCTTTGGCCAGGCTAAAGGCAGACTACAATATCCCACACTGCAGGGCCAAGTTGAGCAATACTGGACAGCAGGGAGGCTGAGTGTGACTGCTGTGAATACTGCTGTGCCAGTGTTTGTCAATGATGTATCGTGTGTAGAATGAGGCAGCGGCTTGGGGGTAGATTACTTTCCTAAACAAGGCAATGGTCTTAAAGGGTGAGTTACTGCCCTGGCTATTGGTTTCTCTTCCAGGGCCCCTTGACAGCAGTAGCATCTTAATACTGGCGACTGACCAAGGCAGCAGATTCCCTGCCAAGTAGCAGCTGCCTGGCTAGTCTGTCCTACTACAGCAGAGAATACTGACAGTGGCAGCAGTGCAGGAGAGGAATGTCAACCTAATGTGGATTCCACAACAGACTGGAATGAGAGTTGTTCTGTATGTCAGGCTTCAGGATATCATGCACAAAACTTCTTTTTCTGTAGTGTGGATATTTAACTGACTACTGGCTGCTGACAGTCTGAACAAACATCCATGAACTTCATTCAACACCAACAGAGGTTCTGGAAATTACATTTGCTCACTAGCAAGGTGTTCCTATAAGACAAAGACAAAGCTATCTCCACTGAAACATCCACAAACCCAACAAACCGTACCAGAGAATCCATTCTGCGGAGAAGGAATTGGCAACCTGATGGGGATTCAGCAATCCTTACTTTCCTGAAAAAGCTCTCCAAGAAACTTTACATTTGTCCCATCTGAGTTTAACCCAAACATAACTAAGATGAGCTCAGTATAGACATTGGCTGTGTCCGAAACCACTCACTCATTCCCTACTCCCTACTCACTACATAGGGAACTAAATGTAGTGGACTATATAGTGAGCTTAACAGAAGAAATGTTCGGACACTTTCGGACACTTCTCTTGGCGCCGGTAATTACGTCATTGCTGTCGCATAATTAAAACGTACCACATTAATGTCGTCTCACGTAATACTTGTCCATTTACTACTGCATTGTTATTAAATTACAGTCTTCTGATTACTGTCCTGTACGTTTTATTTTTGTGTTTTGTTTTCTATATTTGCATATTTTTATATTTTGGCTCTTTAGTAACAGAAAGTTACAGTGTAATCTACTGCAATGTTTAATTACATGCTGTTCGTTTTACACTTTTTTTAAATGAACGTAGAAAGCAATTTTGCCTAGTTTTGAAATGTGTAATAAAATAAACAATATAAAATAAAATAAAATAGTTTGTGTTTTATCAATAATTAAATTATTGATGATCAGGAGGAGAACTAGAATAGTGAGAGGGAGAGAGAAAGGAGAAGATGCGCTGCTCTTCTAAGACTAGCAAGACGTCGTCAAATTAGCGCCTTTTTAATTAGAGTAGATATCATTTTCTTTAATTAATTTAATAAACCATCCTCCGTCAAACTACACCCCCTGCTGACTCCCGTCCATCTGCCATATTTATGTTCCTTTCCGCGCCCAGAGAACTTCTGGCAATGCATGATGGGATATCTTGCTTCGGTTAGTGACCATCGGATGTTCACTACATTTCGCGGTGAATTGTGGGATACATTCAGTGCACTATATAGTGGACACTAAACATTCGGACACCACTACAAAATGGCGTGGTCACTATATAGTGCACTACATAGTGGTTAGGGAGTGATTTCGGACACAGCCTGAATTGCCAGAAGCCATGAGAGAGCATCCGCACTTCAAAACAAGTTGCTGATCATCTTTTTATTAAGTTGTCAGGGCTAACAGCTACCTACATACAGAGGTAGTGTCAGACCTGTCACGTGAAGATGATATTTATATTACAAAATGGTCTGTCTGATACATTTTTGGAAGAAACACAATGTCTACATGGATAATTCTCACCTGAAATGTTTTTTTGTAATCCACGGAGAGCCGCAGTTTAATGTTGCCATTATATTTCTGTCAAAAAGTATTTCCTGTTGGAAACTGATAGTGTAATCAACTCAGTGGGGCATTGTTTGTGGCCATCTGATAAGTGCAACTCCAAAAGTCACTCTCCTATAAGCTCTGTTTTGGGTTGATGGCAGGGGTCAATGTGCTATGAAACCAAAACAATGAGCTAAAAGAGGCTAAAAGCTCACTTCACTGACTTACTGTACTATGAAGTGTTTCTGTTATCCAATCATATCTAAGTCAGATCAAAGTATGCTATAATTTTGTCAAATTATCATTATCACCTATACAACAGGGCGCATTTTTCTTCTTTTCCATAACCAGTAGACTAATCACAGCTGGTTTTGTCACATGCACATGTTTATCAAACAAACGTGATGTTGACATTCAGCAATATTCTATTTCTTGCTCTCAGCTTTTCTCATCTTCCTAAATTCCTTCCTTGGCAGACTCACCTCACGCCAATATAAATTTCCCATATTTATTTGTTTATTTTGGCTTGAAATAATTGGTTTCCATTGCCAGACCTACTCTGCTCGCTTAGACCAGGCATCCATGTGACAGTCTATTCTCCCATAGGCTTGCACGTGGCCGTGATAAATTAGCTTAATGCCATGCGAATATTAATCACATTGTCACCACAGCTGAGCAGGGAAGCAGTTTAGTACTGCAGCCGCCACGCAGCCTCATTTATCAAACCCCAGAGCTCTCCTCCTATGCTAACCCTCCTGCTTGCTGTCTCCAAAACACAAGCTGTTCCCACCCAGTTTTCTATTGCCAGAGTGGCATACTTTGCTTAGGTGTAATAGTGCTGCCTCAAAACTCATACAAATCTACAAACAATGGGGTCTGTACTGAGGCCATATCTGCAAAGTGATGAATGCAACACATGAATGCATTTAAAGTAACTGGAAGCAGAAGAAATGATAGAAATAGTGTTAAGGTTGTTTGAACATTAGCAGGCAGCTCTGACAAGCAATACAACATGCAGATGATTCTATAGTTCAAACACTTGTCTCACAGCATTGCATTTGACTTTCCTAAATGAAAACTGAGAAACAGATTGAGATTTTCATCACAGTGGCTGTCCAAAGTCACCCATTAAACATTCCTCACCTGTCCTTAGTGCCAGTGGGTCATACAACTATGCAGTAGTTCTTTTTATTCCGTATGCCCCCAAGTCACCTCGCTGTGCCTATGAAAGGTAATGCCAAGTGGTAAAATATGCTCAAAGATATTCACAAAGTCACCGCTCACAAATGATGAATGCAGAAGTGTGGCAAGAATGATTATCACCCGCCGCTGCCGCTTGAAGATGTGCAAATGGAGTGTTTACGCTTGAATGTAGTACAGACATTTAAATGTAGACCTTGGCAAATTACACTGCACCGCAAGCCTCAACCTCAATAAATGCTTTTTCACTTGGATGTATGGAGACTGAGCTATAGAAACATCCTGCAAAAATAGATTTGCCTCCTCGTGTGGGAACTTCCTAGGGCAGCAAAAAAGTTGTGGTTTAGCATGGTGCCTCCGCTTGCTTAAGGAATGCAACAGTAGGTCCGACCGAGGAATCGGTTTGGTCAGCTGGACATTTAGAGTTCAAATCATAACAGCACACCTGACTCATCATTTAAAATATTACTCCACCATCTCCACATTGTCACGGAAATATAATATAATATAATATAATATAATATAATATAATATAATATAATATAATATAATATAATATAATATAATATAATATAATATAATATAATATAATATAATATAATAACATGTAAACAAATATGAATAAGTACAATGAAAGTCAACTTCAATAATACATCTGAATTTCAAATTTTAGCTGTTAGACCGCCTCGTTAATAGAGGTTTGAAACTCCATGATCTCCAAAAGCTTCGACAGGACTAGAAATCGTTTCAGTTGCTAGGTCGTTACTAAGACTCGGGGTACTTGCTGTAGCAGTAAACTGGGTTACATTACACATAGGAGTCTAGTGCCGTGACTGATTGGTTTCCAGGTATATGAGAGCAAATTGCCCCAAAACATGAATATATTTTATATTTTATTTAAGTTAGTACTTGTTGTATAATCGAAATATTACACTCCAGGGTGCTTTAACTTATTATTGGCACTTCAGTGATGCTAACCGCATTACTGTTGTGCCAATAATGACGTTAAAACACACCCTCTTGTGTAATATTGCTTAAGTATGGACTTACATTACATACCTCTGTGCTTCCACTTTCTTCCCCCTTGCCACTGGCTGATAACTGTTATCAGTATTACTTGCTTGTCCTTTATCCTCCATCACATCATTCCCCCTTTTTTCACCTTGTTTGTCAACCACATCACAGTTATTGGGCTTCTAAAGGGACATCAGACGCTAAACTGTTGTGAATTTTTTGCAGTCAACCAATGCAATCACTGAAGAAGCTATACAACAAGGTCATGCATGTGAAATCATATATAGTAGCTAATTAATATGCACATGCGCCACCAAGTGCAAAGGGGGGTCTGCTACAGTAGTCATCGACAGTGTTGCATGTGAATTACTTTATGTTATGGTAGAACACCCTCTAGCAATATTCAATGATGTCATTGATGGAAAGTATTTGTTTCTACCACTCAAATCCAGCTAGTGTCCAGACCCCCTCTCCTTTTCTCCCTCTCTCTTTGTCTCTCTGTCTGCCTTTTTGTATTAATTTTGGCAGTTTTTTTGGCAGTGTGTGCAACATGCCTTTGGCCGTTTACTTAGCTGGCAAATTATTTTGGACTCACCACCCACAATGTGTTTTGGATTAAAACTCCTGATTTCCATGTAGGTTTTGACCCCCTTTGACCTTGGGAGTCATTGGCACCCCACTGGCGACACTTTTTACCTGCCATTGTTTTGTTATTGAACCACACTTCAGCAGGGTTTTTTAAAACTAAACTAAATAAATACAGGACATGTTTAAGCTGTTGTTCTTACACATGTGTGCTTTAGTGCATCCATCTTGTACTAAAGCACATTCGGCGCTAATCTTGTAGGGCCAGAATTCAGCAAATAGCTGAGCTGCAATTGGAGTCCTCCTAATTTTGCTTTGTTCTAGGAAATCACTGTTCTAGAACAGGGACTTATTCACCGGGACCTTAGGTAACACTTTACCCATTAGTGGGCAGTGCAGTGACCTTCAGACAGTCCATCCATTACCCTTTTGTTTCTTGGACTCTTTTCTTAGAATCGGGAAAAGGTGCCAAAATGAAAGAAGCTTGCCAATTGGAGTTCACACTCCTCCGATGGATGAAAAATCAGCTTAATAATAATGGATGCAGCTCCAGAAAGCCAATAAACAGCAGAGGGACATTAGAGCTGTGCATGGATGTTAATTAAATATAAACTCTCAGCCAATTTGTACTGTATCAGAAGGGAATACACCGTAATGCTTTAAAACAAAATTAACTCTGGAGAATGGAATTTGCTTAGTCAAGACGGAATGCATTCAGAGTTTGTGTATACATGATATATGATTATGAAGATGATGATGAACAACATGTACAATATATAGAATCCTATATGTAGTTTCACCAGCTTCTGTCCATGCATCTCTTGTGTCAGTACTGTGAAGCTCTACCTTGTGTCCAGAGCATGTTTTTGTCTGTGATTCTGTCATCTACTGTACATGGGCCTTCCTCTGAGTTCTGGAAACAGATTTTTTAATGAAGTAAAGTCAGAGCAAGCTCAAATGGTAACATGACAGGAGCATCTTTTCTAGCACTGTTCTGGGATTTCTATGCTTGAAGTACAACTCAGACATTACAATGAGGTTAAAATGTAGCCTAGAAAGTCTGTACATATTATTATTACTGCTATTTACATACATACACATGTATATAGTTTTAGCATTAGGGGTCTGGAACTCCTCATAACATGTACCAGAGGAAAAGATGTTGGGGATTAGTATTTAAATGTCACACCGCGGTGAGGTCAAGTTGGGTTTTTGTTATGTCTTGTCATTTCCTGTTTTATTTTGATATTTACCTGCCCTCTCTTTTTAGGTCACATGCCCCTCCTCATGTGTCACCGGTCTGATTGTCTTCCCCGCCCTGATTGTTTCCACCTGTTCCCCATTACCCTGTGTATATATTGTCTGCGTCTCCCTTTGTCTTGTGCCAAGTGTTCGCCCAGGGCGCAAATGTGGCCAGGACCGGCGCTGGTCCCGCGTCTCTGTTTGACCTGTAAATCATTACAGGTGTAATGACATTTTGATCATCGTAACCAACATGTGCAATTTCAATGAAAATCATAGTATACAGATTTCTACTGGATATACACGAACTGTTCTCTAAAATCGACCTTCTTTCCACTGAGGATCACATAGATGTTTTAAGCTTGATGGACTTGACACAAGGAAATCAATATATATGCTGCCATAATGAAAGAAAACTGGAAATGAGAAAGAAAAAAAAAACTGGACTGTGATGATGCTGTAAATTATTATGTGATTGATTTTTGTTCACTGGGCATTCTTACAAGGATCTTGAAAGAGAAATGCTGACCTGCTGTCAGAAGTTCATAAGCGATAAGCATTGCTTCTGTGTGTTCATTTAGCGACTAAGCTAATAGCACACTGCATGTCACTTTAATTGACTTTTAGATAATGTAGTTTAACATTGCAACGAATATAACTTTCTAACAGTTGACATGCTGACCGTCTCCTTTTCTTTGTCATTGAGAAAGAATTGGTTTTAATCTTAGGATGATATTATTCTCTATTATGATCCAGCAATGTAAAAGTCCATTAAGTGCTTTAGCCTAATAAGGTGATGTTTCTGTTTAAAGAAGCTCCATGATGTTTTGTGCACTGTGTGTTGCTTCCTTTCCGCTCTGTATTAAATCAGTTTGAATATCTTACCGGGAAACAGTCTGCCAAAATATAACCTCTCTGTCCTTTTGAATTAGATAACCCCTTAAATCTGTGTCTGTACAGTTATGCACAATTCAAACTAACTTTTTAACCTTTTTTTTTTTAAACTGAGTTTTGATATTAACAATGTCTTTTACTTTACCTCAACATATTATGTGGGCAAAAAAAACAAGAGAAAAGGAAAATGAGATGGCCGTTAAAAGCGTTCTGGTGACAAGTGATGGATCATTAAAAACAACTCTCTTTAAAAGCTGTTACAAAACAACGTCTGAAGATGAAGTAAAAAAAACGTTTTAACTTTTTGTACAGGTATATGAAGAACCACACTGATCACACTGTCAACACGTAAAAAAAATATCACTGGGACAACATAACCTAAATTACAGTCATTACCCATACAATAACTACAATATAAAAGAATATTGTAGACTGATAGAGTTTGTTGGGAGAAGCACAAAGTCTCAGAGAAGACATCCGCCTTTGTTCAGACAGAGCAGAATGACATGTGACAACGTCCTCTGGCAAAGTTCCTCAGTCTGCTACACACAAGAAATGTAAACCTTTTGTGACTGGCGAACAGAACTAGCTGTGTGTAGCAAACAGAGTACTGAAGACATCAGGCCAAAACAAATGTCTAGTACAATTTACATTTTCCTAAAACATCTACAATCTTCAAGAGCAAGGCTATGTAATACACTAAATTTTTTTTTTTTTTGCTATACAGTAAAATACTGGCAGCTGTTGTTGCCAGAATTTTACCATAATAAAGAATAATAATAAGAAGATATAGACTTTATTTAAAATAAGCCGAACATATATACTGTACAAGTACAATGCTCATAGACATGCAAAGAGGGAGAGAGATGGTGGAGTTATGGGCAGCCAGCCGGACCGGCACCCTTCGAGCAGTTGGGGGGGTTTGGTGTCTTGCTTAAGGGCATAGGGCCAGGAGGTGAACTGGCACCTCTCCAACTACCAGTCCACCTTCCAGATTTTGGGTCCATGCTGGATCCCCCGGAGACAGTTAATTGTACTGTAAAACACTATCACATTTAATGGCATCCGTTTTTTCACCGTAATCTACAGAGACCGGACATCCCAGGAAGATTTGGATCACGATGATGGAACTCCTCGGGCCCATTACCTTCCCAGTCCACCAGGTACTGGTATCCCTGCTCCCTTCTTTGAACTGCCAGCAACCACTTAACTGTGTACACAAGGCCCCCTTCGATCACCTGGGGTGGTGGTAGGGATTCGGAGGCTGGGACCAAAGGACTCTCTTTAGCTGGCTTGAGACGGCTGACGTGGAATGGGGGATGGACTCTCAAGACGGACTGCAACAGTGCCAGGTCCTGCGTCGACAGCCAAAACTCATCTCCTGGGCTGTGCAAGTTATGACGGGCCCGACTCCAGACTCTCCTGCAGTGATGAATAAGTGCCTGGGCCATAGGGACACCCACCTCCATCTCAGCCTCTGGGCACAATGGAGGCTGGTACCCGTATGCACACTGAAAAGAAGACAAACCAGAAGAGATACAGGCAAGTGTATTGTACGCATACTCAACCCAGATGAGGTGCTTGGAAACGAGGCAACAAAGCCCTGTCTCCAGCTCCTGAATGAGCTCCAGCACCAAACCTGTGACAAAGTCCGGAGCGATGTCGGACCAGGGACAATGAGGCACTGGGAGGGGTTGCAAAAGACCTGCTGGAGGTTGCCGGGAGATCTTGTTCTCCGTCTCTGACCACCAGAAGCGCTGCTTGATTACGAAGATGGTCTGAGTAATCCCTGGATGGCAGGAAACTCACGAAGTGTGGGCCCAGTAGATCACCTGTGGACGCAAGGAGACAGGCACAAAGAGACAACCTTGGGGACACCCCGCTGGGACAGGTTATGTTAACAGAGGCCTCCTTCACCCTTTTCTCAATTGCCCATGTGACAGTCCCCACCACACAGGAGGAAGGGAGAATTGTGGAGGGAGTCCTAGGGCCAGGGTCAGGGTCAAACATCCCAGAAAGGGCATCAGGTTTGGTGTTCTTGGACCCTGGGCAAAACGATAGGGTGAAGTTGAATCTGATGAAGAAAAGCGCCCACCTGGCTTGCCTGGAGTTGAGGCACTTCGCTGTTCTGATGTACTCTAGATGCTGCCACTCCTCCAAAGCCATCTTCATGGCCAACAGCTCCCAATCACCCATCATAATTCCTCTCTTCTGGGGAAAGCTTCCATTGGATGGTGACTGCTGAGAGAGCACTGCCCCGATACCTAGATCTGAGGCATCCACCCCCACTATGCACTGAAGATGAGGGTCAGGAAGGGCGAGAACTAGAGCTGAAGTGAACCCCTCCTTGAGCCTTTGGAAAGCAGACTCGGCCTGGGGAGACCACTGAAACTTGGCATACAGATAGATTAGTGCATGCAAGGGGGCTGTGACAGTGCTAAAGTTTCTAATGAACTTCCTGTAAAAGTAAGCAAACCCTAGAAATCGCTGCACCATCTTGCGGTTCATCGGGGTAGGCCTCTTGGCTACTGCACTAACCTTCTCTGGGTCCATCTGGATGTGGTCTATGGAAACAATTAATAGGAAGGAAACGGAAGTCACATGAAACTCACACTTCGAAGTCTTCATGAACAACTTGTGGTTGAGAAGCCGCTGCAGGACTGACCACACATGTTGGATGTGCATCTTTTTATCCAGGGAAAATAATCAGGATGTTGTCCAGGTACACAAACACATAATGACGTCCTGCAGAACGTCATTGACCAAGGCCTGGAAGACAGCTGGGGCATTAGTTAGTCCAAAAGGCATGACTAGATACTCATAGTGGCCACATGGGGTATTAAAAGCTGTTTTCCATTCATCCCCCTCCCTGATCTTTACTAGGTGATAGGCATTTCTAAGATCCAGTTTGGAGAAAATCTTAGCACGTTTCAAATGCTGAGGAGATCAAAGGGAGAGGGTACCTGTTCTTTACGGTCATGTCATTTAAGCCGTGATAATCAATGCAGGGTTGGAGGAACTTGTCCTTCTTTTTCACAAAAAAAGAAATCAGCACCAGCAGGAGAGGAGGAGAAGCAAATGATACCAGCCACCAAAGAGGAGTCAATGTACTGCCGCATGGTCTCCCTCTCTGTCAGGGAGAGGGAACACGGGCGACCCTTGGGTGGGGAGGTCCCTAGAAGGAGATCGATGCAGTAATCATATGGACAATGAGGTGCTAGAGATGTGGTCTTATTGAAGACATCACACTGGTCGTAGTAACATGGATGAACACCGGTCAGGTCAGGAGACTCACTGGGAGAATGACAGGGCGAAGAAAAGACATCTGGCACAGAGGCGTCGGAACCAATCACAGACTGGACAGCACAGACAGAGGGAACACAAGTGAAACAACAATCCTCTCCCCAATTTAACACTTTACCATGGACCAGTCAATATGGGGATTGTGCTTAATGAGCCTGGGTAACCTCAAAATCAGCAGGTTCAATGAAGATTAGAAGACATGGAAACTGATTAGTTCAGAATGATTACTGCAGATGACCATCGAATGCAGTGGCTTCCAGAGGCTTGGACAGGGGAACAAATCCAAGACCCGGAAACTCCTCTGCAGATGACTGTGGCATCGCCTGCCCCCTCTGACCAGAAGGAATAGCTGCCGGCCGGCTTCTATCCCTCTCCCTATCCACCAGTCTCAAGGGGGATAAGCGGGGGGCGATAAGTGAGTCCAGGTTGGAGGGGAGGTCAAGAGGGACGAGAAGGTAAAGAAAAGGCCTCCAATGTGCTGAATTCAATGGTGTAGTCCGCTGCGCGACATCTGTCCTGCCGTAGAGACATAAGAGCCTGGGCCACCTCACGACTGGGAGCAGTGGAGTCAAAAATCTTGCTCAGGGAGTCCATGAACCCACTCAGGAAGTGACAGATGGGAGAGTCCCATGCCCATTCTGCTGTGGCCCAGGCCTTCGCTCTGCCAGACAGATGAGTGATGATAAAGGCTTGTTGAGCCGCATTTTGTAATAACAGTGCATTTTGTAATAAACGTCCAAAATGTAACAACTTTTTCATTTCATTTTGTAATATTAGCCGCATTTTGTAATAAACTGCCGCATTTTGTAATAAACTGCCCCAAAGCATTTTGTAATAAATTTTGCCGCATTATGTAATAAGTTATTACATTTTGACAAGATTATTACAAAATGCACTTGCAACTTTTTTTTATTTTCTGGGAAATGTAATAACATGGTGCATTATGTAATAATACCTAATATTGTTGTTTGTTAAACAATTAATTTATACAAGAGTGACTTTTGTTGTTTTTTATGCAATTTCCCTTAGAGCTATGTAGCCGAATAAATCTATGTATGACAGAATATAACTTTAGTTGCCTATTTGAAGTTTGGAATTATATAGGCCAATAACTTGTGGCCAAATTCAAAGCTCTACATGGTCTGTCACTCAGGCAGGGAGGGGAGGGCGGGCTGTAATCTGATTGGCTGCTGAATCAGTTCTTTAATTTTATTTTATAAAACAGTCGTCAGAGTTGTATTAGCCTCGTTGGTAATAGCTAGTTGGTATTACGTGAGTTCTGCATTAATTTGCGAGGTTTTAATTAATCTCTCAACTACTGCGTGTGTGCGTGTGTGTGTGTGTGTGCGTCGGTGTCTGGCACTGCCACCACAACTGCTGCTGTTATGGGCATTTGTTTTTATTTTATAAGACAGTCGTCAGTGTTGTGTCCCTGGTATTAGCATTCCCATTACGCGATTTGTGTCGCAGTGATGCCGGTGTCTGGGGCAGTTACCACTGCTGCCGCTGTGTGGCGCAGGTGACCTGCCACGGCAACTACTGATGCTTTGATCATCTGTTTTGATTTTTTATCTAATAAAACAATCATTGTTGTATTGGACTTGATGGAAGTAACATTACCATCATGTGATTTCTGTATTAGCATTTGCATTGATTTTAATTCATCTTTCAACATCTCTCTCAACCGCAGCTGCTACGGACCTGCCGCTAAGGCGGTGGCAGCTGCCTCAGATACCGGCAACTGTCGTGACACACACACACACACACACACACACACACACACACACACACACACACACACACACACACACACACACACACACACACACACACGCAGCAGTAGAGAGATTAATTAAAACCTCGCAAATTAATGCAGAACCCACGTAATACCAACTAGCTATTACCAACGAGGCTAATACAACTCTGACGACTGTTTTATAAAATAAAATTAAAAACAGATGCCCATAACACCAGCAGCTGGCGTGGCAGCTGCCTCAGACACCGGCAGATGCCACTACTAGCTGCCGCTGCCACGAATTGAGCCAGCCCTCTTGCCTGTGCTTAACCCAAGGTTTCTAGTGAGCACAAGATACTTTCTCGTGCGAACCAGAAAAGTATCTCGTGAGCACAAGATACTTTCTTGTAAGCACGAGATACTTTTCTGGTGCGCACGAGAAAGTTTCTTGTGCTCACTAGAAACGTTTCACTTTTTTTTTTTTTCCCATGTCCATTTAGGGGCTCCGTAGCATTTTGTGCCTTTTTTTTTGCACTTTTATTTTATTTGTGGAATTTCATTTCAAGTACTAAAGAAAGTATTTTAATTATTACAATTTTGATAACCCACCACCACCTGCGGCATCACAGTACCATAATTCAAATTACACAGATAATATTTGGCACAGTTTTTTCATACCTGGCATCATGTTGAAC
Organism: Collichthys lucidus; assembly: GCA_004119915.2. Classification (NCBI taxonomy): domain Eukaryota; kingdom Metazoa; phylum Chordata; class Actinopteri; family Sciaenidae; genus Collichthys; species Collichthys lucidus. The sequence continues at coordinate 25,254,045 of CM014084.1, forward strand.
TCTGTTGGCTGTCTCAATTAAGCATGAAGAAGAAGAAGAAGAAGATATACTTTATTTATCCCTCAATGGGGAAATTCTTTTTTCACTCTATTTTATTTTTGACATGCATTTTAACCCAGACACACACATGCAGTACAAGGTACAAGGGCTCATAGACATGCAAACGTGGAGAGAGATGGTGGAGTGATGGGCAGCCGGCTGGACCAGCGCCCCAGTGAGCGGTTGTGGGGGAACGGTGCCTTGCTCAAGGGCACCTCGGCAGTGCCCAGGAGGTAAACTGGCACCTCTCCAGCTACCAGCCCACCTTCCATATTTTGGTCCATGTGGGACTTGAACCGGCCACCCTCCGGTTCCCAAGCCAAGTCCCTATGGACTGAGCTACTGCCGCAAGCAGCGCATGATCTTTGTAGAACTGATTCAGCAGCCAATCAGATTACAGCCCGCCCTCCCCTCCCTGCCTGAGTGACAGACCATGTAGAGCTTTGAATTTGGCTACTAGTTATTGCCCTATATAATTCCAAACTTCAAATAGGCAACTCAAGTTATATTCTGTCATACATAGATTTATTGGGCTACATAGCTCTAAGGGAAATTGCATAAAAAACAACAAAAGTGACTCTTGTATAAATTCATTGTTTAACAAACAACAACATCAGGTATTATTACATAATGCACCATGTTATTACATTTCCCAGAAAATAAAAAAAAGTTGCAAGTGCATTTTGTAATAATCTTGTCAAAATGTAATAACTTATTACATAATGCAGCAAAATTTATTACAAAATGCGGCAGTTTATTACAAAATGCGGCTTTATTACAAAATGAAATGAAAAAGTTATTACATTTTGGACGTTTATTACAAAATGCACCGTTATTACAAAATGCGGCTCAACAAGACTACCTTAGCTTGCTCGGTGGGAGAACTTACAACGTGTAGTTCAGAGTGAAGGACTCCAAGTCTGCTGAGTCCAGGCTAGCCAGATTGTTACAAGGCATGAATACAGGACTCATCTGCAGGAGTCGGGAGCCAGATACAGAAGGTAAACAATTTTTAATCCAAGGCAAAGGTTTGGTACACAGGAGTTTAGTCAGGTAAAGCAGGCAAACAATCCAAAGGGATAAGGCAAAAGCAGGGTCTTAAAACAGGCAAGTATCAAAACCGATAAGCACACAAGGGAAACACTGGAAAGTAGGACTCATAGTACACTAAAAATCTGGCACTGGGGAAGGGAAAACAAAGGGTTTCAATACCCAGAGTAAGTGAGGTGATGCAACACAGGTGTGTGTCATTAGGGGCGGGACAACCACAAGGCAGAAAAACTGTAAGGCTGGAGCAGGCGTAGGCAGAGGAGGGAATGACTATGATATGATGGAATTACAAAAAAATAGAAAAATAATAAAAGATAAATGGGATCCAACCCAAACTGTGTCCAAAGGCAATTAGAAATATTTAATCAAATTACACCAAAGCTAAATGACTTAATCTCCATACATTTGCTTTGTCAGTATGTTTTGTTTTTTTGTGCACCACTCACAGAGAAGGGAACTGCTTACGTGTATAGTCCAACATGTGCTGATTAATCGCTGCTCTCTTCGCAGCTTGGCGAATCTCGATAGATTTCAATTCGCAGCAAGGAGGAACTTACACAAAGACCTGCACAATAAACAAACATGGCAGGTTGCAGCTCCCCGCAGCTGCCTGTCCTTTGCATGTCTCTGTGGTGAGGTTCATTAATTGGTTTGGAGATGGCGAGATAGGTGGATGGATTAGATTAGGTTCCCTCTCGCCACTTCACCTCTCCCTCGTGCCTCACCCTTGCTCTCCCCACCTCCATTACTGAACTTTCCACAAGCAAATTGAGTCAGGCCCTCTTAATTAGATTGTTTCTCACTGCATTTCTAATATGTGACTAATTAGAGGAAGACAAAAACGAAGAGGAGATTGCTCAGCCTTGCACCAGAGGTGAATGTGAGGATTTATCAAAGAGACAGTCAGAGTCGGTCAGCAGTTACTGAATTCAGACTTATATCAGTGTGGAAGACTGTCAACCAGGCTTAACTGAACTATATGGACAAGCGTGTTGTAGCTTTTATAACAAAACAACATTCCACAAGGGCATTAACATTTAGAAAGAGGACAAATTATTATAGCATACCAAACAGCCAGAATCTATGGAGAGGGGGAGGACTAATCTGAGCCTGAATTCACTCACAAACCTTACACAGGTGTTTCAGTGAGCCACTTCGTAGTAGCTCACACTCGACTTCGGGAGCTGTGTTTGACCAATGACTACAAGAATTCTATAAAATTCAAGACTGTGTATGTTTTATTGTATAATTTAGTATAATTGTTAACTGGACACCAATTGGAGAGTTAATGGTTTGTGCTATTTAGCAGATTAGTTCATCAATAAAAAGAACATTTAAATGTGCCTTTAGTAGTATGAGCATGTAGCAGCAATATTTATAAAATGATGAAAACCACAAAGAAATGATTAGTTCTTGTCACTAATGAATACTGCAGCATGAAGAAAGGAGCATAACTGAAGCATTCTTTGTCTTTTTATGTATTCAGACATTATATGTATTTATGCAAGAGATCATATATGTTATGGTTTAAAAAAATGCAGATGTTAGAGATTTTAAATTGATGAGCAGAACTTATTTTCCGTTCCTCGAGCCAAAACGCTGGTTAAATATATAAGTTAATTATTACTAAATGATAATATGAAACATTTCAGGTCTCATTAATATTTAGGATGGCCTCGCTCACAGTATTTAGGCTCAGTCATTTAAAATGCTATGTGTCACTCCCATGTTAAAACATGAAGTCAAATAGATCCCTAACCGACCAATTAGTATCCATCTCTCATCAAGGCCAATTAATTATGGAGGCTGGTACGAAAAACAGAGATACAGACTGGGCCCGTCGGAGTAGCATGTAATGCAACCCCAGTGCACTCTGCGCCTTAATAAAAATTAGCAGTGATGGGGTGAAGGCAGGGTCAGTCGAGGTCAAGGCTCGTTAAGCTCTGGGTTCTGGGTGGAAGACAACCTGCTGATTCAGAGGCTCGCCCAGGATAATCAGCACCATCACATCGCTGTGAGACTAAAGCTTCAGAAGGAAAATAAAATCAATACAACCTTACCACGAGCAACACAGAATCCACACGCTAATGATTTTCACAACTACCGCTGTACCTGTGTCAAAACTACCAGAAATTCACTCATCCTGAACGCAGAGGCTCCCTGTGGATGCAAAATAGAAAGCAGGATTATGAACCTTTGGTTTAATTTTCCACACTAAAAGACTGTTACGGACCAGAGGTGCTAATTAGATTGATTTCAAAGATTCCAGTCATGGGCCATTGACTGGAGCTGTACAGGACTGTAAAAGTGCCATACAGTACATTTATAACGCAATTATCTACTGCAGAGGAAGTATGTAGTCTTCATTAGAGGTGTTGTGTGTATTATATCACCAAATATTTTCACTAAAATGAGTTGAGGCAATCTCAATTATAACATTTCATATTAAACTAGTACCACATTAATAAAACAGTTTTAGGATAGAGCAGGTTTATGTTTCAGGAGATCCTTCCTCAAACTGTGATGCTGAAAACAGAGAGGCAGTGGTTTGTAATTTTGGAGTAATTAAATGATTGTAATGAACTGTAGAGGCATGACAGCAGTGGTCATTTGTTTCAATTAAAACAGGCCATGTGTTTGACCTCTTGTTGTGATGAAAATAATGACTTCAAAGCAAAGACAGTTATGATGCAATGTTCTTCTACTACCCCAGAACCTGTGGCAGGGGAGGATTGGGTGGATGGTAAAACATAAAGGTCTTTGGCACCACTTACTGTCTGCATCTTCTCTCCTGTAGAACAACTCCGTCTATTAAAGTATGTGTACTGGTTCACAGCAGCAAAGAAAACATTCATTTTATTCATTGTTCTGCAATATATGCTCTTGCAATACAATATGCTCGTAGCTGGTAAAGCATGATTGATTTTTTATTTTATTTTTATTATTATTATTTTGTTTAGGCACTAACAGCACTTGATTACAGTTATTAAAATGCCATGGTCTCAATTAAACATTGAAAAGTCGGAAGTTGTGAAGTGAATCTTAACCGCAGTCACAGTCTTTCCTGAACATTAACCAAAGTGCTTCTGTTCCTTAAATTTAATCAAACGCATGACTCAGGATGATAACCCTTTTTGGCACTTTGTAAAACCCACAATTCAACCCAACCACCAACCCTCAATCTTGGATGAAGTACAAAAACATAGCTGCCCCTTCATTACATTGGAAGTACACTTTCTACTGTTGAATAGAGCTGCCTGCATGCAGTCAATGTTGCAGTGGCGGCTGGTGCGTTTTCTCTAGGCGGGACTATAACTCCAAAACAGACATACACCAAAAGGCAAGCAAACATATACTAAGGTATCACACCAGCATATTTACATGAATGAAAACATGAATGAAAACAAAAGCAACATTATAATGTCATGTAGTGTTCTATTTTTTACATGTACATACATTTTTGCCCTTCAATCCTTGAGAGAAGCAAATTTCTCAATGACTCTTGAAGTCAGGGATGGTTTTGACAAGATTCTTCTCCACAGAGAGCATGGCCAATGCATTGACACGATCCTGTGACATCGTGTTCCTGAGGAAGGTCTTGATTCTCTTCATTGTTGAGAAGCACCTCTGAGATTTAGTTGTGGTCATAGGAGTTGTGATGAGGATCCACAGTCTCTAAGAAGGTGTCCTGAAGATTGTTCCCCATGAAGAGCTGGTACAGAAACCACAGCACCACTGCAGCTCTTGAACTCATCATTGCTGTAGATGAGAACCAGTTCAGTTTTCAGCTTGTTCTTGTTCAGCAGTGGGTACGCCTCTATGGTGGTCTTCAGTGCTGCTTCAGGGAACTGGCTGTGGTGCTGCTGGAATCTGTCTGCCTGCAGCAGTGTAGCACTGATCAGATACTTTGTGAAGGTAATTCTGTGTTTTGCATGGCCCAAGAAACAAACCTAAAAAATGTATGCACCAGTTTAGTACAATATATAGATGGCTATTAGCCAGCTTTCTAAGTATTTGATATATATATATATATATATATATATATATATATATATATATATATATATATATATATATATATATATATATATATATATATATATATATATATAAACTATTTATTTTATGAGTATATGTGTTCATTTAATAGCAACAATGCAGATTAACATAGAACCTCTATAAAAGTAGACTTATTTTGTTATATACAGCCTATTCTAAGGTGTGTTCCCCACTTTTTCACAATATAGTACTAATATGATTAAAACATTGTAAAAAGACCCACACCACACATTTAGCTTCTATCTCGCCTCTGTGGCTACCCTCTGAAGATCACCCGGGGCCCAGTGTGAGGCGTTTCTTGGCCAGCTCAGACACACTGCCACTGTGTTCTCCACAGAGAGTAGATAGGGAATTTCTGAACAGAACCAGAAGAGAAAAGTTCATCTTTAGTCGCCAGGTAAAATAACGAGAAATGTGAAGTGGTTCAAGCATAATAGAGATTAACAAAATATCAGTAATATTAAACAGCACAACATACACACTATTTTACATGATCTTTCGTAGGTTGTCTGTGAACTGCTGCATGATTCCCCGAACAAAGACTGAGTCAATGGTCCGCTTCTGGAGCTGGCTGTGGAGAAGGTCCACATGAGGCATGATGAGATGGAAAAGTTTCACTTTCCCTTACTGAACAGGAAGACCTGAAAGCTCTTACTAATATTGTAGCATATGGCCAGCATGTTTTGATGATCTGACAATCTTGCTCATTCTCGTCTGTTTATATGTCCATAATCTATCCTTCATATTGCTGCTTCACCAAAGGAATTGTGAGGGAATGCATTTTGTGTAGCAGCATAGGACAGATGTTGCCCAGTGTGAGACTGACAGTTTGCAGTATCCAGAGGCAGCACAATTTAGCTGATGCTGAGTCAGATGGCTGTGAGCTGTGAGTTTTCTCAGGGTTAGAGACTTATTAAAGATGCAGAGGCATCATTTTATTGTTTAGGCTGTGGGAATGGAAAACATGTTGTTGACAACAATGGTGTGTGTGTGTGTGTGTGTGTGTGTGTGTGTGTGTGTGTGTGTGTGTGTGTGTGTGTGTGTGTGTGTGTGTGTGTGTGTGTGTGTGTGTGTGTGTGTGTGTGTGTGTGTGTGTGTGTGTGTGTGAGAGACAGAGAGAGACAAAGAAATTGGGATCAGTCTGACTCCAAAGATAATCATGAACCATTATGCAAGGGAAAATTTTGGACTATCAGTGTGTACAATACATGAAGCAGCCATAGTCAGGCTTCACATTCACTGATCAGATTCCAGTTCAAAGGTCAGGAAAGTCTGCGTTGAGTTGAGTTACGATGTGTTTGCAATGCACACGAGAATAAGAATAAAGTTCTGTGCTTGTGTATAAAAATATTCCTCATAACATCGACTCTGTCACAACAAACAGCCACTAAAATATGCACACTGTGGTGTGTGTGTGTATATATATATATATATATATATATATATATATATATATATATATATATATATATATATATATATATATATATATATATATATATATATGTGTGTGTGTGTGTGTGTGTGTGTGTGTGTGTGTGTGTGTGTATAAAAAATAATGCTCTTATTCGCTGCAATTCATTTAACACAATAAAATGTTAATACAGTTTAAAGCTATGCTTATATAGCCTAAACGCTGTGAGAGGAGCATGTGAATTGCAGCATTATGTGTTTATTATTATGTTCATTATGTGTTAGCATAATTGTTGTTCTATGATTATAGTTATGTTATTAGAGTTCTGTTCGCTACACTTCTATGTCATTTACTGTATATATAGTTGAATAAGTGATACTGACTGTGAGTTATGATAATTACGGTAAAAACACACAATACTGTATTTGTGTGAGTTTAATATAATGGCTAAATAAAAAAAACATTTTGAACTATTTACAGGCTCATAGTTATTGTTCTATTTTTTAATTAGATGAAATTGTAAATTCTTATTTCCTGCAACAAAATTCAGTCTCTCAGTGATGTCCTCTTCGTATAATAGGTCTCAAATTTGAATTTATTTAGCCTATTTGTAGTCTAAGACAGTGGAACTTGTGTTTCACAGGTAGAATTTATATGCAAATGAACATACTGACTCAAAGGACTGAAAGGACTCATTAGATCCAAATCTGTTTAGCAATTAACTCAGAAAGATTCCATAGAATAAAAGGACCTGAGTTAGACATCTCTAATAACTCCTGAAATCTCTGTTTTATTTAATATCTGAATTTTCATCAAAAACAAAACAAAACATTCAACAAATTAGACGATGTATGACTGAATTCTCCATTAGCAGATGTGTGCGAGTGTGCTAACGAGCAGGATGGCACATGCAATTACTATTGCAATAATGACAGGAAAAGTATTATTGTAATTATTGGTATGACAATGATACAAATGATACAAACCACGCCGCGCTATGCATTTCTAAACATTGAGAGCAGTTTCTGCGCAGTAGCATAGAACAATAGCATATAATTAATCTGTATGAATAATCCTCAAGTGGATGATGAGATTGCTTCAATAGAAGACAAAATGAAGGGGTTACAACTTTAGGAGTGATTGGTATTGTCAGTTCTGAGGTTTATTAATTAGAGGCAGGGTGTTCACACTATGTAGTAAAGTACGGTTGCAGTTGTACATTCAATACCTTTTTGAAAATGCACCTTTACTTCCATTGTCACGGGGTCTCCAGGAAATGCATTATGCATCTAATGTCTACAGCTGGAGCACAGGGTCTACAATATACACTGTGAAGTAAACTGTGTTAATCTCATGGTTTATTTACTGACAGGCTCTATCCTTGGCCTCGGCTTTGAACTCATTTTTTATGTGTCTCACAAAACCAGGACGCTCCCTGTGGATCCACACTTCAAATAGGAAATATTGCAAAAGCTAGTAATGGGGACTTCTTGATTATTCGGTGAATCCAGGTGCTCCCTAAGTGATAAAACAGACTTTAATTACATAGGATATAATTATTTTCATGGACAACACGTATAAGTAAATGTCAAATTTCTATTTTTAAATTTCACAAATATCTGAAAGATGTCAACCATAAAAGATATTTTCATATAATTAGAAATATTGACAAAATACAAATCAATTGTGAGACCTGTTTGATGGTATCTATCACATATCTATCAATTTCTAACAGTTGAGGTATTCATTATTGGCATGTAGATTGTCAGTTTTAGACATTATGGCATTCAGGCTCTGTTTTATGAATCCATACCACTTTAAAAGTCATCGTTTTTTTTTGTTGTTTTTTTTTAAATTATGGAAAGCAATTTTTCCTAATATGTTAAACATCACGAACAAGATTTGTGCTGTCTGGTGTTGTCTGACTCGTACAGTACACAGTATTGATTATTGCATTTTTGTTTTGGTACCTGTTTGTTGGTCCTGTTGTTTGCTTCAGTGAGAATCGTTTGCTTCTGATTAATGTTATCCTGACACTCAATACTTCTGAGACTCAAAGCACAACACACTCAGCCGAAGACACTTTTTCATCCAATTAGAATCAAAAATATTGTTTGGCATTTTCTTGGCTTTAGGTGATAGACTCACAGGTACTTGTACTTGATTTATTGCAGACAATAAAATACTATACTTTGGCTTACACAGACTCTGTACATGAGGGTAGACATGGAATATATATGTGAACATGACAACCTTTGGAGCCCAGTGAAGCAAGGACTCAATGTCTCAAGATGTAAAATCCCAACTGAGCATGTCAGTTGCTCTGGAGATATAGTTTAATGGGCTACAATCTGAATTCTGGGTCACTTCTTTTCTTTTTTGTCTCCTGGCCAAGGTTGATACAAAACACAGACGACCAGAGGCACTAATCATAGAAGCACCAGGTAGGACTGCCTATATAACTCAATGAATCTTGATTCTGTGTGTCCCAGTTCATAATCCATTTGATAGATTTCAACATAAACACACAAAGTGGGAATCGCTTAAGTGATGTATGGATGCCTGCACTTTACATACAAATATATATGACCCATTTTAGAGTCATAGACAGTTTGACCTGACTTACTTTACTACAAATTCTTAGACCTGTTTTCAAAATAATAAATCAAAATAAAAGAAAGGTGTCTATGTGTAATCATTGGAATAATTAATTTTCAATAACATTTTAGGATTTTGTGTTAGCAACATTTAGATGTGCAGTGTGTAAGATTTAGGGCTTTTATCTTTGGAATAAGGAATATTACTTCAAAATTATCCTTTTATATCTGCAGTGGGAGTGGGTCCTTGTACATGGCCACCATGTTGCAACACAACGTTTCTACAGTAGCAGAGAGCAGACAAACTAATTACTGACTCTAGACAGGGCCTTTAAAGTGTAAGACTAAGAAGGTGAGAGTGATGTGAGGAGGCTGCAATGCAGTGATTGGACCACTAGATACAACTAAATTCTACAAACTGGACCTTCAAAAAACAGAAAAGGCGTGAGTAAAACAAAAGTGAGTGAATCTACAACTATCAATACAACCAAAGATGTGTTGGCAGGGCTAATTGTTAGCTTGTTAGAATGTCTGCAAAGGTTGATATGCTGAAATATCTGAACGCTGTCATTGGGAAAAGACTTCTCTTTACTGAGCTGAAAGTTAGCAGACGGTGTTAGATTACAGCATTACTTTGTGGACAGAAAACGCAGTACTGGGATGTGTCGCAGGGCCGGCGCTGATGTGTCGTGATTCAAAACAAAAACCTGTGGACAAGTTCCTGAAGCCAACATGCTTAAATTAATTTGAAAAAAGAAAAAAAAAGTAACAAAAAACAAAAGAGAGCTGTGATCTGAAATAGTTCAGAAGACAGTCAGTACCAGTGTAAAGCCAGAGGATAATTATACCCAATCTAAAAGTGTAGTCAATCCAAACAGTGCCAAACATGAAGAGAATACCAACACAGGCTGCAATACATGAGCTACCAATTAACAGACTGCTTCAAACAGAGGCGCGACACGTCATTCTCCTCCACCCTCTAACTGTATGATCAGAGAATGCAGTGAGTCTGCTTTGATCCACATCCTGACACACAAACCTGAGACCCGCTGTTGTCCTGTGGGATCATACCTGACCTTATTACACTGAAATAAATTTGGACCTGAGTAGACTTGAGTTCAGGTTTGACCACCAGGAACAACTCACAGCAATTCAACCAATCAGTGAGGAGGGAAAACAATGCTTCAGTCTACATTTCAGAACATTGAACATTTATGTAACGTCCACTCACTACACACACACACAATTTGGACCTGTAGTAATGGTCTTTGAGTTGTAACCCACAATACACCTTTTTAAGATATCCTAAAGATATCCTTAATTGTCTGATGGTGTGATAGTGTGATACTGCACTCTGTCACAATATCAGAAGACCTTCAGGATGGTTTCAAGTATTCCATCTAATTTTAGGCTGTTAAACATGGCCAGCAAAGTTTGCTGTTACATTTCTTTTTGTGTGCAAAGCCTGCCTTTAATTAATCCAGGGCCAAACTGGGATTCACTAAGGAAAGAGCACAAATTGAACTTAACAATTTGTAGGGGATGAAACTACATAAACCTGAAGGTCTTGCACAAACAAAAGAGATCAGCATATACCATCACAGTCCAGATGAAAAAAATATATATATATATTCTCACTTTTTTAGATATGAACATGCCCGGTCATATACACCTACAATATTTAACAATGTATGTCAAAAATACATAAATGAAAAATCTATTTAAAATGAAATAAGTTATTTCTGTAAAAACAACATGTAATGTGTGCCTCCTGCCATTGGCTGTAAAGTAAGGCCAATGCTGAATTGCCAAAATCTGGTCTCTGTAGCTAATTTCCCTGTTCATGACAACTGTACTGAGGGTGAATTTATATACAACTCACCTGTTCAAATGATATTAAGACTTAAAGTTATGTATGAATAAGAGCATGGTGGCTTTGATTGACAGGTGGGTGCCATCACAGGTGGCTTGTTTCAGCACCCACGCCTCATTCAGCCCGCCTCCACATATTTGCTCATGTTTTGAGTTGGGAGCTGGTTGAGGCAGGATTGACAAAATGGTGGTGGCCAGAATCATCACACAGAGCTTCAGAGTGGCTCCTTGGAAACTTGTGGGTCACAGAGACTATGTCCATGTTTTAGAATCTTCAACTTTTAGCAACACAGAGCTATGATTCATGAGTTAACAAGCAACAGCATGGCTTTAACAGAAAAGCATCTGAAAATAGCACTCTTCTTCCGTTTCACAAGGACTTTAAATGTAATAAATTATTATGATCTGAGTGATTTGAGTAGCTGGATTAGTTTGCATAGTGTAACAAAACCTTTATGACTGGAACTTAAGTGCAAATCTCCCACCTGAGAAGCTGTCAGGGTATTTTTAAGTTGGAGGTGGTGTGCTTGTATATCCCGAACCAAGGACCTTTCAATCTTGAGATGTTGACAGTGTGTGGGGCGCGACTTATGACTCAGGCTGCACAGTATCCATCGACCCTGAGAGCTCCTCCGCTGTTAGTCTGCAGCTCTGCCTCCAGGCTGTCTTATTGTGCTCTGAAGCTCACCAGCACCAAACATGGTACACAGGTCACTAATTTATTCTCACTGTCATTTTTTTCTTACCCTTGGTATTCTATCTATCTATCTATCTATCTATCTATCTATCTATCTATCTATCTATCTATCTATCTATCTATCTATCTATCTATCTATCTATCTATCTATCTATCTATCTATCTATCTATCTATCTATCTATCTATCTATCTATCTATCAGAACTGTGAAGAGGTAATACAATTCAACACAATGGAAAACACTGGAATAATTTTAACACCATGGCTGAGGATCACCCTTCACCCTTATAACTCCTACCACTGCTACGCCGACGACACACAGTTATACCTGTCGTTCCAGCCGGACGACACCACGGTCTCCGCACGCATCTCCGCCTGTCTCTCTGATCTGTCAACCTGGATGAAAGACCACCATCTCCAGCTTAATCTGTCGAAAAACCGAACTCCTGGTCATCCCTGCCCATGAGTCAATCTGCCATGACTTCAACCTGAAAATTGGCACCGTCACTATCACCCCCAACCATGCTGCAAAAAACCTAGGCGTGGTACTAGATGATCGTCTTTCTCTGTCTGAGCACATTTCCTCCGTAGCGAGGTCATGTCGCTATGCTCTGTACAATATTAGAAAAATCAGACCGTACCTGACCCAATATGCCGCTCAGCTCCTGATTCAGGCTACAGTCATCTCCCGCCTTGATTATTGCAACTCGCTCTTGGCTGGCCTACCTGCTTGCGCGATCAAACCTTTGCAAATGGTCCAGAATGCCGCAGCGCGACTGGTTTTCAATCAACCTAAAAAGTCACATGTCACCCCCCTCTTCAGCGACCTGCACTGGCTGCCTGTAGCTGCCAGAGTTAAACACAAAGCTCTGACGCTAGCCTACAAAACCATCTCAGGATCTGCCCCTGCCTATCTCAGCGTCTTAATCAAGGCTCACGTCCCGACCAGGGCGTTACGCTCAGCTCATACAAACCGTCTAGTCGTACCCTCGCCTCTCACAAAGCGAGGTCACTCTAAACTCTTCTCTGTGGTTGTCCCCAAATGGTGGAATGACCTACCAACGGCTACAAGAACTGCAACATCCCTTTCTACCTTTAAAAAACTTCTAAAAACCTTTCTGTTTCGAGAATGCTTCCCTGCCTAACAAAACTAACAAAACTAACAAACTACTCTGTGCTCCTTTACACCTTTTCAGCTTATGTCCTCCTCTGTAAGTCGCTTTGGATAAAAGCGTCTGCTAAATGCAATGTAATGTAATGTAATAACTGAAATTTCTTGTGACAGCGTTTACTGGGTCACTGAGTTGTCTTCCATCAGTGGGTAAATGAAAATGTGAGTAGGCAGAGGAAACTTTGTCACCAAATAGACAGAAGGTTCAGACAGAAAAAGCTTTGGAAATAACGTTTAAAAGCCACCTCAGGAACCCGCTGATCAGAGACATCGGTGTCGATCATCAGCTCTCTAAAATTACACTCTGATAAATTGTGGTTATGGAATTCTTGGTGATTCTGTACAATCACACTGACATTACAGACTGTGCACGTTCAAGTGTAGACATCTCTAAAAAGGCTCCAGCCATGTTGAAAGCTATTTTTAGTGTTAAAAGAATGCTGAGCAAAGAGGAGATTATTTTGGATGCTCTCTGGCACCAGTATATATGCACTAGTCTCCTACTAAGTGCGAATGTCCGCAGGCAATCTCTCCATCTGGCAGTACACTGCAAGCCAGACTGTCCCAGTCACTGTCCTGCCCCTCTCTCTCCATGCTGCAACCCCAAAGACATGCACAGGACAGCGACTTGCCTCTTATCCACCACCCCCCCCACACACAGCATTGTCCTCTGTCCTTTGGGTCCTCCAGGCTGTTTGATAGTCTCACAGGCGACATATGTGAGTCTGATTAGCATGGCGGTGGGGTTACGACATTCCAGAGCCCAAAGCAGGACATGGTTAGGAAGGCTGCAGGGAGAAGTAATTGATTCAGAGCAGCCTGTCCCTAAAGCATGGTGGTGACAAAGGACTCTAAAACCTGGATCTGAATTAGACTTAGCTTTTTTTTTTGCAGTAATAAACGGGCTACAAAGCAGGGTTCATATTCATTTATACCAGGACTGAACCAGTCTGATGTGAACTAAAGTCTGCATTTATTGCTAAGTAAATAAAGATCTAATTCTTTTGGCATCAGCTCCCAGCCTCAGCAATGTGTTGAAGTTACATACAGGACACACACATACACACAATAAAAAGGTGTAAATAAATGACAAGAAAACTATGAAAAGATCATTTCAACAAATATGAAAATTAGGCTGTGTTTTTTTAGCTATGCAACTAGGTATTACTTCAAGTGTTACGATGGTAACAGCACATGTCTGTGGAGCTGTATGATTATTCATTAGTCCTCATCTTATTTTGTGGAGTCTGCTATATATAGACATATAGCTGAAGAGACAAATAGCTGAAAAGCTTTTTATATGTAAAACAGTATGTGAATGTTCAAACGGATATATTATTAGACAGGAGAACAAATATCTGAACAGCTTTTGTGAATGTTTGGCTAAAACTCAAGGGTGATAAGATGAATTCATGAATTGCCGCGAGGATCGCCAAGGTTTAAAACAGTAAGCAAATCTTTGACAAGCTGGGTGTTCAAATAGCTGTTCTGTTTAGTTACAATAAGACAGTGACGTGTAACCCAGGAGGTCTGGTTTGATTAACAGTTAAAAAGTGCAAGCTGAACTGAAGTTAATCTATGTAAAATTAAAATCAGATTTACTTGTGTCGACCAATATAACATACATACATACAAAATAGATTGTTGGTTGGATGTTTAACAGTAGCAAAACAAGAATTGTTTTAAAGTCCATCTAAAGGCAATTCTGAGATTTCTTCCCAAACACATTAAATATGTTGTAAAATAGTTGCTGAAAACATGTGAAAAGACTTTGAACGATATATTACTGAAATGCAGAGTTAGAGGTTTAAACTGTTTTCAGTCCAGGATTTTGTGGGTGGTCCTTAAAGGGTGTCTCCATGACATGCTGAGGCCACCCTAAGCATACCCCCCTACCTCCCTAAACTACAACAGTATAAAAGCCTTTAGCATGTTAGCATCTGTGCTAGGTAGCTCTGCCTTCAAAGTACTGCAAATGCATTTTCCCTTAATTTTTTTCTACCTGATTTTGACACATAATTTCAGAAACTTGTCGATATTTTTAATCATTCAAATTTGGCTGTCTAAGAGCACTTTCTTCTTAGGTCTGACAAAGTCAGAACACATATTTATTCTGATTTTACTCTGCCTTGATGTGACAGTTCTACTAATGCACATTACAAAACATCTCAATAGACATCCTTAAGCCACTGGACACAATCCTAAATGAATGCTCAAGAGGGGGGCAGTAATCCTTTAATTTTCTTGTCTGATAAAAAAAAAAAATCTTTGATAGGCATC
Source organism: Collichthys lucidus (assembly GCA_004119915.2). NCBI lineage: Eukaryota > Metazoa > Chordata > Actinopteri > Sciaenidae > Collichthys > Collichthys lucidus. The sequence goes on from CM014084.1 coordinate 25,269,224, forward strand.
AAATCTAATATTTAACTTCTAAAGGCTGCAGATTCTATCTTCAGACAGGTTTTTGCCAGCACTTATTTTTGTCAAATGCCACCTTAGATTCTAGTTAGCAGTCCCCTCTCTCTCACGGTCCTAACTTCTTAATCTTGGCAGAGGAAACCTCTAAATCGTTTTGTCAGATTATGTCCCAATACTTACAGAGTGCTAGTGAAAGGTCGCAGAAGAAAGAAGAGTAACGCTTCTTTCGTGTCGTATTCTGTCGCAAGTCTCTTTACATTCAGTGACTGTATTTGAATTTATTAAAATGCATTGCAGAGGCTTACAGTATTCAACAGAAATACATATGCAGCCACTGTTCCACACTGGCGAGTAATCTAGGGCAGAGATGTAGATAAAATAAAATATTGATTAAGTTACATAAAAAACGTGTCAAAATGTGACAGAATGTTGATTTCAGAGTGAGAGATAGGAGCGGAGGAGTGTGTTTCCAGCATCCTTCTCGGTTATTATATCGATAATGTCGACTTTGCTCGTGTACACAGAAAATGGTCATTGGTTTGATTGTGTGGATGATGTTATGTGCTTATTGTCACACTGAATCGCACCAATGTGTCGGTCCTCATTGAATATGTTGCAAGAGATCTTTTATTGCAAAGCTGACATCGTCAAAGCAATGTGCCTTTATCTCTTGGGAGGCTTACAGGGCCGGGCCGTGATTGTCTCTTTGAATTAATGTCCCTCTGTTCGAGTGAGAACTAGAACAGCAGCATAATTAAAATCTACTCTATATTCCACAATAGCTCCCCTTGCTTTACCAGGTGAGTGATGCTTGTGGCCCATTGCCCTGGGTGTCTTTGTACTGCTTGGGTGGGTTTCATTTCAGATCAAATGGAATCAAACTGTATATTTAAAACAGAATGAATTAAAATAAAAAAAATATAAAAGGTCAGTATTTGAGTAGATTAAAAGAGATTTTAATTCTATTAAAGTCTATAAAAGTTCTCAAAACGTAACAGCGGGGTACTACTACTCTTTTTGGTTGCATCTGCACTTATTAGAGAATTATCTGAAGAGACAAAGTTTGGTTTGAAATACATCAGCTGTTTGTCCATCAACGGTATTTTAGGAAATTTATAAAGTACATTGTGTACTCTTCCTGTGTTTGTCCTGTCCCTGTTGCCCATGTATGTGATTCCAGTTTAATTATTCATTCAAACTTCAGTCAAACATTCAGCCTTGTTGTCAGACATCTCATAAAAAGTCTAAAAATTGACATTCAGAAGAGCACAACAAAGACAGAGATCAATATTTTAATATTTTCAAAGGACATTGCAGCAATGTTTGTAGATGCTGGCAGCAGTATGGGTGCCATATCTGCAGTCTCCAGTCTGGATATACTTTCATCTCTTCTCATGCTCATATTCCATGTCCTCCCCACTACCTGATGGCTTTCATGTTTCCTTTACATACACTAATGCCACTGCGTTAATGACTATTAAGGTCTAAGTAGTCTTACAGTTCGACTCGACATCCCAGAGTGCGAGAGTTCTTTGGAGCTCAACTCCATAAAGACCAATCAGCTCTGTGATGGTGGAGAGGTGAATATGTAACGCCCCCAACCACTCTTCTAACCCCGGAGCCTCAAAGGCCAGGTGATGGAACAGGGCAACGCCTTTAATTACCTGCACATCGATATAGGCTGCCCTCTGTCTTTCTCCCAAAATGCTGACACCGTGAGAAGAGCCCCAGCATGGCCTGTTAATAGAGAGACCGAAAGTTCCGATTCATGATTGGTGTACATAGCACCTTTTCGCCCCAGCTGTCAGAATCCATATGTTTCAAATTTCAATTGCAGCGTATGCAGTCCACATGGTCCAAGCTGAGACTAGTGTTAAGGAAAAGCATTTTAACAGCTGTCTACGAGTCTATTTTTTGTTCGATATTACATGCTGTTACAACGTTTGCATCCATCTAAGGAAAAGGAAAAACTCTTCCAGGCCATCAACCAAGTAAAACACTATAACTAGCTCCAGACGATGTCGGTTGGTGTCTGCCAAAAGAAAAGCGACTCTTGTCACACAAGACTTCTTTCTCTCGCCTCTGTCAGTTATTTCCAGCAATCAGCTCACATCTCTAAAGTCCCCATGGCCAAGACAAACACAGACTCATCTGGGGTTTTAATCCTCAATTCAGACTGCTGTCGGCATCATAGACAGATTGAATGGCTGTCAATATTACTTTTTTCTCTGCCATATTTGCTCTTACAGCTGTTGTCTGATGTGTTTTTTTTTATAGATGTCGCTTATTTGTTTAGTGTCCTAGCAAAGACAGATTTCTGTGATGATAAGATTCAGAAAATTTCATCATTCACAAGTTCGTAGCTTTTAAAAATCTATAGCCAGTGCCACATCTAACTCTGCCTTTGCATATTTATTTGGTTGGCCCTTATGAAGTCAGCAAACCTAATTTTTCCAGGTTCCCAGTTATGCTTGGCAGTGGTAGTTGTAAAGGCAGCATACTGAAAAGTAAATGTTTTTTCCTCTAAGAATATCAATTATCCACAGATATATTTCATGTTTGGTTGCAATTGTTTTATGGCCAGAATTTCTATTGAAAATATAAAAGTTTGACATATTTTATTTTATTATTGCACTTGTGTCACACATCAGCTCGTACTGATTACACACACAAGACACATGTACATTGGGTTTAAACAGAATTATTTTTGCACTTGGTTTTCTTTTGTACTTTTAGCTTTTAAAGTTTTTCATTTATTTCTTTTTTTAGATCAAAGCATTTAGCCCAATTTATGTTTTCTGTGTCAGTACCTGTGGTCATCCTGCTCTGTTTACTTCACATGTCAGTAATTCTCCAGGTGGATGCTTTGCTCCCATGGCTTTTGCACACGTTCCACCCTCCTGGCAGAGCATTGGGTCATTAGAACTAGATGGCAGCGTTGCAGAAAAAGGCAGCCCCAAACTGCCACTCTCCCTAGATAACAGTGCTCCTCTTCTTTTTTCACTCTCATCCTCTCTGTCTCTATCGCTCTCTCCCAGACTATCAACTCCCTCCCCTCCCCTGCCGTCTCTCCTATCTACCTCTCTTACGCTTCATCTCCTCCTCCCACCTCTGCCCCCGACCCTCTTTGTGTCTCTCTGTCTCTTATACTTCCTCTCTTGCTCCCTGTCATCTCCTGTATGTTTCACTGCTGGATCATGTCCAATACCCTTCTAGACGCCCCCCGTAGACCAATGGCTCTCTCTACCTTTCCAGTAATGACCTTGCTTGGTGTGGCTGGTCATTGGTGGCTTGTGGTACAGCTGATATTGAAGAATGGCTCCCATGGAATAAATTATTAATTTCCTTCTTTTCCTAGTGTGTGAACGAGTGATGTCCTCATGGGGAACCCTGTAGATAATGGTGCAGAATTGACATAATGTGTTATGTGTAGCTCAGGTGTTTGATGCAAAGAGGAGGATAGACAGAGATAGGCATGGACATGGCAGAGAGATGGACATTAATGATGCAATACTAAGTAAAGATAAAAAAAAAGAGTTGGCATGTGAATAAACATGACTGGAGATTTATTCTGTAAATGTTTACGCATGAATGATTCATGCAGTTGTGACTGAACACAGAGGACCCCTATATTGATTTTACATTCTGTAGGAACAGGACATGTTCATGTCAGAGGCAACCATCCATCCATCAATCCATTCGCTAAATGGCTTATCATGTTCAGACTTACAGGGGAATACAGCCAATCCCAGGACACACTGAGCGAGAGGTAAATCCCAGATAGGTCAAAAGTAAGGGCGAACAAATTGGGGTGAGGTTGGGGGATCTTGTAGAATATAATACAGCACAAATAATGCGTAAAGCAATCACAACTTACGAGGAGGACTTAAATGAAAGAATCTTTGTTTTCATGCAACCATGAAGGAAAATGTGCATTTCAATATTTGGACATGGAACTTAAACAAAGTACAAATATTATTCAGTTCAAGAGGAAATAGGAAAACATATTTTTCCTGAGGAATAAGAATGAGGAAGGACAGTGATGTTTATTTTTGGTTTTCAGACACAAATATTGTCAAACACAGATTTAGAATGTTGATCACATATGTATGGTTCACCTGGGTACGTAGAATACATATGTATATACATATGTATTTATAGGTATGAATATGTGGAAATGTGAAATTATGTATATGTATATAAAAATGTGTGTACAAGAGACAGTCTATAAATTATATATTAGTAATAATAATGTAATGAGAAGAAAGGGGAATATAAAAGTGCATATGTCGTCCTACTCCCTTTTAAACATGTGCAATTTATTTTCATTTGCACTGGTTAGGAGAACTTAAGAATTGAGTTAGTGCGTGTACAGGTTTGACCTGTTTACTTTTTCTTTGTATATTTGTTTTCCTTTTCTTTTTTTTTTTTGGCTTTACATGTTTGAAATAACATTTTCAATCAATCAAATATAGACAACCGACCACATTAACACACATGAACAGTGTTTGAGAGGTTTTATCGTACAATTTTCAACATCCGATTGGATTTTCTCATTTGCCACATAACTTGGGATATTCAAACATTTGATCTGCCTACAAAGCCTACCTGGAAACCATAAATAAAGTATAGACTAAACAGTACAAAGGCAGATTCATTTTCATTCTGGTCCCAGTGACCTCTGAGCTGCTTTTACCAGATGAAACTTTGCGAGTTTGAAATTATCATTAAATATGTTTTCTTGCCACTGTTTGGCCTGCGACTGCGCCATCACATGCAGGACATGCCTCCATGTGAGAGGTGAACATAACTATCTCAGTCTGTAACAAATGCATGAAAACAGTGCTGAATCCTGGTAATGTGCTTGAAGTAAACCACATTAACCTGTACAACAAGGAAATGCTTCTCAACTAGATTAATTGCGGTTATTTCCTCTTTGCATCATAAAGACCACGCCACTGATAAATTGCTGAAAATTAGAGTTGTTTAAAGACCAATAATCGCACCCTGATGTTGTTGATGAATCATCGCTCTTTGACTAAAAAGGTTGGTGTGAGGTTTAGATGAAAACATTTTCTTGGCTGAATGCAAAGAAACGCACGTGGCACTACCGCCAAAAACATCCCATCAAAACTAATCCCTGCAGTAAAAGAGATTAGAAAACAGGCGCTGCACTGTCTTGATGGTTACACAGGCAAATTGTCTGTACAGGCGAAAAAGAGCAGAGCTTGTTGATTTGTGGAGTTATTTTCTCTGAGAAAAAAATGGCAAGGTCAAGAGCTGTCAAAACATTATGTTAGGCAGCGACATTGCTGGAGCACTCTGGATCTAGTACGCCAGTATCAAAGGTCTTCTAAATGATGACTACACCCCTGCACTGATCCAGCACCATAATGCTAATCAGGCTTGTCCCCATGGCAAGAGGGAGCTCCAAGCCACATCATTTAAAAGGCCTCTTTTGTGCCAGCAAGCCATTTAGGCTCAATTCCCCCATGAATTACAGCTTGATTCTGGAATTGTCAGTTCTTATTGTCAGATGATTTAAAAATCCATGAGGAATGTAGCACAGTTACACAAACGCTGTGCAGACATTTGTACTGTTGATATATTTTTGACCAAAGGTCTGAGGAGGGAGACATTTCAAATAATATACAACTAATATCACTGACGTGCATGGGGAGCCAGTGTTGCATGTCAGCAGCATGCAAACCATTTATCTCTCTTACGCTGCACATGGCATCTCTGTGGGTAAGCTATAATTTATACCACAGGCGATGACAGGCAGAAAAATACCTCACATGTTTTCAAAGGCGATACGAGAGGGGCTTGTCTTAACGTCCCTGTCCTCCATCTGTCTCCATTGGCCTTTCGATATGCACACTTGAATCTCTTCATCCGAGGCTCTCTGGCATCAGAATCTTGTGGATGGCCCTATAGGCAGACAGGCAGAGAGCACTTCACTTCCTCCCACACTCTTCCGCAGATTTGAGTGGTGGGATGTGGCCATGGGGATATGCAGCGGGACAGATCATTTAGAAGTAATGTATCACTGGAATATATTCAGCCAGACCCATAGGAAAGCTGTTTTACTCAGCTGAGTTGATATTTGATTCTTTGTAATGAATGCTGCTACCGGTTGACTTGTTGATGTTAATTATAGAGAAATCTGTTGTAAAGTGCACACAATTCCAATTTCAGTGTAATAATTGATAGGATTGCAAAACAACTTAACATTTCATACGTGACACATTTAAGGCAAAATCTCTCTATCTTTCTATTTGAACAGTGTATCACCATCAGAAAAACATCAATGAAAAAAAGAGTTTCACAGACTCTGTGCATTAAAGCTGTTCTGGTTGTTTGTGGTGAGCTATCACCAACCTAGAACCAAATCAAATCAACTAATTCAATAGTGGAAATCTTAGGTACAACCCACACTACACCCTAGTTCCACAGCATCACTCCATACAGTATGTCATCTATATCACACTGGCTGTGGCTACAGATGGTATATGGCTATAGAAGTCATCACGGTACAGTAGCAAATGTGTTAACCGTGCAAACAAATTTGATAATATTGTTTCTTTTGGTGGCTTTCTCTGGATCCCACTTAATACTTAACTCAATATGTAACTTAATAGTGTTTCTGTCACAGGTTTCTTTCTAATCTCTGGTACACAAGCATGCAGTCAGAGTTCAATAAAAGGCAGTTTATTAACACATGCAGGCTTTGTTAACAGTTAAAATGGGGGTGATGGAGGGGCACAGTCTTTAAAAGAGTCTTTAACAGGGATCCCAAAAGCTCCCGAAAGTCCGGACAGTCTGTGGTGTCTCCTTTACAGTCTGTACTCCACCTTAGTTCCACGGGTTCTGTCTAAAAAGGAAGTTAAGGGAGGGGGCCAAGATGGAAAGGTGCGTCGATGGCGTGGCTACGGCCCTGGTGCACTCTGTGTTGCTGCTGCAGTCAGCTGGTAGCAGCGCGCTAGATACACTGGCTGTGGGCTTTGGTGAGCTGGCTCTGAAGTTGCCTCAGGAAAGGGAGGAAACAGGGTAAAGGCACTAGTTCTACCCACACAACAGGGCATCCAAGTCTGAAATGTTTTTTACTCACCTCTCATACACAGGTGCAGCAATCCGCTCGGGCAGCACGTCTTTTGTGCGTCTCCGGTGCTCTTTCCCTCTCTGCCATCTTTGTTCACTTTTTGCCAGTTGTTCCCAGTCCTGCTCTGATTCTTTTGTCTTTGTGAAGGTGTTTGCTATCAGCACACAGGGGCACCAATTTACTGCAGGGGGAGGAGAGAAACACTTCAAACCAGTGAATTACACACACAATTAATAAGAACACAATAAAACAGTTCAGTACAGTGCAAATAACCACACACACAAAAAGTCCCCTGTGCACTGTAAAAGCGATTTTACTGTGAAAAACTGCCAAACCATGACAGTAAAAGGCCGTAAAATATGCCATTAAATATTATGGTGTTCCACTGTACAATTAACAGTGTCTAATATAAATTACTATTATATTTACCTTAAAATGCCAAATAAGTAAAGGTTGTGAAATATTTTACGGTCTTTTACCGTCATGGTTTGCCAGTTTTTCACAGTGAAATCTACAGACATTTTAAAATATGTAATGAAGTGCCAACGTTAAAAATTAGATTTTTTTTTCTATCAAATACTTCAAACTGCTTCCGCAAACAGAGTAGTGCTCCCTGTGATGAGTGAACTGATGTTCACGTGTTAAATCAGCGGAGTGCCCCTTAAATTTGTCAGCGGTTCTTTGATTTTGGTTTGTCTGTCTCGACAGGAGATGTGGAGTCAAAAACAACACAGAATAAATGAATTAGTCAACAACAAATTGGTAATCCTAAAACTAACAAACTATGACAACAGAGTATTTATCCAGAGCCTCAGGCATGTCTGATGTAGGCCTGCCTCCATGCAAAAATGGGCTTTTGGCTGTGTGGGAGAAAAACTGGCTCAATAGGTGGGTTGCACGTTACGTCACGTCTGCGCGCGAACCTTAAGTGGTGGTCAACTGGTCGCACAGCCCATTGATATCACAGTGTTTTCAGCTTCCACAATGCCTCAATTTTGTGCAGTTTTTGGCTGTTCCAATCGGTCTAACCGAGAGAAGGGAAAGGGTTACTACCGAGTACCTAAGGTAATCGTCCATAGAGGTGAAAAATGGAAAAAACTGTCCGAACAACGACGTAAAAAGTGGATAGCTAATCTTCGTTTAAAGACTAAGGGAGCTGAAACTGCTTATGCTCGTGTCTGCGGCGACCACTTTGTTAAAGGTATGTGTGTCTTCGGGATAAGGATTAGCTCTAAGGGCTGGGTCGGTCGGGCTGGGGTGCGAAGCGGGGCTGGGCTCGAGTCGCGGCTGGGGGAGCAGTCGCCCCGTCGCCCTCCTCTCTCCGCCGCCGGAGGTGCGGCCCGCCTCGCGGGGCCCCTCGGTCCGCGCGGCGCCTCGCGGCGTCGCCGGGCGTGGGGGGTTCTTCGCGGGGCGGTGTCCGACGCTGCGCGGAAGGCGGGCCGGCGGAGGGGACCGGGTACGGCGGTCGGCGGCGGCGACTCTGGACACGCGCCGGGCCCTTCTCGCGGATCTCCCCAGCTACGGCGCCGGTGCCCCGTTCGCTTCCAGGAGCTTCCTGTCCACCAACAATGACTAACACATAAACCACGCCCGTTTCCAAGGAAACAAAACGCTATCTTTAGAAAAGTAATTCCGCACTTAAAGTGGGCTACCTTTAATTACAAACATTCTGTGTCAGATCGAAAAAATGAAGTTTTGAATGGGTTTCAATGGCTCCAAGCCGAGGTTGTCCACCACTTCAAATTCGCGCGCTCCCGTGATGACGTAACTGCAACCCACCTATTGTCAGAGAGGCTAAGTGCAAAGGCAACACTGTTAGTCATCGATTGCAAGCAATAAGGTGGAGGGTCACATGCCATTTCCTGCGGGAGCCTGTGTGTTTTGAGGTGTTTGGCTGGAGTGTGTGTGTGTGTGTGTGTCAGCGTGTGCAAATGGAAATATACTGTACTCGAAGGTCTCACAAAAAAATAAGAACAGGCGCAATCACCCTTCCTTGTACAGAGCACCATTGCAGCTGAAGTGCTACAGAGCTGTTTGATTTAAACATGCTTTTGTACTGCCGACTGTTGTTCATCTTGATTTGGTTGCTATGGTTGGTTGATTCCCACTGAGGCCAACCAGCCTTAAAAATGTATTCACTGTTAGCATTGTGTGGTGTTTTTGGTTGACCAGAATAGGATGAGCTGTCATTAAATCCCAACATTGCAGAGAGAAGTGCAGTGCGATACCTGAATCATGCGGTTTCAATTTCGGCAAATCTGTTTTCACACTAACTAAGTATATTCTGTAATTATGTCAAGCATGTTACAGTCCCATTCTGTATATTTCCATTTTTGCAGAGAATAATGATAGTTTAAACATGAGGGCTGTTCTAAAAAATGCATGCATCAACAGCAAAATGCAACAAAACCAAAACCAGACAAGGCTTCACCTCCTATTGTGGTTAGCAGGGAAACAGGAACATGGCCGATACGACAGGTATCTTTGTTCATCTCGGGGTTGACAATGGAGCTGCCTGCAAATGTGACAGTCTAGTCAGTTAACATTCAAATTCAAGTCCACATGCCCTTGCCAGTATGCAGCAACAGGAACATAAAACCATGTTGCAGCTAATCTAATGGACAGCTAAGTGAGATAAGTGACTCAGCACACTGTATTACTAGGGACTGATGATTTATAGAGCCCTATGCAACACATGAAAAGTACTGCATATCCTATTTAATTTTTCATAATGCCATAATTACATCACTGCAGATAGTAATAACAGCAGTGAGATGTAAAACCCATGAGCATGCGTTTTGAATGAGGTATGCGGAGCTCTACTCTATGTTTCTGCTTTAGTAATTAATTGTATTAAAGCCTAATTAGAACAAGGTGTAATTAAAATACTTACCTTTCTTGTATTCTCAGTTTTTACGTCCATTCTTTAATTGGCTCTCTTTTAAGCAGCACATACATGATCGGACCCCCGGGGGGCAAACAGCCCTGGGGGTGGGCGTGAATTGGTTTCTCTTTGCTTCCTTGTAGCAGGCTGTGGAGAAATAACCGCTCCTATATACTGTACAAAAAATGCATTTTTATCTGCTTGAGCAATAGGTATTCTTCACATTCAGTGTTTTTGTAACTATGGCAACAAGACATTTGCCGCTTGCTCTTATAAAAGACCCAGGCTTAGTCTAATAAAAAAATGATTTTCTAGATCATTCCAACATCACATCAAATCAGACTATTGGTGCTTGGAGTTGTGGATCAATTTAAGGACTTGATGTACTGCTGTCTTGGCTGTCACAGACTCTCCTGCTGGATATTGTGCACATTTTATGCACACTAACATAATGGGCACATAATGAGAGATTCAAAGTTATACCGTTTGACCTGCCATTAATGCACAGAGCAGTTTTGCAGACACGTTTGTGCCATTTCAGCCTGAGATAAGTCACAGTTAATGTACATAATTAAATAAGCACACTGATTGCTGAGAACGGCACTCGCCCACTACTGCAGTACACTCAGTGTGCAGTGCTGCTTCTGGCTTGGCCTCACTGAATGCAATTGACAACATTTATAGGTGGGAAGGTAGTAAGGGATCATTACCTTTCCCCCTCTTGTTGGTGCCCTGGTTATGTCTCCTTCTATCTACACTGTCTGCAAGCCAAAGTAAGCAGGAGCAAGGGTTGCAGACCGTGGATAATTCTCCATGTCTGATCTGCCATGTTATAATTAAAGCCATGTTTTGGTCATACTATTGTACTGTACAGTAGTTTGAATCAAGGTATAAATATTATAGCTGTACAAAAAAAAGGCATGTTGATATGAGCATAATGTTGAGTATGATACGATATGAGTATAATCATGTACAAATACAAGTGTCATCAGTGAGTCCACTCAGCAGCAGTTTGTAGCCTCCAGTGTGGCGAAGTACTGATCAGATCTGCAGGCAAAGGATGCTCATCACAAAAGAATTCATTATATTCTTCTTCTTTTCACAACGCTGCATTCTGTTCCCCCAATTCGATAATTAATGAGACCTTACACCCAAGGGTGCTGTTTTAATATCCTGTGATAACACTTATTTTATGTAATATGTTTCTGAATATAAACCACTGCAGACGGGTATGGGTAACTTGCTTTAAAAAAAAGAGCTTTATGAGCCCAAATGAACTTGGTTTAATGATGAATGATGATGAAGTTGCATATTTTAAGTAAGAAAATTGTATGAGGCTTGTCATTTTACATAATGCTACTGTCTGATGAAATCCGCCAGTTAAGAATTTATTGACCAATGAAACAATGCTTATTTACATCATGTATGTAGGGTAGATATAAGGAGGATAGCTTTGGATAAATAATTTAGAGTTTTAGATTTGATTCAGACTGATGCACACACATCAGTGTCAGATTATGCTGGATCATGCTGAGGTCAGTCTAAAATGTGCTCTGTAGAAACATGCAGCCTTGCTATTGATAGTTTAGCAACTGAGGTGGACCTAAACAGGAGAGAATTTGTCCTATTACAGTGTTTTAGGTTTATTTTGAAAGATAATATATTGAGGAAGAATTTCTAGACATACATTATTTTCATTGGACAGCAGCGATAAATGACATTTTGATTTTAAGCGTCATCTGCATAACTGTTCAATGTTTGAATGTGTACATATAAATACTTAAATTTTAAAACATGAGTAAGTCCAGGACAAAATGTTTTTTTGTTTTTTAATTATTTGACTTTAAAGATGCAACCATTGTGTGTCAAGCCTTGTCTGAAACCAGGGGAAGTCCGAAGGATGGTAACTGCCTTGATAAGCAGGTAAAAATAGCTGATGTCTGATCTAGAATGATTAGAGCACCTTGTAAGTAGCCACATATAATTCAGTGGGAGGAAAATGCAGGAGGTGCACCTTTTAACAAGGACTCCTTTATCATGGTCATGAGCAAACAGTACATGCCCGCTCCCTTCTTTTTCACAAATCTTGCAGAATTCAGTCAGTGACAGGTTTACACATCCTTAGACACCATACAACAATGTTGCTGATTTCAATTTCTGATGAACTAACGTATTATTTGTGTTGTATGAATTGGGAACTGCTGTTTAGCTGTGTTCTCCATTTTACAAGCCTGCAGAACAGTGATAGCTATAATAGTTACCGTCATGAAAACATATTAAACTCCAATTTGTACTAGGAATGTGCTACAGGTGATTAATTATGTAATCATCATCATGATTTTGTAATTTAAGTCACACAGAGGCCATTACCAGTGGATTTTGTATTGTACCTTGTCAGAGTGATATTTTGCAAATGAGAAATGTAATTATTTCTCTATTTCTCAATACTGCAGCAGAAAGTCTGTTATGCTCACCAACAGAAGACACATTATGTCTGAGAGATGATGGGAAATGAACAGGTAAATATGACATCAGTAGCAGAATTACAACAAATTACAATTGCAACAAAAAAATGGCAAACTTGTCCTAAAAGTGTCAATGGGTAACTTCTGTAATGTACAGGGGTGTCAGCCCATGTATGGCTTTAAAAACAATTGAAATCAATTCTGTACAGATACACCCAGATTGCATAAATCTAGCCTTGAGGAGATCAACGCATTAGTAACAGTCTTCATATCATTACCAGAGAGGACAGAGTTCAGTTTAGCAATGTCCCTTTGCTTAAAATGGCACAGAGTTGGTCTGTGTCAGAGATGACAACAGGATTTCTGACATGGGCATCAAAGTTCAATGTCAATGACTCTAAGTGGCTAGCTTTATTTCCTGTGGTTTTTGTCTCTACCAAAAGAAACCACTAGAGATAGAGGTCATGCACAGAAGGTGTCAGCATGTGAGCATGCAGACAACTGAATGACACAACCCATTATGACGCCATCGACACATATCCATCGGAGGACGTGCAATGTCACCTGATGGAAATGTTAAATGGGGTAAAAACATGTTAAATGGGGTAAAAACATGCTGGATTGCAGAGAAAGACTATGGCTTCCTGAAAAAAAGAAAATGTCCTGGACTGCATTGCTTCCACGTTTCCAAAAATTCATAAAAGTCTGTCAAATCTGCGTGGCAGACCTGTCATAAATAAAAACTGCTCTATTCTGGAACCAATTTCAAAATTCATTGATCACCACATCAAACCATTTGTTCCAAAACAACAAACTTTAGGTCACTACTACAAAGCTGATGAAATAGAAAATGACGTAGATTAATATATAATCACAGTGGATATGAAATCTGTATACACCAACAGAGATGATTAAGAAGGCTTATGAGCTATGCAACATTTCCTACAAATGAGATACAGTATGAGCCAGTTTCCCCAACAGATTTGATTATTGAACTGACAAGATGGACACAAGATGGAAAACTATCTGTTTCTCTTCTTGGACCAGCTGTGCAGACTGTTCTTAGGTGTGTGGGAGGAGAAATTCATTTGGACCTCATTCAACCCTTCCTTGACGAAATAAAATGGTTTGTACGCAGAGACAATCCAATATTCGTCATGCACTGTGATAAACATGTAGTGGTTGAATTTACCAACAAGTGGCTGTTTTTAGAAAACAAAAAAGGACATTAATTTCTAGATAAGGGTTTGGTGATTCAAGTCTTACAGTTTCCAAAGACTTGAAAAGACAGACGATATTCCATTTTCTAATAACTAATTTACATACGTAACACAGAGGAAGAGTTTGATGACGAGGCTGCAGACATGGTACAGGGAAAAAATCACTTTAAAGAGCAAAATCTGAATAAGAAACAGCTACATCAAACCAGGATCTCAATAAGAAATATCATTAAAACTAATTGGAACATTTTTCAGAGTGATGAATCCTTCAAACCACAATGTGCTCTCATTCTGATGCACGGCAACCATGACCAGAGCTAGCGTTCCTGTCCCACAAGAACAATCAGACTACAAAAGCCTTGTGGAACTTGTAGTAGTTACAGTCATTGTGATAATGCTGTGACAATTAATTAAATGTTGTTTGTAGTCTGGAGTGGCCCTGTTGTTGTTTCTATAGGACAAAAAGAACAAAAGGAAGACTAAAGGATTGCACAAGGGATTGACATGGCATCATGTTCTATCCAAGTGAAACATGGCAACTTTAACACACTGAGTCTTAGAGTTAGAAGTTGTTGGACAGGAGGACATATGAGGAGAGAGCCACCTAAAAACACAGGTTCAGTGTAACTCAGTAATGGTTACACTGATTTTGTTGTTAATATGTGCTTATAGCTATGAGTAATTTACCATGAACCGGACCTATTCTGACTTTTTTCCTTTTATTGATGATAATACGTATATCACTCACCTCATTCTTGACCAATAGGCTTGCATCCTGACAGACAATCATCCTCCCACTTCCCTGATTAGTGAAACACAACATAGACATGCAAGTTACTGCTGACACTGACCATGGTTGTTGATCGTAACATGTAGGTTATTTTAAATACATACTGCCACGTTTTTGAAGAAGACATTCATTTATTATCTTTTTTATTAAGACCATCTTTTACCCCTACAATAAACCTTTCGCAAGCTGGAATAATGTTTGTGCCAGTGTTCTACTATTATATTCACTATTATACATAGTGTTTATCGCTTCTTTTGTGAGAAAGTTTGACAAATTGGCTGGACTTTGGCTGCCACCTGTGCTAAGATCAGCCAATTCTGTCAGCAGCTGGAAATGATGACAAGACAGAAATGTAAGTGAACAATCTGTTCCACCGGCTGATTATGAAGCTACCTACTGAGAGCAACTTTCCACTCCGTGTCTTAAAATACATACATGCTGGAATATTTATATATCACTAACAAAAAAAAAAAAAAGAATGATAGAATAATAGTTTGGGGACTAAAGAAATGCTCTGCCTTTTGCATGTCACACATATTTACTTACAGTCCATAGATAAAAAAGTGAAATGACGTGAACATGGATGTTAAGATAAGATCCGATAAACTTTAATGATCCCACACCAGGGAAATTCACTCTAAGTAAGAAATACTGTTTATAGAAAAAGTCATGAAGTCATGCTGCTGTCTGAGTGTGTTGCTGCTGTTTTCCCGTTTGTCCTGCTTTTTAATGCATTCACAGACATAACATTGAAATAGCACAATAGGAGCTAGATAGTACATTTGTTATTCAGGGACAGTTAACAACAAGGAGGACAAGACTAAAGAGTTTAAATTTCTTCTTTCCCCCCTTTTTGGAGAGGTCACTTCACTCTGTTCTTATATGTTGAATTGCTCATGTAGCATCATCACCATCACTTTCTTCCCACAAGCAAACACTGGCAATTGTGTTCAGTGGAACACTTTACTTTTTGAGTTGTCCAGTTTTGTCCAGAATTGTTTTTGCCGCTGACCAGTTCATATTGTTATTGAAATTGTCCCCTACCTCCTGCCATACTTTTTCATCATAGTCTATAGACTACAAGTCAAATTGTTCCCAGGCCCTGACATGGCGACATGTGCTAGGTTTGTCGAGTTCCCTGTGTTTTCCTGGTGTTTTCCTGTCCTCCTTCTTCTGTGTCTGTTTTTGTCTGTCTCCCCTGTCTGTCCAGGCTGGGAGTGGCTGAGCTATTTCTCAGACCACTCCCTCATTGAGTCTTACCTGCTTAGCTCTCATACCAGCTTCACATCTCATCAAGCTCCTGCAGTATTTAACTCCAGTTCACCCTCCCAGACTGTGCCAGTTCAACATTGTATGTCATGTGCTAACTATTCCCATACTGGCTCCAAAGAAACCTTCTGTGTAGATTCTTTGTCGTGGATGTTGTTGGGGCTCCTGCTTTTTTTTGACTATTCACCTGTTTTTGTCTCCAGCCCGGCCACACTTACGGTACCTTCCCTGCAAGCCACGCTTAGCCAACCCTTGTCTTCTCACCTGTACTCGTCGTTCTGCCGCAAAGTCACCCCTCCCCCAAACTCCTCCTGTATTGTCTGTTTGTGTTTTTCGACACAAATAAAAAGACAATAAAAAGCCTTCAAAGTCAACTCCTGTTTGGTCTGCATTGCAGTGGCAATCTCATTGGCAACCCCTGCGGCCACCCCAGATCTGATAGGTAGTTGGTCAAGTTCGCCAACACGAGAAACAAGAGAAATGCTGTCAATCAATGATGACAGCCAATCAACTGATTTAGAACCAGATTTACATTTTGAAGTATCACAGTAATGGTCATACTGAGGCTGTGACAGCTGATCTCTGTTCAGCGTACGTTTGGCCGATGGCCAGACAGGTCAAGTGTCAGGTGACCTATGAAACGCACAACGTCAGACATAGACATATATACATAGACGCCGCATTGAGCAATACGTCAACGTCAATTCCATATTGGATAAGGCACATCTGCTCGTAAACTAATACAAGGAAATGGACTTTCTACAAAGTTCTTTAAGTTAATGTCTCTTATACACCCATTCACACACACACTAATATATCTAGGAAACAAACAGGCACCAAAAACAACGTATGTAACTTTTAAAGTGATGATTATAAATGTTTACTCCTTATGTAAGCACCAAACCAACGTCTGTATTTTTCTAATGCTGAGTGTTTACAGCTACTAATGTGTCTAACACTGTTACTGTGATGATAAATATTGAAATATTTATATTTAACATTTAATCTGTGTCTATAATAACCAGATCCTGAAATGTAGAAGTGACATGAGGGTTTCTGAATAAAGAGCACTAACGTGTATGTGGCGGCACGGGGGGGTTAATACTTTTATTACTTTATTAGTTGTTTAATACCGACAACGCCACCTTGGGTTAAGGCCCAAGGACCCATACTAAGACTAAACTAGCACCAATTGAAGGACACACAGGTTCGTTAACTCAGGGAGAGCAGGAGACGGAGTTCAGTGTTTACTTACAAAAAATTTATTTCATTAAAATCAACAAGTGTTTAACGTAAACAAGGAGACCTAACAACAGAAAAAGGGGGGAGTACCCGCTGAGGCTTACCAATCGGGGAAGGGAGTCTTAAAGGAGAATGAGGTGAAGTCCAAAGAAAGAAGAGCACCCCACACACAACAAAAACGTGATGTGCACACGAAGAAAATGTCAAACGAGGATCACGCACACACACAAGGGGATCACCACCACCCTGGAGGACCACCACCACCACCACAGTCGGCCATCAGCTCTGGGGGACAGGGGGAAACAAATATTAAGAGGGCTCCAGGTAAAGAAACAAACCAAACAATAAACAAAAACATGAGATTAAATCATTAGTCTGAACCAAATAAACAAAAACAAACCAACAAGGTCTCTGGCCAGAGATATTAAACCAATACTCTTTGAGAGTCACAATAGAAAATAAACAATAAATTCCCCAAAACAAGATAGTAAATTGCCCCGGTATACCCAGAAACTTAATCCATTCAACAAATAAAAGTTAACTAATACGCTCAGTCTCACATGCACACGCACACCCACACACACGATGTACCGGATCAGCTGCAGGAAACCAGTCGATCGGCCAGACGACAGAACCCAACACCAAGCCGGTGAGGCGGTAGAAGCCGCGGGGGAGCGGCCGCAAAATAGCAGCAGCGAAGCAGCAGCAGCGAGCCGTAACAGCGAAGCAGTAGCAGCGAAGCAGTAACAGCGAAGCAGTAGCAGCGAGCCGCAGCAGCGAAGCAGCGGTAGCCACAATTAATCAGTGCTCGCCTTACTCAGTTCAGCGTCCCACTAAAAGTCCGGTTCAGTCCGGCTACATAGCGTCCCGTCCAAAGAGGGAGAGGAGTGAAGAATCGGCGTAGCGGGGGGGGACAGCCACCACACGGCAAAATGATCAGCTGACTGTTAGAGGGAGAGGGGCGAAAGGAAGACTTGGCCACCTGGCTAACAGCAAGTTAAAAGGTAAATGGTAAAAGTTCATCGTAACTCACCGATGCGCTGATCGACGGCAGTTATCAATATATCACCCGGGCTGCGACGGAGATGCCGGCTCTATTAAAGATTTACATTTAAGTTCAGTGAAACGCTCCCGACCATACACAAGCAGCACACTAAGGTGCACCTACCTGTGCTCGGATGCAAGCAGCACACACAGCGACCCGGAGGTGGACGGGCTGAAGAGGCAGGAAGCGAGAGAGGTCAAGGAGAGGGGCGTGACCTACTTTTATCCCCTCTGCTCGAAAAGCGATTGGCAAATAGGCCAGGGAGGGCGTGACGCATAAAAACCCTATGCTCGAGGTGGCAGCGATGTCTCATACCACTACAATCCATCCCCCCCATTTTCATCGTCGACCCGACGATGCGCTTTAAGTACAGGTCTCAACTCTAAGACCACGGCCTAAAGAAAGCTAAGACTGCATTTGACTGAGTGGCTGGGGCCTCAGCCTGACTGACCTCATTGGCAGGCCTAGGTAAGTGATGGAGATTTGAGTGCTGGCCAGCTCTAGATCGGGCTGTCCGCCGCCGGACAGCCTCCACATTCCTTGGAGGGGAGGCTGCCAAGGGAGTGGCACAGGCAGAGTGTGGCTGTACTGTCGACGGGGCAGGAAGTGCCGAGGGCAATGCTGCCATCTGACGCCCAGCTGTGTCGCTACTTCCGGCAGACGGTGCAGCCGGAACGGCTGACAGGGCAGAAGACGACTGGATAGTCGAAGCAACAGGTGTCACCGGGGCAGGAGCCTGTTGAGCTTCAACATCGTGACCCGTGGGTAGGGGAGTAGCATCCCTTACCACCACCATCAGGTCCTCACCATCAGATGAACTCTCAGATGTTGCAGGCTGGCTAGGTGAGATGGAAAGAGGAACAGAGTTGCCATCTGTCACAGCTGCCCTAACTACAACCTTAAGCAACGTTCGGTGTACCCGTTTGACCTTGGACAGGTCGTCCTCGGGTGCGACCGTATACACTGCACCGTTATCACGGGGAGCTTTAATCACCCGATGCACGACAGGATTCCACTTATCCTGGATCTTATGACGACCCATCCAACCAAACGCTTTTAGCAACACCGATTGGCCCACCCCAAGCGGTTCTGATCGAACGGACTGATCGTGGTTTTCCTTCCGACGTTGGGCTGCCCCCTTCAGCCTATCCCGAACACCTTAAAAAGCCATGTGTAACCGGGTTTGATGCTCCCGGACCCAGTCGTTCACTGTCCCCCCAATAGGTTCTTGCACTCTACCCAGCAAGAAGTCAACAGGGAGCCTTGCCTCCCGACCAAACATGAGGAAGAATGGTGACTCCCCAGTGGAATTATGCGGCGTGGTGTTATAAGCGTGCAGTACCTGAGGTAGACAAGAGTGCCAATCATGCTTTCGAGAAGTAGGCAAGGTGCGCAGCAAATCGTGAAGGGTGCGATTGAAACGCTCGCACTGGCCGTTACCGGCGGGATGGTATGGTGTAGTGCGGGACTTTTCAATGTTATAAAAGCTGCACAGCTGTTGGATGAGCATGCTTTCAAAATTGCGACCCTGATCAGAATGAATACGTGCTGGCACACCAAACTTCGAGAACCACTCCGTGACGAGCACATGTGCCACTGTAGAGGCACGCTGGTCGCGAGTGGGGAAGGCAAGAGTGTATTTACTGAACACGTCAGTCAGCACAAGAACACTCTCCAGCCCATTACGGGTTGGTTCAAGCAGCGTGAAATCCATTGCCAGGATTTCATTAGGCTCGGCTGCAAGCAAATGTCCCATGAAGCTACGAGCAGGTGGCCCAGAATCCTTTGCCACCTGACACCGCTCGCAAGTTTGACACCAACGCTTCACATCCCGAGACATTCCCGGCCAATAGCACCGCTCCCTAAGCAATTCCAAAGTCCTGCCCACCCCCTGATGGCCATGATTTTGATGGACCTCCATGAGGACTTTGTCCTTCAATACAGCGGGCAAAAGCACCTGGAGGACTGGTTCGCCTCCATCGGAACGAAACACTTGGCGGTGTACCACCCCAGCTTGTTCAGACAAACGCCCCCACTGTTTGAGGAGCACCAAAGCTTGTGCAGATAACCGCTTGCGCTCAACAGAGTTCGGGTATCGTTTCTGATGCCAAAAGACAAGTACTTCCCCGATCACCGGGTCAGCTTGTTGAAGTTCGCTGATATCGACAGGCAGATGTTGAGGCAAAGCCTGGATGGCAGCCTGATAGGCGGCAGGCCCTCGGCTCTGGAGAGCCTGTCTCAATGGCAGAGGAAGTACGGTCCCAGAAAAGAGCATTTCAGGACCTACAGTTCTGGGAGGATGCAAGCGAGACAGTGCATCTGCATTCGTGTTGCTCTTTCCAGAGCGGTAACGGAGCTCAAAATCAAAGGACGCAAGTTGGGCTGCCCAACGTTGCTCAAGGGCTCCCAGTTTAGCCGTGGACAAATGGCTAAGCGGGTTATTGTCCGTGAAGACAATACATTTGTGCCCAAGCAAGTACTCACGAAACTTGTCAGTCATGGCCCATTTTAGAGCCAAGAATTCCAGCTTCATGGAGCTGTAATTAGCTGGATTTCGCTCAGTCGGTCGGAGACTTCGGCTGGCAAATGCTATAGGTCGGACTTTCCCTTCCTGCTCTTGGGAAAGCACAGCACCCAAGCCTCCATGACTGGCGTCGACCTCCAAGATGAATGGGAGCGAAAAGTCGGCATATGCAAGAACTGGAGCAGTAGTAAGCTTGGTTTTTAAAGCGTCAAAACTCTGCTGATGTTCTGCAGCCCACTTTTCAGAAACCCGGTGTTCAGACTGCCTGGACTTGGACCCCACCAGCTCGGCGACCAAACGATGTAAAGGAGCAGCCAACTTGGCGAAGCCCTCTACAAAGCGGCGATAGTAACTAGCGAACCCAAGAAAGGACCGAAGCTCCAAGATGGTAGTAGGGGGCTGCCAATTAGCTACCACTTCGACCTTGCTTGGGTCGGTGGAAACACCCTCTGCCGAGATGATGTGACCCAAATAACGCACCTCTTGCTGGAAAAATGAACACTTTGACAGTTTCACCTTCAGGCCTTCGTATTGCAACCGCTGCAAGACCACTTCCAGTCTCTCAAGGTGTTGTTGGAAGGTAGATGAAAAAACCACAATGTCATCGAGATATAGGAGCAGTGATTGGCATTGCCGATCTCCAAAAACCCGTTGCATGAGCCGCTGGAATGTACTGGGTGCATTACACAACCCAAAAGGCATGCGGTTCCATTCGAAGAGTCCGAAAGGAGTACAAAATGCAGTCTTGGGTCGGTCGGCCTCGGCCACTGGGACCTGATTGTACCCGCTGGCTAAATCCAAAGTGGAAAACCAGCGGGCTCCGGTGAGTGCGTCCAAGGACTCTTCAATCCGAGGAAGGGGAAATGCATCTTTTCGAGTCCTGCTGTTAAGTTGCCGATAGTCTACGCACAAGCGCAGACTACCGTCTTTCTTCTTAACCAGCACGATCGGCGAAGCAAACGGACTGCAGCTTTCCCGGATGACCTGTGCACCAAGTAACTGATTTATATGCTCCTTGACCACTTCGTATTCTGATGGTGGAATGCGCCGGTAGCGTTGACGGATGGGGGTATCATCGAGAAGCGGGATTTCGTGTGTTATAAGGTTGGTGCAGCCCAGATCACCGTCATGAGAGGAGAACACTGAAGCGTATTTCCACAGAAGATGTCGGGCCCCATCCTGTTCCTCCACAGACAGAGCGGACAGGTCGACTGCATCTATTTGGTCTTGCAGCGGTGAAACTGCAGCCTGAGATGCAACAGTGGCGAGATAGGATGGAACCTCCTCAACACCAGAAGGTAAGCTCACCACAGACACCTCACGCACAGCACCAATCTCTGTACGAGGGTAAAGTAGCACGTCGGAGGTGCCCACATTTACCACAGGTATATATGCAGTACCTCCTTCAACTCGAACAAGTGCTGGAGATGCTAGAAGTCCAGCAGGGAGGCCCTGATCCAAGGGCTCAACAAGCACAGTAGCCCCAGAATACTGGGCAGAACAAGTAGCTGGGACAAACTGCATAGTGCCACCAATGATACGGCACGCTTTCTTGCCTCGAAGCTTGACCTTACCAATGACATCAGGAGGAGTCAGAGAGGCTTGATGACATCTCTGCAGTGCCCGCACCACAGATTTTGGTGCTTCCGTGACGGTGGGCAAGTCGAACAGAGCAGCGCCATGTTGCCCAAACAAAACGTCATAACACCTTCGTAAGATGTTCATCCCCAAGACGCCTGGGGCCGGAGGAGATGCATTAGTTGGAGGATCCTTAACAACCAGTAGCCCACACCCTGGTAAAGTCTTACCACAGAGTTCAACCTCAAGCTCCAAGTAGCCGAGGTACGGGATGGGCAAACCATTGGCCGCCTGAAGCTGGAGCCAGTGGCATGACCTAAGTTTCTCTTGTCCCCAAGTCTCAAAGTATTGCCGGAAGAAGCTCTCTCTGATAGTGGACACCATGGACCCAGTATCCACTAAACAGGGCACCGTTACTCCCCCCATAACTACAGTGAGGTGTGGACAAGAACTGATCAACCTAGTCCCCCCCCCATCCCTTAACACAACTGGTGAGCCAGTAGTAGCTCCCCCCGAACTTTGGCTCCTCGGTTCGACGGGCGCTAGTTTTCCGATTGCCGAGCTGGCCCTCGCTGAGAAGTTGGCTGCGGGAAAGAAGAAACTGAAGGTTGAGGAGGAGCACGTCCCCCCCTGCACTCCCGGGCAAAATGGCCAGGCCGCTGACACCGCCGGCAGAGAACTGGGCCGCGGTAAGGAGAATGGTCACGTGACTGATTGACCTGCAGGTGAGCAAGAGCTTCGGTGAGACGGTTAAGCTGCTCCTGTTGGAGCTTCAGCATCGATTTCACCTCCTGGAGCTCTGAGGCCTGGGGTGAGCAAGCCACAGGAAAAGCAGTCTGAACCCCACACTGCAAGCCCGTTGCCAATGGAACAGAGTGGCTCCGGCCACGCACACCCCCTGGCAATCCCTCTCGCTCCCACCTAATTGCCTCTGCCCGGGCGTCCAGCAGAGAGACAGTCGGCTGCCTGCGTGCAAGTTGTTTTAATTCACGACGAAGGGAACCATCAATGACATTTTCAATGAACTGATCTCGCAACAAGACATCAGCATTTGGCATCCCATTAGGAGCATTCTGTTTCACTGCAGACATTAAGCCCATTAACGCGAGGGAGAACTCTTGAAGGGTCTCCCCATCTTGCTGCCGCCGTGAGAAAAACGCCTCCTGTAGCGCAACATACGAGTCAGAAGAACCGTACAGCTCTCGCAGAACTGCAATAACTTTATCTGGATCGCTCCTATCTGCAGTTGGGCGATATTTTATTTCTTCACGTGCCTCTCCCTCTAAATGGTCAAACAGAAAAAATGCTTGATCGAAGGTGGACAGGTGGCGGGCTCTCATACAAGCTTGGGCTTCCTCAATCCACTCATCTAGCCCTATGCCTACTCGACCCCTAAACACTGGGCACTTTCTATCGCGGGGTACGAGGACTAGTCGCTCTATTGCAGGAGCAGTAGAAGTGCATGTGGCTGGGAGAGCTTGAGCAGGAATGGAGGGTGCAGCGCTAGGACCAGGCACAGCCGCAGCCTGCTCCTGCTGCAACCTGTTATTCTCTGCCCTCAACTGTGCCACCAAATCCCTCAACTCTTGGAGCTCTCCTTCCATTTTCCTAAAACCACAGCTAAGCTATGAGCACTAATGCCACGGCTATATATAAAAAAGACAATGGACTCACTGCTGGTTCGCCTTAGGCTGCAGCTCCTTCACACAATCATGCAAGCAAACACACAAGCAAGCTGGAAAACAAAGAGGCGAAAGAAAAAAAAAAAACACAGCGCACACGTCTCCAGTTCCCTGAGTATAGATCCTGCCGACAACGCCAGGTTTGTGGCGGCACGGGGGGGTTAATACTTTTATTACTTTATTAGTTGTTTAATACCGACAACGCCACCTTGGGTTAAGGCCCAAGGACCCATACTAAGACTAAACTAGCACCAATTGAAGGACACACAGGTTCGTTAACTCAGGGAGAGCAGGAGACGGAGTTCAGTGTTTACTTACAAAAAATTTATTTCATTAAAATCAACAAGTGTTTAACGTAAACAAGGAGACCTAACAACAGAAAAAGGGGGGAGTACCCGCTGAGGCTTACCAATCGGGGAAGGGAGTCTTAAAGGAGAATGAGGTGAAGTCCAAAGAAAGAAGAGCACCCCACACACAACAAAAACGTGATGTGCACACGAAGAAAATGTCAAACGAGGATCACGCACACACACAAGGGGATCACCACCACCCTGGAGGACCACCACCACCACCACAGTCGGCCATCAGCTCTGGGGGACAGGGGGAAACAAATATTAAGAGGGCTCCAGGTAAAGAAACAAACCAAACAATAAACAAAAACATGAGATTAAATCATTAGTCTGAACCAAATAAACAAAAACAAACCAACAAGGTCTCTGGCCAGAGATATTAAACCAATACTCTTTGAGAGTCACAATAGAAAATAAACAATAAATTCCCCAAAACAAGATAGTAAATTGCCCCGGTATACCCAGAAACTTAATCCATTCAACAAATAAAAGTTAACTAATACGCTCAGTCTCACATGCACACGCACACCCACACACACGATGTACCGGATCAGCTGCAGGAAACCAGTCGATCGGCCAGACGACAGAACCCAACACCAAGCCGGTGAGGCGGTAGAAGCCGCGGGGGAGCGGCCGCAAAATAGCAGCAGCGAAGCAGCAGCAGCGAGCCGTAACAGCGAAGCAGTAGCAGCGAAGCAGTAACAGCGAAGCAGTAGCAGCGAGCCGCAGCAGCGAAGCAGCGGTAGCCACAATTAATCAGTGCTCGCCTTACTCAGTTCAGCGTCCCACTAAAAGTCCGGTTCAGTCCGGCTACATAGCGTCCCGTCCAAAGAGGGAGAGGAGTGAAGAATCGGCGTAGCGGGGGGGGACAGCCACCACACGGCAAAATGATCAGCTGACTGTTAGAGGGAGAGGGGCGAAAGGAAGACTTGGCCACCTGGCTAACAGCAAGTTAAAAGGTAAATGGTAAAAGTTCATCGTAACTCACCGATGCGCTGATCGACGGCAGTTATCAATATATCACCCGGGCTGCGACGGAGATGCCGGCTCTATTAAAGATTTACATTTAAGTTCAGTGAAACGCTCCCGACCATACACAAGCAGCACACTAAGGTGCACCTACCTGTGCTCGGATGCAAGCAGCACACACAGCGACCCGGAGGTGGACGGGCTGAAGAGGCAGGAAGCGAGAGAGGTCAAGGAGAGGGGCGTGACCTACTTTTATCCCCTCTGCTCGAAAAGCGATTGGCAAATAGGCCAGGGAGGGCGTGACGCATAAAAACCCTATGCTCGAGGTGGCAGCGATGTCTCATACCACTACATGTACATTACACGTGAACATATATACACGTGAACAACTATACATACATATAGTACACGTGTGTGTGTGTGTGTGTGTGTGTATACTATATGTATGTATATATGTTCACTCTTCCTTGTATTAGTTTATGGCAGTGTTTCTCAAACTTTTTCAAACCAAGGACCACTTTGTCAAAAAAAAAAATTTCAGGGACCACCTGACCCCGTCTTCAGCCACCTATCCATCATTGTTTCCCATCCTCTCCGTGCCTTGTTTTAGTTAAAGTTCACAGCTTTTGCTGCTCTTTTCCTTGCTTTCTTTTCCTTACTTACTGACGTGACAGCGGAATGATTTTGTCTATAGGAGACGCCGTGGTTGCTTAGGCAACAATTTGGGCACTGCTAATTCAGATTTATCTTCATATATCCATTATACATATTTTTAAAAAATATTTGTCTGCATTTTTGTTCAGAGAACAAATTCGCTTTACACTTCAAATAATGTTAGGTAGGACTAGGGCTGATATGGCCTGTAACCAATATCTCGATATTTTTAAGCTATATCGCGATACACGATATATATTTCGATATTTTTGTTGTTGTTGTTTTATATTGTTTATTTCTAATAAATATTGTCATTATTTCCATGATAGCATTGTAATTGCTCAGAATCAACGTAGAACAGTAGATTTACACTTGCTGTGAGACACACCTCTTTTATAGCATTTTAACACTTGTCATATTTTTTATGAATTTTTAATACATTTCATGATGTAAATATGAGCTTTAAAGCTCAATAGCTTCCAGGTCCTGTGACCTATTGGCTCAAAATCAGTGTAGAACAGTCGAGCTACACCTGCTTTACGACACACACTCTTTTTTTATAGCATTTTAACACTTGTCATATTTTTAATGAATTTTTAATATATTTCATAATGTACATATGAGCATTGAAGCAGTGCAGAATCATACTTGGCATATGAGACACTTTTTTAAATCAAATTTTAACCATTCTTCATATTTAATAAATAAACGTTTAATACATTTAACACACACGTTTTATTTTGAAAACCGGAAGTGTCCACACGCTGCAGTAAGCTAGCGCTGACTTTCCGGTTTTCTCAAAGTATTTGACATAAAGTCGCAATAAGGGCGCACTTGAAAATATTGGAGCAGCTGACGTGACCACGCGAAAACGAGAGACGTGACCACGCGAAAACGAGAGACGGCGTGACCGCAGCTGTTTTTCTTCAGAACCAAGTCGTCCGTCTCCATCTTTGATTACCTCACTTGGACTCTTGGCTTCACCTCTCCTCACTTGATACAGAAAGTACGCATGCGCGCAGGGGATTTTTCTGGGTGGGCGGGGCAGTGTGCTGCGTGCTGTGAGCAGCAGGAGTGAGTGACAGGCGAATCCCCGGAGAATTAAATGCAGACGGCTTAAAACATTTACATGACAAGTACTCGATGGTCGCGATATAGTCATTTCATACATCTCACGTAGAACAAGCCGCGATATATCTAGTATCCCTAGGTAGGACTCCACAAACTTGTGTGGGAAATTCGAATATTTTAAGAGATCCTCTCACGGACCACTTGGTCCGCGGACCACACTTTGAGTAACACTGGTTTATGGGCAGATGTGCCTTATCCAATATGGCGGCGGCGTCGACGTACGATTCAGCGCTCAATGCGGCGTCTATGTATATATGTCTATGCACAACGTTACTGCTGCAGCTGCTGAACAGGTCCGTGAAAGGAGCTTCAACTACTGGATAAACCTGTGAAATCCGTCGGAGGTATGGTAATTTAATGTTTATTTATATCGTAGTTCCCTCTGAATGTGTAGGAAAACTCTATCTAGCCCTAAGTAGCAGCTAAGTAGAGTTTTGTTTTACATAACATTGCTTTATAGTATGTACTTTGTTTGGAGTTAATATTTACTTGGTTTATGTTACAATTGTTTATGCACATTTTTAGTTACTTTATGAAAAAGCATTGTTTTAATATTATATTGTTTTTAATACATTTATGCTGAATCAAAGTCAATGTTTCAGTGTATATCTTCATCAGGGACATGAATACTGTCTGGGCTGAAAACCACTTTTTGCACATTTTCAAAGATCACAAGGCATCTTATAGAATGCTACTATTCAGTAACCATCATGCTTACTTTACTAATTTAAATGCCATATTGTGATTAACTATAAAAAAAAACACATCTGGCAAAGAACAAATCAAAAAAGTTTTGGTTTATTCTGTTTCCTTGATTGCTGTGTTTTAATATAGCCACAAGATGTCGTTTCAATTAGTAAAGCAAACAGGTAACAATACAGGTGACAGATGATGAGCTGATGGCTGATAATGTTATTCTATAGGGTGAGTTAAGAGCAGATTTTTCTAATCTAATTTGTGAAGAGATGAGGACTTTAATCCACTACAAGGAAATGGCTCTTAGAAAATGTGTACCCTATCCCGAACACATTTTACTAAATAACCAGATATACTTGAGGAATATAAATGTACCAGAATAGACACCTTTATTTAACACTTATGAGACAGGACATTATGGGAGACAGAGGGTATGTGACATGCAGAAAAGGACTGGGATTTGAACTGTGGTCGGCTGAGTAAATGGCATTAAACTAGAGTGACCATATTTGGGTAGTTGAAAAAGAGAACACCTTTTTTGTACCATCGCTTCCCGCAGACGAAGATTTTCTCGTGCGCACCTGGATGCGCCGTGCGCCCCGATCAGTCTGTCCGGCGCCCCCTCTACCTCGTCAACCCCCGTGACTAATTTGAGAGCGACACAGAGAAACCTGGAATGGAGTAAAACGAAACGGAGTGGAATTCTATTGGCAATACATTGTGTTTTGAGACATTCGCACGAAATCCCAGACGATTTTGAAAATCCCCCCGGACATTTTTTTAGGTCCCAAAAGTAGGACATGTCCGGGGAAAAGAGGACGTCTGGTCACCCTAATTAAACTCCACTATGCCATGGCCACCCCACACTAGCTTTGTGTCCCATCCTGGCCACCCCGGTAAAAATGTCCTGGATACGCCACTGCTGCATTGGGGGTTCAGTGTCCTGCCAAGCACAAGCTTAACAGGCGTGGCCTCATATTTCTA
Organism: Collichthys lucidus; assembly: GCA_004119915.2. Classification (NCBI taxonomy): domain Eukaryota; kingdom Metazoa; phylum Chordata; class Actinopteri; family Sciaenidae; genus Collichthys; species Collichthys lucidus. Next base: position 25,297,815 of record CM014084.1, read on the forward strand.
CAGATGGCAGGGACTCTTCTCTGGCTAGAAGGTTGCAGGTTTGTTTCCCTCCATAGCCAACCTTGAACATGACTGTCAGTAATGTGCATATGATACATATATGCACATTACATTGGTTTTCATGCCTCTGGACAGATATGCTCTTGCCATGTACAGTATAGTGTGGTTCAGGATTTTCAGGAATATGTACAATCTTTGGTTGATGGACGTTAAAAGATTAGCCTCTCATTGTGGCCATTGGAGGATTTATTAACAAATGATTTATATGTAGGATTTTCTTTTAAATGTGGGCTTAAAGTGTCAAAAGAAAGTTTAATATCACATAAGAGAATTCCTATTCAACACATTTTATTTCTTAAAATAAATTTGCTGTTTAGGCTTGTCTGGGTGTTTAAATTATTATTTTTTGTGTGTTTACCATTTACAAAGCCTGTTTTTCCTCCAAGTAAGATATGTGGCAAATGACCTTTGTTCCTCCTGTAATCAGTGTGAAGCAGGTAATGTTTTTTTTTCTTGATTTTCGAAATTGGAGGAAAGAAATAGCTCCCAGCCTAATCTCCATCATGCTGTGAAACCAAATCCAACAACAACTGAACACTATGAAAAGCCACTGTCTCCCACCAGAATGATTCACTTTGAATGTGTTTTTGGTCAAATAATCCATTTCAGGTATCAATCTAATTGATGTTTATACATAACATAACATAATCTGAAGTATTTTTGTAAAAGACCAACACAGTTTCAACACAATGGTGAATGAAAGTATCATCTTGTGCAATGAAATTTAAGCAATTACACACAAGCTCTCAGAGAGCTTCTTTTGTTTTGTGATTCGATTTACAAGCAGAACACAAGCAGAAAATATGAAGAAGACCTGAAATGATAATGTTGCTGGTTTAATGTCAGGATGTTCCCGGGAGAGAGTAAGCTTTGAAGACAATGGTACTGTGATCACAAAGTCATCAGACATCAGAAAAGTGATCAGTGACCATTGGTGTCCATGAATAAACATGGCACATGAAACCCCACTGTGAAAATACAAAAACATTTAAGTTGTAGATAAAATGACGTCCCCCTGCGGACCTTCCCAACAGACAGGTTGGATTGCATGTCGTCACAAACACACATGCAAATACAGTGGTCCCTCGTTTATCACGGAGGATACGTTCTAAAAATAACCTGCAGTAGATGAAATCCGCAAAGTAATCAGCTTTATTTTTTACAATTATTATACATGTTTTAAGGCCGTAAAACCCCTAACCACACACTTTTATACACTTTTCTCAGACAGGCATTAACAATTTCTGACATTTCTGTCTTATTTAAACAGTTCTCCCTTAGCCAATCAGGACGCCGAACACAATGCGCGTTCATACTGTACAGTACGCTGTAAAAAAAAAAAAGTATGCAAAAAACACACAAAAAAAACTGCGAAACAGCGAGACCGCGAAAAGTGAACTGTGTTATAGTGAGGGACAACTGTACACATTTTTATATAAATAGGTATAAAACAATGTCCAGTATTTCTTTTGCACCAGATTAAATGGAAATGGTCTGTACTTATGTAGCGCCTTTCTAGTCTTCTGACCACTCAAAGCGCTCTACACTACATATCTCATTCACCCCATTCATACACTGATGGCATTGGCTACCATGCAAGGTGTCAACTGGACACTTCAACATGCAGACCGGAGGAGCCGGGGATCGAACCGCCGATCATCTCATTAGTCGACGACCCGCTCTGCCAGCCACAGCCGCCCAAGATTAGAAGAGTAGAGGAGAGAATGATAGAGAGATGATATAGAAGCAAAGACAACACAATGAAACTGAAACACACACAGAATCACAGTGCAGACTGTCAGTAAAAGCTTTACTTTGTGCATGTAGCCTGTAGAGATTACTTGGTCAGTTCGGAAAAGATCTAGGTTAAGAAAAAACAGTGTTCACTGTTGGAGGTAGATGGGATGATAATTGTACTCTCTGGTTATTTACAGATTCAGTTCAAGGTGGGAATGCTCCTCACCAATCTGTCTAAGAGGTGCAAAGACAAAAACGAGGCTCATTCTTCTGCTTCTGAGTCTGCAGCAGGGGTAGTAACAGAGCAATGAATCAACGCCTAGGTAAAAAGGGTGAGGTTGAGGTTAGAGTAAGGATGAGCAAGAGGCAGTAAATGACCATAGGTGCAAAAATAAGACCTGATTCAAACCAAATTCGGTGCTGCAGTTTTTCCATTTATTCAAACAACGGTGCTGTGTTTTGGTCATGGCAGTGCAGAAAACTTTCGGAGTGGTCAATCACACTGGTCAAACCCCTGCACACTCACCCTGAAATGTCACTAAAACTGAGACTATCCACACAGTAAAAAAAAAAGCCAAACCATGACGGTAAAAGACCATAAAATATACCTTGAAGTGTGTGTGTGTTTTTCTGTATGCAGTTAAATAGTCATATTTCAAAGCCTTTATTTATATGCAATTTTAAGGGAATTAACACAGAATAAAGTAATATTTTATATTAGAGACAGTTAATTATCCTGTAAAACATTGCATATTTTAGTCTTTTGCTGTCATGGTTTGGCTTTTTTTTTCACTATAAAATCAACTGACATTTTAAAATATGTAAAAAAAAACACCAATATTTTACGTGAAATCATTACATTACATTACATTACATTGCATTTAGCAGACGCTTTTATCCAAAGCGACTTACAAATCAACAGTGCTAATATCTCTTTGATGTAATATTAGAAAATGTTATACTATATTTATTATAGTAAAAAACTGGCAGCCTCAGCTGCCAGTTTTTTACTTTAAAAACAATTTTTTTAATGTTTTTACAGTGCAGGTGCAGTCAATGAACTAAAATGACACTCTCCCTGTCGTGTTCTGTCGTGGTTTGTTTCATACGCACTCTAGGTAAGTGTCTGGCTCGCAGTCAAGATGCTTCTGGAACTGTGGCATTCTATCTTAAATCTCAGACGGATGGCCTTGTTTGGTTCAGTGTAAAAAAGCAAAGTTGGCGTTATGGCAGGAATTCTTTACGGCATTATTGAGGGATCTCTGTATAAAAAGAGCTACAGTATGGAACTTTGTATACCCAGCCAGTCATCTTGACTTTTTAACTGTTTTGTTGTCTTGAAGCCATTTTTTATTCCTGTAAAGAAAAAAACAATCACCCGTCCGCAGAGATGGTGGCATATTTCTCAAAAGGCACTATGCCTGTAAAATACATTTTATCTATTAAAGAGACATTCAGCATTCAATTTTGTTAGTTTCTGAGACACATACTGGAAAAAAATGTTTTTTAAGGAAGATTATATGTTTTTCTGTGCTGATTTGTTATGTAAAAAAAATAAATAGAAAAGTTTCATCATAGACATCATAGTTGCGTATTCCTAATTCATTTTCTTTGTTCCACAACATCAGCTCTTTCATGCAAGATTTCACTCCAACTGAACTTTGCCCTTCATTTCAATGTCCATTATTATATTTCACTTTTAAGGTATTTGATTTATCAACATAAAACAGGAGCAATCACTAACTAGGCCCATCATTGGGGAACCTTTAATAAAACTGTGTCTGATACACGATTATGCATGGCAAGCATCATAGAACCTTGTTTCACATAGGGCAGACACCTTATCATTAGTGGAAAGACAGCAAATTCCTGCTGAAGTGAGAAGAAATTTGGGGATTGAAGCACTGGGAGTGGAAAAGACAGTACAAACCATGTGTTATCATGAGTAACATAAGATCTCTTCCCAACATGGAGGATGGAGAGTGTAGCATCAGAGAGATAGGGCTGAAAGAGCTCACGTAGGACTCGCTGGTAACTCTGGATGGCTTCCAACTTGTGAGAGTGGACAGCTAAAGGCAGAAATACAGCTCAAGACAGACAGGAAAGCGGGGAGAGAGAGGGAGAACAACACACAGCAAAGGAAACCTACGTGGACCTACCTGGTCTGATTATGAGAGCTGCTTCATCCCACTTTGGATGGAGCAGCTCTCATATCTAGAAATATGGCCAAGTTTATTAGCTGACCCAAACCATGTCGACAACCCAGAGTGAGACCAGGAAGCAGAGCTGCAATCTTACACACTTCTCTGCGCCTCCATTAAAGCAGCTGCCCACCCAGTTCTTTAGTATAGAGACTGTGTCTGTCCACCTACATTATTTAAAGATAAAACAAACAGAAGTTTGTTCATCATAAAAACTTAATAAAAATTAAATCAACATCTCCAACAGTCCGAAATAAGAGAATTAAATGTGGACTCTTGAATATCAGGTCTTTGTCATCTAAAGCTGTCTTAGTCAATGAATTAATATCTGATTATGATATTGATTTGTTCTGTCTCACTGAAACCTGGCTGCAGGAGGATGAATATGTTAGCTTAAATGAATCCACTCCTCCGAGTCATTATAATACTCATGTTCCTCGAAGTACTGGTCGAGGTGGTGGAGTTGGAGCTATATTTGACTCAAGTCTATTAATAAATCCTAAACCTAAACTAAATTATAATTCATTTGGAAGTCTTGTTCTTAGCCTCACTCACCCAACCTGGAAAACTTGGCAGCCAATTTTATTTGTTACAGTATATCGAGCTCCAGGTCCTTATTCTGAATTTTTATCTGAATTTGCAGAATTTTCATCAGGCTTGATCCTTAAAACAGATAAAGTAATTATTGTAGGTGATTTTAACATTCATGTGGACAACCACAATGATAGTCTTAGTACTGCGTTTATCTCTCTATTAGACTCAATTGGCTTTTGTCAAAGTGTAAATAAACCGACTCATTGTCTGAACCACACTTTTGATCTTGTTCTTTCATATTGCATTGAAATTGATAATCTAATAGTCTTTCCAAGCATGCCTTAAGGATATAAAATTGTATGACCTATAATTTTCTGATGTTAAATTCAGACAAAACTGAAATTCTTGTAATTGGACCGAAACACCTCAGAAACTCTCTTTCTTTTACTTAGTTACTTAGTTACTTTAGATGGGATCACCCTGGCCTCCAGCTCCACTGTAAAGAATCTTGGAGTTGTTTTTGATCAGGATTTGTCCTTTAATGTCCCTATAAAACAAATTTCGAGGACTGCATTCTTCCACTTACGTAACATCGCTAAAATCAGTCACATTGTCTCTCAAGCGGATGCAGAAAAACTAGTCCACGCATTTGTTACTTCAAGGCAGGACTATTGTAACTCTTTGTTATCAGGCTGCTCTAATAAGTCTCTAATAAGGACTTTGCAGTTAATCCAAAATGCTGCTGCACGTGTTCTGTCAGGAACCAAGATCAGAGGTCACATCTCTCCCATTTTGCCTTCCTTGCATTAGCTACCTATTAAATCTAGAACAGAATCTGTGGAACAAACTACTATTCTCGGTTCGGGAGGCAGACACGGTCAACACTTTTAAGAGTAGACTTAAGACTTTCCTTTTTGATAAAGCCTATAGTTAGGGCTGGCTCAGGTCATCCCTTAGTTATGCTGCCATAGGATTAGACTGCCGGAGGACTCCACTCCCCAGGGTTATGCCTAGCCAGGCACGGTATTGGTTGAAGATGCAGTCACATCTCCCTTACCGAAAACCCTCTCTTTCTTTCTTTCTTTCTTTCTTTCTTTCTTTCTTTCTTTCTTTCTTTCTTTCTTTCTTTCTTTCTTTCTTTTTTTTCTCTCTTTTTCTCTCTCTCTCTTTCTCTCTCTCTCTCTTTCTCCATCTGTGGACATGTCTCATCAATGCATGTTACTAACCAAACTTCCCTGGAGTTTCTGTGCTCTGTCGCCCAGCAGGTTTTTGTGGATCATGGCTGCTGCTGTGATCCTGCACGACGTCCACTACATATATTACTACTGTCATTATTACTACCATATCTGTTACTGTAATCATTTTATCATTAATTGGGATTCATTGTCATTTTCTCAGTCATTGTAATTGTACAATATGTTTGTGTTGATTTGTTCCGTACACGTGACATCCATTGCACGTCTGTCCGTCCTGGGAGAGGGATCCCTCCTCTGTGGCTCTTCCTGAGGTTTCTTCCACATTTTCTCCCTGTTAAAGGTTTTTTGTAGGCAAGTTTTTCCTCACTCGAACCGAGGGTCTAAGGACAGAGGGTGTCACTCCCTGTACAGATTGTAAAGCCCTCAGAGGCAAATGTACTTTGTGACTTTGGGCTATACAAATAAAATTGATTTGATCTGATTTGTATGGAACGTGTACTTCCATAACTTTTGCTATAATTTGGCTTAGTATAAACAAAATCTAACTGAATTATTCCTAGCTATGTACTTGCTTATGTCCAAAGAGAGATTGGTAGTGTGGTGAAGTCTTTAGTTAGCAAATTATGGACTGTGCCTTTAAGTTAAAGTTTGCATATCAAGATGAAACAGTTCTTTTTTCCCTCAGCAGATTTCACAAAAAACAGTTATAAAACATGTGATTCATTTGAGGCAAACCTTTTACTGACACACTTGGTATTTCTCATCTCATTATTGGGGCTGATTATAATTCATAGGCCATATTAAATGTCAGAGAAAGACCAGGGATTGTTATGCAAATTTTAAGCATGTTCTTTTATTGAGAATTACTTTTTCTCACCCCCCTTCACTTGGTCCAAAAGAAAAAGAAATAAAAAATAAAAAAAAGAAAGAAAACAAATGTTAGTTACAATTTAATAGATGTGAAAACCTCATTTGAATGAATCCATGTCAGCACGACAGTTTCTGATTGTTCAACCTAATTATCTTTTAAGTAATCAGCTATAAGAATGGAATAGATTAAAAAAAAAATCACGTCATGAAATGTGTTTGCTACGATCAGCCTTTCACTGTCAACCCTTAATGGAAACATTCAACACATTGATTGTTCTCTGGTCTAGCAATTGGCTTTAAATGAAACACAATGCAAGATCTAGCTTTCTTGTTCTCTTTCAAAACATAGAGCAGCAATGTGGTTGCCAACGTAGCAACTATTGGCTGACTGGAAGAACTGTAATTGTTGTGACCATTTTCAGTTACAGATACTGTAGTGTAGAGACAGTTGATCAGTAAAACAGCTTTCAAAACATAAAGTACTCTACAGTCTGATTAGAACCTTGATATATGAGAATGACGAGAAAGACACATTTCTGCTATCTTTGTGAACAGATATCTGCATTTAAATGGAGATAACATAAAAGTTAAGAAAACGCTAAATCCTCATCAGATGATAGCCGATAAGAGGCAGAACACATTGTAATTGAAATCTCCAAGCCCATCAGCTATTGTCTTATAATGTTTTAGCATTTATATACTGATAATGCATTTATAGAAGTTACCATTCTTGCATTTCCAGTTCCTAGTTGGATGGTAAACAATGACAGGGACTGAGAGGAGTCTTGGCCTGCACATCAGTTATCTGTTATGCGGATTGCTACTGGCTACAGCTGAAGCCCTGAAACCTCAGCCATGACCAAACCATACTGTTGTCAGATGAGAAAAATCTACCAGTGAGAATCCAGTCATGAGTCAGCCCGAAATGAGAAGCCTCTACTGTCTACCTCCGTCAAGGACCATTGTTTGACAAATGTTGAGTGGTAAATCTGCCACTGTTAACTGTTTTGTTTTTTGTTTTGTTTTTACTTTTAATGTAAGCTCCTTAAGACGTTGAGATACATTTGTTGGATGAAGGGAATTCCTATCAAAGCAGGTTTTATGTGACATTTAGGCAGTTGTACCCTCTTTGCAAATTTGGTATTTCTTTGACTTGTCGTGTTTCAGAGTTCATTGGATAAACACATTTCTAAATAATTAAGGCTGTAGAAATTGGAAGGTAGTGATGAGCAATCTGCTGCTGATCTGAAGTTTGATTAAAAGTAAGGCAGAGAGCTAATTCATTGGCCTTTAATTTCAATGGCAGGCTCATTACCCTTCAGGGAGGCACAGAGAAGTCACAGAGGTGTTTGGCTTCCTTAGGGGAGGCGGTGGAGAATAATAATGCTCTTTTGGTATGTTTCTTTGGCACTTTCTCTGCATCATTATACAAACTTAATAGAGCCCAGATGAACAACGAGGGCTATGGTTGATTTCCATTCAGTATAGTCACTGTAAAGGTCTTATTTCATGCTGTTACACAACCAGCTGCCTCATATAATGGCCGAGGTGGGGACAAACAGCAAAATGAAGCTCATGGACAAATTTTACGATTTCATCAAAGAGTGATTTAGCTCTGTGTGGCTGTAAAGACCTGTTAAACAAATACAATGCCTGCAAGTAGCATCTGGCACATTAAAACTGACCTCCACATAAGCCTGCTCTGGACTGATGCACTAACAGGTATTGGGAAATAAGTAAACTGATTTAAGCAGCAATTTAACACCTTTTTATGAACTTTGCTATATACTATTGTTAGTAATGAAAGAGAATTGAACTATTTCTCTTTCCTTTGAATTTTATTTCTCAGATGAAGCTCATATTTTTCTCCATTTACTGCAATCTTCATAGACTAAACACTAAAATGCTGAAATACTGTCATGGTCCTAATGTTTGTAAATGACAGAAAGTTGAAGAAGATCCAGTTAAGTGTGAATAGAAAACCAATTTATGCAACATTCCATACTTGTAAGATAATTTATCTAGTTGAATCTAATCTAATCTAATTATCCACTTGTTATTTCTATTCTTTATAACAAACACTAATCTTACAGCTGTCTTGTCTTCAAATTGCTCTTAGATTTGTGATGATGACAGCAATTAGCAAACAGGACAGATGTTGAAATGTGTATGCAATGCCCATGTTTAAAAGCATTATCCAACTCATCCTCGACCAGATGTTGACTCCTCTATCTTCATTTGGACCACAGGGGAGCTTAATCACTTTGTGTTGACAAAAGATCACATAGTATATACATACATCTCAATTTTTTTAAATTAAATTAATCCAATATGCAATGAGCTGGACTTTTTCAGGGGACTTGCCTTCCACTTTCCATCAACAAATGATTGTGACAAACACCTTTTGAGCACAAGGATCTATCCTGAAGTAGATGTCCACACACTACATACAGTACAAGTTGTTAATAACATGCTCTTTGGTCAACTTAATGGTGTCTGATGTCAATAGTGCAAACTGTTTCATATGAGTTTGTCCGATAGTTTGTCTTGTGTACCATTGTGTGTACATGCTGGGTATGTTTAGCACATCTTATGAAAAGTATCATCAGATCATCACAGCCTGCTGAATCCTGAAAACAAAAAAAAGGGTAAGCTGCTATCATCATTTCACAAACCTTTTCAGAATGTTTTATTTATTTATCACTCACAGCCCATATGCTTGAAAGCCAAGGTCATCTGGTGACTGTGACTTGCATTCAGTTTTGGGTATTACCAATGATTTAAAATTGGACACAGGAAAACAGGATGTGTTCATCTTGGTGTTGGTTATATATGTGTATACACAGCTCCTAACAGATGCCTGTTTGTCTGTCTGTTAGAAATGCATGTCACTTGCAAGCTGTTTGTTCCATGTTTGGAAAATGTCAGGCTTAAATATCACGCTGTCATAGGTCTGTATGAATTTCTATCTAGTTCTACCATCAGTCCCCACATTAATGAGTTTCCCGATGTTCACCGAATTCACCCATGGCGATATTATATGACTGATTGGAAGTTGTTTGTGAATTAACATATACAGGCAGACCAAGAACACCTGGGGCCATGTATCTGTAGAGAAGCATGAGAGGAAATTGTACGTCAGAAAGAGAGAGAGAGACTAAATATCAAGTTATCTTTATACTCTCTATATAATTTAAATCACTGGAAATAAGTGAGTATAGTTTTGTCTGCTTGCACACACAGTACATATATATTCTGAATTTGAGTCTGACATGAAGTAAATAAGAGATCATCTGATTCTGGTGCTTGAATCTTAGTGTATTTGTAGTGAACCCAAAGAATGTGTCACCAATTGAAGGAAATTAACCGTGTTAGTGTTTGCAGAGTGAAGGTAATTCTCTGGTGTTGTTTGTTGTACAGACAGTTTATTTTTTTATGTACATTGTGGGAAAAAATGGGAATGTTGGGAGGGAGAACTTTTGGGGCCAGGACTGTTGCCACCTGGGTGGTCTCAGGTGTAGACATCCGCCCACTCGCCAGACGTGATTTGAACGGTGCACGTACGGCTCCATGTTTTCATTGTTCCTTGTTCCGTCTGTTTCCACAGACAACTGTATTTGTGTCGAGGTCCCACACTTGGGATCCGTAACATATTACCTATCAAAACATGAACAGGCACACTGGGTCCGTGTCACTGTTATTGTAACCTGGAAACGGCAGATTTCAGCAAGTACTAATTGTATTTTGCACACAGTGACCGTAATCAGTTAAGCTAACTGGACATGCTGTGCCTTTTACAGTCCAGGGAAAACAGAGGCAGATGTCGTAGCTGTGCAGTAGGGAAATGTATCACAGCTGGTCTAGGGCTCGCAGCCAATGTCGTGTGTGAACAGGTGGATAGAGGAAGGCAGAGGGTGACCTGGAAGGTGTTTAGGGATGTGGTAGAAGTGAATCAGGATTGATAGTAGATGGTGAACGGGGTTATGAGTCTACGTCTTGACACTGATGTCCCTCATCTGTCATAATCTTATCATATTCTGCCTTTGTTTTTACTTCACAGCACTTCACAATGATTATCTCCACACTTGCCCTTCAGATCACACTTGTACTGTATGTGCTGAGGGTGGGGACCGTGTTAATAATATAGTAAACTGAATTACAGGATGTCTTTTCCCCCCTCTCCATCTGTTCTCAGAGTTACAGTATGTGTCATTTCTTAGTAAATCCACCACATCCCCAAATCAATGAAAAACAATAAAGCTGATATATAAAGATGGAAATTCATAAACAAAATAAGGTTTGATGACAAAGCAAAACAGAGCTTACATTTTTATGATGTTTTCTCAATTCTCTGTGCGTTTACATTGGGGGCAGTGGAGTCTGATGAGTCAGTATTAATGTAGACACACTGTCGCATTGTCTTATTCAATCTCCACTCCCCACCATTTGGAGTATTGTGTATGGGCTGGCACTTAATATGGTAAATCCTCCATGCAAGCAGACAAACTGAGGCAGATTGGACTGGGGGAGGGTGCCTGGAATAAGTTCTTTTTTCTCTTTTTTATGTTTATGTTTTAGCATATACTAAAGAGGTGAATGTAGAACATAAGGGAGAAGAGTATGACATGCAAGAGTGATCCACAAACTGGGGATGTTACAATTACATAGCATGTACCCTTAAACACTGGGTTGGGTGGCAAGGATTTTTTGTTGCAATTCAGGTGGACCCTATAATATCATGTTTACCAGTATACCGGTTATATAGTTCCTCATTATACTGCAATAAAATGCATTATTGACATGTAACCTGGTGAACCACCAATGGACACTTAACCTTTATCAGTCATTTCCTATGCAGCTCATAATGGCAAAGCCATTACTAATTGATTAGGACATGAAGGATTGGATTGCATGGTGGCACTGACATTTTTTTTTTTCCATGTGGCAGCAGGCAAATTCCCTGTGGTAGGGTTCTCCCATCATGACCGTAGATATTAGCAGTCTGTTTGCATGTATGCCATGTTTCTCAGTGGCTTTGTTCTTTATACCCGCAAGCCATGTCACTTGCAAGCTAGAGTCACTATAACACGAGAAAGCAATTTGAAGGTAGTTAGAAATCAGCCAATTGAAAAGGTGTTGGACTACTTTCTGCTTAAACCTGTCAACACCTCTTAGATTTTCACATGTTTCGTGACGTTGTAGCCCCTTTTGGGAGCTTAAAAGTACCTCACATGCAGAACATATTGTGTTAGACTGTTACCCTCTCTAGTGGACTGCTACCATTGTATGGAGAAGCTCGAATGTGGGATATTGTGCATTTACCATGATGTCACCATGATTACATCTAGATATTTTATTCATAGAACTTGAGAGCCGGTGTGTCTCAGCACCAGTCCCAGAACTTACATCTAATGTGTATGTTGTTTGTAAGGTAAGTGAGGTTTTCCAATTCGTGGCAGTGCCTGCAGCCATCTTGTGTAACAGTCTGTAAAAGCGAAAGACAATGAGTCAGGCCGCCCGCAATCTAGTTGCATGATAAATAAACTTGCAAATGCGTGCCGAAATCCTCCCGAAAAAGTTTGCTCAATTTTTAACCATTTTCTTTAAAGTTTCGCCGTGTGTCCGCTGTGTGAGTAACGTGCCCAAAGCTGACAATGTGTCACGGATCATAAAATACGTTCAATACTAAACCAAATATTCACCCTGCATTGGTCTATATATGCGGGTGATGCTTATTGTATCTAAACAATATATGAAGAGCTTTTCAGTTCATGAAATCCCTGTAGCCGCAGCAGCTTCTCCAGTCTCGGAGAAGTGACGCGTCAGAGCGCAGTGCCATTACGCACGGCCATTCACTATGTTTTACCTTCATTAAATCACCTGAAAACTATATCAAGCTAACCATACAGTGTCTTGGGCCCTTTCTTGTGTATGGATGGAGATTGTACACTGGGTCAGGGTCGGCCCTGGAATTTTTTCCTCTGGACCGGCCTACCACTGGACCCTTCTGGTGTTTAGCTCAGTAGCTTAAGCAACCGCTCCTCATGCAAAGGCCCCCTGCGGGGCGCAGGTTAAACTCCCGACCTGTGCAGCCCTTTTCCGCATCTTAACTCGGATTTTCTCTGCTCCTTTTCTGAACTTCTGAACCTGCCATTATGAGGCAAATATTAACCGATATTAGTCAGTGCAACCCAAAGCCTATTTCAAATGGATGCAAATGGGCCGCGAGTCCATTTTGGGCTGCTGGGCAAATGTTGCAAAAGCTACAAAATAACAAATACATACATACAAAAAAAACATCGGAGGCCACCGGCCGAGATGGACCGGCCCATCTGGCAGTTGCTCGGTAGCACAGACTGCCAGTCCGAGCCTGCACTGGGTGTTGTGGGGCACTCCTGTGAGGTTGAAGGCATCCTGAGATGGCCTGATAAACAGCTGCCTGGCCTGTTTTATGTCTGCCACGATTAAAAGAAAAACGGTATTGATCAGGGGTATCGGGGGGATTTTGGCCCGTACACGCAGTGTTAATGATGTCCTCATAGTTTAATATTGCTGCAACGAGATTGTGAGCGGACTGACTCGTTGTCACTCACTTTTAGCTATAGCATCCACACGTTACACAAGATGCCGTGAAGTCTGACGTCAGTCAAGTTTCAATGAATATATTCAAAGTTTCATTCCATATATTCAAGGTTTCATTCAATATATTCAGACTTCATTCAATATATTCAAGGTTTCGTTCAATATATTCAGACTTCATTCAATATATTCAAAGTTTCATTCCATATATGCAAGGTTTCATATATTCAGACTTCATTCAATATATTCAAGGTTCACTCCATATATTCAAGGTTTCATTCAATATATTCAGACTTCATTCAATATATTTAAGGTTCACTCCATATATTCAAAGTTCATTCAATATATTCAAGGTTTTATTCAATATATTCATATTTCATTCAATATATTTAAGGTTCACTCCATATATATCTATATATATATATATAATTGAAATACCCCAATTCCCAAAAGGTTGGGACACTGTGTAAAATGTAAATAAACCTAGAATGCAAAGATTTGCAAATCTTACAAACCCATATTGCATTATTATAGATCATAAACAACATATCGTGTTAAAACTGAGACAGTAACAGGACTGGGTATAAAGGAAGCATTTCAGAGAGGCAGAGCTTCTCAGATGTAAATATGGGCAAAGATTCACCAATCTGCCCCACAACCACATCTAAAAATTGTGTAACAATTTCAGACGAATGTTCCTCAACGTAAAATTGCAAACACTTTGAAGATCCAACCATCTACAGTGTAAAATATCATTAATGTGCGCAAAGGACAAGGTCAAAGGTCAAAATTGGATGCTCGTGATCTTTGGGCTCTCAGGTGGCACTGCATATAAAACAGGCATGATTCTCGACTGGAATGAAATCACTACACGGGCTCAGGAACACTTCCAGAAACAGAGATGTATAAAGTAATGGAGTAAAGAAGTGGAGTAGAAGAAGTGCTATATCAAAAAAACTGACTTGAGTAGAAGTTGAAGTGTTCTTTAAACACCATAATTTAGTAAAAGTACTAAAGTATTCAAAATGTTTTGTACTTAAATATTGCAAGTAGAAGTATGTAAAAAATGCTATTTAAGTACTGGAAGTAAAAGTACAAATAAAAGTAAAAGTAGAAGTACTGTTGTTTATATTGTTTCAAATATTTATTAAGGCACAATTTCTAATGTTACAGTGTTACAATGTTCATGGTAGAGTTCTGTGATTTCCCATGGTCTGTGAATGCGTCTGAATGAATGCGAGAGCGAGGGGGCGGGGCAGCAGGTGAGAGAGCGCGCCTGGGTGAGTCAGGTGTATGACGTACGGCGCACGAGCGAGGTTGATGTGAGAACGTGACTGTTATGTTGGTTTTTTGGCGTGGTTCCGGTCGACAGTCACCGAGTCCTGGAACCAAACCGTTCAGCAATAAATGCAGTTTGTTCAATATCGCCTCGTCATTCATCACGTGTCCGACTGGACGCTACAATAGTAACGAGTAACGGTTCAGCACATGAAAAATGTATCGGAGTAAAAGTATTACATTCATCAAAAATATGTAGTGCAGTAAAAGTGGAAGTTGGGGAAAAAATAATACTCCAAAAAAGTACAGATACTGCATTTTAGTACTTAAGTACAGTACTTAAGTACTTCGTTACTATACATCTCTGTCCAGAAATCACTGTCTATGAACACAGATCATTGTGCAATCCACAAATGCAAGTTAAAGCTGCATCATTGAATCGGGGTTGTACCTCTTTCCCAATTTAAATGAGTTCCAAACATTGCTCGTACTGTTTGCCAGAGGAAACCTACACTTAGTTTGTACTGGTGAACAGGTTGTGGTTGCAAGATTCAGTTTTAATTCAGGCATAAATAATGACTATGTGCCAGAACCAGTGAAATAATAAGCAAGGGAAAATGCTTAATTAAGATTTTTCCTGCTTCTGACGGGCTCGCCGTTACCCCCATATGCATGCACATATTGTAAGAAGGACACATAGGAGATGTGTAAAAAGAACATTTATTGGTTAATCATATTCAGGTGTGCATTTCCAGCAAAGGCGGAGACACACGGCACGGGACGCAGGGCCAGTCTATGGAAGAATTATCCTATCTTTATTCAAGAGCGCACATTTTCAGTTTGAGAGCATGATTTCTCCTTCTCGTGCTCACATTTATTATCCTCGTGCTCACATTTCATGCTCACGCTCAAATCTAACGTGCTCGCGCTCAAAACGTGTCCTCTGCGCTCTCAAATGTTTTCTGCTCTCGCACAAAACAGCACGTCCTCTCAGGTTGAGGTGTCTGCACAGACTGAAGGATGTCCGGCCCTGCACTTAAATTAGTGTGTTTCACCAGCCAATAGGGAGACAGCCAGAGTCTGGCCCAATCTTGGGTGTGTTTCCTTCACGCTTATTGGGCACTTCGCAGGGGCGGGTATATGGTCTATTTGTAAAACTGCCTTGCTTAAAAATACACCAATTTACCATACTAGCCAGCTATTTGAATCGTCACCTATTTAAGACGCCAGTTTATTTATGTATAATTAATCTTAAATAATCCTAAAAAGAGTTATCGTCGTTTAGACACCGTATGATTCCATTTATCGTAGACTGTTTCCAATTTTATATCAGCGGGATGTTTTATATACTATAAATACACCTGAAAGCATACCTGTGTTATGGTAGCCGAGTGGTTGGGAATAAAGAGAACGGGTTGCTTTTCACTGGCTAAATGTTAAATTTCGGATCCAGTTTAAATTCTCACACTCATGGCTCTGTACATGAGTGTGAGAATTTAAACTGGACACTGGACTTTACACTGCACAGCCATGCCCCCGCATATGTGGTTAAACTACTTCACCCATACTTATCAGCTTGCCCTCTCAGGTCAAATATGCTAAATTTGTTGTCAGTCCAACACATCAAAAACCAATGTCTTAAAACCTATAGTGATTGAGCTTTTTGCGACCATAGCACCAAAACTTTGGAGTGCTCTGCCCTTATCTGCTGTTTCTCTTGACTTTTGACTTTTCTCAGCTAAAACATACCTGTTTATACAGGTGTTTGGATAGCCTGGATACAACAGGTCTACATCTCATATATTCATCATGACTTTTTGTTCTATAGGGCATATTGCACTGTGTTACTTTGTCTGTGAAATATATAAATACACTTTACTTACTTACATTATTGATCAACCTAATGACACTGTGATGCAGCCATCATGGATTGTTTCTTAGGCATCATAAACTGTGTCTTTTACCAGTTAAGTCCTACTGCTGCATTTAACCTTTAAAACAAATTTGAATTAGCTCTCTACAGTAATTGAATGGTGCAGAAAAAAAACAATTTGGCCTCTGCTGTGACAGTGTGCTGGTAAATTATCATAACCAAGGCCATATTATGTGCATTGGTGCCACACTATATAGTAGAAGCTATATAAAGGCTGTGTACAGCCATCGGCCTTTTCAAGTACAGTAATCTAGTGATGCTGGCTAAAATCCTATTACCACAAGTAATTACTGTGTAGAGTACTGACTAGTAGTTTTAGTAGTTGACTAATTGATAAGTAGTTGGTGAAACCCTGCATCTTCATCACTGCTACACATCCTCGATGCTTTTAGTCTAGAGGTCATATAATGCACTGAACTTTTGAATCGTATAGGGGATGGCTAGTGACAGCAGCTGAGAGCACAAAGTGTGGGCAATGGATGAACATAACTACTGCAATCAACACATAACGTGCATCCACTGGCAAAGCCGCCAACACACTGAGAGAAGGACAGCAGAACTTAATGATGACATCTTATAGTAAGTAGCCATTAGAAGATTTCAAAATGTGAAAATTTCAATTATTGCAGCTTTAAGGACAAGTAGCAGCATGGGAAGAGAGCTGTCATAATGTCTGTCACATCCTACCTGTGAGTGTGTTCTGAAGCCAGTGCTGCCAATGACCAGCCATTAGTGCTTGGCAGCCGTGCCTCCAGCATTTCAATGTAAAACTGACATTTAGAAAGGAGCAGATGATGCTATTGACACTTGGATAGGCAGTAATTAGTTCCCCCCTTTAGCATTCATTGTGTGAGGCATTTCATCACTAAATGTCAATTAGCATGGCAGCTCCATTCAGTGGGTAACCTTCAGTTATCACTGTAAGCATTAAAGGGAAGGGTGCCTTTAAGAATAAGCTGACTTTATCCCCGTTCTGACATGTCTCTTTGACTGAACTAAGTGATATGGAATAACGTAACATTCACATATCTGAGGGGATGACCTACTTCAAGCATTACCTGTGAACTGATCTCCTTTTGAAATTGAAATGAATCTAAAATGGATATACCTAAAACACTCAACCATCATCTAACCATAATCTGTTGACAAGACTATATATATATACATATACACACACTATGGGGACAAAAGTATTCAGACACCTGACCATTATATCAACAGGGACATTGTACTCAAATAAATATACTTTAATATGGAGTCGGTCCCCCTTTTGCAGCTGTAACAGCTTCCACTCTTGGAAGGTTCTGTGGCAATTTGTGCCCATTCATTCTGTAGAGCATTCATGAGGTAGGGCACTGATGTTGGACGAGAAGGTCTGGCTCACAATCTCCACTCCAGTTCATCCCAAAGTTGTTTGATGGGGTTGAGGTCAGGGCTCTGCGCGGGCCAGTCAAGTTCTTCCACACCAAACTCATCAAACCATGTCTGCATGGACCTTGCTTTGTGTGCTGGGGCAGTCATGTAGGAACAGAAAAGGGCCTTCCCCAAACTGTTGCCACAAAGTTGGAAGCATAGCATTGTTCACAATATCTTGGTATGCTTAAGCATTAACATAGCCTTTCACTGGATATAAGAGGAACCTAGCCCAAACCCTAAAAAACAGCCCAATACCATTATCCCTCCTCCACCAAACTTCACAGTTGGTACAATATAGTCAGGCAGGTAACATTTTCTCGGCATCCACCAAACTCGACCATCAGACTGCCAAACAGAGAAGCATGATTCATCACAACACAGTGTTGTGGAGAAACTGCTGAAATCAATTGCACCAGGTCAGGAGGGAAGAAAGTGTTCAGGATCCTCTGATGTCTTATGCTGTAATATTTATTGAAGCTTGATTAAAGAGAATCAGAGACATTTACACATACAATCAGGAATGCATATGAGTCGGTCTCTATTCTGCCCAGCTCATGCTGGTGGTCAGACTTTAAACCCTCACAGATGACGCCACAAATACCATACGCCCAAAATAGTCAAAGAGAATGCATTTTCCCATGTGTTCACCTTCAGCACATTCTAGTCTGGAGTCACTGGAACGTCAACAGTTAACTATCTTTTATGTCTGGGAGGCCAACATTCAGTTTATTTGATTCGGTCACCAGGCAACTTTGAGATAGGCTGGCACCTGCACTCCTCCAGCAATCCAAACAGCGGCCTTGCATACCAAAGCGAGAGAGTCTGTCTATGACCTGCTGCTGCTGCTGTCACTGTCTATGACTCCAAGGCCCATGTGTGACCATGTGTAGCCTAAGGATAGAAAATTCACAATAGTTAAAAGTTAGTTAAAAAAAATGTGTCTTGTTGCTTTGACAGGTAAGGGAGTCACTATGCCAAAGGTGTTGGTGTATATATTATTGCATATGAAGGAATACATTAAGTAATGTGGCACGTTAGATTCATCTTACCCAACAACTTTCATAATAGACAACAAGAGAGCTTATAAACCCGGAAGAGGATCATTTAAACCCATTCAAGCATTTTTTTGGATCCATTCATGTTGGGCGCTGCTGGATGTATGTACGTATGTGTGTGTGTGTTCACATGCAAAGGGGTATTGAAGCTCAGAAAGAGATAATCTGGAATGGCTCCAGGTTGCGGCTCAGTGCATCCCTTTTGAAACACACACATGCACATGCACACACACACTTAGAGCTCCCAGAAGCAGACTTCCTCTGGCCCTGGTGCAACAGAATAAACACTGGCGCCACATTAACCAGCCCGCATCAAAAAGCTCTCTGAATAACCCTGCTACTCCAGTAAAAATGTCTAGTCCAGGTCCCTCAGACTTTCACATGCATTCAATCTGATATTTGTTTTCGACTGCAGCCAAGGACCCACTCAGATCTGATTTCAGCACCTTGGTGAAGATTTTAATGAAGTAAAAAGGTTGCCTAAAGTACATAAAACATATTTTCTCGTTCTCTCCAAGTGGTGTCTCGCCTAGTTTTCGATTTATTTGCAAAGCTTTTAAAGTATCAATCTCTTCGGCTCCCTTCACTCCAGTACACTGGTGATGAATTGAGTCTTATTTTTGGTTGCTCACCTCATTGGAGAGTGACATGTAAAGGTTCAACAGCGCATCAATTTCCAGAATCAATTCCCCCATTACTCTGGATAATCCACCGACCATGCTGTCAACACTTTTCATTGGGGCTACTTTCTGCCTAAAAATAGTCCTTATTGCCCGTGGTGACAGACAGTGAGGTCTGTGGAGGTAATGAATCACTAAGAGGAGTTAAACTAGTGTTTACAGTTACCAAAGATATACAGATATTAGGTAGCATTTTAAAATACACCATGAAGCGGAAAGAAGGTAAGAACTTCAATTAGTTTGTCAAAATGCAAAACACCCACCAGAGGCATCCTCACTAAATACATTTTCTTAAAAAAAGTTGCTGTCCAACTTTGGGGCCCAGTGTGAATATTGAGTAAAGAAGAAATAAAACATCTTGGATGCAATATTTATGGTCATGCCAAAGCAGATAAATGAGAATAAACAGTTCATGAACCAAAAAATAACAATCTAATAATCATGGCTGTTGACATCTTCATCATATTTACAGTTGCTATGATAGAAAGAAGTCAAATCATGCAGTTGTGTGAATCTAGAAGGCTCATTACTGAAATACCACCACGTCCCCTCTTAAGAACTGATAGCTTGCAGTAGACAACGGGAAATGAAAAGGGTTGAGAGTGTTGACATCATGACGACAATCGTCATTATGGAAATGTTATCACTACTTCCCATTAACAAACTAATAGCACAGGCATCGCAAAATAAATGAGGATCAGAGAGTTACCATAGCAATGGTCACAACATCATCTTGGTCAGGCCAAAATTCACATAGCAAAACCTGTTAACATTTCACATGCTGTTAAAACCAACTTATACCTCTGTGGTGATTCAAAACAATGGACTCTCTGTAACTTTGGGCTCCTGTAACGACCACCCACGAGAAATATGTAAGTCATACACCAGGAAATATTTCCCAGATTTTGGTGAAACTGGATCATGTTTTATGGAGGAAATGTTTTCTGGTTTTCCCTCCGATGTCCTGTGGCTGCTCCTCTTCTATTTCCATCAGTTTCCTGATGAACAGGAAAGTAAACTGCTGCCAACTGTAGCTGTTGTTAGCTTATGTTAGCTCAGTTTGTTAACTTTGCTGCCATTTCAGTGCTTTGTCGCACATGTGTTTTTGACCACTGGAAAGAGAAAGTTTTCAGGCCCAGGGGCAAAGTGAAATGCTGGGAGCAGAGGAAGTGTCGTGCCAGAACCAGGCAGACGCAGGCAATGTAGCGGGGCTCATCAACCTCTATAGACATAATGACAGAGGTGAAAGGACTAAAGAGGACGTTCACAGGAAACTAAGAAGAGAAAAAGTGAGAGTGACCAAAGCAAGAAGATGCTAGACAAGAGTAAATGTGGGACTGACTTGTAGTGGTTGGTGAGAGCTTGGAGAACTAAAAGAGCTGGGCTGACTGCTGTTGGACCAGACAGTAATTTTAGCTGCTGCTGGGTCTGCTGTTGGTGACCTTGTTGATGTTTGTCTGTTGGCAAAGTTGTTGAGTTGCTAGTTTATGATCAGAAGTAATGTCACAGAACAAATCACATAAATACCAATTTCTACATAATAGTGCTTTAAGCATCTTCAAAGTCCTGAATTAAACTGCAGTCTAGGATATGATTTTTCAGTTTTTGTCACTTCTTTCACCCATCATCTCAATTTTATACTCTGAGTGAGTTATCAAATTAATCATATGCAGTATGTACTGTGTGCTCACATCAGATGTCACAGGTCAAGCATGCCTGCATTTATCTTGTCAAACATAATTAGGCATTACATGTGAATGCTCAAGGCTAGTGTCTAATTCAATTTAGTTTAGCTCAAATTTAGATCATAATACACATAATTAATACATAATAATACAGTATCAACAAACCAAACATCTTAAATAATGCAAAGGTTATCCTTCATGCAGACCCACAGTTAAACTTTTGAGCCGCTAGGTGGGATGGGGACTTTAACCTTTTCATAATCATTTCAACATTCATGCCGCTATTTAAAATATTCATGGAAGGGCATGGAAGGTCAGATAATGCAACATTCTTGGCAGCACAATTGAACAGTTGGAAGAGGGTTTCCGCTGCAGGTAGACCAGAGTTATGATCCTCACACCACCAAATAAAGTGCAGCACATTGATAGCTGGCTGACAGACTGAAAATGACTTCACTTGCTTTATGACATCTTAATATCCAATTCAGAAAGTCTTGTTATTGCTGGATTAAAAAGATTGTGGTTATGGACAATACATACAATACATTTATGAATACACATGCATAGAGTCCCAAAGCCTATAGAAAAAGCTTGACAACAAGCACATTTTTAGAACCTTGAAAATAATCTGTGGACAATCATTCACAAGGGACCTGTTTCATAGCAGCAAACATACATCTAATAATCTGTTTTGTCAAGGTAATGAGCCCGAAAAAATCATGAAGAAAAAAACAAAGAAACCGATAAAACCATAACCAGTTCATATTTTTGACCACTCAAAATCCAGCTATATAACATCCGAACCTCGTCCCACTTCACTGTAATAGATGAACGGTACAACCTTGGTTCCACAGACTGAAGGTTATATCTCCAAAATAGCTATAATCTCTGCTGTGGCACTGATTGCACAAAGCACCATTGTGTGTGACGCTGCCACATTTCATTTAATCAGCCTCTCTGTTGTGTAGCAGGTAATACCCTCAAGAGCTTCTCTTATTTCTGAGTCCTTCATATTTCTGAGTAAATGAATGAAAAATTGAATCCCTACTCCGAAGGCACTTGTTTTGGGATATTAGCTACCTTTGCAGTGTATTTCAGGTGGCATCTGTGAGGCAGATTTTTTTTATTTTATTTTCAATTTTTAGGGCAACGTTCTGTAGGTTTAGCTTATTATTATTATTATTATTATTATTATTATTATTATTATTATTATTATTAGTGGTAAACTGCACCTTGTGTTTTAACATATATAATCCTGTTCTATCCTGTTTTGTCAGAAAGAAGACAGAATTCAAGCATTTGTCAGCACATTTGTTGCAAGTCACTGAATAATTATTGAAAGCCACAGTGCATGTAACATTCAATAAAAGGCCATATTTTTATTAGAATATCAATTAATGGCTTCCAAATTAGATTAATGCAGATGTGTATTTTTTTATGTGTTTACTATTCATCAATTGTCAGGTCAGCCACAAAACATGCAAGTAAAAAGGAGGTGCATGAAACAAAAGTGGATTAGCACTGAGTGGCATTATATTTGAATTGAATGGCTATCTCAGCGTCTTAATCAAGGCTCACGTCCCGACCAGGGCGTTACGCTCCGCTCATTCAAACCGTCTAGTTGTACCATCGCCTCTCACAAAGCGAGGTCACTCTAAACTCTTCTCTGTGGTTGTCCCCAAATGGTGGAATGACCTACCAACGGCTGCAAGAACAGCAACATCCCTTTCTACCTTTAAAAAACTTGTAAAAACCTTTCTCTTTCAAGAATGCTTCCTTGCCTAACACTAACAAAACTAACAATCTACTCTGTGCTCCTTTACACCTTTTCAGCTTATGTCCTCCTCTGTAAATCGCTTTGGATAAAAGCGTCTGCTAAATGCAATGTAATGTAATGTAATGTAATGTAATGTAATGTAATGTAATGTAAAAATAGCTGCAATGGTCAGGGTTTGCAAGTGAATGTGGAAGCTTGAATTCAGCAGTTCTACATTAATCAAACACAGATTGGTTCAAGTCAGCAATAATCAGCAGCTGTCTACTGTTGCAAAACGAGGAGAATGTGAGGATAAAATAGCACTCAACATTCAAAGACTGAGACCAACAATAAAAAGAAAGTATAACAGCATAGCAAAGGACAAAAGAAGGCAGAATCAGTAACAGCAGGCAAACAGTGGCATAGCTGCAAGCAGCACAGCAGAACAGGGCTCAAACGAGGGCCATAATCAGACGACACACACTGATACAAATACAAACAATATGAGCGCCTGGATAGATCTGGGAAACAACAACACACATCGTATCTTTGACTTACAGACAACGGGAGGAACAGGCTCAATCAATACACAGCTAAAAGCAAATAAACCCAACATAAAAGCTGCACAGGGAAAGAGGATTGTTAGTGAAGTTATTGAGCTGGAAAGAAAGCACAAGTATGCCAAAGACTGGCTCGGATAGAGTCTCCTTGAAGGCATGGAGAGATGAAATTGTCCAAGTTTATAGCCGAGCCTCTCTTTTCTGAGTTTTTGAGTATTGAGAATTTCAACCCCCTTTGCACTCGGCCAGATAATTTTAATATTTGTTTGTTTATGTAAAGCAATATACGTGTCTGTCACTCTTCAATGCCACCTGTGATCCCTCTAAGGTGTAAATGTCTGCCAAGCACACCTGTTTGTGCTGTGTCGATTGAAAAACAGTCCCGTGGCAGATTGTGCCAAAAATCTGCTATAATGGGCCCCAGGATAATGATTACTTTGAGTGATGGCATAATGAGGGCTTTATAAATATGCATGGGTCACTAGGGGTAGTAATATTGTGGATTATTAAAACTGCAGGGTAAGAGGTCAAGCTAATAAGAGGGAGCTGAGGAGGTGACACAACCACTGACACAGGAATTAGCCGGGCCAGATGTCCTAGGTAGCAAAGGTTGTTTTCACACCATGGAGCATTCACACTGTAAACTGGTTTTAGCCATCAGCTCAGGTGATTTCAGCACACACCAAACATTTGTTTCCATTATTTCAAAAACTGACTTAAAAAACACAAAGTTCATCTCTGTCGAGAAGTAGCCCTCACAGAGCCTGGAGGTGTGTTTGGGGTCTTTGTCCTGGTGAAAAACACATGATGGTCCCACTAATCTCAAAACAGACAGCATATCAATGCAGCATGGTATGGTAGCCATGCTTAAGTGTGCCTTGAATTTTGAATTAATCACCAACAAAAATCACCACCACACCATAAGCTGTTCCTCCTCCATACCTAACAGTGGGAACCACGCATGCAGATATCATCCATTCACCTTTTCTGTATCTCTCAATGTCAAAGTACAGTGTCCGATTGGTATAATATCCATTCATTTATTCATTGTGTTTCTTGGCCCAGATAATTCTCTTCTAGCAGAAGTAACTCTTGGTCTTCCTTTCCTTGGGCAGAGCCAGTTTTAGCATATTTTTTTGTGACTGCACATGATGATACATTCAAAGTTCTTGATATTTTTTGGACTGACTGACCTTTATGTCCTAAGTAATGACCGTTGGAGTTGAGTAGTTGAGTAGATCTTATCGTAATAACAAATCTTCACAGTAGTTGGATAGAGTTATTTACTTTATGCTAACGCTACCACTGAACGACACAAATGATCTCAAACACATTGAAAGAACAAAAAAAAATTCCACTAATAAACTTTTGAGTCAGCGGCTGTGGCTAGGAGGCAGAGCGTCCACTAATCAGATGATTCGGCAGTTCGATCCCCGGTTCCAGTCTGCATGTCAAAGTGGGCAAGATACTGAACCCCTCCTGAATGTGTGTGAATGGTTAGCTCCTCAAACTGATCAGCAATTGGCACCTTGCATGGTAGCCAGTGCCATCAGTGTATGAATGTGCGTGAATGGGTGAATGAGATATATACTGTAAAAGCCGTTTGAGTTTTCGGAAGACTAGAAAGGTACAGTCCATTTACCATTTACACCTGCTAACTGAAAGGCTTTTCACATGACTATCTAATGAAGTTGACTAACCCCCAAAATCCACTGGGCACACGGCCATTCTAGTCAGTGTTTCAAACCTCACCGGCTCCGTTCAGAAGCGTCCCAGAAGTGGGCCTTGACGGATGCGGCAGACAGCCAGCGTTAATTTACACAGAGCATCTCAAGCAGACGGAAGCCAGACACAGAAACAGCATAAAGAATATGGTGGATTTTTAAAATTAGAATATCCTGTGTCTAGTCTATTTACAGAGATGAGCAACTGATATAGATAGATATCTATAATTCCAAACCAATCCATCTGTGAATGTTAGTGTTCAGAAAAGAAATCTTAATATTTTAATAAAAATAATAAAATCTATTTAATGTCTCTCTATCTCACTCCTCTGGCATGACTTATATTGCAAGTTAACATTATAAACATGGTTTACAAGCCTGGAGCAGTTAAACAAACTTTAAAACTGATGTTTCTCCATTTTTTTTAACTTGTCATCAGATATCAGAAAAAGTAACTGCTGTATTGTTTTTTTCTTTTTTTTTTGGTGGCATGGTTTCTTTGGTTGCCATGGTCACAAGCTGAAGTTCAACTCAGACGCCCGCTGCCGCCTACCTCAGTGGCAGAACTGCCATCATGTTTACATTAGAAACAACGGTGGCGGTTGCACTGTTAGTCTTGATGCCACCGGTTAGAGTCTGCACATCGAATGTCACAAATAATGAATATAATGAATATTGGCCAAACAATTTGATAGTGTAGCAAACTGCTAACACAAACAGTCAACCTGTAATTAACTGCTCTAGCTTGAGCTCGGTGGGACTTGGGCTCTTTTGTTGGGTTACAGACACAACGTTCCCATTGTTTTCGAAACCCATGCTAATTATGGGATAGGAAGAGCTGGGCCTGGCCTTAATTTAAATCCCTTTTTTTTCTATTTTACAATGTCATTGCTATCACAAGTACTATCAGTAAAGTTTATGGAGGTAATGAGGCCAAAGGTATGTGCTGGATAATTATATTTCCTGAACAAACTGCTGTGTAAGCACAAAGGAATATGACTAATGCAGGTGTATCAGGACACAATACTGTACTAAGAGCCTAAAAATTTGGTACCACATCTATAAAGACCAGATCTATAGAGTATTATAGGGGCATTTATAGTGTAGTATAATGCATTCATAATGTTTTATGACTACACTTATGAACATACATAATTCTTTCTGATGAACTATATAACAGTCATAAAACATTATAGATGTAATGTTCTAATGGGGCCTTTAACACAGTCAAGTCATTTGTTACTGTGTTTATGGTAGACAGGGGTGTCTTAAATACTCCCCTTTTGAAAAACAAGACATATTTATATTTATTTTAACAACTGTAAATTCATTTATTTGTATATTATTTTAAATCTCCTGCAACACTATCAGCTAGGAGACTATTACAGGTTACATATTTTATCAATTTTATCATTCATTGTAATTGTACAATATGTTTGTGTTGATTTGTCCTGTACACGTGACATCCATTGCACGTCTGTCCGTCCTGGGAGAGGGATCCCTCCTCTGTGGCTCTTCCTGAGGTTTCTTCCACATTTTTCCCTGTTAAAGGTTTTTTGTGGCAAGTTTTTCCTCACTGGAACCGAGGTTCTAAGGACAGAGGGTGATTTGATTTAGAAAGAATGTACTGAAAAATGTAAAATCTTTCAGGTTCATTGTGATTCCACATGTACTGTAGATGTGTGCATGTTATGACCTACAGTACAAACTAAGGATCACATTGTTGTAACGTTGCTGGAAATTCAAAGAAGTAAGCCTCCCTCTTCTTGTATGCGGAGGATACACAACAGATTGCTTACGCACAAGCAATTTGTAATGGTGCTGAAGCAATTGGTGCGCAGACACTCGCACACACATCAATTCCAGCATTTTCCTTAATGCAGGCATGCATATGCTACACTGGTTGGGTGATCCGTGGGGAAATTCAGGGGCTGAACACTTCTTGGGGGTCACAATGGTGTTGAGAAGGGAGAAATGCTGTCATGCACAGAGCTACGATTTTGAGCCTGCATTACCCAGGGGGCCGCACTGCGAATACTAAACAAGGACAAGAGCAAACGCCTGGATTGCAATGAAAGCCAGGACTGTCTTCTGTGTGCATGGACAAAAAGTCCAGGTTTTTGCTGGAGGTACTATTTAATAATTCATGGCTGTGTATGATTGGCTGCAAGCACCAACCCTGCAGAAGCATCTGTTTGTGTCACACAGAGAGAAACTGCAGGTGCAACATTTCTTCATTGTGGACATTTAATGTAACTTCCGGGAGGAAAAGAAGTCATTCACTGTCACATGAGTAGATCTCTGGGTGACAGCATGCATGCAGACATTTCTCTGAAACAACAACTAACCCATCAATCCAGCATCCAAGTTTATGACTAGCAGTAAATATTGGTTTCACACACAGATAGACAATTGCTGTTTGTCCTGTTTGTTGGCCATTACTGTACACTCTGTGGCTCTTCCTGAGGTTTCTTCCACATTTTCTCCCTGTTAAAGGTTTTTTGTGGGCAAGTTTTTTCTCACTCGAACCGAGGGTCTAAGGACAGAGGGTGTCACTCCCTGTACAGATTGTAAAGCCCTCTGAGGCAAATGTACTGAG
Source organism: Collichthys lucidus (assembly GCA_004119915.2). Taxonomy (NCBI): domain Eukaryota; kingdom Metazoa; phylum Chordata; class Actinopteri; family Sciaenidae; genus Collichthys; species Collichthys lucidus. The sequence goes on from CM014084.1 coordinate 25,325,678, forward strand.
TGACTTTGGGCTATACAAATAAAATTGATTTGATTTGATTTGATTTGATTTGACTATACACACAAGACCCTGCCTCTGACCTCTAACATTTTGTCCTGGGAAAGTAAAAGGTGAGTCATTCCTGTCAATAAATCGTCCTATTTGAACACGTTTGAGAGTCTAATGTTATTACTTATTAATGATAGACACAATTCTTAAGATGCGCACATAAAATGCAATTTGAATCCACACGTGCCACACATATTCCTTATTGATACTGCCATTATACTATATATTATACTGATGCATACATACAATCTCTGAATTGCATCTTATCTACCATAATAAGATCATGGCTGTCTTAACATCTCTACTTTGAAGATAGTACTATAGATAGTACTAGAACAAAGGATGTCCCTCAAGACCCCGCAGCGCCCCAGAGCACCCCTTCACTGCAGCATTCGAGTGCCCAGTATATCGAAACATGGTTAATAAAGTCCTGTACTTTGCATTTTAGATCATTTAAGTGGTCATCAATAACCAGGACTTTAGAAATATACATCCTAACATTGAGATACATGTTTTTTTCTCTGTGGGTGATACTTCTAAATCAAAAATATCTCCCCCTGAACCCTCTGTGTTTTATGGTCTTATATTCTGTAAGATTTAATTGTGAGAGAGATACTGAGCCCACAGTGCACCTTGAAAAGTGACAAAGACAAAATTTTATGCTAAAATTGCATCACATACTGCCCTATCCAGTGGATGCTGGTTCCTGGGGAGGAGTGACCCAAACAGTCTGTAGGGAGGACTGGCCTGTTCGCAGTGACTTTTAACTTTGTTGATTTCTTTTAAATCTCATATGGCAGGCTCTTATTGCCAGTAATGGACACTGTTATCCAGAGGAAAGTGAAACACTTCCAGGTCATGCTACACAACTTATCCACTACATACTAGCATATTACTGTTGTTGGGTTTGTAAGTAAGTCTGAGACTTTCTATTTTTTGGAAAACCTGAAAAATATTATCCAGATATGGATGTTTTCTTTTGTCAGATTCAGGAACCAAACAGAAAAATGCTGTGGATCACATAATAATTATGAAACTGACCACAAGTTAATTTGTCTTCTTGTAGTTTTAACCTAATTATTTACAACAGTTTTGGTGCTATCCATTGTTTTGTTTTGTTTTGATGTATTAATAGTAGCAAAAATGCATGCAACAAACTTTCTAGAATTCTACTGAGGTCTAGAGGGATTGTTTTCCCCCGTGGCTATCGCTGTGTTTAGTGTTTGGTCACTTAACACGCAAACGACTTCCTACAGACTTAATATGTTATGTCACAACCTTACACTTATTCTTCTGCAGCAGTAATAAGTGAAAAGAGAGATAAGTGGCTAAAAGGTGTGAACATACAGTAAACAGTTTCCACCCAGAAACTTCTAGCTTCAAGTTATTTGGGCCATGTATTAGTATATACACACAAGAAAGAAAGAGTTTGCATCTTTGTGGATAGTCCTGAAATCCCCAAAAGAGGGATTTCCTTTTCTTTTTTCTTTCTTGCTTTTCTGCACAAGTCATTTTCTTGGTCGCACAAGTTATTATCTTGGCTCCTACTAAAAACATTGTATTGTACCTCACAAATTTTTATCTTGTGCATACAAGATAAGAAAATATATCTCCCAAGGTTTCAGGGGCTCTGTAGATTATTTAAATGGAAGTATTTCAGTTTTTTTCCTCCAGCAGCATTGTTTAAAGGAAGAAAAGAAGGAAGAAAAGAAGAAACAATCGCCTGGCTGTATGCCCCAAGAAATACTAACCTCAGGACCAAAACTTCTAAAAGTCCACAAATCAATACATGGTATCTCAAAGTTTAATTTGTGTGCAAACCAAAGTGTAAAAGGTTTATGAGAGGATATTATTTCTTGGTCAAGACTAATTGTTAAAAAAATTACTACTATTAATTACTGTTCTTGAGAAAAAAATAGTGCATTATCCCCCATGAGAGCAGGGGATTGTGGTCCTTTTGAATTGTGTTGTGTTCTACTGAGGTGTTTCTAATTAGCACATTTATACATGGCAATTTCACACACTTCATCAGGACAATGTATAGTAAAATTTGGGTTGTTTAGAAAAAAAAACTAAATTGAGGTTTAAAGGCTAGCTAGCAGAGACGACTGGCCGGCATGTTGGTCGAAGCAAACCTTCTCAGAGAAACAAAGAGGAAATAAGATTCAGATGAAGAGTATAAAAAAAGCTCTGGCAGTCAAACAAAAGGAAGACAGTTGTTAATGAAATCACTCCCTTATACACACAGTTCCCGAATAATAAATACAAATATATGCTTTAATTAGTGTTACATTAGAATTTGACACTGTTAACTGCAGAACCACCAACAGATATTGTGACATGCAAAAGTAATATGCCTGTTCTCACACTAACTTTGGTCTCCAGGTTGGTAGACAGAACTAAGTCACACACCACCAACTGATTTTGGTGAAACTGGATCATATTTTATGGAAAAAATGTTTGCTTTGATGTCCCCTGGCTGCTCTGCCTCGACTCTCTGTGATTTACAGAGCTTCCTGATGGACAGTGAAGTAAAGTGCTGCTAACTGTAGCTGCTGTTAGCTAATGTTAGCTCAGTTTGTAAGCCAGGCTGCTGGGACTGTAATCTCAAAACACTGGGGAGTGTTAGTGTTTGTACCACAGGAGTTTTAGGCCACAAGGCAGAGGTTTACAGGCCTAGGGCGCAGACAGAGCGATGCCGGAATGGGCACTTGAATCATGGCGGGATGAGCATGTAACGTGACCAGGGCCAATAGAGGCAGAGCATGGCCGAGATGAAGAGACTGATGTGAGGAAGCTAGATTTTAGTAGTTGGTGAGAGCTTGGAGAAATAAAAGGCTGAAAGACGGACACAGAGCTGGGCTGACTGCTGTTGGACTAGTCAGTAATATTATCTGGCTGCTACAATACATTACATTGCATTTAGCAGATGCTTTTATCCAAAGCGACTTACAGAGGAGGACATAGGCTGAAAAGGTGTAAAGGAGCACAGAGTAGTTGTTAGTTTTGTTAGGCAGGGAAGCATTCTTGAAAGAGAAAAGTTTTTACAAGTTGTTTAAAGGTAGAAAGGGATGTTGCTGTTCTTGTAGCCGTGGTAGGTCATTCCACCATTTGGGGACAATCACAGAGAACAGCTTAGGGTGACCTCGCTTTGTGAGAGGCGATGGTACAACTAGACGGTTTGAATGAGCGGAGCGTAACGCCCTGGTCGGGACGTGAGCCTTGAGTAAGACGCTAAGATAGGCAGGGGCAGTTCCTGAGATGGTTTTGTAGGCTAGCGTCAGAGCTTTGTGTTTAATTTATGCAGGTCGCTGAAGAGTCGGGTGACGTGTGACCTTTTGGGTTGGTTAAAAACCAGTCGCGCTGCAGCATTCTGGACCATTTGCAAAGATTTGATTGCACAAGCAGGTAGGCCGGACAGGAGCGAGTTGCAATAATCGAGGCGGGAGGTGACTGTGGCCTGTATCAGGAGCTGAGCGGAATATTGGGTAAGGTACGGCTTGATTTTTTAGTGTTGTACAGAGCATAGCGACATGACCTCGCTACGGAGGAAATGTGCTTAGAGAAAGAAAGACGATCATCTAGTACCACGCCCAGGTTTTTAGCAGCATGGTTAGGGGTAATAGTGACAGTGCCAATTTTCAAGTTGATGTCATGGCGGATTGACTCATGGGCAGGGATGACCAGGAGTTCGGTTTTTGACAGTACTTTGCTAAACAAAGTACTCGCTACTTTTTGATCATATGTAATGTAATCAGATCAAATACATGTTTACGGCTGTCCATATTTACAACAGTGTGACTACACTATTATATACCAACATTGAATCAATGTTTCTCTTCTTAATGTTGAAAAAGCAAAGAATTATCAGCATTGATTCAATGTCATCTAGCCTTGAATATTCAACCTCAACAAAAATGATGATTCCGATGTTCCGAAGTTCAACATTGATTTAATGTTGCCATGCTATCTGGGGTGAGGGCAACATATCGTGCATTTATTTAATGCTTATTATTAACGCGGTCAAATTTAATGGCATGACTTACTGTTATATACTGAGGGCAGCTTTGGTGGTGCAGTGGTTAGCATTGTTACAGCAAAAAGGTTTGGGGTTTGTACCTGCCAACTGGTGAGTTTGAGGCCAGGGCTGGGGCTCCTCTCTGTGAAGGTTGCGTGTTGTCCTCATGTCTGTGTGGGTTTTCTCTGGCTGCTCCGGCATCCCACAGTCCAAGGACATGGTGTGACTCTAAAGTGCCCATAGGTGTGAATGTGAGTGTGAATGGTTATTTGTCTCTATGTGTCAGCCCTGTGATAAACTGGCGACCTGTCTAGGGTGTACCGCTCACAGGACTCCATGCACTCATAAGAATGATAAAAGTGGAATTTGTTCCACCCTAAAAGGTCTGACCAAAACCACTGTGAGGATAGAGTCGGGGAGATGTCAGTCAAGCATAGACTGTGCATGCCCACATAGTCTTGAGAAAAGGCCTAATCAAAATCAATATAATCACCTCTGTGGTTTTTCAGTGCCTTTAACTATTGGCGGAGTAGAGTTTGGTCATTAGAGTTATACAACAGATTTGGTTTTACCATGTTGTTAAGTCACATATAGTGGACAAAAACTCTCTGAAAGCAGTCCCTGTTGTCTTATGTGGATATATTTATTGACTTGGCCATAGAGAGTAACATGAACAGCAATAGGTCACAAGTTATCTTGTGAGGATTCTAACTAAGTGTGGGTTATCATGACCTTTGAACATAATCTTGACATGAACATTCATTGGAAGCTGTTCTCTACAGATATCTTTAGGGCACAAACATCTGCTGTTGTACCGAGTGACACATCCACTACTTTCATAACAAGCTCAGAAGCTTGTTGCTTTATGCTGTAACGAAAAATGGAGTGATATTTCAGTCACATTCACTCAATTCTATAACAACTGAAAAGATTTTGATTCAGGTCAGCAGTGATATGCTGATTTTTGTGCTTCCAAACCCGAAGCACTACCTTGTGGCATTGTGTCCATCATGTTTGGGAGTGTAGCTTGCACACCAAGGAAAGCAAATTGAAAATTAATGAACAGGTTTGCAGGCCAGTGGATAATGAATAGGCAGGCCAAGAAACACACTGCATGAGGATGGGTTGTGGACAGGTAAGGAATATAGCAGAGTCTTAAAAGTTCCTCTGCTAAGAAAAACCAACAAATTAGAAAGGCAGAGGGAGTTGCAGCAACTGCTATTGGATATATTAACATGAGACTTATGGTCCCCAGAGGATAAGGCCCACTGACTTTGCTGATCCCTTAACATTTTTTCTTGGACAACCAACATGTTGACATTTGCAGTTGAATTAAGTAAAATTTCTCAATAACTATTGGGTGGATTGTCATTAAATCTGGCGTACATGTCTGTGTTTCTCTCAGGATTAATTCTGTCTTTCTCTGAGATTTCTGCCTCCACCACAGAACAGTGCAGGTGAAATTTTCAACAGGCCTCACAGTTGATTTTTTTTTAGTTGAAAATAAATATTATAGATAGTTAATTATGCAGATCTTTGGCACTGATTTTAGAAAGAAGTGTATTTTTTTCATGCTATGAGTATCTAAAGAAAAAAAAGTTTTACAAAAAGTGACTTCTGTAGTATTCTGTAGTCTTACAGATAATACCATATTAGATAATTATTAATAAATATGTCAGCTGCATTTATTATTTCATCAACACTGGACTTTCCATGTGTAAGATGATTTATCACATAGGTATAGGTATCTAAATATTTATACTTTTTAATTGCAGTATTTATTTCTAACATCTGACATTTTGTTAATTACTTTAATAACATCTTGTGTACTGTATAGATAGCACTAGGACCCAACATATATTTTTCTTACTTTCCAGAGAAACCAGATTTTTAGCTACACTGAAAATGAAAATGAACTGTACAACAGCTCTGCTATAGCCTGAGGATGTGATGCAGCTTACCTGTCTGAAATGTTGAAAAGTACAAAATGTACTGAAGGTCCTGACTTGTCCTGTCTGTAAGGGATAATTAGCAATTATAAATAATAAATTAAGTTAGCCATATTCCCAATTGCGCCAATCTCACTTTGGAGAAACTCACATTGATCTTGCTCTTGTACAATGCTGCAAATATTTTAGAAACTGAGCAAGGAGTCAGTTCAAAGCAACAAACAAAACGTGTTATGTGGGCAAAACCTGGTTTACGTTCAGTGACTCGAGGAGACATAAATGCACCCCAAAATTCTGCTCGCTCCCTCTCTTCCAGCAAATATAAACACAGTATGTTATGTGGGAGGTAACCACAATGACTGACCACCACTCACTGCTGAAATACAGCTGCTGTAGTCAGAGCAAAGCGAGTCAGTACGGCTACGTGGCAGGTCACAGTCAGGAGACATTGGTTTTATACAGTAGGAGGGTACGGAGAGGGGGTGGATGGTTGGTTGGTTGGTGATGAAAGCTGCCATGTCACCTGTCTCCAGATCAGCCAATCGTGAAATTGAATTGCAATAGCCAGGTTTCAACCAGTAGAGGGAGGTTGAGATGCACATTTTTAGCTCAATAGGTAGAATACAAAGTCTTCAACAAGACCCATTAAAAACCCATCAATTATACTAACCTATTGTATCTCTGTGTGCACGTCTGTCATTTAAATTTCATTTGTATAATTTGTATTTAATTAGTATGAACCCCTGTTGGATTGGTTGTGGTTTTGACACATGCACTGAACCAAAGCTGCACTTATGTATTCACATTGGTCCTGCTACAACTAAAACTCAGACCTTGAACCGAGTCGTTTTAACCAAGTAAGTGACTAAACAAACATTGGGGATATTATGGAAGAGTGATGAAACTAGTTTCAGCTGTTCATTAGGCTTCACTGCAGGACTGAAGTCCATAACAGGTAGGTTTCATATAACTCATATCATTTTTAGGTAACATTAGCCATAAACATTCTCATAAGCTTAGACCATTATCATGTTAAAATGGCACACATGGTACCTGCTAAACATTCATATGTTACTGGTTTTACGTTATTTGCCACCATCTACCGCCAATTAGAATAAGAGCTTTGGAGACCATACCACTTCATTTAAAAGTGTTTGTGCAACATAAAGCTGTTCTAAAGTCATACTTTTACGGTGTATTAATCAGTTTCTGTGAGCTCGAAGTGATAACATTCAAGGCAGCTGTGTAGAGGACAGTCATCTTCATCCTCTAAGGCCGGCCAAGCGCTTCAGTCACTGAAGGGCTTCCTCTGACAACCAGCAGCCCACCAGCCCCCCATCCATCCACCACTGATTCTTAATCCTGTCTGTAAACTGAGCGCAGTGGGGCGTCCTGACCGCTTATGCCACCCATACTCTTAACCCCTGTCTCAAAGTTTCCGCTGATTTAGAGCATGAATCATCAGTGTAGGATTATATGGAGTGAGTCATGTCAGCCAAGGGATGCCCGCTATGCTTTTCAAAGGATGTGTTGGCGGAAACATTTCGCAATGTGCGTGGTTGGTTGGACAATACTGGAGGATACAGTGTTGTTAGGGCAAAGACCGTGATAAATATATCCGGTTTCACTTTCACTGTAATCGCTCTGGGAAGTTAAAAACAACTTGAACCTGCTGTTTTTGTCTTGTTGTTGGACTTTCAGGACAAAAATACTTTGCACATTTAACATGCATGCATGGATTTTGATATTGTACTCATTGTAAAACACATTCTGACACAGTCTGTATTAGAAAATATCTTGCTGCTTTTGCTGTGATTTCTGATTTCCATGTCATGAATTGCATACTTATATCAGATTGTTGTCATGACTAGCAAGTAGGTTCCATGCAAATGTGATAAAAGAGAGGTGCTGGTGAGACCTAGCGGATGCCATGGTATATTTTGTTGTAGCAAAGTTAGATGACATGCACCCCGTCGGGATACTATCCGATCCAGGTCATGTTTAGATGTTGGCTATCTGCCCTGTGCAGCAGCCTCCTCCCTTTTCTCATCATTCTCAGCCATCTTTCCAGCTTGTTTATTTGTTTCATGTTGTGCACGAGCACAGGGGCATTACTCAGCGCACAGATACGCAAACAGCCCTGATTGTGTCGGCTTCTTGCGGCGTTTGCTTTCATCCCTGTATTTAGCTGTTCAGCATCACCTGCAGTCTGTTCAGATGGAGATATGGTTAAAATAATTTCATTACCTCCCACTGTTACGCAGTTCAGGTTGAGGGAGAAATAAGGAGGGATGGAGAGACTCTCCCCCTCCCCTCTCCTTCCTCCCTCCCCCTCTCAATCTCTCATCACATACTGCGGCTCCTCCCTCCCCCTGCCCTTCCCCTGTTCCCCTCCCTTCTGTCTCTCTTCCTCTCTATCTCCATCCCTCCTTCATTGCCGACTCAATCTTTCAGCCTAGCTAAGATTAACACAGGATACACCCTCCCTATGTGTGGTTGCATGTGTGTGCGCCTTGCCATGTGAACCACATGTGTCAGTGTGTACACACGTGTGGCTCTGCAGCTGACGGGAAGGACTCATGAAGTGCTCTGGACTTGGATCAGATCCTTCTCCTTGTGCATATTTACCACATTTTTTAACAACACTCTAAAATCCTCCCCATTTAAAGAATCTCATTTTCCTCCTCTCGGGGCAGCATCTCTATGGAATCTTCAATCCTTTCCTCAGTATCTTGGATTTAACGAGCAGCCTCCGTGGAATGAAGCAAGCATTTTCTGGATTCTCTTCGTTACAGCTGTGGTAAGGATATCTCTCTCCTGTCTCCCCCTCCCTTTTTCTGTCTATCCGTCTCCTTTTCTTACACTTCCTACCTGGTATCCTTCTCGTAACATATTGACAGGTGCAAGCAGTACATATTATGGGATAGGGGAGCAGTTAAATGAAGCAGAGCAAGCTATTTAGGACAGGGAGAGAGGGAGAAAATGAGGATGGGCTGGCTATGGAGTGTGTGAGTGTGTACAGGGAAAGAAGCAGGGAACAGAAATGTGTGCCGACACCAGCAGTGTTGCTCATGCTGTCAGAGGCTGGAGGGAAAAATGCTCCACTTGGTACTTGCTATTGATCTGCTGTTATTTTCAGCTCTCTGTTCCTTAGGGACAACTTTTGAATGCTCTACCTGACAGTGATATTGTTGTTTTTTGGGCTATTGATAATGCTGACAGTAAGGTTAGTTACTTTATTTACATGTGTGTGCTGCTGTCTGTTCACAGCCTGACAGCGAAGCATGAGAAATGTGTTAATTTGTGTTTGTACAGAATGTGTCCTTGGTGTGCCTATATGGAGGTGTGATGCAACAAGGGATGCTTGTCTGCATACCTACACATACACATTGTCACAGAGACCTTCTCAGCTGAAGCGGTGGCTGAAGTGGCCCTTTGACAACAGATCAGACTTGTAAAGACATCGTCAGACACTGTTTAGAGATGGCCGACTTGCAGATTAGAGTAACGTGTATTAAGTAAGACATTCAGTTATTAGCATCATTAGGTTCAAAGAGAGTTTTGCTATCATTCATATCCGATGCCAATCACCGTGTTTGTTTCACCTTTTTTCACACTTTGAAGTATGAGGTGAAGTTGCTATTTTGGTCCTCTCTGCATGCTGAAGGGCTTCTTTCCCTTTATCTTAACTGCTGTCTTCATATTAATTCTCTCTTCATCCCTCTCCCCCTCTCTCGCTCTCGTCTGTATGAACTCTACAGGGAGAGCAGTAAAGAGAGATTGTTAGAAGGAAGATGGCGAGAGATGTTGAAATATATGAGAGAAATTTGGGGGGGGGGGTTAGACAGCAGTGAACAGAATAGGAGAGGGATCCTAGTGGAAGAGAAAGCAAAGGAGTGAGAATATAGCAATGAAAGACATACAAGAAGACGGAGATAGGAGGACAGACGCGACAGAGAAGGAGAGAGCGTGTGCTAACAAGCCTCAGAAAAGAGCTTTTAGTCAGGCAATTCCTTTTCTGAGGCTCAGGCTATTGGTAAAGGGGGGTCAGTTTACACGCACATCCACACTCTGAAGGAAAACATGTGATAGATAGGCCGGGGCCTGTGCATCTCACACATGCCTGGCTGCATTTCCTGTAAAGGACATCAATATTTATCACATTTCCCATTTCAGAGAAGAAACCATGATAACACCGGAGGATGGAAAAATAATAAAAGATAAATCAAATTACTCCACCTTGGGTAGACCTTCTGGTTCTGTTTCATTTATAATTCCTTTCCAGCACTTAGGTGAGGTTGGCTGATACTGTTGCATATTGAAATACGGGTGCAGCCACAGCGGTTCATGTCTTTGGTGATTGTATTGCAGAGCTTTAGTCATATTGGGACTGTAATTGCAAATATATATTCAAGCAGATTGGATTAAATGCAGCGCACAGGGTTGTCTCATTAGTGTATCACATCTCTAGTCACTGCTTATTTTGTTTAAATTCTTTATCAGCTTCTACAGCCAAGCTGAGACTTCTTAATGCACTATCAGTATGGATTTAAAGGTTTTGAATAAACAGCATGGATCTGACTTTACTTAGTGAAGCTTTTATGAGGTTTTTAATGCAGATGAGTAGAGGTATCCCAGGATGTATTGCTATTAAATTCTGAGCTGATCCCCTGTATTTGGAACCAGAGGTGTTCTGCTAATTGATTGGTTTATTTGGTAAGTATCAAGTGATGCCTCCCTCTTTCCCTCTCAGTCTCCCTAAGGCACACTCTCACAAACAGGATGTGCCTCCATGTGTGAGCCAGTCATTTTTACTCTCGTCGGCTGCAGTCAAAGCTCATCATGAAGTGGGAGACTTGCACCCAGGAATGACTCATGGTGTCCATGAAATGCCCTTCCACCCACAGCCAGGAAGCGTTGATACGGCCCATCTCCAAATGAGGAGTTAGAAGTTAACTACTCATTTTTTCCCTCAACCTCCAAGCAATTATTCTCAAGGCCGTTATAGCGAATAATGGTTTTTACTGATGTGGTTATGTGATTTACCATGATGCATGAAATGAAGTTGGCAAATTTGTCACAGCAATTCACAGCTAATGGTGTCCGAAGTGGTGGACTAGCATTGGGAAGGTATTTGGATATCAGCCTCTCATCCCAGTGTGCTCTCTTGCGAGACACAATATAGCTAATATTTACCCAAAACACTCTAATGCCTACAATGTAACACTCAAAAATTCACTGTTGTTAAAAGTAAATTCATTTTTTAATGCCGTTTTAATACATAATGGCTATCTATGACACCAGTGGAGTGGAATTTTAGCTCCTAATTGCCACTAATAAATCCAAAATCCACATTTTTATTCTTACAGCTTGCAGCTAAAAGGCCTTAATATGAAAAGGGAGAAAATTAATCTATTTTTTCTATTATTAAAAATAAACATTATTTAACTTTAATTGCATTTAATTTAATTTAAAACATCAATTTGCTTCTATGTGCTGTTTTTACGCCCACTGCTGCATCTCCTGGCGTCTGTCATGAAACAGGCAACCTAGCCTAGCAACTTGTCGTAACTAACGTATACAATTGCCAGTTTTTTATGTTTTGGATGCTGTGGAAATGATTAGCTGAAGATTGCTAGCTATCGATGCAAAATGACGTTGTCAAAAGCCATGAAAAGAAAAGTTGATTCCGAATACAGGACTAGTCTGCATTTATTAATGCCAAGCTGACACGAGGTTGTTGCAGTTTGTAAAGAATACAATATTAGAAGACACCACTAGACAAAGCATGGCCACTTCAAAAACGCATATTCTCTCGGGACAGAGACGCAAACACAGAAAATTAAATCCTTGGAGGTTGGATCTTTCTTAATTCACAAGCAGCGCAGTAGCTCAGCAGGAGCAGCGCAGATCTGTTTCCCCATGCCGCTGATGTGCATTCACATTTAATAATTAGGCTATTTGATATTTGAGCCGACCTTTTTTTTTTTTATTGTTTTTTTTTTATTTAATAAAAAAATATTTGTTCACGTTGTCCGTTGCATGAGGGCCACAGGACACACCGCTATTAGCAGACCCCTGGTCTAAGGCTTGCCCAGTTGCTCAGGTGGCTGAGCGTTTCCAGTAACATTGTGATTTCAGACATTTGATTAGACAATTATTTTGATTTCCAAACCTGCAGTGCACTATTTATCGACAGTAAGCAGAAAGAGAAGAAAGAATAAATAACATGTAGACACATGCAATTGTTATGATGGAAGGCCAAGAACAGAACCCTGAGGAACTCCTTCACAGACTGACAGTGGGGTTGTTCACAAATAAAAATACCAGGATGGAAAAAAGAAAATATCTTTGTTTAAAAAATTTTTTAGCTACTTTGATTTGCATTTTTTTCAAGATTGAATGGTGTTTAAATGAAAGAGATTGATAATCCACCTGCAACCAGTCTACACTGTAACATTTTTTATATAACTCTTTTTATTTGACACTGACACACACTATAAGCAGTTTTTCACATCACGGAAACATTATTTTCAGTATAGTCAGTAGCTTAGTTATAAAATTTGCCACAAATAAGACATGCTATTTATTTTCTTGAATCAGCACCCTGCCACACACACACACACACATACACACACTCACTCACATTTGGGATTTATACAAATTCAAGTGTAGTCTGCGGTTGGGGGTTAAGAACATTACTCGGAGAATGAGAAAGCGTTATTCTTTCACTTTCTTCTGGCCAGTGAATCTTAACGGCATGCATTGCAAATTGTTTAAATAATTCAGGAACTGCTTTCATCTTCTGTATTTGGATGCTTTACTACAGTAGGCCAATGGAAATTCTTGTAAACATCTATGTTACAATTTCAGAAAAGAATTCACCCCTCCCTGAACTTTTGTGGATTCTTTTATTCTACTAAAATCATATCAAATGCCTCCTTTGTTGCCCTACTTCTCTTTGGGGTATGTTGCTTACAAGTGCAAAATCAAATGCTATTCAGACTTTTTGGGGCAACAGACAATGAATATGCATTAATTTATTCATCTGTTCATTCATACACTTAAAATAAATCAGGAAACTTCTCTGACGCCACTAATTAGATTAGAGGGAACAGTTACAAGGTGACATTAACTACTGATTGGCCAATATGGCTACATTATTTATGAAGTAGAACATATTTAATATAATCATTGTAATGCACTGTAATGTTTTATAAACAAAACAAATGACATCATTTTATGACCCAACCTTTACTGGACATAGGACCGTTGTCTGTGCATTTTCTGCTCATAAGACTAGAACATTTGATGTAGCTGCAGAAATCAAGCATTTTTGAGACACATTTGACTCTGTGGAATGCCCTCTTTATTTAAATCACATGGTGAGCTGTTGGGTTTGAGATGTTCCTGGATTCCTCTAAAGAAACCTACTGGAAAAGGTCATTTAATTTGTAGAAAGTAGAAGCAAATCACCTCCTGCACACTGATCAGGGTATTTTTAAGCCAAGTGCAGCCAAGTGATTTATCCTTTAATGGACACTGTAGACTAGAGTATCAAAAGTAGGATATCACACAAAAATAAGGAGTTAGCGACAGCGACACCAGAACCTATTTGTGTTTGAGGGTGTAAAAAAATACTCAATAGTTTGCTGTGAAAGCATGAAAGCATACACAGGCAAAGGGAAATCCAGTCCTTCAATCCAATAATGACAATGTGGCCATGCCTGTTTTCAAATGCGGCATGATGATTGTGTTTAATATATTTATGAATAACCTAATTTAATCTGTCTTTAATGAATTAAAAAATGCCCTGCTTAATGTAATTACTAGGGACACAATCAAGGAGTGGTTTTATTGATCACAATGTGGAGAACATTTCTTGAAAATGTACTTGTATGCATTTCAACCTCACCTTTGATTCTCAATTTGCAGTTTTTGGCATGTCGTCCCAACTATTGGTTTTGTTGGAATTGTATGTGCCAGTCCATTATTGACAGCTGAAAAGACAAACAATACTTCTGAGCTGAAGCTGACTGGATTCTCTTTGATTGCTGGCACACGTAGTGAGCCTCCTACTGAAGTTGAGGGGGAGGTCAGATTGGTGGAATCCCAAATGTTTATCCAAATGCTCCTGGGTTTTAACGGATGTGAGTGAAGAGATTGTGTGTGGGGGTTTTAGCTGCAAATCTTAAACATGTAAAGCTGTAGCCCAATGCTAATAGATGTGCCGCTTCATATTTATAGTAAATCTGTATTCCCCTCTGGGTGTCTAACAGCTGAAAACTAAAAAAAACTATTTACCATACTGGGATTAACTTCCTGCTCAGTTGCAAATATTGTACTTTCTCCACTATGACGCTTGTGCATTAGTCAAAAAGTGTGGGACCCCACAAAATGTGCTTGAAAACATTTCCACGACACCCTGAGGTTATCTATTTTGGACATTTGTGGGCCATGAAAACAGACCATGTGTATGCACGATCCATGTGCACGGTAAATGTCAGTAATGGCAAAGTACAAATGGTTGTCATTAAAATATTGCATTCTTGGCTCGCTGATGTCACTTTTTAATCTTACTATTGCCTACCTCACGCTCCCAGTTGGAGGTAAATTAAAAATAATAATGCATTTAGTTGAGACCCCCAGCATGCATGTTGCTCTGATGCCCTGGAACTCCTTTGTGACTAATATTTCAAAAGCTGTAACACTCACAGCTTGCTGGGAAACATACTAAAAATAAGATATAATTAAACCATGAATATAGTATTTATTTGTTTTAGATTAATTTCAGGCTCAAAAAAGCTTGTGCATTACGTAAGCACAGCTGGGGGAGAGGTGCCTTTTTCACGAACATCGTTCCTGGATCATTTCCCAGTCCTGACTGTACTAAAGGCTCCACTATGATCAGCGTCAGTTGAGAGTGAAAACACAGGCTAAAGCAAGCTGCCAATATATCTAATTATCATGGATGATGCACCCAGTGCTCTATATTTGGATAAGCGCAGCAGGAGGAATCAGGGGGGGGGATTCACCAGTATCTGTGAAATATAAAGTCAGTACATGTTAAACTTACATGTCAAGGCCAGAGCATGTTATGTAGCTAACTTGGCAGCGGATATGCAGTTGGATCTTTCACAACTCGTCAAATACTCACAGCTGGTTAACACCTTTCTGGATGTGCTAAAATTAAAAAAGAATAAATGTGCAAAGTTCTTATTAAATATGCAACTTTCAAAATAAAGCTTACTGGTTAACGTTGTGAAACAGTCACACTTTGTTTTATTAGGTTTATCCAGTACTTGGTTATGTGTTACATTGTATTAGAGTTATGTAACCTATATATCCTCAGTCTGTGTTTATTTTTGGTTTCACACAAGACATGAACAATATACAGTATGTGGAGTTTGTTGCTCTGACTTCAACAGCACATCAGATCATTAAACGACACAGGCACATCCAAACATGACACTACAGGAGTGCCTGCAGTGTATTTTGACATTTAGGTACCTGTGGTAGCCGTTAAAAATGTCCTGAATCACACATTGATACAGGATCAAGTGGCACATTGTATTTCCTAACAGATGTGGAAAATCTCCAGCACCCACATGCACCTCATCTGAGAAACTTCCTCTGATGACACTTTTTCACTAATGCAAAGGCCGAGCATTACAGTTGGGAATTTTTTTAATTAAATGAATATAAACTGTTGTATTAGCTGTACGTCACTTTTTTTCTTTTGGTATAATATTTTCAACTGAGCAGGAAGCTAACGCTAGTATGGTAAATTGTTTGTGGTTTGCAGCTGTTTTTGGACAGCCAGTGGAAAATATAGATTTTGCTATAAATATCAATCCCTCCTATTAGCACTGGGTTCCCGGAGCATCAAATACAGCAGCATTTGAAGTGTTGGGAGCGTAACTTATTCTGTTACGGTCCAACAAGGGCCCAAGAAATTTACACGGTGAACTGGATGTTGTTTTTAATTGCACATAAAACAGGATGGACGTATGTTTCCACATTCATGGTCAAATGAGCATGTGTCTTAGCTTGTTAGCGAGCAAGCAGCAGAGCCAGTAGGAAGGTGCTGACTACAAGAAGAGAAAAAAAAAAACAGCTGACTGACAGCAGAGGCCTGATCATAATATTCTCTGACGAGTCTTTGCAAAAGTCTTCTTTTGAAAATTGCTATCACCTAACATATCTGTCCAAAATATCATTAGCGCTGTGAAATAATACTGACCTGACCACCTGGACAGAAACATCTTCCATCCTTCACAGAGTTCATATTCAGCAAAATATGTAAATGTGGAAGATGTAAAATATTCCATGGGCCGATAGCTGGCCTGAATAACTGTCACAGCATATGTGCATTTTAACAGCTTTAGGCAGCCCAGGGTTTTTTGTGATAGAAAGAGCTTCTTACTTTGTCTTTTCTTTGCCAGGTCTCTGTCGTCATTAGTATTCTGGTCAGCACTGTGCACTCTCATCTTGGCTGGCCATTTTCCCATCTGGAACTATTTTTGCTTTTTTTTGTACATGGCAGTTTCTTTCAGCAAAATGATGTCCAGGTTTAAATAAATAAACAAAGAGCCTTACACATAAATGCTAATGAGCACCTTCTAAGAAGGCACTTTTGAAATGTCAAGGAAAAAAGAACAGGAGCTTCAGGCTTGTGCCTTTCAGATGGTTCATTCGCTGAATCCTGATTATTCAGCTGAATGTATCATAATATTGTTCAGAGAATTACACTGGATTAGACCAGTGGACACTGTGACTCTGCAAAATAGGTTCAAATACATATAAACCAGATTCAGATTCAGTATACAGTGCACAGTGCACACAGTTCAGATCTAGTGTGTCCACACTGGAGTTGTAACTGTGACTATGTCCTCAAAGATTTGCAAGACTGATGTTTTATTGTTCTATTGAAAGTACAGTTCATACATAAGGTATTGTATAATGCTGCCTGTGACTGATCCCATGCTGCTGAGCCTAGAATAAAAGAATATACTCAAATGAATGATGACGTGAAAAGTCTAAGTCATGAGAATGTCAGCACCTCAACGTTGTGAGGCCACAAAAGGTTGAGAAACCTTGTTATGCTATCTGTTGTCTGCGGTTCCCGGTGTGTTCAGTTACTCTGATGCATAGTGAAACATCAAGGCCAATTAATATTGTTGACTAAAAGAAAACACCACATCATGTCTTTTTCCTGACACAAACTAGTTCATCTCCCTTTGTACTGTGTTTACACTGGCCACTGGCCAGATGTTTTAAATTTCAATCTATCCTCAGCTCGCTTTCCACAAATGCAAACAATAACGGTGTCTTTTACATGCCAAGTTTGTTTGATTCTTTTTTTTTCCTCATCCATGACCAGATACTAAAATGGATTTAGGGAAGTTTCAGTTGTCTGAAGCCTCTGGTCCACCCACACAGAGGTTTTTTACTCACTGTGCCTGATCATATCTTTTCAGGACCGTGTGGGTGTGTAAGAATGTGCTTGTTTAACATCTCCCAGCCTCCTATTAGTTCTGTTGTACCTGTTGGGTCGGGACAGCTTACACCTTCATCAATGTTATTAATGGACTTTGGTATTGTCATTTAATTTCAAGTTGTAGTGCAGCTCAGCTTCAACCTGAGCAGAAGGCTAATTACCCATGGTAACAGAAAACCACCTGTGTCCAATGAGCAGAGTGTTGAACACGAACCTTCATCACCTCATAGCAGTCATGCTTGTCCATGGAAGTCTTTTTCAGCAACTTTAGCTTTAGCTAACTGTGTCTTACTCTATGATTACGTGATGTCTCGGCAGTATACTTCACATTTACATTATTCACTTGATAATAATTTAGTCTGGAGTAGTCTGTCATATCCTCCTCTCTTGCAGAGATTTCACTAGCAAACTTTTTTCTTTCCTTTGGTAGAGGCTCTGGAGAGATTTGCCTGATTATGTTCAGTTTATGCAGTCTGTAGCTGATACTCACCAACCTACAATTAGGCTATATGTATGCAGTTTGTTGTTGGTGAGCAACAAGTAAAAGTAGGCTACTTTATCAGCAACCTTGTTTACATGCAATGCAGTTGACTGCTTTTGTACTTTAACATTCTATATCTGTTTAGATGCAAACTTTTTAAAACCTTTTTTTTTTTACAGTCATTTGTAGTACAGTATGCTGTATGTGTGTCTGTGCATACACTGACAACATGTGTCCACGTGTGCATACCATAATCGTGACATATGTTTGTGAATGAGTGTCATGACCACCTGGGACAAGTCATCTACATAGAATTACATTAACACTGCGTACTTGTCACCTGCTACAGCAGGGAGCGCTGTCTGGAGCAGAAGATTATGACGGACGAGGTTGAGAAAGCAGAAGGCTCCCTGGAGCTGAAGTCCTTTGCTGTAATGACTTTAAGAGTGCAAGACTCAGGTGAGCTTTCCAAACTTAAAGCCAAATTGGAAAAGACCCTCGAAGCGGAGAGCAAAGTAGCGCTGATGAACCAGTGATCTATGTGTGATGGTGTGTGGTGGATACATTTAATACATGCTGGATAAGTCTGCCAACAGATTGGATGAAGTCCAGGGATTGGGAAGCCAATTCCATTTGTGTGGTTATTGTGAAATGTTAAAAACAGATTGATTGGGTAATTTCCAGACTTATTTGAAAATAAACTCCAAATTATTGGAGATATTTCTCCAAGAGCGGATACCCTCGAGGGCTCAGGAAGTAGAGTGGGTCATCCACTTATCAGATGATCGGCGGTTCGATCACCGGCTCCTCCAGTCTGCATGTCGAAGTGTCCTTGGGCAAGATACTCAACCCAAGATTGCTCCTGAAGGCTGAAGGCTGAACGTGTATAGATGCTTAGCTCCTAAAACTGATGGGAACTTGGCACCTTGCATGGCAGCCAATGCCATCAGTGTATGCATGTGTGTTAATGGGTGAATGAGACATGTAGTGTAAAAGTGCCTTAAGTGTTCGGAAGACTAGAAAGGCGCTATATGAGTACAGACCATTTAGCTACAGTAGATTTACTGTATTCATCAATGATACTGCAGTGTGCTTTGCAAGGCGCCATGAAATAATGATCCACTAATGATGATGATTTATTTAAATACGATTGAGCCTACAGTCTAATTGAAGCTGATGAGATGGGTTTGTGTATATTCACCTTGAGAATTCAAGTTGTTCAACACTCTAGGATTCAAGTCAGTGTGTTTCATTGAAATGAATGTATTGAAAGCAAAAACCTTGATTTCATTAAACAACCCCACAGGGTCACAAAGTTGAAGTGAAGGAATGGCCACAGTGTATTGGTATTCTGTGAAGCACCTGCTCAGCTCTCTAAACCAAAGCCGACATTTAATTTGCAACCAAAATGAGGTGAACTTTGTGTGATGCGGGTGATTTTACTGCTGTAATCGAAGTGCCCCCTCTTTGCTCTTAATTTGACTTGCACTGTATGGGAGGATACAGCAATGGATTAGTGTGTATGTGTGTGTGTGTGTGTGTGTGTGTGTGTGTGTGTGTGTGTGTCTGTGTGTGGCAGAGAGTGTGAGAAAAAGAGCAAGTATAACCTTTTATAATTTAAATAGTATCATAAAATATTCATAACAATTTCCATTTTTTGGTCACTTTAAAGTGTCCTACAGTAATGTAAGTGAGTTATCAATCAGAATCCAGGCGTTTAAACAGGACAACTTGAAGGCACATAGACTATATTTCCAGTTCACAGTGAAAGAGGATTTAAAGGGTTAATTTGCCTTTTGACCTTATCTGGTCATCCTCCAGCTAAAATATGTGAAGAGATTGTAAAATTGATGTAGTGTAACTGAGACATTAATGTTCTGATTGTGAATGAAGTAAAAGTCAGAATGTGTCCACAGTGTGCCAAATCACATAAGGAGCCAAAAAAAGGAGACTGAGGTTAGTTAGGCTCCTTAGGTCATTTGCGTTCTGTAATTGTACGATTCTGAGTTTGTAATACACTTAATCATATAAAAGGGTACCTGTCTCCAGACCAATCGCTGCAGCCACTACATGTGGACAAATGGCTACAACAGGAGGCGACGCTGTAGCGTGTATATGACTGGGACTGTGGATGCCATCATTGGCGTGAAAAGACGTGAAATGTGGAAAAATACTTGAGCATAATAATGAATCTTCCTTGCCCTATAAACAAATGCATTAGCCACTTCTTGACTTTGTTTAAAATTACATCTGTCGTTATCTACTAGAATCTAGAGAAGTGATTATCTCATAGTCTTCGAATGGTAATGATATCTTTTTCAAAACCAGCTACTCCTGTAGTGTTTATAGTTTGCAGCAGGAACTGGCTGGAAATTGATTTCCAGAGATTTCCTCCTGGGTATTTCTGATTTTTTTTCTCTGTTGCCATTTCCTGACAACTCCTAACTTCTTCTAGGCCAGGCTAATAAATTAATCTATGTCACAAATTTCCACTCAGCACACTGGCTTTAGTTTCATGGCTCTATTATAACAGGATACAAAGAACAGAAAAAAAAAAGAAAAAAAGAAAAACAGAGGATGACCTTGGGATTTTATTTAGTTAGTGCAATGAAAAATGCAGAGAGTGATTGAGATTCATAGAAACGAGTAAATGCTGCACAAATTGCATGCCGGTAACGTCGAACACACTTCTGCAGCGGAGACATAAGATCTGTCTTTGCCAGCCGTGTTTTAAGAAATCATTAATCACAACGTTATTCCTCGTACACAGAATTCTTGGTACACGTTTTGCATCAGAACTACAGGGTGATTGTTTTTGGTCTCTTGTCATCTTTATTCGTTTAAATGTAGCTAAAGAATAACATTTTTGTGACAGCTGTTGTGTTAAAGCAGAGATATACTGTATACAAACACTCCTGGCCTGCTGCATCTTGCTTTTCCCACAGAAACACCCATATCATTTTGGTTTATTGGAACTGATGTACTGTATGTCTCTGCAACCCATTTGATCTCAGCGTACAGTAGCTATTTCTGTCTATAGATAGAGCCTGATCATCACTGCTGTAGGCTGCAAAGACGAAAACACACGTACTTCACATGCTGTCATTTTCCTCTACATATTGCGCTTCCATCTGGAGTTTCTAATAAGATAAAGATCTTGCAACACAAATACACGAGTACACGCTCAAATCAGCTTTACTTCAACATGTTTAAATTGTTCACACATTGTGCGTTTTAAAGACCCAAGGCTGTTGACAAAAAATAGCATTTCTTTATTACACGTGTATTTTGTTCTCCTCTACTTGTCTTAATTTATTCCCACTTTTCTTGTTCTTGGTTATAAATTGGAATATTGACTTGTCACTTTATGATTTATTATTATTTATTTTATCACTGAAGGAAGGATTGCAGAATCTATACTATTGATACTTAGTATTGAGTATAGATTCTAGAATATATAGGACTGTAATAGTCAGTATTAGATGTAGATGCTCATTTCTTTTAACCTTGTATCCCAGAAAGTGGCCTAAAGTGCCACTTCTATGTTTCAATAAAGCTCATTTTAGAATGATTCCCAGTATCAAAACACAGAAAAGAATGTCCTGAACTTTGTACTGTAGATAGTTTAAGCTGTCCCTTAATAACTGGATTTAGAAATATGCATCATTATGTTGATATCTATGAATTTATTTATGGGTTTCCATCCACTGTACATCTAAAAATGGCTCCACCGACAACACATCACATCACGTAAACACAGCAGATCGTACACACAAGGTTGATAAGAAATTACTTATATATAAGAAATATATAGAAAAATTCAAAATTCAAGAAGTCAAAAAGTTCTGATAAAAAAAGTGATGAAGTCATGCTGGTGTTAAAGAGTCTGTGGTAGAGCTTCGTCTCACAAGGTGGGAGTAGCAGTCTGTTGCCGAAGGAGCTGTTTATAGTTGTTCATGATGTCCAAAAAAATCAGAATTGAAGAATTCTACTGGAGTCCAGACAGTTAAGCGAAATGCCGCTGTGTTGATGTGGTCGGTGTCCCCGTGGGGTTCAGTGAAGTGCTATCCCATTGTACATTTCTCTACATTTTTATTTCTACATTTCTACATTATTATTCACATTGGTTTTCCTTGCTGTATCCAGTTACTGTTTGGAGCTGCAGTGGCCCAATTTCCATTCGCAAATCATCACAGTTTTATCTCATTTCACTGCTTAATGCAAACAGATGGACTGAACCTGTTTAGCACACCACCAGTATTTCCTCCTTGCCATCAACATTTTGTTGCTGAAAAGGACACACTTCTCAGTACCTGTCTGAAACTTTTTTAACCATTTTCACTCACTTACTTTCAACTCATCTGTTACAGAAAACGGGTTTTAGATGTGCATTATTTAAACATTGCAAAGCTTTACTTCTTGCAGAAAACTCTTCCAACTTTGGTAATGAACCAAATTCTCTGTACTTCTGTTAATTGTCCTCACCCATTACACAATTAGCTGCTGTCACATATCTGGTTTCTTTAGTACGAGCCGTTTTCAGGAACAGATGTGTAGGTACAATTAAAATATTTCGGGATTCAGTCTGAAATTAGTATGCCTGTCACTTAGTCACTGTTAATTTAATAAAACACTGCAGAATCCAGTTAATGCTAAGCCTCAGAAGCTTAAGTTTAATATGTCATCAAATAAAACTTAGTTGTGGAGGATTCAGCTTACAAGGGCTTTAATTGTATTGACATTAGCATCTGCTTTTGGATGTAAACCATTACAGTAACAGTTAGGACTTAAACCTTTCTGGGGCTCAGAGTATTTAGAGGCAGGATCATAGACCGGGGGCCTCATGTACAAAGCATGCGTCCTTTTTCACGCTCACGTTCAGATGCATCAAACGTGAAACAATCGTAGAAATGTGCGTGCCCCACGCCAATTTCATAGCTGTCGTACGCACGTTTCTACAGCTATTGTTCCTTTGGCGACACTTAGAGGTGACGCTGGGAAACTGTTAATAATGTGAAAACAAGTAGTCATCAGAGTGATCACATCAGAGATACACTTATGAACAATTAACACACCCACGTGTTTGCAATTATATAGGTGGTTATGAAAGCATGCGCAATGTGATGAAGAACATGATATTAACAAAGGCAGCGTTAGCGTTGTTAGAGGACCATGCAAACGTGAGCGATTTAAGGAACGCGAGGATTTACTTGCAAACCATGATAATTGGCTCATAAGCCGATTTCGGTTACCAAGGCCAGTGTTACTGGAGCTGTGCGCAGAGCTGCGGCCGGCCCGAGAGCGCAACGGGGGCTGGCGAGTAGCTCGGGGTTGTGCTGACTAGCGGGAGCTGTTTATCTAAGTAGGAAACATTTTTATTCCATCAATGTTCAAATCATATGTGATGCGCAAATGCAGCTAACTAACACCGTGGCAAGGTGGCCTGGTTCAACGCACGACTCATTCATTATGACAGCATGGGTGGGAACAGGCTGGAGGCTGGCACGGTGCATGATGGGTGGCTTCTATTCGTTTAATTGTCCCGTATGTAACGCTAGTTTACATACAGGACAATTAAATGAATAAACTCTTTACTTACCTTTACTTGCCAGTGTGCCAAAGCATATTTGGGCATGTGCGCATTCAAATATCATGTTTTTGGTTTTCTTAATTTTCTGATGGTGAAATTAGAGCTGCTTTCTAACAAGCCCCTAATTGTCTCCCTGTGTTCAGTATTCTTGTCAAAATGTCGCCGCAGCGCCACACCTGTCCACACCTGTGTGTGCGCTGCTCGGATCCCACGGCATTTACAGCCTCACACACACGCTCCCACTCACGTCGTTTTTTGGTCATATTTATCCCTGTTGACAGGGAACCAAACAGAATCTCCACTTCATTCACTAGAATCTTTAGCTCAGACTCTGTGAAATTTATTTCTTTCCTTTGTTCATCGCGTTATCTGAATGGACAAAGAGGTGAATCTCAGGTCCAGGGCCTATTTAAATAGATTTGCATATGTAAATGGGGCGTGGACAGGGAGGAGGTGCATGTGCGCTCAATTCCACGTTGATTGGGATGTACAAGAGAAACGTGCTTGGATCCATGCGAACACGAATAATGCACAGGTAAACAACCAGGAGTTTTTTTAATGATATGTTGATTTTTACTGCTGCCAACCTGCATTACTTAATGCACATTCATTTGCACATTTTGCTCTGTCAATTCTTGTATATCTAAGATATTAGATAGCACTCACACACAGACTGCACTGTCTGCTTTGACATTTGCTGGAGATTCAGGATTTTGTCACAATGTGTCCTTCTAAAAATTTTTAGTCAATAATAAGATACAAATTTCATTTCCATTACCTAATATTATTAAGGAAGTGTCCAGGATCCAGGACAAAGTGCTCAACTGAATAACTTTTCTGAAAGTAATTTTCTTTTTGCACTTATTATGGATGGAACATTAGACTAAAATGCAGCTCCTGCCTGCATTACTCACAGCTTGAAGAAGCACTAAACAAGCTGTCAACCTGGTGACATGATGGGGCTAAAATAGCTTTCAGCACTAAACTTGAAATGAGTTTAGGATATTTTTAAGCATTGATAGTCATCTTCACATGTGTAATTAGGTTTGGATGTGAAGCTTTGCTGGTGTTTGGCAGAGAACGCTCTCTGTTAGTGTCTCATGATTTTAAAAAATTAAATGAGTGAAGTCGATTCTGGCAGGGCACTCGCGTTCAGTCTTTGCAGCTGCGCCTATCCAATTAGATCACACATAGTGATCTAATTGGATAGTCCGAAAAAAAAGACTGTCCATGCAATCGTACCAACTCGGAAGACAAAAATATCTTCCCAGCATGTCAAGGCAGACATCATGCCAAATTCAAGTTTGAGTCATCTCCCATCGCAGACGTGCATCCGTGATCCTCCTGCTTTGTGCTGTATCCCCCAACATGTTTGTCTTATTTGTTATTGTCAGTTCCTTGGTAGCCCCTTTCATATTTGATTTGGAAATGGTTTATGATATCAATTTACCTGCTGTCTCAGTTTTGCAGGAGTTGTTAACAGCTGCTTAAAACACTCGCCAAAGCTGTCTTTTATCGACAGTGGTGCAGGTGCGTGCCTGTCATTAGGTAGACGGGAGTCGTTTTTATGAGCAATAAAAGAGTTGAAAGAATGGAAACCTCTGACAGTCTGACGAGAGCAATATTTGTCTTATCAAAACAGCAGCCTGTTGTGTTTAATGCTGAAGTGGCAAAGCCGGGGTGAAAAATATAAATACATTTTGCAAAAAGAATTCAAAAAGTTAGGTCACTTCAGTCATGTACTCTTATGTGCTTTCAAATTAGGTACAGAGATCCATGAACCCAAGAGGATAGATTCTGATTGTTTTTGTGTTCTTCTGATTTTCTTTTCATAATGCTAAATGTGCAATATTTATTTTTTTATTATTATATTATTAGTTTATACCTAACTATACTAACATTCCCATCAGCCCTCAGCTTTACAGCTAATTAGAAGATATCTGTATGCTAACACGCTAAACTAATGTGGTGAAGGAAACATGAAACACCTGTTAAACATCAGTGTTATGTTATTGTCATAGGAGGTGTATTCCAGTGCTCTTAGTTTTAAAATATATAAATAATTTAAATAAGTGTTGTGTGTGAATGTCGTCCGTGTCCTGTGACCTGGTTGGGTCTTTGAGTCACTCCCCTTCTGGCAGGAGGCTGCGGTCCTTCAGAACCAGGACCTCAAGCCACAGGAACAATTTCTTTCCGTCTGCTGCTAGCCTTATCGACAAGGCCCAGAGCCCCAGCGACACTCTTTCACACTCCACCCCTGCCTCTACATGTCACATTGACATTGCACCTTCTGTTGGACTTCCTTGTTTTATTATATACTTACACATTCAAACTATTCCACACACTGTGAACATTTTCACATTACCTGGTGCTTGCAATTCCTGCACAGCTGTGCTGCTTTTTGTATTAAATATATTTATATTGTTTATACTTTTAATACTTTTTTAGAGAATGTTTGTTATGCATCAATGAGACCAAAATAAATTACTTGTATGTGAAAAATCATACTTGGCAATAAACATTTTTCTGATTCGGGTTGTAACACAGTTGGTGATGAGAGGAAAGGAGTGCTGAACTAATGAGATGCAGACCATATCGACCGGAAGAGACCATCACGTACCACTAGTGCTGCACACTGTGTGATGAGTGATGTAGCATTTCACTATCACTATGACCAACAGTCAGCCGACTTTGGTTTCAATCACTGTGACGGGTTCATAGCCCTTGCTGCTTATTTATTTATGTATTCCTGCTATGCACATCTCCTGACCATTTAGGAGCTGAACTAGCGCTACCAAAGCTAAACTGATTTCTTTTCTTATGCAGAAAATGCTTATCAGTGACCTCCATATCACTTATTGATTTATGTGACTGCCACCCCTCCAGTATTTCACCTTGATGTGGTCACAGGTCAGAGCTAGCAGGCGCATGCTAAATTTTTATTAGGTGTGTAGGATATGATGACGAGAACGATCTCATTGGAATTCATGGCTGTTCTGTTGGTTTGTTTATAGTTAAGTCCACCCCTCAGACTGTAGCTCTACTTTGCTGATACTTTCTGATCTATACCTTGACCAAAGGCCCTTGACCTGAAGAAGATAAGAAAAGAAATGTGCTGAATGGGAAGTTATTAATCAATCAAAGCAGTTCAAGTTCAAGAGTTCCTCCTAATTTGTGTTATTGTTTGATAATAATTAAACATGAAGGCAAGGCAAGGCAAGGCAAGTTTATTTGTATAGCACAATTTGTACACAAGGCAATTCATAGTGCTTTACAGAGGCAAGAAAAAACATTTGACATTAAGACAAGCAGTAGCGATAGAAATAAAAAATAAATAAAAAAAGAAGAAAATTCAATTAAAAACATCAGAATGTCATTTAAAATCATTAAAATATAAAATTTGAAAACAATTTAAAACATTAAACGAATCACTGGATTATGATTAAAAATTCTTTAAAGAGCTCAGCTATAAGCACGTGAAAAGAGAAAAGTTTTTAACCTGGTTTTAAAAGTGCTAAGAGTTGGGGCTGATTTCAGTCCTGCTGGTAGTTTGTTCCAGTTGTGAGCAGCATAACTGCTAAATGCTGCTTTACTGTGTCAGGTTTGAACTCTGTGCTCCACTATCTGACCTGAGTCAGTAGATCTCAGAGCCCTACTGGGTCTATATTCTACTAACATGTCATTTATGTATTGTGGGCCTAAACCATTCAGTGATTTGTAAACTAGTAGCAGAACTTTAAAATCTATTCTGTGGCTAACTGGGAGCCAGTGTAAAGACTTAAGAACTCTTTGTTCTGGTCAAAACTCGAGCTGCTGCGTTCTGAATGAGCTGCAGCTGTTTGATACTTTTTTGGGCGAGTCCAGTCTAAAGACCATTACAGTAGTCAAGTCTACTGGAGATGAAAGCATGAATCAGCTTCTCCTGATCTGTTTGGGACATAAAGCCCTTAACTCTGGATATGTTCTTAAGTTGGTAGAAGGCTGTTTTGGTGACTGATTTTATGTGACTGTTGAAGGTCAGATTTGAGTCTATCAACACGCCAAGGTTTCGGACTTAGTCTTTAGTTTCTAGAGACAGTAACTCAAGGTGTTTACTGACAGCAACCCTCTTCTCTTTATTGCCAAAAACAATGACCTCAGTTTTTTCTTGATTTAATTGCAGAAAATTTTGGTTCATCCAATTTTTTACTTGCTCTAGACAGTTACACAATGACTCTAAAGGACTGCAGTCATCTGGGGACAGCGCAAGATATATCTGTGTGTCATCTGCATAACTATGATAGGATGAAGGAAAAATGCAGCCTGCAATGTCTGCACATTTGGTCTAAGGGTAATGCAAGATTAAATAAAATACAGGACAAAAGAGATCTGTGCAGACCTTGCATTTCTTTATTTATCCGTGCATGGATGGAGGCTGCAACTGAAATGATTATCCTCATGTAACTGGTGTTAGAGTGGAAAATAATGAATGCATTACATATATACTCTCCTGAGGAGAAACACCCTCAGAGATTCCTTTGACATGTGGACTAACAATTATAATTACACTGCAGCAACAGCCCGCTGGAATTTGGTCACTTAAGCTGTGGCAGCACAAGTTGTTCTTTAATTGTTTGGTTATGTGGTTACATTATGTTTAAATTATTTCACAATGCATTTGGGTATATAAATGTTGAACACATTGTGATTATACAGAATACTGGTTAAATATAGACAACATTGAAGGAACACACCACAAATTCATGTATCATGTTGTCATGAGAGACGAAGGCACCAAATCTTGAATATGATTGATGAAAGTTCCACATTCACTTTTCATTTCAAGTCATATTTAGAAAAAAAGAAACAGTTTTAAACAATAACATTTGAAGGCACTTTCAAAAAGTTACTCCATGTTGCAGTCACTTTCTATGTGGGCTTGATATTGATTGGTATCCTTCTCTAAATAACCGGTCTCACCCCTCCAATCAGCTCGACACACAGTAATTGCTTTGTCATTTCTCTCCTGAATGTTAACACTCAGCAGGTTTCTTTCATTTCAAGCTGTTGGTACGGTACTGCCTACAAATTAGGGTCCACCATTTTCATTGCCTCTCTCGTGATACATCTGAGTCGAAAATACAGTTGAAACCAAAGATGACACACATATTTTACCATGATAACCAAGATCCAGTGTGGAAGACTTCTAGGTTATTATAGCTGTATGTACATAATATGGCAGAAAAGGAATATAATTTTCACAACTGTTTTCATTAGTGTATAATCTCCTGAAAAAATATACCTTAAAGTCTGTATTAAGTAAGAATACATATTTGCGTTTGTCAGACTAAAGAAAAACGTGTTATTAACCACCCAGCCAAATTTGAATGATTGAAGTTCATGAAAATGTCTGAAACCACACCCACATGCGGGAGCAGTCAAGCTGCAATTTCGACACAATGAAAGATATCCCGTATCCCGTTACGGGTGTATTTTCCTCTGGACTCCGCTCAGGAAACCACAGTGTAACATTAAATGCACTGACATTAACTAACATGCACGGCATAAAACCACTATTTAGGACCACTCCACATTTGAGTAATATATCGTTCAAAGTCTTTTCACGTGTTTTCATTACATTACATTACATTACAATACATTGCATTTAGCAGACGCTTTTATCCAAAGCGACTTACAGAGGAGGACATATGTTGAAAGAGGTGTAAAGGAGCACAGAGTAGTTGTTAGTTTTGTTAAGGCCAAACATTGGACACGGAACAGAAGCGGCACGGTACCGCCGGCGTCACCGCAGTAAATAGAAGTCAGTCTAGTCAATGAGAGCACTCACACTGGGCGCGGTCCAGAAGCGTCCCAGCAGCGGCTCACTGCGTCACGGCGCGAGCTTTTAGTTGCATTTCTATTTTTACCGCGAGCTGCGGCTGAACCTCAACAGAGCACTGCGCAACAGACAGGAAACGCGGCACAGAATCAACATAATAAACTTCCGCCCCCTTTCAAAATAAAACACAATACGCAGTTCATGTAGCTTTTTACAACTTCACATCAACGTTACGTCATGACCGCTGGCACCAAGTGATCAAAGATCGATCAAAGGGTCTCAACATGGACGATGAGAGACTAATCGTTGAAGTGGAACAACACACAATCATTTATGACACAACAGATGCTTTTTATAATCTCCTCCACATCGGAGAAGCAAAGTCAGCTGTTTGTTGTTGTTTTCTTTATACACTGTTTGTCGCGGGGTCTCACTTACGTCCAGGATTCTCGCGTGATCTCGCGTAAAAACGGCCGGCTCGCTCCGCTGCCGTTCCGCGGCTGAAAAGCGTCCGGTGTGAGTTGACGCCGGGCAAAGGACCGCGGCACTACCATTCCGCTGTCGTTCTGCCTCCCGTGTGAGTCCCGTGTAAGTTTTGTTAGGCAGGGAAGCATTCTCGAAAGAAAAGGGTTTTTACAAGTTTTTAAAAGGTAGAAAGAGATGTTGCTGTTCTTGTGGCCGTTGGTAGGTCATTCCACCATTTGGGGACAACCACAGAGAAGAGTTTAGAGTGACCTCGCTTTGTGAGAGGCGATGGTACAACTAGACGGTTTGAATGAGCGGAGCGTAACACCCTGGTCGGGACGTGAGCCTTGAGTAAGGCGCTGAGATAGCCAGGGCCAGATCCTGAGATGGTTTTGTAGGCTAGCGTCAGAGCTTTGTGTTTAATTCTGGCAGCTACAGGCAGCCAGTGGTGGTCGCTAAAGAGTGGGGTGACGTGTGACCTTTTGGGTTGGTTAAAAACCAGTCGCGCTGCAGCATTCTGGACCATTTGCAAAGATTTGATTGCACAAGCAGGTAGGCCGGACAGGAGCGAGTTGCAATAATCGAGGCGGGATGTGACTGTAGCCTGTATCAGGAGCTGAGCGGCATATTGGGTCAGGTACGGCCTGATTTTTTTAGTGTTGTACAGAGCATAGCGACATGACCTCGCTACAGAGGAAATGTGCTCAGAGAAAGAAAGACGATCATCTAGTACCACGCCCAGGTTTTTAGCAGCATGGTTAGGGGTAATAGTGACAGGGCCAATTTTCAAGTTGATGTCATGGCGGATTGACTCATGGGCAGGGATGACCAGGAGTTCGGTTTTTGACAGATTAAGCTGGAGATAACCACTATCTACAGCTTAATCTGTCAAAAACCAAACTCCTGGTCATCCCTGCCCATGAGTCAATCCGCCATGACATGGCAACTATTTTCCAACATATTTAATGTATTTTCAAGGAAAACTCAGAATTGCCTTTACACAGACTTTAAAATTTATATTTATTTATTTATATTTTCAGATGGCATAGGTCCTATTCTATGAGTCTGCCATGTCATTTGGACACCTTTGTGTTTTTCATGTGTTCTGTTGCCACTATACTTTCTCCTTCACGCTAGAAAGGAGAAGTGAGGCATTTTCAATTAGCAACGACATTTCTAGCTGCCATTCAATCCTACACAATGATCCTCTTAATACAAAACATGATATCAGAACAAAATAAAACATTTAGTGGGTCTGCAAGGTCTCTCTTAAAGGCCTGGTCCTTGTTTGATTGTTTGAAGTCCTGTCATGTTTTTCTTTGTATGAGCATGACCTTGTGTCTATTTTTATTCTGAAATTACACAGACAAAGATGGTAAAACTCACCGTAGGCTATTGCTCTGCGCATGTAATCGTGACTTCATCATAAACTCACTGCTTAAAGTACCCAATGAGGACTTTTATGACTCTAAAATTGTGGGACATATTGCTGTGCCCCCAGCTTTCCACTGGCCCAGTCTAAAGGTCTGAGCACAAACTGCAGTTAATTAGTCGCACCTCATTCAATTGGCCGACTCAAGGTTATTTGTCTAATTATGTGCAGGTAGGGATAGTTATGCAAATACAGCTACGTGAACTGGTGAGTTTTTTCAGAATGACAAGGTTGTTGTTCCTTGTCCTTGCCTCGAGGTCTGGTGGCACGAAGTCATGTATTTGATGGGCCTCTTCTCTTGTTTCAGGGTTCAGGTCAGTGTTTGTGTAGGAAGACGAAAGCTAATGGCCACTAAAGATTTATGAGTGGTATCTTCGACAGGATCCCATTCACAAATTTGAGGTGTCAGTTCTCGTGATTTACTTTGCCTTTATAAATATGACTGAAGTCCTCTCATTCTCCAACATGTTGACAGTATTGGATAGATGGCAAACTGTGAGTATCACAAGATGTGAGCTGTTACTTCTCATAGTGAAACAATTTATTTTGAATTCAACAGTTCATATTTTCAGTTTATGTTCAACCCCTGAGACCACACAGCAGCCCAGACCACCTGTTCTTTATTTTGCCAGGACCGGCCGATATTTTGAAATCATTTCAAGTGTATTGAAACAGTGAAGATAAAGTCCAGTGGAAAGTGGAAAGAGACCAAGACATGAATCCACATAAATTTGAAGATCTTTTTTAAGTTGCCGAAGACAACAAGACAAAAATAACTACTACCACATTAATATGGTTTAATTTTCTGGACAGGCTCTCACTTCCACAGTTCGCTGAAGAGTTGGCAGGAAGGACTGATGGGGTCAGGCTAACTTTTACATTTAGCGTGATAATTTTATATTGATTGGCGAATTATTTTCTCATGTAGCTGTATTCTTTTAAAAATAAATATTATTTAGAGTTATAGTGGTATTTGTTTGTTTGTTCTTTCTGATAAGTGTTTAATCAAATATTCATGGTATCTAATTAAAGAGAAAGTTGTGTTATTTAAAATGAAACAAACTCATGATTGTTCATTTCTGTTTGTTTTTTAGATGGAGCTCTCTGTTGATTGGATAGGAAAAGTTGAGTTCTCGGTGAACTGCAGCAACATTCTACAGTTCTGCTGGGGTCTCGAGGGTTAATGATACAATACAACAGAGTTTGTTCTCAGTGAAACTTTGCCTCCAAAAACTTAATGTAATGTTAAAGTTAACTGCAATCTGAAAAAAAAACTTTAATCCATATCTCTCTTATGCATTAAATATGAGGCAACAATGAGTTGGCATTCCTCCTCTATAAATAATGAGGCAGAGTGAAACTATTGCATAAGCATAATGAGTCAGTGTTATAAAGAGATCACTCTGCTTTATCTCCAGCTATATCTTTAAGCTTGACGTATGGTGATGAAGGGGGCAGATGACTGATCCTAAAACAATCACAACACACAATAGCAACTTCAATGTATGACTAAATCTATAGCTAACTTTGCAGACATGATGTGGTGGAGGCTCAAGGCATTTACGGGCAACAACATTAATAAACATTGTCCTAGAGAGGTGCACTAGTACCTAGTGCTTATTTCACTGTTTCAGCAAGGAAGGCTGTGCACTGTGCATTTTCTGGGAAAAAAAAAAGCCAAAGAAAAACATTTTTGAAAGTACTTCCATCCATCCATCCATCCATCCATCCATCCATCCATTCTCATCCGGTGTCAGGTTGTGGTGGCAGCAGGTTTAACAGGGAACTCCAGACGTCCTTCTCCCCAGCAACACAATGCAGCTTCTCCTGGGGGATCCCGAGGCGTTCAAGGCTAGATATGCTATATAGTCCCTTCAGAGGTTTCTAGGTCTGCCCCGGGGTCTCCTGCCAGTTGGACATGCCCGGAACACCTCCAAAAGGAGGCGCCCAGGGAGCATCCTAATCAGATGAAAAATATTTTTGAAAGTACTTTTTGTCGAGAAAACAAATAAAAATGCCCTCCTGGCATATAGATATCAGTTTTCATTCTCACAACTTAAGGAGAGGCTGTACTTTAGTCAGATGTCATATATGTCATAAATCCAAATGTCCTAATCCAAAACAGATAACTATTATTATCATCATCATCATTTTGCATGGAGATAATGGGGATTAAGATACGGTTTCAGGTGGTGTATGTGTTTTGTATAACAATAGTTCCACTCTACAGACCATCCTACCCGCTGTCTAACATCAATTCAACTGAGTGGCTGGATTATTTTATTGGTTTTATTCACAAGGTTAACTGAACAATAAGCACTGCCTATCAGAAAGCTTTTGCAGTTTTTCTACAGTACCTAGTGACTCGCTAAGGCAAGACCATGATAGGACACCTTTACTTTTTCAGTACAGTCTGTATTCCAGTGCAGTAGAGACAAAAAAAATATACATAATATACATTTTCACTGGCCCTGATGTAAGTGGAGTCACAGCAAAACGTTGCAAGTCACATAAGCCAGAAAACTTTTTTTTTGGATAGGAGCTGGCCTCTAACTGTGTTCCTTTAATGCATCTCTACTTGCTTTTCAACACTTTTATACTTCGGTTGCATCTTGAAGCACTTTTGTTGTCCTGTTTGACTTTGTTCTGTCTGACACAGAGCTCCAGGATGAGCACGTCCATAGTTTCCTAATTAAAGACAAAAGCAGACAGAGGGAAGACTGTGAAACAACAGTAGCTTTTCAATTATTTATTGACTTTCGACTCAGAAAGTGCACTTCAGCCTCCCAACACATACATAGAACTGCCACAATGCATATTGTAGCTTAGTGCTGTTTATGTCACAAACAACTCAAAGGACTAAGAGGACTACTCTTAATCGAGCTGATTTGTAAAATCCTCATTCACATGCTAACTGCTGTCCAAGTCAGAAACAGTGAGCAGTTATCTGCAGTGATTAGTAATGCTGCTTCTGAAGGGGTTCCTCTCTGGTTCGTGTTAATTATTTTCATTCATACGATTCAACCTGTGGGTTGAATAAAAGTTCAGAGGTGGCCTGTGGATTGTAGACCAACACTCAGAGGGTGAGCCTTAGAATGTAATCTCACATGACCTGAACAGTCTCAGTCTTACCTCTAAGGGAGACTGGTCCCACTGGGATGCCTTCAGGCGCTGGCTTATTATTTTAGATTATATTAAACCAATGAAAATCTTCTTTGTCACTCAGTTTTCTGTGGCAAGTGTCACTGAAGTGAAGGCAGTATGATCAACATGAAAACATTTTAAGAAGTTTACAATAAACAATTTTTTGGTGGACGTCGTACGCGACACCCCATGCAGGTCAAATACAAAATGGATCCAGCTATTACTGAGTATACAGAGGGAATGTACAGTAAGCGATTAGGATCTTAACGTTAGCCTTAACCAATGTTGTTAACTCTTTCCAATGAATTAAAAGGAAAACTAAAACATTAAGTTCATTCTGTCATCAAATCATTATTCTGTGGTGTAGTAACACTGTCTTTACTTTTAGTTCATCTGGACCTAATAGTTTTGTAGTCGTCCGTAGTAAGATGGCACTGACCTGTTAGATGAAATACATTGTGATGACCAACAAATCACTACAGATGGCAGTTTGGCATTTCATTTATACATTGATTAGAAGGTGATCTCTTTTTATCAGTGTTATACATGCTCCGGTGCTCAAAACTGAGATTTGTTCATTGTTTTAATGATTTTACATTGTCTGTGACATTATAAGTGTGCCAAGGCTATTATAAGCATGGCTGCTGTAAATGATTAACAGGATATACAAAAATGACTTCTCAGTCACACACACACACACACACACACACACACACACACACACACACACACATATATATATATATATATATATATATATATATATGATGAATGTCTAATACATTCTGCAAGATCTCAAACATCTCCAACTGCTTGCATTAGCAGCAGCAGTGCAGTTTATTTGTGTATTTATTTATTCTCCTGGCTACTTCTTTTTATTACCCTTGACGGATATTTGTTTCTTTTATATTTTTGAAAAAAAAAAAAAAAACAGCACACGATTAGTCAACCTGAGGACTTGACAAGTCCTTGTAGGAAATATAAATTTATTTCCTGTTCCCTACTTCTCCTCTTGTTTCCATGGCAACATGACAGGGAATGAAGGACAAGCTATTGGCTCTAAAGTTTCTCAGTGCACTAATGAAAATGCTCCAGGAAGTGCTCAGCCGTCTGTGCTGTAAATTATTATATAGCTACGAGAGTCCTTTCCCAAAAACAGCAGTCATCCAGAGAAAAGGATTTCAGAGTTTAAGAGTCTCTTGCATCTGCCTGTTATATCCTTCTTTTCTCACAGCGAGCATTATGAGACCTCAGTCATATCAAATGATCACTGATACTGTGTATTGTCATTGTCACTCCTCAGTAAGATAAAACCACCACGTAGAGGTGTGCAGATGTTTGCATCTGTATCGATGTAAAAAACGATCGCCGTGCTTTTGATTTAGCTGCCCTGTCACAGACAGCAAAGGCAGTGTGAGAAAGTGAACGAGGAGGACTGGGACCTATTTAATGAATAATCAAACAAACTGGTAATTAGGTTTTGTGCTTAAAACTGTATTCCCTCACAAAAAAAACAAAACAAGAAAGGCCCTGCAGTTATATTTTTAAACTCAGTAATTAAAGTTGACTGAAATTTCTCTCTCAAGCCGATTTTCATGGATTATCTTTCCTTTCACAGTCTGTCAGATGCAACTAGCATAAACACAAATACCAGCTGCACCATCTTACTTTTAAAAGCAAACATCTTCTTGCAGGAGCAGGTTTACGTTGTCAGAGGAAATAGAGGAGCAGCTTTAGATTGCAGCCGTAGAGATGAACCACACAGATTCTGTACAGTACAGTTTCTGTATCAAATGTTACTGTCCTGCAATTGACCAAGCCACAGCAGGCGTCGATATGTCGACTGCGAGTTGCATTTGCGCGCCTACAAGATCTACGTCGGATAAGAGTCACTTGAGGTATTTTTAAAGCGGCATCATTTGACTTTTGTTGGCCACTTTGGGGCAGCAAAACACGCTGTACACACAGTGTTGACGTATCATCAGAGTTTAAAGCTGCCACTGTGAAGTTGTTAGCGGACATGTAGCAAACACACACAACAACAGAACAAATTAATGTTGAGTTTCTGGCCAACTACTCAATAATAAATATTCAATACTACTTTACATGTTTTACCTACATGTTCTCATGTAGGTAATACATGTTTTCGTCTACACCACCTGCCGAGGCTCTTTAGCTGCTAAATGCTCCACTATGTTACTGGTAAATAAACTGTATTCAAGGCACTTTTACACTGAACATCTCATTCACCTTTTCATGACAGTAGAGACTGAAGAATGGAGGAGCTGCGGATCAAACCACGGATCTTCTGATGAGGGGACAACCCGCTCTACCTTCTAAGCCACTACTCATCTTTTTTTTCCTGCTGAGAACAGCTGCTGGCTTGCAACAAGATTGACCTAACCAAAACAGAAAGTTGTAGGCTGTAGAACCAAAACAGTGTGCTGAAAGATGCTAAAATCCTCCCCCTATCACATTTAAGAAACTAGTTTGATCCATGGTTACTATAAAGAAATATAGATTAGAGCAGCTTCACAATTTTGCTCCAAAAATGGTGTGTGTCTGTGGTTACGAGTCTTGTGATAGGTATACGTATCGAGTTTGCAATGCATGTGACAAACAGCTAAAACAACATTTTTAAGTAGCATGCAGACCAAGTGTTGCCCTTGTTGCAGGTTAAAGATCAGTACAGGCTTTCTAAAAAAAAATCAATGCACGTCATGTAACGCCAGTGCTGGGTATGATATCACTTCAATATGTCCCTACTTGACATTCACTGTCATTAATCTAAGATATAGATACGATAAGAGATAATGACACCTGTAAACTTAAGTTAATGTTACAAACCTGACCCAAGGATGCCGTGAAGTCATATTGGGTCAGAGAAGAGCGAAAATGTTGATACAGCACTCGTTACTCCCGTGATTCACAATCACACGCTGACATGCCATGAAATCAATATGAAGCCGAGTAATAAGAGCAAGCAATCAGTGGCCTTATGAGAAGCAGGTTGGGTGCCATCCTTATACATCGCTCTGTTGACACACAGCAACACCCGTAGCTAAAGGACATGCTAGATTTAGTACAGTGATGTTATGCTGTGAGGAAGACAATTTGGCATTAAAGATGGTTTTGGCACAGTGTAATGTTTTTAGTGAGAAGCATGTCAGTGTGGAGCAGTATGCATCTCCTCTAATGACTTTGTACACAGAATCCTGCTGATGTGCAGAAATTCAAACCTTCTAAATACACAAACAGAGACAGACTGGAGAGCAAGGGACACATCAGTTAGTTAGTGATGAAAAAAAGATCTGTATTTAAAGAGGACAACACAGAAAACTATTGAAAAATATTGTTTTGTTATGTGTGCAGTATTCACCATATGTTTATATCACCATATATATATATATATATATATATATATATATATATATATATATGAGACTGTATATATATATATATATGAGACTGTAGACACTGAAGGATAACCACAGCATTTAGCAGAGTTGTGCAAATTGAGTCCAAAGTGCAACAGTAGTCAATGCAACAGAGAATATAACAATAGTAGTGATAGTATAGTAATAATAGTAATAATCAATAGTTTATTGTCTTTTGTTTAGTCCATGCCATGACTGAGAGCTGTCGTACAGTCGATGGCTAGGGGAACAAAAGAGTTTTTGAGACTATATTATTTTATAGTTGAAAGATATGTGTGTTTAATGGCAGATGCATATTTACACATTCAACACCATTAGTATTTATTATTATCTTACCATATTTATTTAAAAAAATCTTTAATTTTTATTTTTTTTTTAATTTAAAAATCTGAGACAAAATTGCTAACTTTGTTTGTCTCTGACTGTGGGTTGAACAGATGGTGTACAGTGAATCAGCATCTTTTTCTTTTCTTTTTTTTTTGTTTTACCAGCCTCTTGCTACAGTATAATGGGTTATGTTAGGTATGTATAGGTTAGTTTGTGGGCCAAAAAGCCAAAACAATAAAATAAAAAGGGCTAAATGCTTAATGGCCGACGTTTTTTTTTTTTTTAAATCTGTGGGTTGTAAAATATCCATCACTTGAGTGAAACAACAAGCACAACCTCCATCTACATGCTAAAAGAAAAAAAATGGCACGTCACCCTCACCTGCTGGCGGTACGGACGTTCTTTATTTAGCCATTTGGGCTCCCTGCATGCAAATGTTTGACCACAACAATCCCTCATCCCCCAACACTATTTTGCAAAGACACCATTGCTGCATCCAGAGCTTATCGCTGCATGAGACAATTATGATCCATTGAAAGAAATGCAAACAAGCTTGACAGTTTTTTGGTCGATTATATGACTGAATGACTGAATTTTCTCTGGTGCTGACACAGTACTGTAGAGATCTGGCTCTGTGAGACTCCACGACACACATTATTTGATCTATTATTGATAAAGGTATATGATATTTATATTAATGATATTTAAGTTCTTTGCTCCATAGTTAAGTAAATAGCCATATTCAAGTTGATGACAGCCTGATAATATCCTGCAAAAAGTTATTGACTTGCCATTTACACAGGCTCATTTCTGAAGATGTCCAACTTATTCCTCAATTCTAGTAACTGAACTAACTTTAAAGTGTCAGGCCAAATGAGGACATTTAAAATGATGCTTTGATGAAGCATTAGCTGTGAGCGGATCAATTCTAGACCTATGCACTCATACAATACAGCTTACCTTAATCACGGCAGTGGGGTTTTTCTTGGCTCTCATTTCTCTTGTTTACTGCTCAAACCACCTGGATCATTAAGTAAACATTGGATATCCACCAAGTTCTTACCGGCTTTGTGCTCATTTTGACTGAAGGCTTCCTTCCCTAACCTTTCCCGGAGAAAAAAATGAGTGACAGATGTTTGTTTTCTTCCTGCATGCAGAGGAGTGAAGATATACCCACATTCCTAACTGCTCCTTACATGCACAAATAATCTCGACAACAACAACAGCGACATCCTGTCTGGAGCTTGACACTTTGAGAGAGGCTGGCTAGAACGCAGTGATAATGAGAGTGAGTGGGAGGGAAGGAGGGACAGTGAGAATTGCTTCTAGTCTTAGATGTTGTGCCATCTCTTTATCATCCTTCCATTTTTTCCTCCCTCATGCACTTCACAAACAGCTTCTGTCTCTTATTCCCTACTCTCTCGTTCACTTTTTTATTTATTTATTTTATTTTGTGGGGTAGACAGAGTATGCCTTCTCTCTCCCTCTCTTGCACCAGGTCTTTCATCTTGATCCTACCTTGCATCTCTTCCCTTCCCTGGGTCAGTTCTCAGCATTCTGTCCCTCCCCTTTCCCTGTGTTTCTTTCCT
Source organism: Collichthys lucidus (assembly GCA_004119915.2). NCBI lineage: Eukaryota > Metazoa > Chordata > Actinopteri > Sciaenidae > Collichthys > Collichthys lucidus. Next base: position 25,365,476 of record CM014084.1, read on the forward strand.
TTCTTTCTTCTGCTCATATATATATATATATATATATATATATATATATATATATATATATATATATATATATATATATATATATATATATATATATAAAATTACTTTTTGTTTTTAAGATCACATCAAGGGACAATGAAAGTTTGTCAAACTGCAGAGGTGAATCACCCTGACCTGTGTTCTTGGAAGGACCTTTGTTACTGTCAGTAGTGTCAGCAGAATTCTACCTGCTGTGGCTTTTAAGAAATGTTTCACTAATAGTTTGTTGTTGGTGAAAACTCTTCTAAGAGAAGCACAGATGTGTAAAAAGCACAGCGTAAACCCTTGAAGTGATAGTCAAAAAATTATCTTTTGTGTATCCCTTTTTTGCTTCGCTCTCTTCGCTCTCTTTGTTCCAGTGGTGCTTTTAAAATGTGGCTCTTACGTTTTTCTGATTCTCTCTGAGAGAGCGTTACAGTGCTTTTCCTGACACGTATACGCTCAACTCTTCATAATAAAAGTAATGTAAGAGCAAATATAAAATAAAAACAGCTTTAAATTTTAACATTTTATGAAATATTCTGAAATGAAAATGTCAATTGAAATTCTTTTTTAATATAATATATATATAAAGTGCATTTACTAAAGTACTGTACATATGTAAAATAAGGAATATGAAATATTGGCACAGACTGTTATGTTAGCGATGAGTTAGCATTGCTTTTTCTTCCTGTTTCTCGCTGTGATAATGTAGATAATAGATAATAATAATAGATTTTAGTTTTCCAAGGCTCACTGCACACACAGTAGCTGAAGCTAAATGAATACAGAGTCTGATTTCATTGGTACTTGAGCTGACAGACAGTCTACATATCATTGGCTACAGCCAACATGTTAGCTCTCCCTCTGATCTCCACCAACTTCAGAGAAAAACATCTGGCTCATTTCCATCTCTAGCTTTGTCTTTCCACCATGTGGTGCTTAGCAGGTAGTGTACAGTGTATGTGAAAGCTTCTTTTGTTGTGTTAATAAAAAAGCTGTGTGCAGCTGGAAACAATGTGTTTGAGGCCAAAACAGGAAATGTATTGTGAAACCAAAAAATGCATAGAGCTGCAGAGTTGGATATTATTTTCTGGGTGTGAACTACACCACACAAAGACATTTTCTTCAGTGCTTGAATGATTAATGTAGCTTTAAATATCTCTGACACTCTGTTTTTTGTGTAGATGTTAAAAGGATCCACAGCTCTTAACCTTTCTTTTCTGTGTGAATTCTCTGCCACGTACGCATCAGCAGTCAGACATATGTGATTATGAAACTGAATTAAAACAGGAAAGTGGCACAATAGCACTAAATTGTGCGCTTTTGTTTCAGGTTAAAGTTGGTCACGCAGTACATCTGATTTGCTTAAATGTGCATTGAAAGGACATTATACTAAATTTATATATAATTTTTATTTTTTTCTAAATTTAGAAAATGTTCACTTTTATTTAGTCAACAAAAGATGTTGTATGTATGTATGTATGTATTAGCAAAAACATACACTGTTAAAAAAAACTGTTTTTACGGTGAAATACTGGCAGCTGTGGTTGCCAGAATCTTACCGTAATAAATACGGTATACCGTTTTCTAAGATTAAGCTAAAATGGATGTTTGCACTGTTGATTTCATGTTTAAGGTTGGCGCTTTATTACATATTTTAAAATGTCTGTAGATTTCACTGTGAAAAACCATGACAATAAAAGACCGTAAAATATTTGACAATCTTTATTTATACAGCATTTTAAGGTACATAAAATGTGGCATATTTTGCAGCCTGCTTTGGCAGTTTTTTACATTGTAAATGAAAACAATTGTACATTTTTCATCAGTACTGATCCCTGATCAGTCTAATGTTGAGTTTACTGACTTAAGTTACAGTGATGACATCTTTGCTGTATATTAAAAGTAAAGACAGACAATCCATACTTGTGATACATTACATTATCATACATTAAAGATGGGAAACACATTATGTGAACGTCATTATAACGTTGTTGTTGATGTTGTGAGTAATGATATGCTGCTTGTTTTGATTCATCTCTGACTTTAAGGTGCCCAAGAGGCATATGAACAGTATCGTATCACAGTTTGAGCTAAAGACATTAATATCTCAACAGAGTCGTTTAATTGCAGCATTGTAATATGAATATAATGAAGACTGTATCAGTACTTAGAGAAGTACCTGTGTTTGGAGTAAATGAAAGTTTAATTAATGAAGGTACACATGATTGGTGTGTATTTATCTTTCCATAAATAAAGATAGACAAATATTACAGGTTCTTTAGAGCATACCCAGAGACCCGCTTTATTATTCACACTGCACAGATCACTTTGTACTACTGAGGTAGAGTGAGTGAGTTGTGTCTTCAAAATTCTTGAACAACTTGGAGTGTCGTTCAGCTCAGTTGGTCGAGCATCCGCCTCACGTACAAAGGCTCAGCCCAGGGTTTGAATCCCACCTGTGGCTGTTTCCTGCATGTCAATCCCCATCTCTCTCTCTCTCCCCATGTTCCTGTCACTCTTCAGCTGTCTCTGTCAAATGAAGCTAGGGGTAGTAGTGAGGGGCATAGTGGAACGTTTATTTCTTAATTGAGATTAACCAATCAGACTGTACATGCACAAGCCTGATCTCTATCTCTACAAACCTTAACATCAGTTGGCTTGGACTAGAAATCATCTCTGTTGCAGGTCGTTGCTGAGGGTTTCACTTCTTGCTTGAGTAGTAAACAGGGTTCTATCACATATATATGAGTCTACTGACAAGACTGATTGTTATTTCCAGTTGTTACTCAGGCTGCATGTATCTCCATGGAAACACAAATAACATGAGCAAAAATATATGTATAATTATTTCAGCACAAATGTCCCCACAATATAAATACATTTTTGCTATATTTTTTTATTTAGTTGGTAACAGTGCGGGGTGTGCTTTGCTGTCATTGTTGGCATGACAGTGATGTTGTCAGATCTGTTAGCATCTTTCTCTCATTTAACATTGTATAATATATATGTTGTATAAGTATAACAACCAAATGCACTGCTATAACTGACAACTCAGCCTACTCCATTTACTGATGATGCAGATCATGAGATGCAGTTTGAAAGCTGTAAGTGGAGTGAGATAAGTTGATTTTGTCAAACTGTATTGACGTTTGTTCATTATGGAATCCAGACGGATAGTCACTGCAACACTGTGCACAGCATGTTTGCTGCGATGACCTGCTGCATCATCTACATATTGTTTAACTTATTTTTTGTCTGCGTCCCCACACAGTTCTTATATTTTATGAAGATGGCAAAACAGAACAATCTTTAAGACACATAACAAAGGTGCGTTCACTGTACCACTGTGTTATCTCAGCAAGCTTCCATTTGCAAGTCAAAAAAGTCCTATCCCTCTTCCTATTCTGTGCAACAAGCCAGAAGGAGGAAAAGTATTCAAGTTTTATAAAAGGCCTTCTGCTGAGAACAGTATTTGTTAAGGTGAATTTATTGTTTGGCAGAACCACAAAGGCTCACAGCAGTGCCTCAGAGCATCCCATCAGCCATGAGGCAATAGGGCAGCCAATCAGCATGTGAGTACTTTTAGAGCAGTAATGGCTTTTCATGACTCGAGTTCCTTTGCTTAAAATGTCCTGGGAATGGCACTCACCTGAACATAACATGGTTATGACAAACTAGGATTTAAATTTTTATGGACCTGAAAGGACAAAATACTGCACAAGGTCAGAAATACCTACAGAGCCCCCTCCCCTATGTAAATCTGTACAGTCAGTTCACAAACCTATGTGCAATGTGTGTGTGTGTTGTAAACCATGTTCTTCAATTCATAATCATGGGCATGGATTTGTAAACCAGAGTACATATTACTGAGCTGAACGCAGAGGAGATCTGTGAGAGTAAAAAGACAACACAAGCATATGTGTGTGCTTTAAAACAGGCCTTCATGTTGTATTGATAGGTAAGAGAATTCCATATGCTCATTCATAATTAAGATGAACTTTCGCTTAAAGAATATAGAATATTCCCAATGCATTAAGAGGAAAATACTGCTGAACATAGACAAAAAATTCTATTATCATATCTAGTGTCTTGTCTTTTGCAGACTGATTTTGAGGATCCATTGAGTGTTTGGGACTTACCATACTTGAAATTAGTTGTTTTCCCTGCAACACAATTCTAGTCCCCAAGAAACCCCTAACACCCTCACTTTAAGATCTTTCTCATTGCACTAAAATTTAAATTGAACAAGCAATAAAGTTCTCCCTGCAGAGAGAAGCAAAGTAGCTAATTAAACCAAGAGAATTCCAAAATGTGCAAAACGTTTGAAAAGAGCCAGTCTAAATCATGACACAAACACAACAGCATGTTCAGTAGCTTAAAATGTAAGAGGAAAATATTGAAAATGTCATGAAATTTTACCGGATGAGGTGTTTCAGACCAAAAAATGTAAATACAAAGCTACTAAGAGAAATAAGAGAGATGAAACTTACTCTGGTTTCTCTTCATAGCGTACAAGTCTTTTGCCTTTTACTAAAGACTCTCGTGGAGAGGAACACCAACGAGTTGAACCTATTTTTGGTAGGCTTTGCTGTTTGGTGGTTTGGGCGGCAGTAGCTCAGTACATTGGGACTTGGCTTTGGAACTGGAGGGTGGCTGGTTCAAGTCCTGCATGGACCAAAAATATGGAAGGCAGACTGATAGCTGGAGAGGTGCCAGTTCACCTCCTGGGCGCTAACGAGATGCCCTTGAGCAAGGCACCGATCCCCCCAAACTGCTCAGGGGGTGCTACTTTCTATTTTATGCTCCATTTATTTGAATGTAACTTCCAAAATATACCATAGTAAAAAGTTTAGCATTACCTATTCTAAGAATTGATAAAAAGAATAATGAATAATAAAATGAATTACAATATTCTGAATATACTGTCCCAGGCTTTGCACGATAACCGGCGTTGGCAGGACGTGGCCAAGATTTAGATCTTTAAAACATTTACCTGTCAATCATAGTGTTTAGCGTTAGATTTAAACAACTTAGAGGTTGACAGATGGAAGCCAATTCATGATTACTTTATAAGTTATTAGACAAATGTTCAGGAAACCATTTGTAGCTTTTAAATTCATCTCAAGTGCGATGACACTACCACACTGAGCTATTTCTCTGCTTTATTAGCGTGTACAGTATGAAAATTGAAAGTGGTGAAAAACTGGTGAGCTATTACAGACGTACATGTAGAGTCTGTGTTCACATCATCCCTTTTTAATGAGATGGATTTAGCTAAGCGAGAAAAACACGGACAATGTGAACTAATCCCACCAAGTTTCCCATCTAGTTTGAGATCCAGACTATGAATATGTTATTTATAAGTAAGATTTAATTCAAAGTCTACTAATTTAATAACTGCACCAGCAGCAGATCTAACTTTAGATTACATGAATGTGTCAGTACAGCGCAGTGTGTCAGCTCAGGTTACTGAATTTGCATAAATATTTATTAAGCAGCAAAGAAAACTGACATCAATAATTGTGTTAGGGTTAGGGTTTGTATGATGGGTAAATTATAAACAAACCCAGAGGGTTATTAACTTGACTAATGTGATGCAAATAAACTCTCTCAGAAACAATGTTCGTCTTCTGCTGCAGTTATCTCACAGAATTACCACAAGAATGTGTCTTTGTGTGCAGCAAAGATGGACTGTGTCAAGACTTATAGAGGCAGGCTTTGATTTGGGAAGGTTTAGACAGAAAGCTGAGAAAATTCTCTTGGACAAGTATTTGGCAGCCGCCATTGAAAGTCAGTGACTGATGTTACTCGTCTCATAATTGATCTAGGTTCACGGTTGGTACATGTCACAGGAGGATTTGACATTGTTTGGCCAAATTACTTTTCTTTCATGCAGACCCAGAGGATATGTAAAAAAAAAAAAATCAAGGCATTGCCAAACACACAAAGATTGAGACAGAGCTTTAGATAGAGAAGAAATGAGGCAGCTCTGCAGCAGCTTGTGTGAAGGCAGTAAAGCCGCAAAAAAAGGGGAAAAAATAGATGAAAGCTAGGTAGTTAACATCAGTGACATCACAGCAGAGGGGACATTGCGTCAGCTTCTTCAAACAGTGCTAATAGAATACCAGAGGACCAGAGGACGGCCTCCCAGAAGAGTGGGCTCCTGAGAATCTGTTGACTGTGCATTTGTAATCGCAGTCCTCCATTTTATGGCACCGAAAGGTCTGAGCAACTTTCAAAGTTTATCAGGGAGATTAAATGTTTTTTTCCAAAAATATGTTGTACTCTTTTACCAGTCAGATATGATTTTTAATTGTTAATCGCATTTATGTTACACACATGTTGCTAAACAATCAACAAACAGACATAACACAGATTATATCCCATATATTTTAGACAAAAGAGTTAAAATGAATGGAAATATTGATACTACTTTCATGCCTGTCCACTAAATATAAACTGTGATTTTTTTAGCTTAGCAACTCAGCACAAAGGGTGCAAACAGGATTACAGCTATGCCCTGACCCTCTGTTTGTTAATATATTTGTATTGTATATGTATTGCTTGCCATCAAAATTGAAATTGAGGAGTACTGGATGAAGCAACTAATATTGTAATAGCGTCCAATAATGTAATTCCTGCCGTAATCATTTTAGCCATTTTGAATGTAAAATTGCTCATAAGAAGAGAGAGTGCTGCATATACGTACCCTTGATGAATGAATATGACGATTATGCCATCCACTGTATCTATTTTTGATGGGCAAACTACACAAAAAGATCTTTTATTTCCAAGAAATGCAGTTCTATTTTTGTACTATTACATAATTGGATTGCATTTTTTTAACACTACTCTAATAACGTAATAACTTATTACATTATTGGCTAAATGTTTTACGTTATTGGCTCAAAAACTTTATTACATTATTGGCAAGTTATTACATTATTGGCTTTATTACATTTGCCATGTATTATATTATTGGTTGCTACATATCTCTTTGTTCAACTTGAGTGAATGAGTCTAACCATAACAATCTAATCAATCAATCAATCAATCAAATTTTCTATTTCTAAAGCACTTTTCATACAAATGTAATGGCTATTGGCTTAGCATTTATAGTAACTAATATCGCAATATTCTGTACAAATCAAAGAAGATGGCAAGTGCCCACCCATCTTTTACTTTTACCTTTAGAGCCTGATCTCAAGTGCATGGTCTGCGTATGTTAAACAACACAACATGATATCACATGTTGTGTTGTTGTTAGGCCTAAGAATGCATCACTTAACCAATGGAATGTAAACCAATAGCAAGACGCAGGAAAAGGAGAAATGAACCTTTTATGAATTTAAAGGTCATCAAAATGGCATTGAATTTCTTAAAGAGCATAACATAACATATTCTCAAGTTTCTTTTATTTTTAACAAAACTGCAAAACAACAAACAAAAATGCTCTTGTGATTTAATGTGATCTGTAGTGCTGTGAAATAAAATGATGCATTATCACTGTGAACTGTGAAACCAGGATCTTTTCTCTATACTATAATCATATCATCAAAACCTATAATTGTCGCATCCCTGCAGCCCGCAGCTGGTGCCGGTGTTTTAACAGAGCCGCGCTCTGCCGGGTGTTGCAGGATGTGTTTATATTGATGGACAGATATGAAAGTTGTACTGATCTTAATTTAACTGTCCACCAAAAAGCGAATAAGTGGAGTTCACAAAAGGTTGAACAATTTCTTTAATTCCTACCAAAAAGTTAGTTCTGTGCAGTTTTGTCATGGCTGTGCAACCCTGAAGAAACTATAATTTATTCAGTATTTTCACAGCAAAACTGACAAAAACAATGGAATACCACAGGTATCCCTATCTAAATCGACCCATTGTATCATTATTAATGTGCATCATTGCATGTGTTCCAGTACATTAGACAAGAGAAGAGTAGAGCAAAACTTTCAATGACCTTGTTGAAGTTTCTCTTTCATCCTTATTTAACCAGGAAACTTGGCTAAGAGCATATTCTTGTTTACAGCAATGGCCTGGGGGAGTAGTTGCAAGAATGGGGAGGGCTGCATACATAAACACTCACATTTGGGAACTGGCTGGTAAAATTGCTCTCTACTGTTGGCCACCAAGCAGCAGTTGGTGGTGTTCAAATGTCCATTTATGCAATGGGTTATCCTGCTCTTTATGTTCATTTTTACACATTTACCTCTAGTCAACAGCTCCCTAAGCAGATCAGTGCAAAGCTGCACTTTCCATTCACATCTTTCAAACAAAGTGTGGCTGTGGATTTTCTTACCCAGTGCATTTGAATTATTCTGGCTCGCATTTTAACACATTCCATCACTCCACTGTTCACATTACACTGTAGTGGTGTTGGCGAGCATCCTTGTCCTCTCATGACCAAGAGGCCTGTGTAGATGTATTGTCCCTATCCCCGTTTGCTTTATTTTGACAGCTGACGCTGTGCGCCCATCCAATCCGTCGAGCTGGTAGCTTCAACAACAAGCAGGGTAATTATTTACAGGAGAGATTGTGAAACTTGCTAAAAATATCCCTTTTCCCTCCCTACAAGAGCTCCCTTGAGCATTGAGAACAAGACAGGAGGAAGAATGCCTGTGAAGAGGTTCAACTCATTCCATCTTTACACCCTCTTCTTCTCTTTCTCGTAATGTCTAGATTTAATGAAGAGTAACTGTTATCATAATATTTGTATGGTCTATTCAGAAAAAAGAACATTCCTATTAACTGAAATTCTTAACTGCTGGCTAAGCAACATTATTTTAATGAAGCTACAGTTACTCTCTTGCTCCCTGTAGAAGCTTTTTGACCTCCTTCAAAGAAGTTCAGAGTTGTAGGTCAGCAACACAACAGCATCCTGCTGCTCATAGTGACTTAGTCTTTTGCTTAAGGACACTTAAGCAAAGCATAAAGATTCACTGAAACCTTGTTCCATTGAAGGCCACTCTCACTGCTCACAAAGCCACTCAGCTGTGTAGGAAGTAAGAAGGGAGTTATTCTGAGAACCTCTGGTTTCATAAACCGAGGTTCATTTTGTCTGTAAGTATTACTGAGTGACAAACAGAATGCACACTTCCCAAGAGTCAAGAGTCTATATCCATAAAGTATTGCTCACCTTGGTCACTCTGAAATGAATACAGTTTATTAGCATTTAGCATGTTGACATGTTTTGATAACACAAAGTAGAACTAAGGTTAATGGGAATGCCGTTAATTTGCAGATATTTGACCATACTGTAAACAGCAGTGGATTGTCGGGAACATGAATGTCTGTAGCAAATTCCACGAACATGCATCCGATAGCTGTGAAGACAATTTAATTAAGTCACAAATAATAACCTCATAGTGATGCTTGAATAGCATTAATACAGTCGGTAGGATTCAGCAACATGAAACCATGAATTGTAATGGATGGAAATATTATGGGAACATTTGTGACTGAAAAAAAAACACAGCCCAACTCTCAGTATGTCACCCACCAATGCCCCACTCTTGTCCATATATGGTCATTTCTGCCTCCCAAACCCAAGGCTTCAACACAGTTGTCCATAAAGCAATCAGAGTTGTCACAGTAGGTTTACTCTTGATTGTGACATAGTCATGGGCTGGCTAAGGTCCACTGCTTGCTCCACCCTACTGGGTGTATAGTGACCTGGACTGATGGTTCACAAAGATTCAACACTACAATAGATGGCCATGAAGCCATTATATCATATACATTTCTGAACAACTTCACTGAATGAAGCCAAAGGTAGCCTCTTGTTGTGTAAATGGTCACTTATGCTGAACAATGAAGTGTTTAACAGTATTCATTTGCTCAGCAGCCTATCAAAGGGACTGTAAGACATTTTCCTAACTGGATAACAGAGAGCAATCAACACTGACATCCACAATTAAATATATATATCATCATTTACATTATCTAGATAAATAGATAGCCTGCCAACTGTACTGTGAAACAACACCATTATTTATATATTGCCATACTGTTGGGGTTTTAGCTTCTGTACTCATTACTTTGGATGTGAATGTGAAAAGGGTCATGAGCGTATTGTAATAACTGTTAGAAACAGAGCCACAATAGTTTGTAGTTTTCTGTGTTTCAGCTACATTAAATTAGCATGTTAGCAGAGGACTATTCAGGGCAGAGTGAAGAACTCTAAAGTAGCTGCACTCTTTTTGCCCTCCGTAGAGTTATTAGTCTAAATATTCATGCGTACAGGGTCCTCTAAATGTTATTTCAGTTCAGGTCTGGTGGACATGCTTGTTTTCCCTGTAGCTTGTTGAGGTATGCAAAGTCTGGTTTCTGTCACATCTGGTACCCATCCTGATTTAGTTCATAGGAAATATGTATTAATTGCATTTAAATATGATTACACATGACAATTACATAATAGTCATCATGTGATGGAGTGACTGTACCTAAAATAACATTAAATTATTTCAGGTACATTATGATGTGCACAGCTCTGTCCATTTAGACTGCAGATCTAAATAATCCAAAATCAACTTGTCTGAAGGGATTTGGAAAAAAAAAAAATGTTTTCATAACTTCCTTTCTTTTTAGCCTGACTCCATCAGACTTTGTTATTTTTTAGTTAGTTTTAACTTGTGTGAGACTGCCACAATAACAGACATGACATCTTTTCAAAATTGAGGAAAACTAAATACTAATTAAAAACTAAAAGCTTAGAATATTTAATTTAAGGAACATTAACATTCTGGAGCAACGCTGAGTCTGTTGCTATCAGTATGCATGATAATCTAAAACAGGCATCTGGTGCAGCCTTTTTGCTAAGCTGCTTGAGGAAGAGATTCCGTTCGGTTGTGTTTGTTTGTGTTCTCGAAAATGGAGCTGAATGTATGAGGCATTAGATTAGGTTGATTGAGAGGCATTTATTTAGCACTTTTCTACAGAACCGGACAAAACACTTCACCCATTCATACACTCACCCCAATGGTGGCAGAGATGCCATGCAAGGCCTATCCATCGGGCGCAAATAGACCTTTTTTTTCCCATGCAGCGTCCATGCAGCAGCCATTTTGACATGAAATAGTAGGTCATCAGTGTTGCCAATGATACTAATTTAGGTGATCCTGTTATTTCATGACAAAATGGCTGCTGTGGAAAATGTCTATTGGGGCTGAGTGTCATGCTAAAGGGCACTTCAACATGTGGACAGGGTAGAGGAGGTTGAGTAGTAGTCATTACAAACAGACATACTGTTTTAGGCTTATTGGAAAATGTACTGATGATTAGTTATGGCACAGCAACACCTGATCTGCTTTTTTTGCTTAATAAATTAGGTCATCTATATTATGGGAATATTAAAGTGCACCGTTTCAATGAGGTGCCATTATGGAAATAAGAGTTTTGTGAATTATGACCGTTTATAATTCAGTGACTGTAGTACTGTGTGGTACTGTTTAGAATTTTAAGTGTTTCTGTGCTCCATCCATCCTGCTGCCAGGCCTCCTGGACCTCATGTTGAGTGTTCACAAGTTGCACATGAGGTGACAATTAGCCCCTGGTTTATGTTCAGTTACTTTGGCAATATTAAACAATAAACATAACACCCAAGCTAATCATAATGTGTGATGGTTAGCATCTGTAGTACAGTAATTATCAACTACACTTGATTTATGACATAATGCTCTCACAGAAAAGACAAACACAGATCCATCTTCGTCACTCGGAACGGAACTGTATTGATCCAGGTGGTTTGACTCAGCTGTGTGTTATTGGACTCTATTGGATTTGAGCACAATCAATCAAACTCTGGACACCTCTGCTGTCACCTTGAAATCAGTCTTGACAATAAAAAAGTGTCTGCTCTTTTTCACTCCGTCATGTCTCCGCCTGGATGCCAGCGGGGTGTCAGTCTTCAGATTTTAATGAGAGTGGCTCACAGATGGCGTGGGCTGTATCAGTAAACAGGAAATAAGGAGAGACTTTAGACAGGAAGAAAAGGAGACAGAACATTTAGGGCTGCTCTTGTACTGGCAAACAAAGTAGAACATTTGAAAAAAAAACACACTTTATGTTTCAGTTCTCACAAAACAAACTTGTTTTAACAGTTGTGAGCTTTATTAAATTGTACAACATAATTCTGATGTTTTTAAGCCGAATTAATTAGACATTGTGACACGTGAACAAACCCCATCACAACACGTTTGAGAGCTGCCCGCACTGACTGAGACCTTGAGGCTGATTTTCCAAAGAATTAAATTAAAAAAAAAAAAACACATTTTTGATTATGTAACCCACCTAAAAGATAAGTGCACACTGGACCAGTTCAATCTAGATTCGCAGGGAGGGGTAATGAATTGAATTGGACACCGCTATGAGTAACCAGGACACAAAGTTAAGTTGTAACAAAATTCTTGTATTTACATAACTCTGTAACATTTCACAACAGTAGACCGGTTTTTAGGTGGGTTTTACTCAATAAAATGTCTTTTAAATTTGGTGCACTAAAAGAAAATGAAAATATTATTACCAAAAATTAAGGAGTTTAGTTCAGTTCAATCGTCTCCTGAAATCCTGTTCCACAACCCTACCGCGCTGATAGCAGGGCAGTTGAATAGCTCATAGGTTTCCTCAATCCAGGTACTCAACACAGGTGGCTCGCCATCCCCCTCGTCAGGGAGAGAATCAAATCCAGTCCAGGATCCAGAATCCAGGGATGTCCAAAAACCTAGCCTGTGTAGCATAACACGGCTTATAAACATATGCAAACCTATTTTCTACTTTACTTAACTGTACAGCTCTAACTTTATCAAAATCAATTTTAATACAACCTTCAGTATTTAATCCATGAATTTAGGATAATGGTTGTACTGCCATGTTAACATATGAAATGTCAACTTCTACTTTTACATTTTACAACCAATTTATTTAATGGCCATAAGCAAATGTAAAATAACTGAAATTTTACATTATTATGAGAACCACTTACAATTTAACATGAAACGCTAACTGCATCTAAATAATGCATGTAAGGAATATAGATTCCTAATCACAATACTGACACCTTGTGGTCGTACACACCAACAGGGGAGTAATTCACGTAAGTTTCATACAGTCTATAACGTTAACGCTGCTTTGCAATTGCTTACTTTACCCACAAACATAAATAATACATATATTCATACATAAATGAATCAACTTATTTGGCTCTGCAATAAAAAAATATATACTTAAACAGAACGTTACACTACTGCTCAGTGGCTAAACACTCTGCTAATGTGACCTTGTACAGCACGTGTATTATATTCAAAACTCACTGAGAAAATAAAAGCATACACCATGAACAGATGTCATCAAGGTTTCTCCAACTCTTGCTCGTTGAAATAGTTTTTCTACTTCTACAGCAGATTTAATTAACAAACGTTTCACTCGCGTTTTCAACTTGTGTTCTATGGAGGAATTATCCTATCTTTATTCAAGAGCGCACATTTTCAGTTTGAGAGCATGATTTCTCCTTCTCGTGCTCAGATTTATTGTCCTCGTGCTCACATGTTATGCTCACACTCAAATCTAACGTGCTCACGCTCAAAACATGTCCTGTGCGCTCTCAATTAAATGATGGAGAATTAAAAAGAGAATTACACAGATTACATTACGGTAACAGTCATCAGTTAATTTTAATTTAAAATCATAATATGACATGCAGCAAGACTACAACGGGATGCGAACCGGCGTCCCATGGTTCAAAATACAACAGGTGGCAGGGTACTTAACCCCTCGACTACCATAACAGTAGTTAGTAGGCTAGTATGGTAAATTGGTGTATTTTTAAGAGAGGCAGTTTTACAAACAGACCATATACCCGCTCCTGCGAAGCGCCCCAAAAGCGTGAAGGAACACACCCAAGATTGGGCCAGACTCTAGCTGTCTCCCTATTGGCTGGTGAAACACACTAATTTAAGTGCAGGGCGGGACATCCTTCAGTCTGTGCAGACACCTCAACCTGAGAGGACGTGCTGTTTTGTGCGAGAGCAGAAAAAATTTGAGAGCGCAGAGGACATGTTTTGTGCGAGAGCAGAAAAAATTTGAGAGCGCAGAGGACATGTTTTGAGCGCGAGCAGAAAAAATCTGAGCGCGCACAACATGTTTTGAGCGCAAGCACGTTAGATCTGAGTGTGAGCATAACATGTGAGCACGAGGACAATAAATCTGAGCACGAGAAGGAGAAATCATGCTCTCAAACTGAAAATGTGCGCTCTTGAATAAAGATAGGATAATTCTTCCATAGTTTTCACTCATTCACTCCGCTCCATTGTCTCGCTCTGCACATGTTAGACTGCGTCTCTCTAACCTGAATAAAGAGGCGGGCCTTAGTTCATTTTACACCAATATGAATTAATCATTCCTCCTGAACCAATAACGTATTTGTTATCAAGTTTTTCCTTACTGACTGAAAATTAGACATTTGAGCTACGCAGCTCATAATTTGCAAAGCAATTATGGCAGTGTATATCATCTGTAATAAGATTTTCAACATTTATTCATATCACTGTTTTGGTACATAATAGTAATAAATAACGTAGTTACTGTCCAACAAAAATCAGCTGAATAATGTGACATGGATCTAAAAAAGAAGCTTGGAAAATAATATTTCAAAGGAATATTTTGTGATATGAAACGAATAATAATGAGATGGAAAAAATAAATAAATAGAATGTCAGACAGTCAAAACCGACTCGAAGTTTATGTTTCATGTTCACTGTCATGAATTATCTTTGTCTGTCAATTAGAGCTGAAACAATTAGTCAATTAACTGATTATCTGATTCAAAGAAAAAAAACATTCTTAATTATTCATTCTGCAACTACTTAAATAGCAAATGTTGTTTTCTTTCTAATATATGAGTCATATAAAAATAAATTCAAATTCAGACCAATGTCCTTTGGGTTTTAGTCTGTTGGTTGGTCAAAACTAAAACATCTGTTCACCTTCAGCTCTGAGGGTGGATGAAAAGAAACATGCTTCCTCTGCAATAAATGTGTACAACTTCCTGTTTCAAATTGATCAGTTTAAGTTTAATACTACAAAGTAATTCATTATACAAATGTAATATAGTACATGTGGTATTTATTTATTCATTTATACTGAGCAATAATCAGATGATACCAGCTGTAGCATCTGCTGAATGAAAGTGATGTCAACCAAACAAACAACAAACACTTTACCACACTCAAACTGTCAATCCTCTCAATACAAAAGTAGTTGGGCAAAGTGCTACTGTACCTATCACTGTCTGATGAATGGTGGCTTCTGGTACAGGGCTGAATTTCCAATTACTTTTCTGTAGCTTCTCCAGTTTGTCCGGTCGCCGTACGCATGGCGTTTGAAGGACAGGGGAGGTGAATGCAAAACAGTCTGTGTGATTTTCGGCAGCCCGCTCCCTCCAGCCTTTTGATGTATGAAACCCTGTGCAAGCCAACGTCTGCAATATATATGGCTTGTTTTCCTCATGCCTTTTTGTTGTTGCTTGTTGCCTGTAATGTAATGTATTGTCAAACAGGAACACGCCACAAAAGTCGGTGCAGGTTTGAAACACTTATTGTCAAAATTCTGTCAGCCGAACCTCCTTGCCAGTGGTGTGATGTGAATGTGCTTAATGTGACCAACTACCTGCCGCAGCATTTTTGGAAATCTATCAGGTGCTTAGACATCCATGAAAAACTCTGAGAAATGCAACCCAGAGCCCTGTTAGCTCTAAAATGTGCGCAAGGTCTTCTTGTGATTCCTCGCTGGTCTCGCTGGCAAAATAATCAAAGCCTCATTTGAGCAATGGTGAATTGAGGATAAGGGTGTTTTGGCAAACTGCCTGCTGCTTTATCAAAAGGAGAAAGCAGCTCCTGGTTCTTCGCCGTGAAACTCTCAGTCTGCCTCTCGCTGCGTGACGGACGGCCTCTCAGTCAGTGTTGCAGCCTTTTCGTTACTTGGTGGTGCCTAAAGTCAACAGGCCTCTGCAGATAAAACTTTCTCCCAGGTATCACCTCAGATTAATACCGATAACTCCAAGCTCAAACTGAAAGCTTCACACTCAACTTATTTGGTTATCCAACAGTCAGTTCCTGCTACAGTGGCTTATCGAATGAAAGGCCTATCGAAGATAACAGAAATGTTTATAAACTAATCAGAAACATGTTGTCTTTATGTAAATTCATGCACTGCATGCCTGCACTACTGACTGCTGTAGTCGGTCCGTCAAGCTTTACTGTCTCCATCTTATTTTGCTTTAGTCTGCAATTCAGTGCTTAGGTTTTATTGTACTAAAAATTCAGCGTCATCATAACAGCCTTTATGGCTGCAAACAAAGCATCCATGTCTGTCCATCTGGCTTTTTTTTATATTAGAAACCAGTCTGGTGAATCTCTGTGAACGCCTCTCTAGAAGTCAAGTCCCCCCCCCACACGCACACACACAAAATGGCAGAGGCAGCCCTTCTTTGATACGTCAATCAAGGTGACAGACAGCGCTTATCTTCCAGGGAGAGAGAAATGGACCGAGGCCCCCATGCCTCTGTCAGTTGATCCATACGGGCGAAAACCCAGAGTCTTTCAGGAGTTCATCAGTTTCACATCACAGATAAGACTATTGAGATCGAGGGGGGGGGGGGGTCTCAGGGGAGTTTCCTATGAAGTCTGCAGTGCTCAGATCTTAGGACCTCTGTATGAGATGTGATCATATTTTATTTATTATTTATTTCAACTTGGATTTTCCGGCTCAACTGAAATGTAAAAAAGAAGGGAAAGTTTGACGGACGGTGACTAAGTATTGTAAGCATGCAGTGGTTACTTATTCAAAGGCTGGTTGAATATTCCTTTGAAGCAGTCAATAAGAGAGTTAAACATGGCTTTTGGAATTGATTGGTTGACTGCATTATCCTCATGTTGAAGCTCATTTCCAGTGTTTGCACAAAAGATTTTTAAAAAGTAATAAAATTCACAGATCTCGAGCATCTTGAGACATAGAAGGAAACTATACGTTTAACGATGAAATCAGTGGTTCCAATCCTTGTTGACTTGGAGCCCTTCGAAAAAGGCAGTTCACGACCACTCAGATTTATCCTGTAACCCTTCTGAAGGGGATTGCACCCCCTGGTTCAGAAAGCCAGTGCTTTGAATGACATGAACTAAAATCAAGCTGTATATATATGTAAAGGAGTTGAAACTGGCTCCGTCTCCAACAGCTACATCAGTAAATTGCTGTATGCATGAAAATATGTCAACATCATATTATCTTACTATCCAAGTTATTCAGAGTGTTCAGAGTGTACTTCTGAGCTCCAGCCAGTCAGGAGCTGGACGACTTACAGAATCACAAATTTACATCCATTAATCTCGAGCCTCTAAAATGCCACTCCACTGCACTTTATCTCATTTATGCTTATGAAATAAGCTCAAGTGCTTTTGGCAGCATTTTTTGTTAGTCATGCAATAAATCTCGAGTTGATTCATACCATCTGCTGCTCTAGAATGTTTTCTTTTTCCCCCTTTTCTCTTCATTGGACCACTCTTCAATTCATTTGTGAATTAAAGTGTCTCTGGGTATGAATCTGACTATTTTGCCACTGGTGCCACGTGGTGAATATGGTATCAGGTTGCAGTGCTAATATAAATAATTTCCTAAGCATCAGTGAGGGAATACTAACAGTAAGTCTGCCTCAGGACTTGGTGTCACCATGAAATCATCATTAAAGGGGAAGGGAGGGTTTAATGTGTCATTGCATTATTAGTAATTGTTTACACAGAAGGCAAAGGCTTTGTGTTGATTTGTTTTTCAACATACTGGTGTGATAATCAGTCTGGAGAGGGTAAAAAAAAACAAGACAAGACACCAATGGCATCACCGATGGATAGCAGTTGTGATACTGAGTCAGCAGAAAGCAACGTGCTGTTTACATTGCTGACCTTTTTTTCACGGGGATGGTTCAAGGTGGGGACCCGTGTGTATTCTGAGAATCGTCACAGTAACATCTGGCCGTTGGATGCAGTGCAGCATCCTTTATGGTGATACTTCTCTTCTGCAGTCGGGGCATGTAACAGATAGAAGCAGCTGTTCTGTTGCTGAAAATGAATCACGGGACACATGTAAAGACACGCTCAAGGTGAAGTGCATTTTTTTAAGATAATTGGTGTTTTGTGGCTTTTTGCGATGTCAAAATCTCTGCCTCAACAATAGATTATCAATTTAGGGCTCAAATATTCTTTATTATGTTTGATTTGTCGTGCTTCAGTCAGTCTTTTTATGTTCCAGGTTGTTAATGCATGCTCTCTGTTAGGAAATTAACATGGTGGAAACAAATCAAGGTTAGGTTTCTACTTTCTGTTGTATGTTGGCCTTGCTGCAGTCTAGAGTAGCTAAATTCAGTATCATGAGGATGATTCATTTGATCCCCAGATTGTAAATGCACCAGATTACCAACTAGTCACATAGAGTTACAGAATTCCAACTCCTGTCCTGCGATAATAGTGGGATGTTCTAATGAGTCTCCTTGGTCTCCTTGGTCTCCTGGTATTGTCATTATTATTCATGACTGCGCTGCAGGCTCACAGGTCGACATGAACCCTGCGTGGTCAAGAGAGTCAACAGACCGAAGCATTCTGAGCACGAGTATGCATCTAGTGGATATGCATTAGATATACTGCACACTACAAAAGGTGCAGTCATGTTCTCCTAAGTTGTACATTTTCTCAAGACTTGTTATTCAATTCATTTCTAGCTCATTTCCTTAACATCCCTGTTGTGGATTAATCGACTAATTGACTTTGGCAGCTATCAATAGATAGCTGCCAAAGTCAATCACTGAGAAATGTGGCCTGCTCTTTAAAGTGTTTGTATCTGCTGTATCTCTTCAGGAGTAGTTTTAGAGTTAGAACCATCTGATTTGGTTCCATCTCATTCATTTCCATGACACCGACCCCGTGTCAGCACTCTCCTAAAATGTGAGATGGAAACCAAAGTGACCCTTTCAGCTGTTGATTTGATCCTGAAGTGGGCACTGTGTCCATAAAGTGTTTACTTTATTAAAAACCATCATAATACTTCTCTCCTATTTCATCAGACCTTCCCTCCCCTCACGCAGTAAAATGACTTTTTACGACCGCTCAAAGGATACAGTGCCCTTAGAAATATGCTTAGAAGGGAATAAAAGTTCAGCAACTCAATACCGTCAGTAAACTTTTCTTAATATTATAATTGTGTCTCTGCAGTCATAAGCCACCCAAAACTGCAATTACAGTAAGTGAGGACACTATTTCAGCATTTTATTGTGAGACAGACGCCCATTAGGAAAATTACTAAGAAACTTGCAATCTGCTTACAAGACTGAGACTATTATCTGAAGTGTGTCCAGGTCCTACAGTTATGAGACTGTCTACAATACTCATAGTCATTGCCCCGCACAAGCAATATGAATAAAAACAATTATCTGACAAATTTGTCATATTTTGGGGGGTGACTCATTCCATTCCAGCTAATGCAAGCAGATCTGTACCATGACAGAAGGTCCAGACTGTTTTATTGGCTTTGACTGTTTAAGTCATTTATTGAAGCTATTAAGTCAAAGATTTCTCTTTCAATTAAAAAAAATGTAACAAGTGGCATACAATAAGATTAAACTAAGAGTGGAAATTAGAATAAAAGTGCTAGAAACATAGCATTATGTCACCGAATTTAATGGTGTTTTTTTGTTCTTCATTAAAATAGAACTTAATTGAAGAGTGTGAGTGTGTGTGTAAAGTTACTTTTGTCACAACCTGGCTCTGGGGCTTTGAAACATGGTTTGAAGGCAAAAAATCTAATTAATTTATTGCTTAGTAACTAAAAATGTAAGAAACTTAAACCAAACTAAAGAAAGGAAAAGGTGAGCTGTGTTTATTAGTACATCAGTAGTGAGGGTGCGTGTATACATGAGTGTAATGTGTAGTGTGCAGGATGTTGCATGAATGCGTTGGGCAACTTGTAGGGCAGATTTGGTTATTAGTAAAATAAAGATATTTAATAATATCAGTAGATTGTGCATTAATGAAATTATGAACTTGAGTTAAAAATGATGGGGTATCACCCTGGAGTCTCAATCTCAAAAGGGGTGTTCACTACTTTAAAGTGAAGGAAAGTGAGGAAGTGAATCAGAGCGCTGACTATCAAAACCAGCTGTTATTACAATAATATGCACAATTAATCACAGTCCTCTATCAAGAATACAATAAAGTTTATTTCACTTTATAAACACTGTATCAATAACCAGTTATACTTTGTTAATAAACATAAATTATACAACTCAACTTACAACGTCACAAGGGTCACCTGCAGGTAATCCTCGTACGGCAGCAGAGGAAAACAGCGGTAGGTGAAAAAGGGATGCAGGAATGATCTATCACTTTCTTTTAGAAACAGGTGGTCTCTCTCCTTCTGCAAGTAAAATGGGAGGATTGGTGGCTGCAGTCTCACCTGTGATCTGACCAGTCTGCTGCTTGTTCAGCCAGTTGGAGACAGTTTTAAAGACTTAGTTTCAAGCAAATGTTTGTTATCACCTCCTGCAGCAACTTGCGTCGCAGTGGAAAGGCAGCTGTGCTCAATCTTATACTCTTTATGACATCACAGGAATTCCTTGAGTTCCAGTGCATTTCCTCCAATGAGGAATGAGGATTCAGATTCAAACTGAACTTCACACCTGAGTGCGACTTCGCACCTAAGTGTGAGTTTCCAAAGCCTGATGGAGCTTTGGCACATCTTTTTTGTTCAGGCATTTACTATTACATGTAGGCATCTCTTTGTTCACCCACATGGTGCCAACAGATGAAAAGAACAAAAGCCTTACAACATAGAGCCTCTGCTCGATTCTCCTCTTCTGGAACCAGGGAACCATCACATTGTCTTCAATATGATTTATTTTCTTTCCTCCTACATCATATGTACAATAATATCTTGAGTTGATTCAGTATACATGACCCATGAAATATCTGCACTAATGTGTTTTGTGACAAAATTAACAAGTTGAACTTTTCTTGGATTGGATGCAGCTCTTTCTTTATCACCTCGGATGGAATGATTCATGAAATCATTTAAGCATCATTTTCAGTGATATACAGCTTTTTAATGATTATACAATTATACATTAAAGATTAATTTGCTTGTGTGAAGCAAATGATTTGATGGATGACTTAGAAACTGGCATGGAGCGACACAAATAGTGAATCATGACGGAGCTCCGATTTGTCATTATGCACCGAAATGACCAAAACCTGTGCTAACACACTGAAGCACCGCTGAACCTTCCACAGTGTTTACAGTGGCTGTGAGGTTAAAGGCACAATGCATATTCAAAGAAAATAACA
This sequence comes from Collichthys lucidus, assembly GCA_004119915.2. Classification (NCBI taxonomy): domain Eukaryota; kingdom Metazoa; phylum Chordata; class Actinopteri; family Sciaenidae; genus Collichthys; species Collichthys lucidus. The sequence continues at coordinate 25,386,877 of CM014084.1, forward strand.
CCACAATTAAGATCAGATTTAGGATTTTTTTATTAATTGCCTTCCACAAACGAGTAATTGATTAATTGCTTATCTGTTAATTAAAATGGACCTTCGGAGCTCCCTGGACACCTCTTTCATCTGCCCCAGTTAAACTGCTGGCCTCTAATTAGAGATAGACCTAACGTGACAGCCAGCATTTGCAGCATCTCCCCCCTTGATGACACTGGACTTAAAACCTGACAGTCACCCAAATTTTAGTATGGTATCCCCTAATTACCTTGATTGTGCTGTGCTCATAAATGAAAAAAGGAAAGTCACTAGAATGAATTCAGGTGCCTCTCAGTGGCTGGGGACGGAGCACATAATTACTGTTTGCATGTCAAACATTTTCTGTTGCCTCGTGGGAGGCTGACTGCAATAATTTGGATTGTCCTCCTGCACTGGACTTGTGCTATATAAAGAGACAATAAAATTGTTAATGGATAAAAAAAAGAAAAAGAAAAAAGTAAAACATGAAAACAAAAGAAAATGCAGTTGTTTGTAATATCCTATATGATCATAAGAAACCCCCCCTTAGAGACAACTACACCTTTAAGAATAAAGGTTTGAAGACGAACCTAAAGGGATTCTTCATGGGAAAGGCAAAGAGGAACTGTTTACCAATTACTATTTACTATCAAGTTCTTCCCAGAATTTAGTGTAAATAGTTTTTGTCCAAGGTGCAATTCCATTTTAATTTTATGCAATATTGTGTAAATTACTTCAAAAAAGTAATTCATTGAAATGACGCATTACTTTATTTTAGTTGTTATCATATTACAAATTGCTCTCCCTAAAAGTTGTCTACCGTTGTCTGCTAAAAATCCTGGTTATTTAATTACATGTTACTCCCCTCATCCCCTAGTCCAACTGGGGATGTAACACCCATATAGCATGGCAACACTGATTCAAGGTTGAAATTCCATCAGAATCATCATTTTGATTGAGGTTGAATATTCAAAGTTAGATAACATTGAATCGGTGCTGATATTTTTTTGCTTTTTCAATGTTGAGACGAGAAACATTGAATCAATGTTGATTCAATAAATTATGCTCTACACTGCTGTATTAACATCTGTCATGACGGGAGTTGTTGGAAAGCGACATTTTCTAAAATTTTTAGACACAATGCTTTACATTTACTATTTTACTATTATTGTCAGTGTTATGTTCACACAGTTTTTTATGAACAGACAGGAGCTGTAAACATGGCGTTGTGTGGACATAGGTAACTCATTCATTTGACAGTCTTAGTGACTGTCACACTGCATCATCAGCATTCATCCTCGGAAGGAAATTGAATTCGGATGACAGACAGCAGCAGTCATAGAGCATTATAGGGCTTCTTATGTGTTCATTTATCTTCTCAGGTGTCGCTAAGAGGCGATGGAGAAATTGTTCATTATGAGCATGATGCTGTCAAGATGGCAGCTTCACCTCATGTCAATGACAAACAGGTAGACACAGCACGAACCAGTCTTTTATTATTATATCACTTACTTTTGAAAGGTGGACTGCCTAAATATACTCTTTTTCACTTCTTTTGCACCCACATAGTGACATGTATAGATGTCACCATGGTTACTGCATAAAATAATATGTTATTCATCCAGGTTGCTTCCTTCACAGTTCACATTGAGCAGGTTAATAGTAACTGAGCTTTTGAATTTATACTAAACACCATCATAAATACAAACAAGTGGGATCTGCCTTGAATGTGGAAAAATAAAAAGACACACTGGCTTCAGCACCATGATTGTGGGACACAAATCAAGTGGGTCTGGGTCTTCTAACAAAATGAATGTACGGTAAATAAATAGTCATTGACTCTAAAGCATAGTTGCATCAATTATATTGAGGATTAAAACATTAGATCATAGATATGGGCCACAGAGACCACTTTGATGGATGACTGGACAATACATTTTTTTCTGTGAAACTGAAACTCTCCAGAATGTGGGCACTGAAATAAAGATCAACCTATTTCAGAGTTAGAGAATCCCCTCCAGGGGCAATGGGCAATGTTTCTGGGCTACAAGTGTATCTAGCGGATATCTGGAAAATGGATATCTAGGCCAAGAGTATGTCTGCAGTCTGATTAGCAACATGATATGTGGAAATGACGAGAAAGACACATTACTTCTCATCTCTATAAACAGATATTTGCAAATAAATTAAAAAAGGTAATAAATATCTGCAACCAAAGCCATCACGAATAGGACTGGTCAATACTAATTTGACAGGTGGGACTTCTGCTTGTGTATCTGGAGAATGGCATGATAGTGACTTGAAATACTAATCAATCTAAGTTCCAATCAAGTAAAATTCTCAGGTATCATAAATTGACCATTTTTTTATTCTGCAGTACATAATTGTGGCATTCTCATACCCATATAACAAAGCTGGCGGCAACCTTACCTTATACATACACAAATAATCGTGTCCTCTGCATATAACCATAGACCTCATACATCACACTGCACTGTAGGTACTTCCATCTCTCATCTAAACATGAGAAATGTGATAAATGAATAAAATATGTTTATTTTAGTTTTAATAACTAGTGCTGTCAAGAGATTAAAAAAGAGAGATCAATTAATTATGATCTGTAATTGATGATCAAATGAATCTCTTTTTTTAATCTCATCTAAAAATTTCAGAGAAAGCCCTCATCTTGAGGTATTTTTATTTAAATTTATTACATTATTGTGGCAGATCAAAAGATTGATAAAAAAATAAGTGGCTTTGTGGCATCTTGCCAAATGTTGGTGGTCACTGTAGTCCTGCATGGTGGCTTGTATCATGGGTGTATCATTCTACATTAAACGATGGTGCCGTTGGGGCGTTTGTAAAATGTAAATTTCCCATTCATCGGACCGACAATTCTCACATGCTCCTCCATTTTCACGTCCCCTCTCCGCTACTCAGCGCTCCTCACCTTGCCCTCCCAACTACAATGGGAGCCTATCAGCTTATACTAAACCATCCCAAACACAATGAGAGCCAATCAATGTCCACTTCAGGGTGTGACTGACCATTGTTTTCCAGCCCCAACAACTCAAGAGCAAGGAGCCCAACGCATAAAAGCAGATTTTATAAAAAAGAAACTTGCATACATAGTAAAGTTATAGATTTAAAATTAGATTAGCATGATTACTGTAAAAACCATAACGCGATAATTTGACACCCCTATTAAAAACACACCTGGTGTTGGTTTCTTTGTGCTTTTCAGCAGACCCATCTAACAACCTAATGGAATAATTTAGCCCAGGATTAGCTTGTGAGCGATCACCAGGTGCAGACAGATAACAACAACAGATAACAGAATTAATTTAAAAAAAAGAAAAATGTAATTCAAGGAAATGAGAAGAAAAGATTCAGTACCACAGGTGGTTGAAGTTTCATATTAAAGCTTGCGAACATAAATTAGACAGAAAGGCTGATGTGCTGGAAGAAGACAGGATGCCAGTTTGAGGTCAGAAAAGCCAAAGACAGCATCAAGTAAAATTAATTAGCCATCTGACTGTCAAAGGCAGATCTCGGAGCAAAGGTGTGTGGTTTTCAGCTTATGATAGGTTCTACTTTGAAAGTAGTCTGAGATGTGAGCGAGCAAACATGAATTTCAGAATCACATGAAACGAGAGAAAATGACCAATTAAATCAATGTCTGTGAATCTGTAAAATGTGTTATTGGGAGTGTTGTCGAGGTAAAGATGCCTGATTCCATAGGCACACCTAGAATAACAGTGTAGAAAATGGTCTGTCATTGTAGAAATTAATCTGTCAGTCTGCACTTTAGCCATTTTCACTTGTTGCTTGTTTTGAGTGTTTGTTGCTTGTTTTGAGTGTTTTTTGCCTTCAGGTGAAACACATGATCAGGTGACAAACAAAAACATCCCTTTGTTTAGTGATGAACACCTAAGTTGATGCTTCATCACTGTGTAGTGTAGGATCATATCTCATGAGAGCCTCACATTGTTTACCTTTGAAGCCAAAAGTCATCCTGATAGGGTTTGTTTTATTTCAATGACAAAACAGACAGGGTTCATGAATACTGTATTTGTCACTGCCAACAACTCTGAAATAATGCCAGTTCACTTAATTCAACTGTAATACAACTAAATCGTTCCATTGTGTACATTATAACATGCAGGGCTGCTTGGATTATCAATAGATTTTTTTAAATGACTGTCAACAATGCTAACATGTAATTTTAAGTTAGCATTAACAGGACTCCAGAAACTTTCACGGTACTGTGACAGAGCTAGCTGAGGAAAACTAACAGGACAAAATCCAGAATGTCAAGGTTGAAGGTATTGCTTTAATGATCTGAGCTTTTGGACCTGTCTGAATGGTTTTTCCACATCCACCTTGTAGCCTTCAGCTTTTTTTTTCTTTTTACCTTTGTGCTTTTTAAAAGGAGGGGAAAGAAAAAGGCAGAAAATGTGCTGAAATTCTTTTAAATCACATCAAATTACAGGTATTTTCTTTATGGGGTGAAATAAAGTGTTCATCTTGCTATAAGGTACATTTGGGATTTGATTTTACTTTTGCTTTTATTAGAACACTGCATGACCTCCAGGACACAATGGCTGCTTGGGATTTCATGTTTTTGAGGAGATGGAAGCAAGCGAAGCATGCCATTTTCATTGGTTTAAAGAGGCATTGTGTTTCCTCCGAGTCATTGTAGAAGAGAGGAAAGGCTATTGGCTTCAAATTTATAGACCACTGAAAAAGATTTGTCATTTTCATTTGCTCTGATGCTATGGCCATAAATATGCTATATTTATTTATAGATTTTCCATATATGAAATAAACCAAACATTATGTGTTAATTAATGAATGTGTTAATTGTTGGTTAAAAAATAGCAGTTAGTTAACAGGCAAGCAGGCAGTTTCCCTCTGCCACCAGTCTGTATGCTAAGCTTGAGATAGTTTAAGAAGCTTCAGCTTCATATTTAATGGACATTTACAGGAATCTATTTTGAGTGATTTTCAAACTCAGCAAGAAAGTTTTATATATATATATATATATATATATATATATATATATATATATATATATATATATATATATATATATATATATATATATATATATATATATATATAGGTTATGGTCACACATACGCGAACAAATGCAGACAAGTGACAACTGCTTGCCATGGTGTTAAGTATGGAGGCAGTCAAAGCAGAGACAGAAGTCTGTTTTGTCAGTGAAATAAAAGGGGTTTTCATCCCCCTATCTACAGTTAACAGGAAGTGAACATTCACCAGTATTGATTTAGCAGATAGGTGACTTTAGGTTTAAGCAGCAACCAGGCTCCACTTAGCCTGCCTCAGGTCCACATCTTTGCTTATTTTTGGATTAGCTATGAGGCCAAGGCACGTCTGCCAGGATGCAAATGCCAGAGCCACCATAGCTCTTCAGAAACTTGTGAGTGACTAGTTTTTTATACAGTCTATGGTTTTGACCCTTTTTCTGACCATCATGTCATAATGTCAAGACATATGTAAAGACCAGTGTTGGGCACATTACTTTGAAAAAGTAATTAGTTACAGTTACTAGTTACTTACCCAAAAAAGTAACTGAGTTAGTAACTGAGTTAGTACACTATAAAAGTAACTAGTTACCCAGGAAAGTAACTAATGCGTTACTTTTTTAAGTTAAAAAATGCCAAATAATTTGGAGTAAAGCAAACAACAGATACCCATACAGGTTTTAATGTATTGCACCTCAACGCAATTACAACTGAACTTCAAGCATTTTCTTTACTTACAAATGTAAGCAGTTAAACAATATGACATGTTTTACACTTGACATGCTGCAAATTAAAACAAACTTTCAATGGCAGCATGTTTTCAACCACATACCTCCCTATCATTTTATTGAGTTCTTGCTGTGTGGTAAGTTTTGGGGTAGAAGCTGAAGCAGAAAAATCCAGCCTTCCTTGTTAGCTAGCTTGCCTTTATCGTGGGGCATGCCGGTGGCCACTAGCTTAACAGACGCGTGTGCAGTCGAGAGATGCTTCATTAAATTCGAGTTGCTTACATTTGACGTGGACAAAGTCTTTGGTCTTAGACACAGTATGCATGTAACATGTACATTTTTACCTTTTACCTCGACGAGGTTAAAATACTGCCTATACTTCCACCGTGAAAACGCTGTCTTAGACTCAGCCTCGGGACTCGCCATCTCATCTGACATGCTGTGTGTGTGTGTGTGCGTGTGTGTGCGTGTGCGCGCGCTACGACCGTGTGTTGGTTTGTGTGTATACCCGCCCACCGGGTGTCTCTGGTTGGCTCAACATGAAATCTCTGCTTTAGCCAATCGTCATTACGTATCCCGCCCTTACCAAAGGGAGAAAAAAAGGCATGCCTGTATGCGAGTTGAGTGAGGTGCCAGTTTCTAAACGAGTAGGTTGGTTCAGTAACGCGAGGTAACGGCGTGTTGGTACCGGTAACGGCGTTAAACGATAGATGAAGTAACTCGTTAGATTACCCGTTACTGAAAAAAGTAACGCCGTTAGTAACGGCGTTTATTTCAACGCCGTTATTCCCATCACTGGTAAAGACATATAACTGGAATCTATGTACTCACTTAAAAATGACAGATCCAATTTGAAAAAATTCAATAGATGCACCAAACTAACAAACTATCTAGTTCTAGACCAAACGAGGACTAAAATATTCAGTTTGTTTACAGATCAATCCGACTACTGCTGAAATCCCTCTTGCCTTTTCTTTATATTGGGTTAATGAAGGTTAATCATTTGCAGTTTTTTTTTTTAATATTTTTTCTTCTACAGAGTACACCAACCTGCATCTCATAATGAGTGAAAACACTTCCTGCCTTGGAGGTTGTGAGTGGAAGTTTTGTACTGCAGGTCAGCATGCAGTCCCAGTAGTGCAGTTGGGGTTAAGTGTCTTGCTCAGAGGCACCTCGAAGCCATTGTTAAAGCTTTTAATTGTTGAGAGAGGTGCATCTTTCGTATTCCTTCCCCTGCTTACACTTTCCAACTGGCACACATAATACTGTGCTTGTACAAGTATGATACTGGAATTATTAATCAAAGTCTTATTTTTAGGACTTTTTTTGTTAAAGATTACAGAGACCAGACTAGGGAAAAGAACACACTGACAGAAAATGTATCCGCAAGTAAAGATAAGAGCAAATGCAACACAGATTATTACTGAAAAAACACGACAATGGCAGTATATGCTGGCATTCACATATAGCTTAACTACTTTTTTAATTTTTTCATTGTTTATTTATTTTCATGCTCTAGGCAATTTTACAATACAGGTTGAACCAATCCAATCTTAAGGTAATGACAAATATGTTGTTTGCGTACTTTCCTCTTCCAGCAACAGATTTATAGATAGAGGTCAAAAATGTGTTTAATGCTTTAGACAGGGGCGGCTGAAATATGTCCTGTAGAGGCTGGAACTCTGCATCCCACAGTGCATGCCATTGTTAGGTAAACTCCCCAGGATTCCTGTCATGTCACTGAGGCCGTGATATGTTCTGCTGGGTGCCTGGGGTGCGTGTGCCACACGGGTGATGCTTTTGCCTGTCTGGTGGCTTGTGGTGAGAGCTAATCCTGTTGAAAATAGAAATGTTTCCTGCCTTGGGATGGAGAGAAGGGGCGCAAGAGAGATGTGGCCAGCCCCAAGGAGTCAGTCATCCGTGTGCACAAGGAGAGATAGCCTAATCTTGTCACATACACGGGGTAGTAGTAAAGACTTCAGCTCACGGAGATGATTTGTAAAATCTTGCACATGATGCAAAAAGTTTTATTTTTTTCTTCCCCAAGGCTTTGCTGCTGTTAATCCCTAATTCCCCTTTGCATACATTTATCATGTATATAATTTCATATTCTTACCTTTGAAATGCATTTTCTGTCAAGCTGACTGTTAGAATTTTTACACAGGACCTTCAGCTATCAAGACAGTTCTTTTCAAATGCTGACAGGAAGTGCAGTCAGTGTCATGCCAGAACTGGAGCTAGTATTTGATCATAAGTTATGTAATCATAGCAAATACACACGTAAAGCTGTCCATATGTACCACAGTACCAGGTTGTGAAAGTTGCATATATTCAGTTTACTATCTGTGTCCCGTTTCCCCCTTTGGATTCAAGTTCATAATATTAGTTATGCATCATTGCTGCCTTTAGTCACAGCTATACTTCAGAGTAACCTGTAGTATGTATTTGCTCCTCAGCATGCCATAGTGGTGGCACGGCGGCAGCATCAACAGTAACAAGTTCCAGTCAGTGCGACAGATTGGCAGCAATAATCTTTGCATGGCCAAGCTGATGGCTTTCAAGTGGGGAAACAATGGGCCAATTCCATTATCAGGCTCTGCTTCACTCCTAAAATAGCCAGCAGCAGTTTTGATGGGGAGCTGACTTCCAGGTTTCTCTCAAGCAGCTTCTTGTGCATTATCAGAAGGAAGCCAAGCATATTATGTTTGCTATTTCAGCACCTAATGGCATTAAGGCTTAAATACAGCTACAGGACTCGGCCGTATGGGCTGCATTGTCATTGGCAACCATTTTGAAAAACTGGCAACAAATTCCTTATATGTTAAATGGTGGTTGCCAGAAGTGGCAAAAACTAATGAGAGAAAACAGCAAAATGTACAGCCCTGAAATAATTTTTAAATATTTGTTGCATTAGTAATAATTTCAATATTGCTGTTAAAGCCAGAACCAGAACTGGACAACACTGCATGTTATGACATTGTCTCTAAATCTGATGCCAACCATCGCTTTTAGAGAAAACACATTAAGTTGTTTGACTGTGGGGTGAAAGGTTCAGCTAACAGGACAAAAGCTAGACTGCTGCTGTTTCATATGCTGTGAAATGGGGTCAACATCTGGCAACATGGACAACTGTTAAGATTTAAATTCTGTAACGCATCAGATAAAACATAACCTTAAACATTCTGACATAACTGATAAACCCAGTAAACTCAAAATGAGTTGACCAAAAAAAAATGTCTATTTTATTTCCAGTTAGAGATACTAAACGCTGAGATGAGGCCTGACTGTTCAAAGCTAGTGTTGAGTCCTGAGCTGTAGGGACTTAAGCAAGAAAAGCACATTTCACATCACATAATTTGATATCAAACACGGTCCAATTTCCCCTCATAATTTGTCCATTATTGTTGTGTCTATCCAGTTCTGCACAAAACTACAGGCCTAACCAAACCGACCAAGACAACATTTTTACAGCATAATTACAAACCTGGGATAATCTGTATCCTCATAATCATTATTACTGATGGCACTATGGCTAGAACAAACAATTAACAAGCATAATTAAACTGAACAATGTGCTATTGGTGATATAAAAATGGGATAAAATTGTGCAGTCTCAGCCACTTTGCCACAGTGAGCCAGCCAAGCAACCCAACGAGACACTAAAAAGCTATTTAGATATTCTAGTGTCTCCCTGGTTGTTAGCAAGGAGCAAGTTCAGAGCAAACAAACGTCAATGATTCTCATCCTTTATTTAATCAGAAGAGACCACATCCATTACTTTGAAAATAACCTCTGTGATGGCTTTTCTCCGTTTGTCTGTGTTCATACCATGTGTTGGCTTTTGAGTCAGAAATTAGAAATGTTGCTCTATACAGAAAGTATCTGATATGAATTTGCAAAAGAGTAGCTGAGACAAATGCTAAATGCATATAATATCCATCTTAACCGTATCTACTCTAATAAGTTGAGTAACTATGTATCTATGTTCAGAATCTGCACCTGTATCATTGCAGCTGCTCCCACACTATGCCACTAGTGTGACATTTGAGCTGAAACCAAATATCATATATGAAATGAATTGTTTTGCCAGTAATGAAGCAGATGAGATGTAGAACATCTTGCAGAGGTAGAACAAGGTGTTTCTATCACTGCCAACAACTCAGCAGACAAATTACTCCAGCACAGATGCTCCAGCACTTTGCTTTGGATCCAAGGTCTTACTTTTCCCAGCCAGGAAATCAAAGGGAAGTTCATCCCTTCTGATTTCAAATGCAGCAGCCAGTTCTGTGTGTATGTATCAAATGTGGATGATCAAATGTTTACCAAGCCATTCGGTGGTCCTTTACCTTTGTACTGTTTACTGATAAAGGTTAGCTGGTATCATGATATTATAAGAATCTGTTATAGAAATCATAACCAATGTTCACATCTTCTGATTTGAGTCTAGGTGTCTGATTTATTCATAATTATAGACACTTCTCTCATATAGACTACAAAATTAATTACTGGATATGTGAATATTAAGAATTTCTCCAGAAGTTGTTTTGTTATTCATTTTCTGTAATGAAGGGACAAATTAACTGTGGCATCCTCACGATCTCTTTGGAATTTTCAGTCTGATCGTGTCTCCCCCATGAAGAGGGAAATGGAGCATGTGGTTATTACTGGCAGAAAGTGTGCAATCAAAAAGCAAAGCTAAGATGCTTTTGTACACTTTTGCAAAAGAGCTTTGATGCAAAGTTTCTATATATCTAAATGTAATGAATACTAAATCACATCTATTATCTTAAATGTTAGCTGTTTTTAAATTTATTTTCATTCTGTCTGAAGTACATTTATGCAATCTTCACTATCTATCAAGTTGTCCTGAGGAATGAGGATATCTTTGCACGTAGTGTAACGGGAATGGAATGAACCCAATTGCAGTACTAATGAACCAAGTATCATTTTACAGTCAGCAGACTATCACAGGTATAGGGCAAACCAGAAGATCGTAACAGAAGTAGATCCAGGTGAGTATGGCAAGTAATGGATGTGTGAAACTCGTGAGCAGACAATAGTCCAAAAGTTCTCAACAGGCTCAACGAGTATGATGAGGGCGAAATGGAGCAAACTCACTCACAAACTCTGGCTGGACTATGGTTCAGGTGAGGACTGGCTGAGGACCCAGACCTTGAAACAGAGGCAGGGACAGTAGAACAGGCAAGGTGGGTCTCTCAGAGCAGGAACAGGCTGAATGCCACCCAGCCACAGGCAGGCAGCCACAGGCAGGCAAGGAACAGGAAAACAGGCAGGCAGTACTAGTAGTCAGGGACGGAAGGCTGGTGGATTTCCCGGGGGAGAGACGTGTAGCAAAGGTCGGAGGGAAGTTAGGTCGATACTAGGTAAGCTGGAGAGTCAGGCATGGGAGCAAAGACAATCTGGCAAAGAGTGAGAGTGGTGAAGCTGCATTAATCATGTGAGCGGTGAGCAGTTGAGCTGATTAGGGGTGTGGCTAAGCAGCAGTACAGGAGAGGGGCAGAGCAGGCTGTGACAGGTAGTTTTAAAACTATAAACTTGCTTTTATGCTGATTGTTTAAGCCATGATTTTCTGAGAGCATAATCAGCTGTTTAAGTTAACTAAAGTCAGGCTTTTCATAATGTTGGCTTCCTTTCTGGAATATGACCCGGGGCTTTTTAGGGTGCTATCCTCAATATTTTTATACTAACAATAAATCAAATGACTCTCTCTTTTAGTTAGATAGCAGGCAGATGTTTTCTGTGAAGAGCTCTCATACACCCGCTGAACCCTAACCTCTCAGCATCCAACAGCAGACAGACACAGTTAGTGATTAGTTGGTGACCATCCATCAAACAGCCAGAGATGACGATTGGAAGACGGCAAAACAATGAAAAGAATGAGATAAACCTCTTACTGAAACATTTTCCCAAAGGACAAAAGCAGAATATGGGTATATTGAACAACTGTAGACCACATTGATGTTAATTCATGTACAAGCTTACATTTCAACACTAAAAACCTTCAAAGAACTTTATTTTTTTACTTGAAGTAATACTTATCCTTCACAAGCCTCTAAAATTTGAGACTACAAGGACCATATCAAATCAAGTGATACTGATTTTTCTGTTGAAAACCTCAGTAAACCAGCAACTGCATGTGCATCAACTTTTTAAGTTGCTATCAGTATGTGTTGAGTGCAGGGACTTTTGGGTTTATTTGGCAAATTCATAACAAAGGCTCCTCAGAAACCTGAGAGTGACGTCATTGATACTACGTCCATGTTTTATACTGTCTATGAAGCTGACTTTCATCTTTCTTAGCAGTGAACAAAACTCCATTTTTACTTTTACACCTTCTGTTTTCTTTTAATCACAACCTCTAGTTCATTCATTCACTTGCTATACATATCTCACTCAGAGCTTTCATCTGATATATGACACTTTATTTATTCTCCCAACATGCCATTTACATAACTTGGATTAAAGTCCTCATAATCTGAATATCATCTTCCCAGCACAAGTTCAGGACAGGTCAGGACACTGAAGAAGCTCTGAACAACAATCATTGATCTTGTTCGCTGTGATAGGAGTGGGCTGAGCAGATCCTCAGTCTCCTCAGTCAGGACACCCCCTCTTCATGTCAGGTGGCATGTGTGTCTGAACATCAATATTGTGAAATTGCCTCTGATTTTGTGGAACATAGTTAAAGATCAACTTATTTAAGCAAATATATTGTACTTTAAACAAAACAAAGAACTAAGACACCAACAGATTATAGAAATAGATGAGAAAAGTCTGGACTGCCTTGAAGGAACGGGTGGCAGAGCCAAGTGTCGCTCATTAGAGGAGGTAACATACTGTATATCTGGTATAAGGGTGCTCAAGTAGGTAGGTGCAGTACCGGAGACTACTTTGTAGGCCATCAATAGTTATTTGAATTTAATGTGGGCTGCGGCAGGTAGCCAGTGAAGCTCGATGAGCAGCACAGCGGGGTAACATGACGTTATGGGTTGGTTGTAGACCAGAAGTCTGCAGAAGAAGTGGACAACTGTCCAAGTCGAGATAGACTGAACAAGCACCCTATCAGGTAGGAGTCGACCAAGAAAGAGCCAAACCAGAGAGAGAATTGAGGAGGATGTGGTGGGTGGTTGTGTCAAAGGTTATATTCTACCTATTCATGCATGTCATTGTCATAACTGAAAATTCAGTAATACATGTTAGGTGGCATCAGGAATAATGTTTCCAACGTTTTTTTGATTGTCACAGGTGGCTGAAGAATTGAAGAGGGTATGCTGTGAGGGTATGTGGATTAAAGGGAGACGTTACCCACCTCAAGCCTCCAGCCTCCCACCTTCTGCACAGTAAGCAGCTCCAGCAGCTCTTTGGAATCAGCAGGCCAGCAATTACTGCCTGTGAGTATTATTGCACAACCCGAATCATGAGAAGTTCCTGCTGATCAGCACGCGGTGTACAGAATTTAGTCGGAAATTCTGACATCTCTGACTCCAGTGCAGTGAAATGTGCTGGATTTGCAGGCCTTATCTGAAATACTTAAAAAACGATCCAACAATTGACAGAGTTAAGGAAAGACTGAAAAGAACAACATGAAGCCGTCTCGCACATGATAGTGTGAGGATGCTTTCAACAGAGGCCGCCTCATCTCACAGTCATCAGAACTGACATTTAAAATGTTAAAACATCTGATCTCTTCTGAGTTGATGAGTGTCAGTAAACCTTCACCGTACCTTGCATGCAGTGGCATCACTAGGCCTAATTTAGGGGGGCTTCAGCGCATGGGTGAAGGATGTACATTAGAGCCTTTTTCAAGAAAGTAAGCATTCATCACTGCTGGTAGTAACACTACTACCAGTAATTTTTTCCATTTTCTTTAGCCATAGTTACTAGTTACTCCTCCAAAAAAGTACCTGCGTTAGTAACGTAATTACTCTGTTGTAAAAATAAATTGTTACTGGTAACAGACGTGGATAAAGCAGCTGAAGGTGTATGGAGGCGTCATCATCTTAGATTAATCAATTGATTGAAAAAGCTTTAATCAGTGCTCTGAAAAAAATTTCGGCGCGCGCTGCTCCTCTAAGGGCTAAGCCACCCCAGTTTCTTAAACCTAGTGACGTCCCTGCTTGCATGTCTTAGATGGACTCTGAAGCACGGGACCACAAACAGTACGTAACCCCAAAACCAAAAGTGGAGCAGATTTGGTTGTTTTTTTTTGGTTTAGGTGCTTCTAAACATGTAAATATGCCTTTTTTTAGATACATTTGTGCAGGCTGACACAGGCTGCTCACAGCATCGGTCAAAAATCGCCACTTTTACACGCATTAGATACATTACATAACAAGTTTGCTTATTATGTTGACAGAGAACATGATCCAAGTGACTTCCGAAGACATTTGCAGTGCAAATGAACATCATTTCTGGTGGTCACTCCACTTATGTGCTAAACATCACATACAACAACTTATTGTCACTATGATTGCTGCAGTGGCAAAAAATTGACCTCCGTTTGCCAGTCAAGTCATCACTAGCAATGCAATCTTCTGGTCTCAATGGTAATGCAATTTGATAAACATTAGAACAGCAACACTTTCTGACAACATGCAAATGAATTATTAATCAGCACTGAAGTGATTTTTACGCCCTCCTGATACAGACTGTCTGTGTCGGCTTTAACTACAGGAGATGTCAGCATGTGATCGAGGTTTATGTCAGCGACCTGATCCGTAAAACACATTTATGCACTGATGGATAAGTAGTCTTGCCGAGTTCAACCGGTATGATTGCCATAATTCATGTCAGATTATATAGAGATGGTATGTGATTCCTTGATTGTACTCCATAAGAAAGATTAAACTGCTGACCTCTATAATGTGCTTACAACCATTGCAGGGCAGCTGTAGCATTATCATCATTATCATCAATCAATTCAATTCACTATTTCAGACATGTGGAGCATAGAGGGAGAAAGATAACAGACTGGAAGAGGTACGAGATGAACTATAAAAACAGATATTTGTCATATATATCATCGTCTAATAACCAACACTCTGAAATACAGCTGAGTCACCTCATAGTTTCACACGCCTGCATCTCTTTCGATATTTTAGTCTCCATCAAAGCCCAACGATCCCTTTAGATTTTTCCACATCACTCTATTTTTACTAGCTCATTGTTTAATTATACCTCTTCTGATGACTCGACCTCATGTGAGCTCACCGTTCCTGAACTTGATTCAATTGATTCTTTTTGCTGCAGATTGCCAGGATATTGACTGAAACATTTTTGTTGTTGTTGTTGTTTTAAATGTCAGGCTCATCTCAAGTTGGAATAAAAAGTAGTTGAGATCTATCGAGTTAGTGTACCTCTGTAATATGTCCAGTGGAGAACCAGATGTCTCTGCTTTTCAAGGGAGGAGCATTACAGGAAGTGCCATCACTTCAGCTCCTCTGTGTCAGTTGCTTCAAAATGGCCAATTTCCCCTCCAGGATGTGTGTTTTCACATTTTTATCATCCCCTGCTGTAGTTATGTAGTTGAACTTAGAGCCATCAGTCATTGATGCTGCGTTGAGAGGAAGCCGATGTGCAGTAAAACTGACGGACGGCCTTCTGCATGACTGAAGATGTATGAGGCATGCAGGGGAGCTTGTGGGGCCTTTTTTTCATTGTATTTTTTAGCACTGCCATGAGGTGCCAACAGGGAAAGTAACTGTGCTTACCATGTGCCTGATATATATTCTGCTGCACAGGATAACTGCCATGTACAGCATCAGAAAATGATTCATCATTTGCATAGGAACAATGAAGCGACACCTCTCAGTGTGCTCTAATGAGACATGTTCTTGTTCAGTGGCTTGCGTACAAAAAAAAAACATGACTTGACCTTTGAATTCTGAACATTCTCCACTGCGTGAAACTGCATCCATGTCCACAAGAAAAGAGAGGAATGTGAAATACATCATACCGAGATGCTCTGAAATGTCATTTAGTTAATGGTAGTCTTGATTCCATCAGCTTATTTAGTGAAATTTTAAAGGAAAAGCTAAAGTCCAGACTTTTTCTGTGTGTTTTAAGCGCAGTGTTGGTAAAATAAGCTTGAGCCTCGTCTTGTTTTCGTTGCATTTCAAACAAGCTGCCCCGTTTAAAGCAAGATTTATCTGTACTCATCATTAGACACGCTGCCTGTATTTGATTGATCTGGAAGTCATGAATTTCTCCTCAAAGAGCGGTTGAGCGAAGCAGCCTGTTTATTTTCGGTACCTGCAACATAATTGGTTTCTCATGCTTTAGGGCAGTGCTCCTTTCTTTGTCCAATTAGAGACGATTTCCCTCCAGTTGGACCCCTCAGTTCTCAATACAAGTTGACAGAAGACGATAATTATATCCTGGTTACACCAAAGGATGTTTTTACACCAAGCGTTTAAAATCAAATATGCTATACAGAAATCTTCATTGGTATTTTTGGAGAATCCATGTAAGCTCAGTCAGAGCTCTCTCAGAACAAAATACTTTACATAATGTATCAGCCTCGACTGACATTCACAGTTGTAATAACAAATACAACAATTTTGACAGCAGTACTTCTTTGACGATGAAACAAAGACAGAGCTAGAAGTGTTGCATATTTTTTTATCCAGCCTGGTTTCCTTTGTGCTGTCTGATCAGAAATGTGCATTTAAACTAACGATTAAAGGAAAGTGCCACCACAAAAACAGGCATTGTTGATAAAAACAGCTTTGGGTGAAGCACCTTGCATCCCGTCAGCCTCCTTTCTTGTTTGGTGGTGTATTTTTAGCCCAGTGCTGTCATCGTGGCTTCATTTTTTTTCCATCTTTATCTACAACACTGACTCAACGTCGGTCCATTCCAGCCTCCATCATGTACACGTAGGAAGGATAGAACTTCCTTGTATCTTGAGTACTTCATTGACTTTGTTAAGCCTCACAAGACCACAATGCGATGTCTTAACAAGATTCTTTTACTGTTCTAACCCGCAGGTGTATATTAAAACTATAAAAAGGCAACGACCACATTTCAAAACATAGGCTTCCATTTTAATGGCAGTTATTAGTCCAGTCCATATTGGTCAAAATATTGCATTGGATGAGGAAAGTAATAAATTCACTAAAGGTGGGATTTGTGTGTGTAGGATTTAGTGGCATCTAGTGGTAAAGTCACCCTCTCCTTCTGAGTGTTCGGCTTTTTTTAGTTTGGAAGATGACCCACGATGTCTGTAGATATAAAAGGTTCAACAAGGTAACAAGGAGTTGTGCATAATTTATTTCATTTTTGCCATATTGTGTAAATAGAAACCCATGTTTTACAAACTGGACAAAGTACGAAGATGAACATAAGATTCATGTTATCATTTGATATAATGGTGGGTGAAGGGACAACCCACACAGCTCATTGCTTTTAATTAGCCCCTTCTTTTCAGTCTTGTCACTGCAGCCTTTACAGATACAGTACATACTGCTGTGAAACTAGGAAACTAGGGCTTTCTGTTTACAGTACTCCCTAAAAGCAGCAACAAAAACAGTTTTTGTTTGTTATTTCAGCTTTATAGAGTCATGATATCTGCAGCCCATCAGAATAGGAGCAAACATCCTGTAGGCTTTTTCCACAATTACATGATGCAGAACATGTAAGTGCACTTAAATTAATCTTATGTAATGGTATGTTTCATTTACCTTAAGATAATATGTAGTTACCTCTGGTTGCTATACTACCAGGTTTTCATGGTAGAACAGCTTCTGCCATTGATATAGTTACCTAAGATAGCTGCCTGGATGCAGCAGAGTTTTCTATCTGTCTATTATTATATTATCAATTTTAAAGAAAGATCCCTCTAATGTCCTGTGCGACTCCCTCCTCCCACTCATCTCCACTTGTGTATTCAGTTGGCTTGATGGATGGAGGCGGCATGTTTATTTGTCATGAAGCGTTTGGGCCCTTGTTAGCACACGATATGTAAGCATGCTATCAAAAGCACCACGTCCATGACCTTTAATATGCAAAAGAAAAACTTGCAAAAGACAACCTCGGTAAGAAAAATCTTTCATTCATGACATTGCCTTGGGCATTAAATACTGTGTGCCAGGGTCGCCACTGTGTATCCTTGTTCCATTATTCCAGCTGCAAAGGTTCAGTGTCATGTAAGCATTCACTGAATGTATACAAGCTATCAAGGGCTTTCACTGTCCTCATCTTTCTGCTTGGGCTATTGGAGGGAATAGTAACATCTGGAGGCGACAGGTTTGGAAGACATTGTGGTCTTAAAATTGAGAAATGCTAAAATGCAACATGTAGAATGTTAAAAAGCCAGTTACCAAAATTTCTATAGTTAAATTCATCGTGTGCTTTCAAGTATCACATATTAAAATAACATTCGTTACATTTAGATAAGCTGCTCAACAGGCTCACCAGTGTGTGAAAAGGTAATCAGAGCAGCTTCACGTTCGTGCTCAGCGTAAAGTGCGCTTCAGTGATTATGAGACGTTCCAAAGCTTGTTCATGCATGGCACAAATGGTCTAACAAGGTACTGCCCCCACAGAATGCTGTGTTTTGGTCGAGGTATGGGATTGTTGGGAGAATTAAAGAGAGTTCTGCTGTAAGTGAAATTTGAATTTTTAGGATTTTATTTTTATGTGTGTTTATTTTAGTCAAATCTTATGATCAAACCTTTTCTGATGACTTTACCATCACTGCTGCTTTGGTTTGCATAACCTCAAATATAACATCTAAATAATTATTATAAATGATGTGCTGTTTTTATAAAGTCCAGACAGAATCTGCATCTCAAAGTTTGTGATTCTTTGTTTATTGTTGCCGTTTTTTGCAGTACTTGCTAACATCTGTTCCATATTGAGGTTTTTATTCAGGATTAGGGATTATAAATATAGCTCTAAAATAAATAACATATTTGGTCATATGATGTTAAAGATAAGTGATGTTGGCAGATCAATCCAAATACCATTCATCTCTCCATACCACATCTGTTAGTCTTTTCGTAAAAAGGCATAAAATAAATAAATAAACCATTAATTTATGGGGAGGTCGTGTTGCCCAAGAGTTTAGCTTGACTTTTGCAAAGTCTTCCCTGCTTACAGAACTGAATATCAGTAAGTTTCTTTGCCTCTCAGCTCGACCTACTTTTGACACGAAAAGAAAATGATAAGAGAAAAATCACCCCCATATGCACAGTCTTTTCCCTTCCTGTCAATAGCTACAGATTGCAGCTCAAAAGTAGCCTTGTTTTGCATTTTTGAAAATAAAGCTGAGGCAAAATAGGCGCAGATCTCTCGGAGCAAAATGTGTGTTTGTGGAAGATTTCCTCTAATCCTTGCTGCTAAGCACAAAACGAGAATCCAAGGTCAGCTTTCCAAAGTATGCAGGGGCCATATTTCTATCATGTAAAGGGATTTACAGGGTTCAGCTTTGTGGTACATAAGTGCTCTTTTACCATTGTCTGCACACAGCTGGTGTACATACTGACGCGAGCACACATACAAAGTCTTAACACAAAGCAAAGGAAACATGCTTGAAAAGGTACCACCCAGGGAACGCTTTGAGAAGTGTGTTTTTGTACAGCTGCACAGCGGTGGCAGGTGTTCACTAAACCCCCAGACACACATGTTACAGATTAAAGGAACACATCTACATTTTTTTGTCATTTTATCACGTGTTAAAGACAAAAAGGGATTAAGTGTATCGGAGAAAAACGGAGGCTCCTGACGCTGAAATGTAGAATAAGAAGGCTCTAATGCTGATCAAAAGAAAGCTGATTGGAAGATTCTTGGAACGCACAAGTACCTTTAGCACGGACGCCTGTCTTGTGTGTCTTCAAGTGTTTAGACATTATACATGCCAGCAGTTTTGCTGCAAGCTGTTGCCATAGAAACAGGCAGTGCATTTGTTTATACAGGAGTGTTTACTAATGGAATATGAGGGTACACAAAAGCTTGTCATCAATAAGAGCACAACTGGGATTTCAAGTATTATTGGTGTGAATGTCAGCACACTCATTGACACCAAGCAGGACAAGACATGCAAATACATGTCATGTAATCTGTAGTTTTGGAGTATTTGTTGCACATACTTCATTATTGGGAGTGATATTAAAATGTCCCTGGGAATTAATCTCTATTGCTTATGATGTATGTTTTAATGGTCTTCTAAATGGATATTCAATAGCCATTAATCTTAAAATATGAAATTGCTTTTGTAATTAATTCCGTGAGGATCTTGCTGACAGTAGGACGTCAATGTGTTTGCTAAATGAATGAACAATCACACTAGGCAGTGGGATACCAGTATTTCATTTTGGGTTTTTATCTTATGTCACAAGTTCAATTCTACCCAAGTGCTTAAACTGAGCAGAGATGTCAGATAGTTAGATATGGAGCAGTTTGTTGGATTTATGTTTCGAGTTTGCAAACAGAATTTGGGCTCATGGATGAGCAAAAACTTCCGTCCTGTAAAGGTTTAGTCTTATCTCGTGCACATCGTGGTGAGATTCTGCTTTTAAAATGATTGTGAAGCATCAGTGCATGAAGGTCATCGAGTCTTGTATTGGTGCGTGCACTTCACTACCAAAGATTATACTACTCAGCTTCATTCAAGGCTGGCCGTTACGGTTTAGAGCTGATTCTACATCAAATATTGATGCGTTCAACAGACAAGAAATGGCTTAGAGTGGATAGATTACAACCAACAGAGCAGATGCAGTTCAGGGGCTGAATCTGATGCCCAATTATGAATTACAGTTCTAATAAAGCATGTTTAACAGCAGTATAACTATATAGTAGAATCATATATATGTTTCAGTTATCAGAGATTTGCTATTTCCACGATCCCCCAACCCAGTCAAAGTTTCCTTGGGCAAAATACTGAACACCAAATTGCTTCCGACGGCTGTGCTGTAGGTGTGTGTGTGTATGTGGGAGCTTAGTATCACCATGAGTGCTTTGGATATGAAGTGCTGTACTGCTCCTGAGGAGCAATTGGCACCTTGCATGGCAGCCTCTGCCTTCAGTGTATGAATGTGGAAGTGTAAAAGCACTTTGGGTGTTTCTGTAGATCAGAAAAGCTCTGTAAAAAGTTAGAGTACATTTCCCATCCATGGCCATGTCTCTGTGTGTTGTGAACACTAGACAACAATTCAGTTTATTTATCTCTGTGCAAGATTTTTCGAAGATTTGTCAAAAGTCCTTCTTGGTTTCGATTATGTTTATTTGGTTTTTGACATTCGGCTGATGTTTTTATCAGGCTTGATTTACGATAATTGAGCCGGCTGGATTTTAGTATCTCGTTTAAGGTCAAGGACAAGTTGACTGGGCAAAACTGTCGATGAACACATGGGCTATTGTCAGTTTGATCTGGTTGATAATTCTTGCTCAGGCACTGTTTGAGGTCCCCATGCTGTGCATGTTCGTGATGTCTGTTCAAAATAACACAACATAATACTATTATACTTTTACATTTCATACAAGAAATGCAGCTCATAGTGCATTGCAATAAAGAAATGACATGCAAAGTCATAGAATAAAGATAAAAACATGGATAGAATGCCATAGTTCCTGTAACATAAGATGGCTGATACAACGCACTTTATAATGATAATAGTAAAATACTATGAATGCTTTTCTGAGAACGTCTTTGTATTTCTATTTAAAGATAAACCATGACAGAAATGAACATTCACCAGTGTTCACTGCACACTGAACCAGTGATGTAACTCCACCGTGCACAAAATAACCTGTGAGGAATGAAGGCCAGTCAACACAGGAAGCCATTATTCACTCGTGTTTTGTTGTTCCGTCTGCTTTTACAGGAAGAAGACAGAAGAGATGAAGAAACTTATTTCTATCAGTTCCCACCTTTGCCTCCACTAACTGCATCATTTTCTATTACACAGGAGAAACTATTCTATTTCTGTAACCTGATTAATGCGCCCCCACGCCTCGCAACCACCTCTGTACACACACACACACACACACACGACAATGTAATGATTCCTGTCTTGTCTCTGGTATGACCTCGCCGCATTCTGCAGAATGTGTAGTTTGTCTCTCGAGCCTGCCTGGGAAAGACACCTCAGAACCTATGAGGCACTTCATATGGCATTTGTATTGGTGTTTGGGTGTGATGGACGTTTCTTTTTTCCGGGTTCATTCAACTAAATTGCACTATTCCTAATTCCACAACCACGTGCCTATACTTTCTAGGGTGGAAATTTTACATTTCCTACCAGTGTCTTATCTAGATGCTGCATGTTTCCCAAATGTATTTATTTTACACCTTCCAAAGGTTGGCGTTTTTTTATTTTTTTATTTTTTTAATGTAACTTAACTGCATAACAATAGCTGGTAGTGGAAGAACTGAATTCCAATTACAAATATTACAAATCTTGGTCACACAGTGTTTGGATATATGACACAAAATATTTCATTTCATCAAGACATGTTGGAAATAGTGACTCTGATAGGTTGGCCGTGATTTGCCCACAAAACCATTTCAGGATCTGCCCCTGGCTATCTCAGCGTCTTAGTAAAGGCTCACGTCCCGACCAGGGCGTTACGCTCCGCTCATACAAACCGTCTAGTTGTACCATCGCCTCTCACAAAGCGAGGTCACTCTAAACTCTTCTCTGTGGTTGTCCCCAAATGGTGGAATGACCTACCAACGGCCACAAGAACTGCAACATCACTTTCTACCTTTAAACAACTTGTAAAAAACCTTTCTCTTTCGAGAATGCTTCCCTGCCTAACAAAACTAACAAAACTAACAACTACTCTGTGCTCCTTTACACCTCTTTCAGCTTATGTCCTCCTCTGTAAGTCGCTTTGGATAAAAGGGTCTGCTAAATGCAATGCAATGTAATGCAATGTAATGTAATGTAATTTATTTGATGGTTGAGGGCTTTGTTGATTTTCCAACATGTGAGATATTGATAAGCTCATTATTGTTTTGGGACTGGGTTGCTGTGAGATTGTTTGCTTTCTGTCACCTATGGCTGCAAAAAACAAAATAATAAAACAAAACACTAGCTTCATGTCTCGGAATAAAATGACACTTGCAGGTCCATTAATAGAAAATAAATCTATCACATGGTGTACACCCAGAGTTCATTCCTCGACCCTTCTCTTTTCTGTATAGGCTGCCTTTAGGTTTAGTCTTTCCATAGTTGCATAGTTGACACAAACCTTTATTAGAGATTGAAGATTTTTCACATTTTTCCACTTTTAAGGTACTGTACTGTACTGTACTGTAACAGCAGCTAACAAACTGAGCTAACTGTCCATCAGGAAACTCTGAGGACATCAGAAAGAAAAGCAGAAAACATTTTCTACATAAAATATGGTCCAGTTTTACCATAATCAGTGAAAAAGTTTACAAGTCAGTATGGCATCAACATGATTATTATAGTATCATTTATTGTTTTTTTTTATGGTAGAAAAGTTACTCAAAATACAATGAATTTAATTTAGCATAGTTTCTAATTGTAGTCTTTCAATAAAATTCTTCTGAACGTTGTATTTTTTCTGTATTGTATGTATGTTCCATTCCCATGTTCAGAATAATTTTAATTGCATTGCAAATGAAATGCATCAGGAACCCTTCCAGCCCACCCCCATATAATACTTTTTAGTTACCCTTATTACATATTGAATATGTGAGTGTTACAGGATCAATATGTGCCATAATAGCAGACTTTGGGGAGAATGTTTCTGTCTGAAATACTGTTGTCAGTACTTGATCACAATCCAGATATGATTAAATCAATAGATGGAAATGATGCAATATGACACTTTGCTGGGGATGTCCATTACGACATAAAAGTACTTAAACACTTAAACTGTTATGCCCATTTCTTCCTAAAGAGAGGTTTCCAAAGGGTTACTTATACTGACAAAGCCTAAACACAAAGATTATTGGAATATGTGTGAATATGAATAATGCAGAAAATGCAGTCTCTTCTTTCTTTGGAACAAGTAGAGTACCTGTAACTTTTTCAGTTGCTCCAGATAAATGAATGGGTCGATTACATACTACCTGTTACTAGGCTGAATACTTTGAACAGTTTGGAATTGTTAATTTAGAAAACTTCTCAGACTCACCTCAGCTAATTCATTCATTTTAATTCCATCCACTTGATTCCACCGACACTTATTAAAGTTTGTGTAAAGGTATTTCTGAGATTTCTTTCAAAATACATTAATTATTTTGAAAAGTTGTTGAAAACATGTGAAAAGACTTTGAACCTCTAACTCCACATTTCAGTAATATATTGTTTAAACAGTTTTTCAACAGTTTTCAGTCCAGGATTTTGTGGGCGGTCCTTAAAGGGTGGCTCGATGACACGCTGAGACCACCCTGAACATACCCCTGCACCCCTAACAGAGAGACAGAGATGAATTCATCTCGCTGTGTTTCAAAGTTAGTCATGTCATTTTCTGAACTCAACCTGTGGCTTTAGCACCGTCCTGGAGCTGAGAATTCATTTTTACCTGATTTTGACACCTAATTTCATAAACTTGTTGAAATCTTTAATCATTCAAATTTGTCTGGGTGGTTAATAACACTTTCTTCTTTGGTCTGACAAACTCAGAACATATTTATTCTGACTTTACATGGACTTTAAAGAAAATGGAATAAATAAAGGAGAAAATGAAAATAAAAGTTTTAAAAAGCTCCCACAGCAAGTCTAAAATTATCATTCTGCATGTGCGTAATTTCCACAATGGACTGTAAAGTTTAAAAGTTCAAAAAAGTTTTAAGATTTAACAACCCCCAAAATTGCCCACAGTTCAAGCTCACAGTTTTCTGTTTTTAATTACACTCATTGGGGGAGGCAGTATTCATCGTACAGAGGACAAGTGTCGTACCAAACCAAATCAATCTAGCTAACAAGCTAACACCAGTGATCCTGGATAATAACGTGCATCATGAAGCAGATTATCACCTGTCGTTGTTCACACTGAGCTGTACAGCTTGTTAACTGTGGCGTTACAAGACACAGAAACAGAAGCATAAATGAAGTATTGAGGTGAGATACAACACTGTAATCTGGTGATAGTACCCATAGGAAAAATCTGTTACAGCACAGTAATATTGAACAAAGTGAAGTGTGAAAAAACAACAACACACAATCAGAAGTAGAAGAAAAAAATAATAATTTCCAAATATTAAAACTCTGGCTAAGGCTCAAATAAGTGTGGAATTCCTTTGCTACAGTTTGTCTTTAGTATATGAGTGAGAATCTTTTTTTTAAAGAAGAATCTATTCTCTTTTCTCTGCATATAAAAGTGGATCAGTGTATCTATTGTTCCTTATTGTCACGTTAGTGTAAACTCTCCTGTAGGACCTTCGGTCTCTTGTCATCCCTCCATTAAAAATTCTGCTTAGTGGGGAGCTTGGTCAAAACACTGAGGCAGTTCTTGGTCTCTAAAGTGCAAAGAAACATGTTGCACTTCATCTTCCCGTTTGTCAAACAAAGCGCACCATACCATTTTACCACCTCGTTGGACTGTGGCTCAACAGACCTTCTCTTCTTTTTGAGAACGTATTCATCATTCCCACATGTGCTCACCTCATCCACACTACTGGACTTGATTATCTGTGCCATGCTGGGACATCATTTCCTCAGCCAGCAGCAGCAGCTAGAAATCAAAGTACTGCAACCTCTTCTTTGCAGGTCTCCCAGAGGCCCGGTGGTCTAACCTGTACTAGATCCAGCTGTTTGTGGCAGTCAGATCAAAGAAATGCAGAACGGTGTGAACAGCCTCAGCTTTACATTGGATAGCTGGCTGTTCATGCTGTCACAGAGATCAAAATATTTTCTGTTCTCTGTTTTCTGAATTATGGAAAATTTCTGAAAATGAGAAGAAGCAAGGCCCTGTGTCTCCCCTCAAAATACCGAGGTTAAAATCGAGGAGCAAAGTCTGTGGCTGTGAAGTGAAGTCAATACAGAAGTGCTGCAATTCCTCTTCTCGTCCACTTGAGGCTGGCTCCAGAAGTGAGTCAGTCTCCATAAGTCCCCATGTTCAAATGTCCAACTTCACAGAAGAAGTAAACATGTTTACAGCCTGGTACAAAAAACAGTTTTGGTCTCTGTAGCTAATTTCCCCGTTCATGTACTGTACTGAGGGTGAATTTATATACATCTCACCTGTTCAAATTATATTAAGGCTTAAAGTTATGCAGAACTAACAGCATGGCTGCTTGGATGAGCAACCACACTTTACGCGGCCCACCTCAGCTCTACCCACACTCCATGTCTTTGTTCATTTTTGGATTAGTGGCGAGGTGACAGAGACAGGACTGCCAAGATGGAGGCGGACAGAGCCACCACAATAAGCTTCACAGCGACACACTCACAGAGACTATGTCCATGTTTTATACAGTATGTGGTTAAAATGCCCTGCTGACCACACCCCATGGAAGTTCATTAGGGTTTGGTGGTGACCTCAGTGTTACTATCCCCCACAGAGGACAAAGTGTTTTTCATCTCGTCATATTTGAGAAGCATTGTATGCTTCAGTGTTATCAGTCCTGGATTCACAATGTTTTCTGTGCATGGTGATCGAAGCTCATACAAGAAAATCTTTTCACATACACTGCAAGGGAAAACTAAACCATTTCTCTCCATGTGTATCTCACCCACTTCCATACACAGAGAATGACAAACTAATAACAGTCAATATTCGGCCCAGCAAGCTTTGCTTATTGCCTCTTCTAGAAGTAGCCCATCTTCTCAAGGCGTGAACGGGTGGGAATAAAAGCTACAATGATCACAGAGGTATTCCTCCTCAAGGTCAAGAGCAGAAGTGTAAGCAAGAAAAAGAGAAGTCAGGAAATGACTTTTTCATCCCCAGTGGCAAACGTAAATCTCCTATGAAAGTAATTTACCACACCTGAAACTAAACAATAACCACACTTCTTACATATCACAGCCTGTGCTTTATTCAGAGTTAACAACTCTTTTGGCAAAATTAATTAATTATTAATTATTATTAACAAAATTAATTTATTCCTGCACGCCCTGGAGAGTGGTGAAGTGTGCCAGTGTGACGGTAAGACAGTAAGCAGACCTTAATTGATACCACCAATTATTCTGTCTGCTGGCAACAAAGCGTGGCAAGTTACAGTGAGCAGCACATTGGTTTAATGAGACTAGGTGTCTCCGTACTGGTTTCAGTGAATTTGATGAGGACAACCAACAGGGAGAAGACTGTGGTTGGCTGCAAAGATACAAGACACAGATCACAGAAAGAATCTATTAGAGCCGCCTTCAGTAACTTGCAGTGTGTGGGCTTATCAGCTGACATCATCTGAGGCACCTGCATGGAGAAGATTTATACGTTCTCTGTGTGTTTAGTAGCACATGTAATGATCGATTTTTCGTCATGCCAACTTTAATGTTTGAATGAGCCTTCATTCTCTTTTCTCCTTTTCACCAGGAAACCAGTTTCAAAGTGCAGCCTCACTGAAGGCATACATGAACCAGCTGTTTGACAAATAACCTGCCGCTGAACCAAGTGGCAGTAACTAATGTGTCGCATCTGAGGAAAATAGCATTGATTGTGAAAGAGTCGTTTACTTCCTATTGAGAAGCGATTTGTCGGCTGTTGTTTCTATAGAACATGAAGGATGGTTTCTCGATAGCGCAGGTGCAGGTCAGTGGGCGGGAGTGTGCTGCAGATGATGTGTGCCACATCAAGGTTCAAGCCAAAGGTGCTTTAATGATCTGGAAAGGGGATCATTGAAATCGAGTGAAGAGCGATGAATCATTTTGCAAAAGAGATGCATCAAGGTGATGGCAAGCTAGAACTGTCAGAACGTGCGCATTGGCTTCGAATCTTTTCCTCTACCCATGATTTTTTGCAGCTCGGAGCATATCACAGAAGGAAGGTGAAAGCAATGTTAGATAATGGCACTATCATGGGAGTTACATTAGAACCCTTGAGACTTCAAAAAGAGTTCCTTACAAAAGCAATTATGCAGTTTGTCTTAAAGCTCTTTCATGCCACAACATTGTGTCAATAGTCTTAAAAGTGAAGTACTAAGTAGGACTCAAGGGGCTGTGCAAAATGTCATTGCAAGGTCCCATTTAGGCCTTTGTGCAGTGCAAAGGCTATTTTACAAAGGTGGTTGAGGAATTGATTGTGTTCTGCTCTATCTAGAAAGCAGAGATTAATTACAGGGGCACATTTAAGATTGGCACAGCCATTAAAAGCTTCAATAGATGCACAGTATGGAGCCAGAGAACTCTGGAATAAACATCTGCATTACACAATGTGACAGCTTCAGGATAAATTACATGTTCAGCCTTTTAAAAGCCACCAATTTCAAACTCAAATTTCACTTACACATAGTGTGGAGAGTTTATTATTCCTATATGACTAATTCAGTTCAGCCATTCAACTATTTTGCCTATGATGCCCACCCACCTGAAATCATAGTTGGCATTGATTTTTTTTTTATTCCACTTCTGCTTTGCTCACATTGTGCAATACGTACACCTTACTGTAATAATGAACTACTTCAAATTGAAAAGCCTCACATCCGCTGTTTCAATGCCATTTAGGCATTTCACGGCATCTGAAGCGAGGCATTGGTGACAAGCCGTTAATACAGTTACAAATATACACAAGGTCTTCTTTTGAGTCCGGTCCAGCAGTCCTCTCAAACAAATCTGAATGTATTCAGCAGTCGAAAAAAATAGATTGAATATACTCACACAGGGCCACTTTTTGAAAGCTCACGATGTGGTAAAGTTTCCGCACTGAATCATAAATACTATTGATTCTCTAATATGCAAATTAATGATCCACGCTCCTTTTACTGGCTGCGCCTGATGTGTTTGCTACATAAATACAGACATCCAACATGTACATGTGAAAAGGACAGAAACAACATGAACACTGCAAGTAAAATAATAGTGCTGTTGCAGTCAGAGCTTTCATCAAGCAGTTGGCATTAAGCTTGTTTTAGACTCCCACTGAATGCTGAATCTTGCACCCACTCGTCTAAATCTGGATTCCAGCCTAAACAAATGCAGTTTCATCAACCAAAACCTAAAATATATTGTATTTGTATTGTATTTTCTCAATCTGTCACAATTCTTACATGTGTTAAAGGTTTAATCATTGATCGGAGCCACCAACAATGGCACCCTGCTAACACGTCCACTTGTTAGAGAGGATTAGACATAGAGTTAATGGATTCATTAGATATCCAACAGTAGAGAGATAGAAAAAAAGAGGGAGAGAATTACATGCAACAAAGGTTGCCGACGCAAATTGGAGGTGCTCAGCGCCCTAATCCCTACTAGAACACCCCACTTCCAATTTAAATAGATGAAGTAACACCAAATGTTATTAATGTTTACTCATCCTTTCAAAGATCTGAAAACAATAGTAATGACAGCAGTAACACAGCACTCAATATGCTTAGATTTTACATTTTAGTGTGTTAAATTATATATATCATATAGGACTGTGCGATATGTCATCGTTTACGATATATTGGATATATGCCAGAAAATTGTCGGGATACATTTTTCCATGTCCATATCGCCCCTCCCAAATATTATATATATATAGTCTAAAAAAACATCTGGTTTGGTTTTAATAGAATTAACAGCATATAGCTTGCTTTTACCTTTGCACAGTCTGTTTTGACTACTAGTTTCTTTTCAGGGGTGCAAACACAACACACTTTTTGAAGAAGAAATGGAATTATACAGCAATAATAAAAGTGTTTTCAGCTGAAAAAAACATTATACACCACTGTTAATACAGGGCGACACCACATGTGTCATTGTACACACTTTGCTGAGCCCACCTTGCCCTATCAATCGTTCAGGAGACCTTTTAAGCCTGCTGCTTCCCTGTGGCAATGACTGTTCTACAGCTGGGAGCAGCAAGTGTTTATTGGCTTTGGTATCAGTAGGATACTCGCGGTGGCCTGCCTCACCTTTAATTCTGCAGATTCCTGCCAAGGCTGCGTCAAGTCCCTCTTTAACTTGAGACATAAACTAGGACATTCGTCTAGTATGAGGCTCCTATACAGAGTGATTCTGTGAGTCATAGCCACAGAATTCTTTCAGAGACACCTCACAAATGTTGTTTTCCCCCATGAAATAGGGACTATTGATTAGCCTTCATTTGTTGGTCAAACGTTAGCTCTGATGTCTACAGCAATTTTCAAATTGAGCTTCAGGGTTCAAAATACAGCGACTGATCAAACTTAAGCATTAAAATTCATGATTAAGGTTTCTAGCCCATATGCAAGGTCAACCAATCTGCCCTGATTTGACAAATCATGATAAATATTGGCACATTGTTTTGGTATTTACACTAATTGGTCTGATGAGGCAGTGTAATTAAAGGTCAACACTTCTAAAATTGAAACGCCCTAACCCTCTTAGTCGATCATATTTCCCAGATTGGCCAAATGAGATTGAGTTATAGCACGTCGGCCTCATTTTGGAGTGGGTGGTGACATTTGTAAATATTAGTTTCTTCCCTGGGAGAGAAAGAGAGAGAATTTGTTGCCAGCAGATTAGTGCTGAGTCAGGACTCCAGTGACAGGCTGAAGCAAGGGAGCAGTATGAGAAAAACCCATTAAGGAAAAGTAATTATGGCATTCTGTTTATTAGGAGACCTGGTTTCACGTTGTACATGCAGAGCTAGGAGGATTTAAGTATAAATCAACAGATAGGAGAGCTTGACATGATTTTCTTCTTGGCGAGTGATGCAGCAAGGTTAGTAATGTTAGGATAAATATTCAGAGTTAGGCAGCAGACTTTTTTTGGTTGTCCAGCTGAGTCATGCAGCCTTCCCCTATGACTGCTACAGACTACTGACCGGCTCTGGAAGGATTAGACTAGATTAGATGCAGACGTCACAACCCTCTAATTTACTTGCTTTAGGAGACAATCCTGTAGTAACTGTATACTGATCTGGTTGATTACATTATCCTTCACAGTGGATTTAAGTATTGAACTCTGACCAGTTTGTCAGCCTGTTCTCAATCTCAAGTATGGAGGTAGCCGAGAGCAAATGAACACCGGACTTTCAGCCTGAGGACGGCTGTTTGTGTCACATATGAAACCAAAAGAGGGAGATAGAGAGAGAGAGAGACAGACAGACAGACAGACAGACACCTTTTTTTCTGCTATCACATGCGGACTGACATGCATGCACAAAGTCCTCAATGGCAGAGCCCATCGTTTGTGGTAAATGTTGTGTGGTGTTTCCTTTTCTTGTATTGCTTTATCTTGGTTTAGCAGTAAAACTGAGTCTGAAGTATCACAGCTTATACCACAGATATGGCTGAATAGTTACATGGTTCTCCCTCTTCAGTTTTGGCATGTAATTAACCTTCAATCATCATTCCACTAATCAGTGTCAACTATAATTCTATAAATTAAATATAGAGCCGCAGGGGTCTCCTTGAGCAGGACAAGTCACCTGCTATTTTATTAACAGGTCTTCTGAGGCAGGAAACAGTTAATATGTGCCCGCTCCTCCCATGGTAAAAGGCTTTAATATTAGATAGCATGAACTGCTTGAGCTATTACTTTAGAATACTTCAACTCACGGAAGAGAATAATGGACCTCCAAACTCCTCCCAGGAAAATCATGCAGTTAATGTCAGAGTGACTATGCCATGCATTAACAATCAAGTGAAAAAAAGTTGAGTTAATCTCCATGTACAAAATGTATTGCATGTTTTTAAGGACATATCAAATGCATTTTACATGTTTCCCTGGTGGTTGGCAAAACTTTTATGGTCCACGATTTCATCCAAGTGAGTGTAGATACAATGCATGAATCTATCATGTTGCGAAATGTTTCAAGAAGGAAAATCATTTTTCTTGGCATCAATAAAACACTGAAGAGAAGTAGTCTAGTTAAAATGAAACAAAGCTAAATATGGAGGAAAACTGCTGCACCGTCCTCTACCTCATCTTCTGCCTCCACTCTGGTCTCTCCTGCAATCACCAGTTCATCTATATATAGATAGCTATACATCGTTTCTGTGTGTTTTGCAGATCGTGTCCTGTTAGACCTGGTCACTCCTCTCGTGTCTTTTAGCTGTTGCTCTTTTTTTAAATTAATTGCCAGTTGCTGAAATTTCCTAGTGTTCCTTTGGTTACTGACACTCACATGCTGCATTTGTCAATTTGTGTTTGCATTCGTTCCATGTTGCTTCACTGAATAATGGGAGATCATTTTAAACTCAAAACTTACTTTTTACTTTTCATTTCTATACCACCTTAATGCAAACATGCAGCCCAGAGTGCTTCACGGAGCAAAAAGTGAAAAACAGAAAAATATAATGATTTTTTTTTTTACATGAATGAGGCATGAAGGAGCATTTCTGTTTCTGTTTGCATGTGTCTGTGTCGGATCCCTCTGGGTACTTCCCTTTGGCTTCCTCTCACAGTCCAAAGACATGACCTTAACAGGTTAATTTCGGAGTCTAGATTGTCTGTAGTTGTGAATGTGAACATGAATGGTTGTTTGTCTCTATGTGTCAGCCCTGTGATAAACTGGCAACTTGTCCTGGCCTCTCGCCCTAAGTCAGCTGGGAGCATAGAGGATAAGCGGTTATAGATATTGGATTGATATACAGATAAATAAATAAATAAATAAATAGCTGTAAGTTTGTCATAAAAACTAAAAGTCAATAAAAACTAAAGTAAACACAAACAATAAAATATATTTAAGAATCAGTGGATAAAAACCAAAGACCAGTTCAGCAAGATCTAAAAAATTGGAAATGTAACAATAAAAATGGTAAAATGTTAAAAGTACATTAAGTTTTTGGGTAAATAAACACAGGGATTTTCAGAGAGGATGAACGAGGTTTACATACAAGACATCTGAATAAAACCAGGCTAAAAAGATCTGTCTGCATTACAAGGCAAAATAGTCTAGACTGTGTCGGTGCCCTCTGAATGGCAAGGAAATTATTACATCAGAAACTTAGGGAATGAGCATTGGGGTTAGTTAGCATGAAGCTCTTTGTATTGTTTCTGTCTAAGCTCCGCTCGCTGTGATTTGGTTCAACGCACGCTAATTACCAGATGAAAGAAAAGCAGAGTCCTCTCAGATACTTGACCCCTAAGTCACTTAAAGTCCCACCAGCCCTTCCAGCATTGGCTTTTTGTCACTTAAATGGTTAATAATGATCCCAACACATTCCCCTAACCACCCAACACTCATACACACAAACACCAATCACACACCACAAGAGGACCGGCGTGTTGCTCTGAGCCACATATTGAGAAATGGCCATAACCCTGGAACAAATAAAGCCACCCAATAGAGAGCTAGCATTTCCCCACCCAATAATTGCCTCAGAAACAGCATGGAAATAATGAGATTCTGCTGACACAATGCAGTAGCCAGAGCGAATGCAATATATGCTGGATCCAACCTGTCCACACTTTCCGTGCTTGGCTGTGTGTGTGTGTGTGTGTGTGTGTGTGTGTGTGTGTGTGTGTGTGTGTGTGTGTGAGAGAGAGAGAGAGAGAGAGAGAGAGAGAGAGAGAGAGAGAGAGAGAGAGAGAGAGCAGTCGTGTGTGTACACCCGAACATTTATGTATTTGCCATTTGCCTCTACAGGGTAGACAGGTTGAAGAGGTTAAATGGTTTTATTTGCTTTTGCCTGTTTGCGCTGCTGAAACTCCTTACTCCATGCTCCTGGTAAATTGCTCTTGTATCATAGCTGAATCTATGCTCCAACCGGAAAAAAAAAATGACGCTGTTATCATAACAGATTTCAACCTACTTGCTTTTTGCAGAGCGTTGTGGTACAAAGTAAGCTATGATCGAGCAGGGTTTGTGACACAGAGGGTACATAATCGACATAATTCAAGTCATTAGCTTTGGCTATAAAATATGTTTTGAATATATGTACTGACAGTTACAAAACAAAAAAAAATGATTCAAATGTTGAAAGATAGACTTTAACATTGATAGGGTCACGAAAAGACATTAATATCTCAGATATTGCTTATTTACTAATTCATTCCAGCACTTCTCTCCATAAGAAGGCAGCAGGGAGGTAACGTGAGTAGATCTAGGAGTCTGAGAATGAGCAAGCAGCTAGCGACTAACATGTTCTGTAGCTAATAATCATCCCTGACCTGCCTGTGGATAGAAGTGATTAAAGAGGGATTGTTCTGCAGAGATCAATAGAACGTCAGAATAATAATTTATTTCTTGGAGGAGGCTATTCAACAATCGGGCTATTAAGATTGTAATTTTAACACACGTGAGGCTTCTGGTGTGCACACTTTGTAAAGAAATTCCCTTGGGTTGACTAAAAGAAAAAAACCTGTGTTCTCAGCTGAGTAAATTCCACTTGTTTGTGTTGTAAATGTTTCCAGCAAATGTTGACAGATGCAGCTCTGTTTGACTGCGTTCCTGACAGACTTTGGATCACAGTGGGTTGTCCGTGCTGGAATGGGTATTGTTGTAAATCAAACAAGACAGAACTGTGGGTTTTGTTTTCATTTGATTCATTATGATTAATAAGCCATACACCATGCGGTTTTGTGCTAAATGCAGATAGCAGCTGGTAGACTTCTAGTTAGACTAGACTTTAATTATTTCCTAGAGCAAAGATGAAGACGAGTAAACCTAACTTACTAGTACAATCTTGGATGCGCTTGGATTCTATGTGTCTCTCTCTTGTGTCATTGATCTTGCTTGATGTTTGGCTGTTAGCATAATTGTCGACTTGCTTTTTAATCATAAGTATTATAATCATAACAAAAGCATGTGTACCGCTCGCCATATTTTCAACACTGGGATTACACTTTGAAATTGGGGGCACTAAATATAATTTTCCATCTAATGTCAAATCAAATTAAAAGACCCAACACAGCATAGTTTGGGAAACAGAGAAAGGTCAATCACTGTTACAACACTGAGAATTTATATAATGAGAACTGAACGGTTTTACAGAAGGTCAGTTGAACAAAGGGAGGCTTGAATGTGCAAACACTTCAGTTGTGTTACATTGTTATATGTTATATCCCAGATAGCATGGCAACATTGATTCATTGTTGAAATTCCATCAGAATCAAGGCTAGATAACATTGAATCAATGCTGATAATTCTTTGAGAAGACCAACATGGCTCAATGTTGATTCAATGTTGGTCTTCTATCTGGGATGTGATGGCAGACGAGAAAGAAATACCAAAAGAACTTTTTATTAATTGTGGGAAATATAGAACTTTTAATGACCCATGTCTACTAGCCTTCATTTTTACAAACCAGGAATTTTAAGGACTTCTGGAAACATCATAATATTGTCATTTTTTCAATTTAGAACAATATATATATATATCTAGGTAATAAAATGGATGCACCATTCACCAATACAGTAAAATAGCCATAACAGCACAATAAAGGGTCCAGTATTATCCAAACAATACTGAACATCAGTGCATTGGGGTTAATGGTGCAAGCCTTCAGAGACGAAATGACACGAGCGGGGGCACTCTTGATCCAAGTCACCACCTTTTTCAAATGATGCATCAGATTGGAATCCATTAGCTTTGTGCAAGCTCAGAGATGTTCACAGTGAAATATGTGAGGGGTTAAAAGTCTGTCATTTGCTTAGTATGAAAATGTCCTGCTAAAAGAACAATCGATGTTTAAAAAGTAATGGATTTTTTATGCTCTAGTGGCGCTCTAATGGACAGCAGATGACAAGACTGTTTGTCATGTTGTAAAGAAATGTTCAGAGGGGTGGCTGAAACCTTGATGTGGCGAGGTAGCAACATAATAGGACTATTTATTCAATTGTAATGTGGTTAAAGTGATCATATTTAAACAAGAACACATCCGTGCATCAACTGATGATGAATGAACAAACAATAGAACAAACAGCAATAAATTACAAAGTAGACACTGACAAGGTTCCCTGGGGATAGTTGGAACTGTGGCTGAATAGGCAGTTATTTGCACAGTTACGAGAGGATTTCAGGTAGATTTCCTCTCGTGAAACGCTAAAAACTCAAATAGATTCTAGCTACAATTGTCTCCCATTTTTTTTGCCAAAGCTGACAGTCCTTTGATTCAATTCAAAAGAATGTATGAGGTATGAGGCATGTGCCACTATAATCAGCAATATTATAAAATAATTATTCAGTGAAGTAGTCCTTTTTATGTCTATTTTAAAGCCATGCAGCTCATATACATTGGCTCATCATTTTTTTCATGACTCATGCCTTTTGGTGACTATATTAAATGCATGAATGGCATTAAGACTGCAGGCATTTGAAAATAAGCCAGAGGCACTGGGCTTCTGTACGCATTTTATGAATGTGTGACATCAGCAAAATCCGTGAACGTTGACCATATACGCCTTTATGAGGGGCCTTTGTGGAGTGTCAATGGATTTTTGTCATATTGCATTCATCCTGTAAGGCCAGACTCAAAAGAAATGACACTTTACACAGTTAACATGTCACACTTTACACTGAATTAAAGCTTGACTTACTTTATTGACTGCTTTGATGACTGGTGACTTTCAATCCTGTTCTTAACTACAGTTCTGTTCATAAAAAATGCCCTTGCTGTGTGATGCAACACGAAAATACACTGAAGACCTAAACATACCGTCTGTTCATTTACAGACAGTCAAAAGCTGAAGACAAAATGAGATTAGACCTTTAGCAGCATGCAATCACTCAGTGGATTGACATGGATTTGGCTCTCAACAATTTACTAAAGCTATAGTGGCAGCTATAAACTGATTGGAATCTCTCTACACTTCAGGACGGTGTGGTGCTGGTGAGAAGTGGGGGTGGGGTGGGGGGCTTGAAATAGTGATTACTGTACCAGTGTACACTTCTCCCAATATAATTCCCTCACCCCAACCCACAACCCCTTTACTGTCAAAAGGATGGGATTTGATTCAGGAGCAGATTAGATTTGTGTGTGTGTGTGTGTGTGTGTGTATTTGTGCGTTCATGTGCCCACACATTCGCGGAGTCTGTGTGTGTTTGTCCGCACATAAAATTACGTGCACGTATTGCACAGAGATCGAGGGGTGGCAACATCTTTTACAAGGAGCTCTCGTGTCAGGAAGCCATTGTCTGTGCAGCGAGATGACAGGTGAGTAGCCCCGGCGATGGATAGTGCCCTGCAGATGAAAAAAATAAATAAAAATGGAGCCATTGTTTCAGAGGCCATGGGCAAAATATCTGCAAGGGACTGAGGCCCGATTGGTGCTCGTAATAACTTGTCTATAGGGAAACACATTTGTCACATTTGTCTCGTTGGCAAAACGAAAACCCAAATGGCTCTTTTCACAAGATAAAACAGCATGTACAGTTGTTGAGGACTAAATGTATGATCATAGTTTCATATAACCAACATCACTACTTATATTTAACTGGTTGGGTCCTCCCCATAAGCTCATACATTAAAAAGCCTTTTACTGCAACTTTGAATGGGTTATTTTGACTAATGAACTAAAATCTTGGCTGAACATGGTTGAATTTTCAACAACAAAAGAATGTGTAGACATTACACAACATGCACAAAAGCACAATGAGGCAGATTTTTTATTTTTATTTTTAACCCTGTAGACCTCATAGGTTTTCCACTTACAACAATTGGACATGCAGGTTTGCATGGATGTGGGAAAAAAGTGACTCAGCAATTCTTGAATATTGAAAAAAATCTAAAAAGAATATAATATTTTGCTTCCTTAAAAAAAAAAAACATCATAAAATTAACATCAGGGTTTGTTTTTCTCCTTTTCCATTTGCACAGCAACCACCTTCAACACCAACAGGAAGTTAAATGTTTAGAAGGAAAATTAATTTATCAAAAACTAAAACTTACATTTAATAAAAGTACAACTTGGACATAAGTCTGACACATTTTTCACCTCCGGTTCCTGTCAAAAACAAACACAGCAGTTATTTACAGTACTTTGACTTTGAAAATAATGCTTTCACAAGTCACTATTCCAAATAGTAAGATAATAGTAAAATAAACAATGTCATTCCTCAACTCGCTTTACCTTCCATCATTGTTTGGCATCCAAACAATTCATCTATTTTGGATGATCTTTTAACTCTAAGAGCTAAAACACCCTTAGGATTCAGAAAAATATCCCAATCTAGATGGGCTTCCCTCAGGAATTGTCACCGTCGATGCTATAATTGGACCTATGCTGCCGGAGTTGCTCAATTACTCTGTCAAGGTTGACATCTCTCATAGGAGTTGAAGAGTTGTTTTGAATTTTGTTTCTGAAGAGTGGAAAGGATCCTTTTGAAATAGTTTTGCTTGCTTTCATCCTATTTTATTCTGAAACTTTGATGTTATGTCATTTGCAAAAGTCCTATCATCATTTCTTAAGCAAAACCTAAACTGTTTTCAGGGTTTACCCTGGTAAAACACAGGTTCAGATTAACCCAAATTTCCAGAAAGCATTTGACAATGACTCAATGTGAATATTTATTAACTTAACATAACTTTGATTGAATTTTGTTTGATTTCACATCTAATGTATATGTAGGTGGAAAACATCATGCTAACTGCACAACGTGGAATGCACCACAGATATTTGTATGCAGACGACATGTTCTTTATATATCGGAGATTCAAAACATTGTCGCGTGATTTCTACACAATGAATGAGTTTAGTCCTTCTTAAAGTATGAAAATAAATGGAAAATGTCCACTGTTGTGACTCAGCATATCATGATTGAGCACGCAGCAACCTAGTCTGGTTATTACAAAAAATCTCACCTTCTACTATGGTTATTCTAACTGTATGATTCATATTGAAAGTATTAAGTAGAAAGACATAACTGGACTCGACATGTTATTGTAAAGCTAAACCTTTATTGACTTGTCTATTCAGTAACTTAATCTGCTTTATCCATTTGGTCTTTCACCCTTTGCTGACTCACTAGCTTTCTATATATAAAAGACTACTTGGAGTGCCAAGTGGCTCCAACATATTTATTTGATTTTAAATATTTACTCCATCTTAAGGTTTTAAGGCAAATGTTACAAATATCTAACAAAAGAACAAACACATTGTTATGAGAATAATAATACTGAATTATGTCCTTAAGTAAGTAAAATGAAAAAAAAAACATAATAGTAATAATAATAATAATTAAATTCAGCCAGCTTGTGAAGTTGAAGGAGAGCATCATTGCCTCCAAAAAGAGAAATATGTGTGCTAAAAAATGCAGTAGAAATCTGTGATAACAGAACACAAGAAGGCAAATTGCAGAGGATTACGCAGTCTCATTTGGGCCTCAGTGATAGATTATGCCCCAGCATTCAAAGACATTGTGTTTTGTTCAAGGGTGGAAGTGACTTTGCCAAGACATTGTGAGATAAGAAGCTAACTGTTATTAGTTTAATGGGAATGATAGTCTGCCTAAAGCAGTGCGTGTAAGTGGCATGGGAGCATCATTTTTCTTTGCAGTCCTTCTTGCACTGCACTGAAGCCGAGCAGCAGTGAGAGAGCAGCAGCCAGCCAATTGTTTCGTGGGAAATCTAAACCAGTGAAGATAAAGTGTTGCTCATATGACCACTGGCCTAACATAGCTAGGTCCAATTTTCTGCAATTGGTGTAAATAAGCCCCCTTCTTATCCCTCTGAAATTGAGGATGGAGTTTTATAAATGTCACTTGGATGAAAAAGTCCAGTGAAGTATTTATTCTTCCTTATACAATGGGCAGAGTATAGTAAACAATCTGATATCCCACTGCAACACACCCTAAGAGTTAACAGGGGAGCTACAGTTAGAGTACTTTTCCTCTTTCCTATCGTATGTGGGAACCAAAGTGTAAAAGTGACTGTATAATAACCTTGAGGAAACTCTTTTGCAATGATTATGGGTACTTCTGTGTAGTTAGCTGCTCATTGTGCATCTTTATTCATCTTTATAACCATCACAAAGCTTATCCTGTGGCGTACTGCGACTGTCTCAAACAGATTCCCATGATCTTGATGTCTGTTATTATCACGTCAGTTTGTCACCTTTGCAACATTATGGCTGTGAAGCGTCTGTCATTAAAATAGCTCCCATCCAAGGATGTCATGCCGCAGGAGCAAAATGACCACCTCTAAACCCTATGCAGCCAGCATGTTATTAGTGTGTGTGCATGTGTGTGGTTGTTGGGTTTTGAATCTATATTTGTGTTGGTTATGCATTTGGAAGGATAAAACCAGATGTCACCAATGCCAAATCCAATTCCTTGCACATTTGGTTGCTGCATGCAAACACATATTATAATGCTTATTCAGGATCTTGGCAATTCAAAGCCCATTGAGGGTAGCTGCACCCGGCCTTTCACATAGCAGTACAATAATACGAGTCTGGGCAAATTAGCGACTGTGAGGGTAAACGTGAAAGATAATGAATGATTCAATATGTATGTGTGTGTGTGTGTGCCTGTGTTTATGTGTTTGTGAAAATGAGAGAAATAACATGGGATATTTGTAAGGGTTTATGCAAATTGGACCTTGGTGTGTACATGTTACTGTCCTGAACGCTGCATTCCCAGCCAGGTTCTCGCAGTCTCTGGCACAAGCAGGATCTTACAGTATATAGGAAATTACAATCAGCTAGATTGACAGCAGGAGAACAAACACATCAGAAGAAATGGTTGGCCGTAACACATCATCTCTATCTACCTTAGATCACAATATACTAGACTGGCCATCAGTGTAAACACAACATAATGATATAGAAAACAGCCCGGTCATATATAATGTATGGATACTGACCTTTAAATACACGTGCAGACACTTACACTTACTTATTTAATTATATAAGGAAATATAAACATAAAGCATTTCTTCATGTTCACTTCATTATACATGTTGGAAAAAGCATGTTGTGCCTAATGTTGCCCTTTTACAGAAAATAAAATATGAATGCAAAAAGCTCACACCAGTGTTACAGAAAAAAACAAATTAAAATACAATGAATGTGAACATTGCAAGCTGAAATACAGAAAAGGTAAGAAAGAAAATGTCGAAACTGCAGATGCACACCTCCATTATCGTGTCACAGGAAGACACTTACGTGGACACTTAAGCTGTGAATTAAAATTGCGGTTTTCACAAAGCAACAGCGCTGACGTTACTCTGAACAAGAACTACTCTGCAAACCATGTTCCGATTAATTAGCATTACTTTGCCTGTCTGCGTGCACACTGATAATGTGAAGTGGATTTAGCATGCAAAGATGACGAGGAATGTGTCACACAGGAAACCCACATATGTTTGTGAGTCTGCATTCATGCAGGGGGAATAGAGAGAGGCCATAAATACTCTGTGAGGAATTAAAGGAGTGGTTCAGAAAAGTGCCTGTGCTGCTGAAGTAAATTCAATTTAAAGGTCAGATGGATATGGCATGTTGCAAGATGGTAGTAAAACATGGGCTTTTAGCAAGCCTGTGCTAAAAAGGCCATCAGGGACTGATCGGACTTCCTGTGGCGATGCAACAGGTCCTTGTGCAAATTGCTGGAATATTTTCACTGTTATGTGTTAATCATACACATACAGGGACGAAAACATAAGAACTGGAGCATTTCTAACATGATACTTGAATACTTATAAGTATACATGACCATAAGAGCTGTCAGAAGTGGGAACGTCCGTGTTCATGCTTTACATATTGAATATTTGTTTATTTCCAGACAAATCATCAGAAAATAAATTAATCTGAAACATGAGTCCTGTAGTATTTCTGTCAGAGCCAGCTACCTGATTGCAACTTTGACATCCCTTCACTACATATGAATTATTATTATTATTTTTTTTTTTTACCTTGCAGACCTTTGGAAAACATCATAATATTGGCATGACCTAGAAGGCCAAATTTAGCATTCCCCTTCACACTAGGAGCTATAACATATGGGGTTTTCTCCTGTCTCGGCTGCTGCTGCAGATAGTGAGACCATCCTTGTTGTCGTGTGGCTGGAATAAAGAGAGAACAGGGTGGCAGATAATTTGGCTCTACTGTATCTGAGGTTCTGTCAGATGCTCTAAAAAAAGAAAACACTGTGGACCGATCTGCCTTGGCCCGGCTCTGTCCGTGGTGCTGAACTCAATACGAAGCAGGTTGGCTGATGAGCTTCTCTTTAAGCCTCATAGTGACTGGTGCTCTCCGTGGTCCTGAAATCAGACTGTACAAATAGGCCACCTGCAAAGCATGTGTGCACATTACATAGCCCATTGAGGCAGATTTGTGATTTGTTATATTGGGCTATATAAATAAAGTTGACTTAACAGTCTGTGGTAATGCTTTTGGATGTGGAGCTTAATTAGGCGTAAACCGAACAGATGTATTTATCTTTAATGTTGCTAAAAAGCACAAACAAACAAAAACACCATGTATTTTGTTTTACAGATTGTTCAATTTATTTTGCATAAGGAGGGTTCACTGTTCTCCACTGTATACAGCAGGAATCTTTGTTTGTTTTCTAACTTCCTCTCTTACCAAGAGATATCCAAATCCCCCAAAAAACTGTACATTTCTGTGGCTGTGAGGCACAGCATGGTGAAAGGGAGAAAAAACAAAAATCTTCACACAAAAGTCAAAAACTTTCCTGATAAGGAAATGCTGTGCAACTCCACAAATAAGGACAGAAAAGAAAGAAATTGCTTTTCTTAGAGAAAAGTGTTTGAATGTTTGGTGAGAATCCCTCCATCATCAACCCTTTACTCTTTTAGATACATCATAAACCTTTGTTCTATAAATTGTCCCGGACTCCCGGTGCAGCCATGTATTGAAGCCACAGTGCCTGCTGTCGTTTGAATACAATCTACACCTTGTAATACTTTTTTTCTGGATATTTCTCCTGTTTTCTTTTGTTTGTTCAATTTACGTATACTTTATTGAAGTATTAGACATTTCCTTTCAAAATATACAAAATATTATCTGTCAAGATCTGTACTAATCCAATCCATTCAGATATTATTTTACTAAAATTTGAAGGGTACCAATGAAACAAAAGATAAAAACAGTGCACAGTGGTGAATCCTGCTTCACTTCATGTCAAAGACTATTTAGATTTCAGTCACAACTTTCTATTTTTCACCTGCTATGGAAAAAAACAACATTCCATTCCAAACACTAGAATTTATGTTGATGAAGAGAGAAAATAAATTAAAATGAAGTGGAGAATTTGGTTAAAACACATTTCTATACAAGAATTCTGCAGTAGTGTGACGTGTACAGATATCAGAACAGGATTGATTATCATTATATCACAACACAGTCAAACCACATGAATGACAGCCTCGCAGGTCAGTCTGCCAAAATCACCGACTAACAGACAAATGCTGATTTTATCATCTCATCATGGAACCATTTATCCTTTAAGAGTGGCCGAGTGACAGACACCGCTCACACCCAGTATAACAAAAGATTAAGGACATGCATGCGTGCCAGTGTTGAGAAACACAGCAGGCAAATGAATTATTGATGGGATGCTTTTAAAGCCCATGGCGTCACTAGGTATCCATTGTTACCACTGTTGTTGTTTGCAGCTCTTAGCCAGGCAGAGAGGATAAAGACCGTGAACTTAGCCTCTTTTCTCCCTGCCGTGAAGTATATCCTGCCAAATTTAATTGATTTATTTTAAATCTTTAATCTCTTTATAGTTTTTATTCATCTGCTAACATTCAGGACATATTTGACCAGTGCTGCGAATATGCAGACAATATTTGGTGTATTTGTTTTACACATAAAGCAAAATGTTTCCAAGGATTAGAATTAAAAACTTAT
This sequence comes from Collichthys lucidus, assembly GCA_004119915.2. Classification (NCBI taxonomy): domain Eukaryota; kingdom Metazoa; phylum Chordata; class Actinopteri; family Sciaenidae; genus Collichthys; species Collichthys lucidus. Next base: position 25,430,488 of record CM014084.1, read on the forward strand.
TTAAATATTTTAGTCTTTAATGTCATATCCATAGGGAAATATAATGTCAACTGACTTTTAGCTGTTGAGATACCTCTGGAGCTGAGTTTAGAACTAGTTAAGTGTTCTGATCTGGAAAGGAAGAAGCCTCCATCTCCCCCCTTAAGGAATAGTTTCACAGCCAGGCACTGGGAAACATTTCTCAAATACAGAGAAAATACCCCTGTACACATAGCAAGAGTGCCTTGGCCATGCGTGAACTGATGCTGATGACATTCACATGTAGCTGCGATGCCTGAGTGGCTTAAGTTGCTCAGAGGGTCTGTGCAGAGAAGCTTGAGGATAGCAGGAAGGGCTGAGACACATTTTAACACCGCCAGACAAATACTTCAGTGGTATTTTCACTGTTGCTGGCTGCGAGCGAAAACTGGGCTGAAATATCCATGCGATGTTAGATGATGTGGAGACCCCTGAAATGTGATTTGAGTTTTGAGTTTGCTTACTCATTTAAAACAGGCACATTTTTTATATTTAATCTGATTAGTACCAATAACGTATTTCAGCTCACTAACATTTAATTCACTAATCACGGGTGAACCATTAGGTAAGTAAATCTCTCTAAGGTGTCAGCAATAATGAACGCTGTCTGCATGTGACAGCAGTGGATTAGAAAAGCTGTCAGATGAAATATTGACACTCCTTGTTGTTTAGACTTCTCTACACACTCCAATTATCTTGATTAAAATAATATGGCAAGCACATTTTTGAATGATCATTGTGAGTTGTGTGCTTCTAATAGCTCATGCGGATGATGGAATGGAATTTGGAGGCTAATTTAATTGGAATTTCTAATTGCTTCCTCAGCTCGATCTATTTCCTGCTGTCTGTTTTTCCAGACATCTGACTCTCTGAGCTAACACTGCAGGTTTATGTTTTATGTGTGTTTAATATTTATGTTGATTGAAACTCTATGTCGCTGCTGTCTTTGGACAGGGTTGCCATAGAAAAGAGTTTTTGAAATCTCAGTGAGACTTACTTGGTTAAATAAAGGTTTAATAAGATTATTTTAAAAATAACTTTGCAGTACAAATACTGATTTGACCAAATAGTTAGACTACTTTAGAAATATCCAAAATACACATTTGATGCAAAAAGAGGCACGATGGATGAAAAACAAATTACCTAAATTACCTACAAAAATCCATTCAATGAACCACATTTACTTTCAGATATTTTCGGAATGTCTAAATTCTGAGAAAAACATCCTCAAAGATTCCAACAGTGCACATTATACATCTGAAGACATCTCAGGAAGTGATGGTTATGATCAGTAGGTGTCAGAAATGTTAACACACTGCTCACTGCAGAATAAACTCAACTTCTGTTTTGTTGTGCAGGTGAATGAATAGAAGACACCTGTTGGTCTTTGAGAAATTCTGCATGCCATGCACACACGCACGTCTTTGGTATGTAGCCACCCTCCACAGGCAGGTAGCCACAGAGAGCCGGTTACCAATACCTGTAATGAGTTGGTTAAGACGGTTGTATTTGTCACTGGCCTGACGTCTACACATGACTTCTGATTAGAACTTTGTCTCGTTCTCGTTCATGTTTGAGTGAAGGAAGCGTCCAGCCACTTTGCTGTCATCCCACAAACCTGAGGTAATGGATGCACACCATGAACAGTGATTAGAAAGGAGTCAGTTCACGACTGAAATTGACTTCAAATGCATTAAAAACTGACTTAATTCATCTTGAATTGATTCCAGAACGTTTAATTGGTATATTTAAGAAGAACAGTTTGATCTTCTCTCACTCTGGCGTCACATAAAGTCAAATAAATGTGGAGGTTGCTTGTTTTTGAAATAAATTGCTTCCAGCTTTTAGAACCCTCCAGAATCTCTGGCTGACTGTGCCCCAGACCCTCCTTTCAAATCACAGGAGATAGACAAAGGATCGGGTATGTATTAGACAACACACTCCAGGGCCCACCTCCTGCAAAAAGCTGCGTGTTGTGACTGCGTGTGTGTGTGTGTGTGTGTGTGTGGGTGGGTGTGTGTGTGTGTCTGTTGTATCCGAAGTCTACAGTGCCATCAGGCTCTCAAAAGAGGAACTGCTAGTCTCTCATTGATCCCCTCTCCTCCCTCACTCTCTGTCTTTCGGAGACTTAAATCTGATTTCATTTCTTTATTCGCAGTAGCTTGTCGGTGAAACATTTGCATGTTGCAAGGGGGGAATGGGGTCTACTTTCTTGCAAAAATCACCCTTTGGAAGACAACCCTCATGCTTTCAAACGCGTCCTCTGCCTGCGCGTGTCCGTGCGCGTAAAACGTTTGCGTGCGCGCGCAAACGGCGGTGGCTGAAATCTGGACGGATAAGACCGGTTAACAAAATGCAGATCAGAGTCTAAATAAACAAGCCGACCCAATGAACAGACTGCTAATCAAACAGACAGAGGCGAACACGGCGCGCGCGCGCGCACGAACACACACACACACACACACACACACACACACACACACACACATAAACACACACACACACACACTTTACCACACACTCACACTTGAGTAGGACACCGGGGCAGAGAGCGTTCCGCCGATCATCTCCCTCCCTCCCTCCAGCAGGCGGATTGTCACTGACGACACTCAGTCACACAGTGTTTGTGAGCGCGAGGCTGTGGAGAGACACTGCATCAAGGAGAGAGAAGTGCGCGCTCGCATCGGGCTTTGCGTGGGAGTTGCTCTCTCTCTCTCTCTCTCTCTCTCTCCATACCTGCCATTTGCGTCCCTTTCTTTCTTCTCCACACACTCATACTTGGGCGAGTTTGGGCGCACAGGAAGTCCCATTACCGAGGGAGGATCGAGTTATACGTGTGTGTGCGCGTGTATGTGGGGGGGGGGTGCCTATTTTAACTAGCCTACAGCTGTCATCTTAGCCACGGTCCTGCCGTTGTGGAGAAACTCATTGGAAATCTGCAAGAAAACGGCTGCTTGTTTTTCTGTTTCCTCCTCCATCAGCTTCTATTCTGGGGCTTTTTTATTGATTTTTTTTAAAGCTGTCTTTGACGGCGATGGACTTGAGATAGTGCGTCTCAATCTGAGCGCTGGTGGCTGTTGGGAGTTGCCGTCGGGGAGAAATGCGAAAGGATGCTTGGAAGCAGTGAAGGCTACAGCAGGTGAGTGAGGCACGGAAAGGGGCGCAGATGCGTGTGTGTGTGTGTTTTCCGTGATGCAGTTTGATATGAGGCTGAGGCCAAGATTTTCTTTGCGAGAGCTGGATATCCACAATGCAGCTTCAGACCCGTCTCTCTCTCTGGGGCTTACTTTGAAGAAAACAATCCCGCAAATATGTGAATTTCTTGTGCGTGCCAGTGGCGACAACATCAGCTCACACAGGAGACTCTCTCCAAAAAAACTCCCCCGGATCTCAAATCGGTTAAAATATGTCCGTGATGATGATTTGGCCACAATCGGTTGACAGGACAGAAAAGCAAACGAGGAGTGGAGGGAGAGGAGGAGGAGGAGGTGGCGGAGGACTTGAGTGTGGTTAGGCGCGTCCTCTGCAGGTAAAAAACGCGTCTAATAGACTCAGATTGGAAATTAATTTCGAGATTTGCTATCCGCGCACAATGCAAGCCGCTTTTCTGCCAATCTCTGTGTGTGTGTGTGTGTGTGTGTGTGTGTGTGTGTGTGTGTGTGTGTGTGTGTGTTTGTCTGAGAGGATGAAGTCATTAATCAAATGTAATTGCCCAGAGAATGTGTGTGTGGATGTGTGTCTGCATGTGAGAATGGAGAATAGGGGTAAAATGTTATCTTGATCTAGCCTTGATTTGTCCAGGCACAGGCTCTGCTGAGACCACAGATCTCGTCGTGGGGCAGTGTTAGGTAGTCGTGATCCTCCCCCAATATGCCATTTTATTCATCTGCAAAGATGGCTATCTGTTAAATGGACAGAAAGCAAAAGCAGCTGCTGCATTTCATCGATCTCAGGAGAGACTTTGGGATTATTCCAACAAAACAGCAGTCCTGGGATCAGCCCTGGAATCTATATATAGCCTATATACTGCAACTACACAGGGCACAGGATGAAACTTGTGTCTGTGTGTTTGTGTGTGTGTGGTGCCATACACCCTCTGTTGTTTGTTATTCCAGGCAGCGTTTGCAGAGAATATATGACAGTGGCCCCTGAAAAAAAAAGAAAGAAAAAAAAAATCCCCCTCATCTCACACTTTCTTTATTGTCCAGCACTTCCTGCTATAATGACACACCAAAAGAACAGTTGCAGCAGAGTATCAGAAGACTGTGTGATGCTGTGCCTGCGGACATTCATAAAGTGCTGTAGCTCTATTGGTTATAAATAGCCGGAGGGAGCGGAGTGCCAGATAGAACAGGAGCAGCCTCCCGTAGCTTGAGCAGGCAGCAGCAGCAGCCTCTCAGGCTTTATCAGGGCTCACAATCCAAGATGATAGATAGCTGATACACTGTGAGATATCACACAGATGCACTGGCAAAGGGTGTGGCACAGGAGGTGTTTCATAGCCTGAATTCTGAGTGCTTTGTTTTTCCACTCAGAGTGTCATGTGCTCTCCTCATTTAAAAAAAAAATCTATTTTACCTGTTGTCTGCTCTCTAAGCATGTCAGTGGCATTCCACAGTGAGTATCACACCGAATGCTGCTCTTTAATCCCCCCACAGCATCACTTTGTTCCTATAGGTTCATCTCACTTCACTTCCAGGCTTAAAACCGTGCATCTGTCACCTTTTTCTGTGGATTTCTAAAGCAGCTGACTCAATCAGGACTGTTGCCTTGCAACAGCTAAAAGGCTGCCGAAGTGTGTGATCCGCTTTGTCCAGCCGCCTTCATTAAAACAAATGTGTGGCCGCTGACCTTGGCTATCTGCGAATCGTCAATAGGATTCACCTCTCTGCCCTGTGATGGGTTATAGGACACATGTAACAAAGACCCTGTGCTCCCTCCCTTTCCCCTTCCCCTCCAACATTATACTGCTGTAGACATACTATATTGAATTACAACACGTTGATCAATGTTTGCAATAAGCCAAACCTCTACATAAAGGCCGATATAATACAGAGTATCAGATGTCACAGGAAAATTACGCTCCTTATAACAGTGTTGTATTTCCATGAAGTATGGTTGCATTTTGGCACGTTTGTAATTGAATCACATGTAGAAAGAATGGAACAGCAAACCATAATAAGAGTGTGTGTGTGTGTGTGTGTGTGTGCAGCATTCTGCTTGTTTGTAAAAGAAATCAGCTTCACCATACACCACGGAGCAGAGGAGCAGTCGAGACAGAGTGGGTGGTGACGGTTTGGACCGCGATGACTGATTACAAGGCTTGCCTTCTCACAACGCACTAAATGACCAATAGAGACGGTGAGCAGGCCAACGCTGGGTTGTGACGCGTTAGCATGTCTCTTTGGAGACGCTCATCCTGGGTGTAAAGCTGACACCTACTGCATTGACAAGGTGTTTATTAGCTCCCAGTTGTAAGGCCATGCAGCCTATAATGCAATGATGACACAGTGCTGAGAGTTTTCACCCGGGACAGCAATTATGTTGTTTTTTATATACAACCCGTCTGCTATTCTGCTAGATGCCACTTGCCTTGATACGCCGATGCCCGAGGATGGATGGCATGTTTATAAAAGGCATGGGATCATAGTAGCTGTTTGATGAGAGGGGGGAGGCAGGTCCTTGTTCACAAGTCGCTGCTGTCCTTGGTGGATGTATTTTGAACTAGATAGGAAGGAAGGGAAGAGAAGAGCAGCTGCAAGTGCTGTCTAAGTCATCAACATTTTTTTTTCCTTTCCAAACGCTCAGCAGTGTGATGCCTTTTGAATTTTTGTCCCAGAGAGCATGAACAAATATATATTTCTCTTGTTTACCTGTGACAAAGCAGCTCAAACTGACCATAATTCATGAAACACCACGTGATTTTTGTCTCATAATGTAGCAGCTAGTATTTTGTTCTTTGCGTCAGTGTTCATGTTAGAAGTCTTTCTCTTTCACTGTTTATACATTACTTCAAGGTTTTGCAGGCCACTGGTGACCAAAAAACAAAAAGCTCCAACCCAGACATGCTGTTCTGACAAACCTCTGTCGAATGAATGTATTCATTTATCCTGCCATCCATGTGTTGAACTCCACTTTACCTTCATCACAGGCTTTCAATGTGTCATTTCTGATATCAAATGTGTTGAATTGAATTGCATTGCCCCTTAATCTCGTGATCTTGGATGCATTAACATAATTACTGTATGCACGGAACCCAGAATTTACACAAATTTGGTGACACTTGTGTTCATCATGTCAATGATTTCCCTATGGTCAAAGCCATGTGATGAAATGAAATATTACAGAAATGTTCCAAGTCCTTCTGTAGCTCTTTCTAATAAAAAATAGCAAAAAAAAAAAAAAGAATCTGAAATGGCTAATTATGATTCTGACTACTATGTTAGTATTTGAAGTAATGCTCTAAGTGAAATGTCGCCACAGAGTCGAGCCTTTAGAGGCATGTCACGGGCATGTCTAAATGCCAAGCATTCACATTAGCCTGTAGGGTCCATTCACCTTGAAAGGATTCTCGACAGAGAGGCTCAAACATGTGCAGTTAATTCTGATCTGCAATGCAGTGTTGTGGAAAATGTCTTTAGAAACATTTCCGTGAAAGGTGCCTTCAGAGAGAGCGACTTTTCCTTTTATGCTAAAATCAAGGTGTCCACAAAGAAAAGATGGATTAGCACATGATTTCAACAGCCAGCACAAATGGATTCTTGGCTCCAGTATGCTGAGAGTAGAGATCTCCACAAGCCATGACCCTTTGCAGTCTATGTAAATACAGCAGCCGTATAGATTTTATTCTAATAATGGTTGACCATTGCCAACATTTTGATGTTCCTTTGAATTCATACCTTACAATATAATAAATAATAATAATACTATCATCCTCTAAATCAATTCCATTCAAATAGGTGTTTGAGTTTTTAGGAGGATGCATTATTAAAAAAATATTGATGGTGGACAAGCTCTGGGTCAATGGTTGGGGAGGCATGATTGTCCCTGCCAAGGCTCCTCATCAGCCCTCTGGATAGGACATTTGTATTCACTGCATAGGGATTAATTATGATGGTGCCCCTGTTGCTAGGCAGATTTAGAATTTAGACACCTATCTTTCAGATAATTGTGTAAATTGTAAATTACATTAGCTGAGGCAGTTGATCGTCTCAGACTGGAGGGTTGAGACTGAAGACTAAAGCTGAAACAAAAAGCACAATTTAAAGAACTAGTGTGTCACATTTTAGGTTCTAGTTACAAAATGTCACAGAAATGGCCTATAATATACATTCATTAGTGTATAATCATTTGTGTTACCTTGGAGTGAGCCTTTTCTATCTACAGATGACACACGTCTTCCTCCATTCCATGTTTGACCTCCATGATTTTACAGTAGCCCAAAACGGACAAACCAAACACTGGCTCTAGATTAGGTGTTTGAATGTTTTTTTAATGTTTTGCGGCCACTCCAGTCTCTCCCTCATCCTTGGAATAGGAGAGCAAGGGGGAGTTTGCAACCTGCAACTTCCCCAGATCTCACAAAATCCTGCACATTGGTCCTTTCATTTCACTTGTTTCCCTCTGGTAGCCATAAACATATAGTGTGAACTGTGATTTATTTAGACAGTATGCAGTGACTACTTTATATAATCTGGATTTGAAAATAGCATGAAACCAGCAAATGTGATGTTTTTGGGGTATGAATTCCAAACCATTGTTATTTACAATGCCTCCCCTTCCTTTCTATCCGCACACAATGACTATTATTGTCCCATTTGACATTGGCACATGCATTTATAGCTAGAGTCTGAAAAATTGTTTTGCAGCGGTGATGATTAGCATTGTGCATCAAAATTACAATATGTTGCATCTGTTCTACTTAAGGCATCTATTCAAATAGTGCTATTCATTGGAGACTGGAAACCCAGTCGTGGGACAATAGGCAGCTCCACTTATACAGTACAGCCACACTTGAATGGAGCATGTGATATGATTTCCCATAAATGTGAACAAGATTTGTGTTTGTGCCCCACCTCGCTCATGTAATAGCTATTAAACCACCCTGTTGAGATCCAGAGTTCACTGAGTTCGGTGTTTAGGTACACTGCTGGCACTCTCCACTCTCTCTGCTTTGTCTAGTAGGCTGACTGAGGATCTACTTAGAAGTGAAGTTGTCATTTGCACCAGGTCTGGTGGAGGTTTGATTTCAAAAGCAAAAGACACAGCAGTTTAAAACATAGAGTAGTAGTATTTCTGAGATATACCTGCTCTGGCTTAAGCTAACCGATATGCACAGCAGCATATTGCCTGCCCCCCTGCAATCAGCTAATTATCTCTGAATAAGGTCTGAACATGTCTCCGGACTTGTTTTGTTGCTGCTGCTATTTCATGGCAGTGTCATTAACAGTCAGTAATCCCATTAGAATTCATTAGGAACACGGACACCCCTGTTCAAATGCTGCCATGGTATAGAAAGGCTACCCTCTGTGATAGTTGGATTAAAGCGTTCTCTGATAATTCAAATACATTAATGTGCTTTAAGGCCATTATCCCCTCCGTTCGTTAGATACGTGAAGTTGCTTTTTGCACATGGTCAGTTCCCATTCACCATATGATTTAAGACAACAGGGGCCTTTGCTTTGAGCTATAAAAGGGGCAGAGGCTTTTAGTTCCCTAAAGGAGGCTTTCTCCATCTCTTTGGTGCTCTCTCTGTTTAACTTCCTTAAAAGCTCTCTCTCTGTCTGTCGGTCTGTCTTTCTCTCGCTCGCTCTGTCTTTCTGTCACCCGCTCTCTGTCAACGCAGAGAGAAAGGAATGACAGAACACTGTAACAAAGAACTGCTAATATTGTCGATGGAAGAGAGCGAAAAGTGCAGGGAGGAAACAAGAGGTAAGATTTCAGGTTATCGACCCGGCTGGGTGGCATGAAGAGATGCTCGTTTGCCAGACATGGAGAAGGGAGAAATAATGCCAGCAACAGTCGACATGAGAAGGAGCATCTCAGAAATACTGGAACTAATGCTGCCATTCCCCATGTGTTCACATCCACATTAATACTCATGTTTTCATCAACTTTTGAATGCAACTGCCGGATTCTATTTATATTCAGGGATACATATATAGCTTGGAAATGAAATACATGATTTTGCCAGCTGAGATATGCCTATTGTCTGATATATGCTGCCATGTAGACACCATATCCTGCCTGCTTTGTGACAAACCACATAGTCACATGCTCACTGAAACAATTGAAATGTATAAACACTGCAAACGTTGTGAAATCAAGGCTGCAGGTAATAATTATTTTAATATCTGACTGTTTTCCATTTCCAAACATCATTTGCTTAACAGTGTTTTCACAAATAATGACAAATTCCCACCACACCTTTTTTACAGCCAAAGTAATGTGTCAGAATTGCTGATTTATTTTGACCAAAATATAATTTTTATGGAATTAAGCAATAAAAAACAAAAATCAAAGCAAGCTCTTCAGACTTCACACAGTGAGTCCATATAATATAAAATAAATGGCTAAAACTTTCATCATCAAAAGTCATCATTTCACATGATTGAACACATTTCTTCTTTTTTTTGAATGAATTATTTGCTAAAGTACATGACTAGGTCATGTTTTTCAATGATTATTACTATTATTAGGAAGTCATGTTAAAATGTTTATTTTAACATCCTTTAACTAGGAGCGGGGCAGCATAATAAACTGGATTGAAAACATTTTCAACAACAGTTTTTCAGTATTTTGAGGGTGATTTTTTTTCTTTATGAGATGAAAGTCAGGGGGGTACGAGGACATAGGGGACAGGGAGGAGGGATGGCATATAACAAAAGTTCCCAGCCAGACTCAAACCAGCAATGTTGAGATAACACGACCAGCATCTTAAACCCTGTGACTTTGCAGATGTCGTTTGAAATATGTGGCTCGTTTTATGGAACTTCGTGACGCTTTGTTTTATGCTCTCTTGCAGTGTGGGTGAGGGTTGATTAAACAGAGAGGCGAGATGGAGATTCTCATTCAGTCAGTGTGTTCCAGCTTTCATTCAGGAGAACAGAATGCAGAGAGCTTCATTCAAGGACAGGAGAAGCAGAATTCTGAGGAGAATGCTTTTAGATTTATATATGCCACAACTAAACACACTTTGTGGTCTACTTGGATTATTTTTGCCATTCTGTCTAAAAGTAAAACATAGCTCTGGCCTTATGAGTTTGACAAGTTGAACTTGATCGATTGCCGATGTATTGTATTTTAACTGCCGGTCCCATTCTCTAAATCTATGGGGTGAGTGAGGGCAGTTGAACCGGTGAAATGGTAGTGGTGGCATGGGCGTATGGGGAAGGTGAGACTGATGAAAGAGCCAGGCGGCGATCAAAGGCACGAAAATGAAATGGCATTTGACCTTGTTGGATGCTGGCGAGTGATGTGCCGCCACAGAAGTGCAAAGTAGTACGGGAACCTGTGGGAATCAGCAGAGGGGAGAGAGAGAGACGGACAGCACACAGATGGCGTGAGAATGGTCCGCTCAATTTAACTCTTACCATCTCATAACTGATCCAGCAAGGGACCACAAGGTGAGTAAAAGTTACTATGAGACAATTTCTAGCAAGAAAAAAAAAGGTGTTTCCTGTGAGTCACGTAGTGAACTGTACAGCTCTCACTATGCTTTAAAATATTACTCATGATGTGAAGTAATCTCAGGAGTAATCTCCCTCCTTTACATAATCTACTCTCACCTTTGGTACCGAACCTGTGGTGGATATGCAAATGTTAAATAAATAATTCAGCTCTTTTGCATTTACTTCTGCTCGCTCCTGCCATGTTGGCAATAATGAGTCAAAATACAGAAAAATATGGAGTGTCTCCTCCAATCACCAGGGCTGCTCTGTCAGCCTCAGATGAGAGACAAGCGTGTGCATTGTGCTGTCACTGTTGGATGTCATATGATGTAGAGTTATGATCGTATTTTAGAGGTTCATTAAAAAAAAACAAAAAAAACAACCAGAGCTCAAACCAACATTTATTTTTTACATTTATTTATACCTTCTGGTATAAAACATCAAAAAATAGTGAGAGCACTGTTTACCACAGCCCGTGGTGTCATCAGACATCTTGTTTTGAACATTTTAGAGCTTTCATGTGAAAATTGGAGAAGCTGAATTCAGAGTTTGGCATTTTGACTTGACTGCAACAATAAATTAGTTATCGAGATTGTTGCTGATTGGTTTTCTGTTGAAAATAACAGTTTTTTTGCCCAGAGCACAAACTTTCTGTTTTGTTTCATGAGATAGCTCTCAGGTGGGATGGTTCATCCCTCAGCTGTCTTTCAAGAAAGGTGCTTTTACTCAACCAGAGTGCACAAATGAAGTCTCTTTTGTTTTTCCCAGAACCTTTAGCAGTGCTTCAGGACTGTTCGCTTACAGCAGTGTATATATCATACTAGTTACATCACAACAAGGCTATTATGGCAAGACTACAGAGATGAAATCCTAGAACGTGCATCAGCAAAGCATATCATCTGCTTGTCAGTACGCTTCAACAAAGGCACTGCTCTTTCCAAAGGAAGAAGACAGTCATTATCATTAATTAAGGCACGAGTGGCAGGACGGAGCTCACTTCTGCGCTCTGCAGACTGAGGTTGGATGGGCTTTCATATCAGTTGCACTCTCAGAATCTAATGAGTTTTTTTAGAGATGATAATCCATGCATAAATGTACCATTTAAATGTATTTCAGTTGTATTGCCTAAAGAATAAAGTTCTCATGCAACTTTTCTGAGGGGTGCATGTGTTCACAAGGGATTTGCAATGTCTTTGCCAACCCTAAAGCCATCTGGTATTACTATACAGGGTCACCTTGTCATTGATCCATGTGTAGGATGTGAAATACCTAGATTGTCTTTCTTAAAAGGGAGATTCTCCTCCCTCTTGTACCCCTAGGATTAGCAGTGCTAGCGAGATGTGATTTTCCTCTTTTCACTATCTTCATGACCTCCTCTTATACTACGGGGAACCAAAGATAGGCAATGGGAGGATGCAAGGACAGCTTAGACAAGTAATTTTGCCTTTAATTGCTCGAGCCTCCCATGAGTGCTATTGCTTAAGTAGTCCAAAAAACTGTTGTTGTTTTCCTCCACATAATCTTTGATTATATGAAGGTCAGCATTTTTCTCTAAGCTTCTTATGAGAGAATTTGGAGCAGGTGGATGGCTCAGAGAGATGAGACAATACTCCCCAGCTGGAGTTGTGAGAGTAAGAGTGAACTGGGCCTTTTTTTTTTTCATCCACTGCAGCGACTTTGCTATCTGTCTCCCAAACCCATCTCGGCCATCTTATACAGTAGTCCTTTGTTTTGCTTAGTCCTCATTTCCCAGTCTGTATCAATAGCGTTATTATGTGGGGCTTTATCTGGCTAATTAAGACTTCATCTTTCTGGGTGATCTCTCAGAGGACGTGGATTACGCTCCCGCTATCTCTGCAGTGGGGCCACGGTGAGGTCGGTGAAGGCCTGCTCCACTCAGACTGTGGAGAGGGAAGGAAGAAAGCACTGACATGAGGTTGTTTTGGTGAAATGATACTTAGAAAAAAAGAGAAACATATAAATATTGGATGCTGAAAGTGGGAATGAAAGGATTTACTGATGAGCTGTGGTGTATTGGAAACACACAGTAGGGGTAAACATCTCAGTCCCTCGAGGTTTCCTGGAATATTTTTTTCTGGCTTTGATTGATTTATGTCTTGTGTGTGAGCGTTTCAGATTCATATATATGAGCTACAGCATGCCACAAATCACAGTATAACCTGTATACTATCAATTATTTTCACTGCTGGTACATGTCAATTGTCCAGAATATTTTATCAGCAGAAAGCCATTTGAATCAATGACCTAGCCAGCCGTAGCCTTTGGACGATTCATTTACAATCAGCTTGCACGCCTCAAAGTCAAAGTCAACTTTATTGTCAATGCTGCTATGTGTACAGGACATACAGAGCATCGAAATTTTGTTTCTCTCTTGTCCAAAACAGTATGGATACAAGTATAGTAAAAGATGTAAAAAGAAAAGTATATAATATATATATATATATATATATATATATATATATATATATATATATATATATATATATATATATATATATATATATATATATATATATATAGAATAGAAATATACAAATCTAAAAATATATACAGCAAAAGACATCTGTGAGGCTATATGGCACAGTGTAAACAGAGTTATACATATGGTAATATGGCAGTATGGACAGGATTTACAGTTATTTACATTATACATGTACAGTCAACTATGAAATATTAGAAATATTTGAACATTAGACTGTACACAGTGCAAATGGCAGGTGCCATTGTTATGGCACCTGCACTCTGGATACTGCTGACCCCCCGTCAGCAGTGTCCAGAGTTTGTGGGGGCAGCGAGCGGAGAAGGAAGGAGGGGCAGTGCTGGGAGGGAGTTCAGCATCCTGATGGCCTGGTGCATGAAGCTGTCTCTCAGTCGGCTGGTTCTCGCCCGGAGGCTCCTCATTCTCCTCCCGGAAGGCAGGAGGCTGAAGAGTTGGTACCATTTGGTTTGCATATACAATTGGGCGATTCATGTTAGCTGGAGTGGGGCTCCTGAGTCACTGTTTGAAAGTGTATGAATTTCAGATGCCTTGTTGTTCTGGGCACACTCTCGTTATATTGTAGTGCTGAAAGTCAGCAGATGGATGTCTGGGTCAACGGTCATTAAAAATAACCAGTATAAAAAGTGGATGAACGAGAAGACCTCAGTGATACACTGCAGACCTGTGACTAATTGCTTGGAAGGTTATCTTGGTGATTTGACTTTTCTCACATTGCAGCAGAAAGGAGGAAAAACACACATTGTGTTTTGTTATGGTGCAGAAACACAATCTGCCTCAGAGCTTTGGCTAGCTCGTGTGCACTTCACATAATGCACCTCTGGTTTTTGATAAAGCACTTATGAGACAGTGTTTCTGTCTGAGCCCATGCCATTGAAGGAGATAAATCCTAAATGGGTAAACTGAGGTGACTTTGCTCCGGCAGTTTTATACATGAGTCTGTACATTTGGGAGCCATGAATCAAGAACTGTGTGTGGAGAAAAAACAAACTATAGACCTTTTTTTGGGGGGGGATTGAATGTATCATTTCGAGATGAAACTGTGTCCTGCTGAAGATGTGGTTACTCTGGCTCATTTGAAATCCGTGAATTAGGTTCACCTTTGTGGGTATCCTACAAAAACAAGTATTTGAAAGAACTATGCCATTATAAAAACAAGAAAAATGAGCCGAGATTGAGGCTATAGGAAGTTCTTGTATTGCTTATACTCTCTTTGACTCATTGTGAAAAGTGGTGAGTTATTAAAAGCTACAGATAGAGTGGAAGGGAGGCCTTGGGAAACACGCACTGTGATAATTGCTTTAATCTGTTCAATGCCACAAAATACTGGTCTGAAGAGGAATGGCTCTTGCAGTTCAGGGCTGTGTTATTAGACAACCTTGCTCCTTAAAGTGATGTTGGATATTTACGCTTTTAATCATAAAAGGAAATGTACAAAAAATTGTGACTGTTCAACATCGTCACAAAGATTAGCAGCTATATTAACAAACAAAGGAACGTGAGACCGATATCCGATTTCTGAGGCTGATAATCATATTTCAGAATTATTATTTTTTTCTTATTACATGAACACATATCAGCACATATCATATCCATCTGATATATGAACATATAACAGATGATTTTTTTTTGTCAAAAATCTTGTCAGTGCTCTCTAGTAGACAAACTATGTAAATTACCTCCAACCTATATTTCTAAACCTGACACCTTAACAAACAGCCAGTAACACCATCCGTGCCCTCATATCAAGACACTAAATGTTTTGGTAGTTATCAAAATTATTTTAAAATTAAAGGTCTTTCTTTTTCTTTTTTAAAAGTAATTAATCAAATATCAAAGAGCATTTTTCTAAACTACCTACACTCATCTGGACCATGCAATTAAATAATTCCACATACATTTACTTGCATCACTACAGGAAATGAAGCCATTAAATTGAAATAAGCTCATTATACACCAGAGGCCAATGGAGTTATCAGAGAGATCATTAAATAATTCAAGATGCAGAGTGAAGCGCGACTGATACTGGACACTGATTATGGTATTTGTGAGTCTAAATATATTCTGATATATCATTACGCTATTTTTATTATTTGACATGAATGCATAATACAAACACGATAAGGTTTCAATAAAGAATTATGGCAAACATTTGTATTCATCCTGACATTATACAGCTGAAAAATAAAGCTGTCACATTCCATGCTCAGATCTTGCAGTCCATAGATACTGACATACAATACTGAATATTCAAAACAAAGCCTGCATTGCTGGAGCTCCCCTTTGCCAGTGTTTGTCTAATCTATGCTTTTCTCTGCGACTTGAAGGCAACAACAGTATCCTCCAGAGTCTGATCCCAGTGCATTAGCGTGGTATTTTCTGCATCGGGGTCACCTCTCTATCAGCTAATTACAGCTCATTTCCCTTTAAAGGCCTCACAGTGAGCTGCAGGGCCAGCTAAGCAAAGGGGACATTTTCTTCACCACACTGGGAGGAAAGCCTGTAGATGCCAGTCACAATTAAAGTCAATATGGCCCTGAGCCGCTCCACACTGTGCCCATCACACTTCCTTCCAGCCAATAAAATACAACTTTAATTATTCATTATGAAATGAAGGCACGTTTCCATGTTGACTTCCTTAATAGAGGAACCAGTTTAGCTTGTGGTGGAGTCGCAGCTATTAAAGCCACATCCTGAATGAGCTGTTATAGTGGTTGTTCCATAAGTCAGCAGAAGAGCTCACCCAAATAGAAACACCACACACACGCACACACACACACACACACACACACACACACACACACACACACACACACACACACACACACGCACACACACACACGCACACACACACACACACACACACACACACACACACACACACACAGGTCATCTGTCAAACACACTCACTTCATCTAAGGGAAAAATGTATTCCCTCACAAATTGCGTGAGAAGAGTAATATGTTCAGGTTCCTCCCTGCACCAGAAACAAGACCACATCAACCCCTTTTCTGACATCCCTACACCAGCCTTCCGTTCACTTCAGGATCAATTTCAAATCTTTCTAATTGTCTATAAATCTCTCCACAGTTTCGCCCCTAAATATATCTCTAAACTTCTCAACCCCAGACTCCTCAGATCATCGCACATCGTCTGTTCATGGCCTTGAGTGGGTCTGGCTTTTAACTTGTATTTTTTATTTTATAATTTTCTCATGTTTTATTCTCTGTCTGTAATTACAGCATGAATGAAGCTTGATTTATATATTTATATGTCCTTCAGGCTTAATAGACTGCCTTACATAAAACACAGGAAGTAATTACACTTTCCTTTCACAGTCACACAAGTGAATTTTCAGGTGGCTACCGGATCTCATCGTATAATGAAGTTTGTTTTGATTAATTTGCAGTTGCCTTTTAATAAAAACTGGATTTAATGTGCAAAAAAAAGAAAAGAAAATCAAGTAGACGTCTCATGTAGGTGAAAAACAGATGGATGATTAAGTAAGTGAATATTTTCATGGTCGCTCATCAAAGCAGCAATGGGGGAATGTGTTATTTTCCTAAGCTCCTTTGCTTTTTTTCAACAATAGCCTGTGAATTCATTACCGCAATAATGGCCAGACCTCAGTGTTCCTCCCTAATCAGAAGCTGGTGGGTAGATTACGCTGGAGAAGGAAAAGGGTTCCTTACACTCATTCACAGAAAGACAAATGTGTATCTTAACTAGAAGCTATCCTAATTGTTACATGGGCACTGTCCACGATGTAGTGCAAACAATCACATCAGGCTTTTGTGTGAGCAAAGCAACTTTAAAGAAGGAGTATTTTCCATTGAAGTTTTAATACCGCCTCAGGGACTATTTTGTGTGCTGAAGATCTAAAGCGAAACTTAAGTACCGTGAAGAATTCATTTGAAATAACCTTTAATAATTGTGTATGCTACAGAGCTGTAAGTAACTGAGAGTGTTAATGTGTGTTTGTTGTAAATATCTGCATAATTAGGCACACTTAAGTATGTTTTCAATTAACTGATCAACAGTCCAGAGATATTACTCTTAATGATACACAGAGCAACTATGTTTACATGTCAGAATCTAGAGAAAGGTCATGTTGGAGGTTTTTGCTTGATCATTTATCAAATGTGTTGACTGCGTTCCGTGGATGACCAATCGATTTATGAAATATGCATGGCAGCAGTCTTCAGGCATCTGTGACCTTTACGCCCTTTTAACCTTTTATAGCCATTTCACAGCAGTCGGTGACAAACAAAGCTTGTGATGTGAAATCTAACAAAATAATATCTTCTGCGTTAAAAAAAACAAAAAACAAACATATCCTCTCTGGCCCATTGCTTGAAACAGATGTTCTTAAAGCACCTCATGGGGCCTTGTTAGTGCTGGCCTTTCAGTCTTGCAAACTACACAAACTAGAACAAGCCAGGTTCAGCCCACACGCTAAAACATTCATCCAAGATCAGTATCTAGTTTAGAATTCACAAGTCTAAGCACTGTGACCTTTATCTCATATTGTTTCTGCATTTATTGCCACGGCTGCAGTGTTTTCAGTTTTGCCGGGTGGAGAGAGCAAGCACTAAGCAAGCACTCCGAAGCACTAAAGGCTGGCATCTCCTGCAGTGTGGTGAAGAGTCCATGTGTTACTGTGTGCCCCCTGTGACACAGTTGCCTCAAGTCTTCAAGGCTCTGTCAGCAAGTTGTCCCAAACCGAAAAAGATCGGGGGCGGGAGGAGGGAGGGAGGGAACAAAGCAATACACAGACAAAAAGACATTTTAGAACAGTGTGTGTGTGTGTGTGCAGCAGCTCTCCTGCCTGTGGAACATTTTCTCTTAGCCTTGGGGAGGAGAAAAAAAAGGAAATGGCCATTCCAGCAGCTCTCTCTGGGGGAGCTCAATCTTTCACAATCCAGCTGTTCTGCTTACAGTAGTTACTTCCTGCTCCCCACTGCAGCCGCTATGATGCATACATCAGATTCACCCACTCAGTACTGCACAGATACAGTACATCTTTTTTTTTTGTGCACCTGTGTGCCTCTCATATCCAAAATGCTGGGAGTTTTTGGAGGCTACACTGTGCTTAGTTTGGGTGAAATATTGTAATGCTTGTATGAACAGGATGACATTATAAAAACAAGGGAAAACATAAGATGGACATCTTGATGTTGGCTGCATCACATAGCTTTCAAAAGCTTTTTGAAAAAGTAATGTGGTCAGATGGTGTTAGAACTTGTATTACTTGTCACAACCACACACACATCATTCACCGATGAATTTGTTGAACATGTGTGTCAATCTATTCTGGCTTTCATCGAAATGATATTAAGCAACTATTGGCAGGCTTCTTTTTTATTTCTTGGATGCTGTGAAAGGAGTGTGGGTTCTCATTAGTGCGGGCTGATCTCAGTCCTTCTGAAAATCCTGGATTGTCTTAATAAAGTCTGACATTCTAAAGGCTGTTCCACTTTGAAAACACGTCTTTAAGAACCAGAAATGAATGGTGATTCTCTGAACGGAGCTGGGGAGATGAGGCTAATGAGCTTAATAAAGATAGAACATCACATGAAGAAAAACTCCCTCACACACAACACCCAATCACATGTGTAAAGAAAAAAATAAAAAATAATAATTAGCCTCTTTTAACCTTTTCTTAAAAGAGAGTTAATTTAATTTTGGTCATTTTGGGTGATATTGATTGCTTTCCAAAGACAGACCTGAGTACAGCAGAGAGACAATAAAAACAAACATGCATAGCCATATGTGTTCCTATTATTTTGTCCGTCCTTTTTATATGAATGAGGGTAGATTGAATATTATTAACCTCTAAATTAACTACTGTTGATGTTTTCCACTCTGAATATGATTTTTCCTCTTATGAACGGTATTTCTAAGCAGAGAACTGGCACAGAAACAGTAGGTGACCCCTTTTGGAGGTGAAGTTCAGGAGGGACATGTAGACAGGTTTCATAGTAGAGTTTAGTCAGGACAACAGCTGGCCACTGTAGGAATTCTGCACCTTGTTGCACCAACCGGCTTCTTCGCCTGGATTAGGGCTTTGCTGTCCATCTGTCGGGCGTCGGCTTACATTTAAGCCCTGCCATTTCACAGGCCCAGCTCCAGCGAGCTATCCCACCCGGCAGCTTAGCTTCTCAATGACATGGACTCTTGAAAATTCAGCTAGGAGACATTATAGCAGCGTGAAAGTGATCTTACTTGGGGAGCTAAAGGTCAGACACTCCTGGTTAAGATGGATTTAGCCAAAAATGTGGCTGTCAATAAACGCTCTGTATTATAACTCCAAGCTGCTACTTACTGCAAAGAATTGAATCGATAAGCATCTTACGAAGCAGTTTAATTTATAATCTCAGCAGCTGGGTACAATGTTTTTTTATTTATCAGGATGCACAATTAAGCAGATTAATTTTCAAATTATGAAAAATTATGCTGAAAAAAAAAAACTGTCAAACTGCCCCATCTGAATTTATTAGATCTACTTCATGGGGAGATTGGTGATACATCTGCTTACTCCAAATTGTTTCGTCATGCAAATACTACAGTAAATAAAATCTGCAGCTGGATCTGCCCGTTCAGGATTAGCCTTGCAGCTGACAAAGCAGTTTGCGGAGGAACGGGCTTTAAAGGCTTTTAACACTTTGTGTTTCAGATAACGTCAGCATCATGTCAGGGATTTCCCAGAAGCTTACAGGTATTTAACAAGGCTCAGGAGTGATGTGTAGTGGCAGGTAAACTAAAGCTTTGGGGGATGGATGAGTCTTAACAATACCCCACCCCATTAATGTTTGAATTTATTGAGGAGATTTTAATGATAATAGACAGCCTCATTCAGACACATGGAACAAGACTTGGTGGAGTGATAACAAGTTACATGTGGACAGAAGGCAATGGTGTTGTTCCATTAAATCTACTAACCATGGAGCCACAAAAATATCTCTTATATAGTAATTATGGCTTGATATTTTCGGCAGGGTTATAGCACTGTTAGCCTGTGGATAGAGGACTGCACTAAACTGTAGAAGAAAAAAAAAGTTATTTCCTGATAAAGAACAATTATCATCACTAGACTGAGCTCAAAATTCATTATTTACTGTGTCACAGACGCAAAGCACAAAAATGTTCTGAAAAAAACACAGGTCAGGAAGGTTGAGTGAAGCAAATCATGTAGCAAATATTTCTTTGTTTGAGACATAAGGCACTAAAAGTGTTACTTATGATTACTTACTAATTATGATTGCACATGCATTGATGAGATGGCTATACTTATACTACCTCTGTAGTTATCTGAGCATATGGCACCATCCACTTCCTGATACAAGGTTACATCTTCTGGATCCCAGATCCTCACCATTCACTGGTGTAGTTATTACTGGTCTTGGACCAGTGGGTCCTCATTTATTGAGCACTGTTATCTCACTTCCCCTCGATCACATTCCTTTGAGAAGCACGGTCCCTCTCACATTAACCTCAATTAATTCTCTGGGACCTCACTGGTGTGCTGATTGGAATGAAGACCTGCATTCAGACTACATGCCTGCAAGGGAATGATAACGGCAGATTATTAACAAAACAGAGCTGCAAATGTTTACCCATGGATTCTATTCTTCGTCTTAATGTGTTCCAGTCTTTACTTGTTTCCTGGCAGATTTGCCACTGAAGCCATGTTTATTAAATGTCAAAGCTGCTCTGTCATGGAAAAACATTTTGACTAAATGTCTATAAAAGCTTTTGTAACATTGTGTCTTTCTAATGGATCTTGAAAATAATCAGATGTATTATGATTGAGTATTCAAGTGCATTTTATGGGGATTTTGACCCAGTGTAAAAGAGTGTGTGGACTCATTAGGAAGCCTGGCTGGGGTCCATAACCTGCTGAAGTTGCAGTCATGGAGCTTAACCAACAAGGGATTATGATTTGATCATTTTGCTGATTGGGTTTCAGTGTCAGTGGTAATAGAGTTGGACATAATAGCATCTCATTGACTGATATCCAATATGCGATAGCCACATGATAGAGGGTGGAATTGAGCTTGTGATAAGGCCGCTCCTTCTTAGGTGTCTTAGCTTGACATACAAAGCTCCACACCACTCCATCTCACAGTGCTCAGCCCTGACTTGATCAATGTGGGTTTGGAAAAAAGAATGATTAAGTATGGCTGGAGACAGCAAGGAGAACAGCAGGCTCTGGTGCAGGTCTCTGATCTTGAATAAACCATCATCTCTGTCTGTTTTGAAGTCACTTGGTTTCACTTGATTACAGTTGAAACCATCAAATGCCCATTCTGAACTTTGACCTCAGAGGGAATAAAATGAAATTGAGTGAAGTAAATAAAAACCCCAAACCCCCTTTTTTGATGTGGCAGCTCTCCAGTTGTTGATTGGTTTTGTGGGGAAAATGTTATTAGCAGTCACCTAATGATAGTAACATGTCACTCCATAATTAACTGTCAAATATAAAATCAGATTTTTCTCCTTTTCTCTGCAATCCCAGACTGTCACATGTAATATCGTCCATGAAATCTGCTCAAGCACAAGTCTACATTGTCCTTCTCGACAACCCCTCTGTGGATCAGGAAAACCAGTTAGCAATTAACACATTTAGAGGAAGAGAGGAAACTGCATACAACTGGCAAAATACGTGATCACTGCTGAATGTCTCATACAACTGATGTCAGATTCATTGCCTGCAAATCAAAGCATCATGGTTCTTTGCATATAACTAATACAATCAATTGTTAATTGCATTGTTAGAGGAAAGGCTAGAGGCATGCCACAAGATGACATTAAAATTAGGTTTGTTTGTTTTTTTGCTCTAAAACCTTGTATTTATCTCTCTGTATCCAATTACCTGGTGGTGTATGGTCCATATTTTACTGTAAAAGATTGCATGAGCCAAGTGTCAGCCACAGCACATACATCACACTTGCCACCATCAGTCTTTGATTGCGTCCTCCTGCTACTGCTGCTCCAACCACCTACTGCTTTTATTATTTTTATTTATTTATTTTTTTAACTCAGAACTAATTCAGCCTGGAAGGAGGAAGAAAAAAAAGT
The DNA here is from genome assembly GCA_004119915.2 of Collichthys lucidus. Classification (NCBI taxonomy): domain Eukaryota; kingdom Metazoa; phylum Chordata; class Actinopteri; family Sciaenidae; genus Collichthys; species Collichthys lucidus. The sequence goes on from CM014084.1 coordinate 25,452,775, forward strand.
GGGGTATGAAAAAATACTTTATGGTACCAGTACAAACCACAGATCGTTTCAGCCTACGTGTCTGTGACACAGCACAAATTGGATTACCGTCTGAAAAATGCTGTTAATTCCATTTGAAGCTGCGCCCCTTCACTTTATATCAGGGTGATAGCATTGACTGATTGATCGGCGGAAGGTGTGCAGTGAAAATGATGTTCAGCATTCCACAGCAGATACAATGGGAAAGCGAGATTTGAAGTGCAAGATTTATGTAGATTTGGATCTAGGTTCAGTACTTCTTCTATATCACAAATATGTCTGATATAATGCTGTGCATTCACAACTACTTGCATTTGAAATACCTTTTCAAGCTCCATGCAGCTCTGTATAGAAAAGTGAACGATGCAGAATCCAAGGCTCAGCACTCTCAATTATGCAAGCACATACCTTATTCCTCGTAACTGCCCACCTCTAATCATCTTTAGTCTGTGTCATGAATATTGCAGCAGGATTCATGCTCGTCTGAACAGTTCTGTTAGGAATTGTGTCACACTAGAGATGGCATCCTTTAAGGACTTACATTGGTGAACTAACCATCTAGCAGCGAAGAGACACAGTCGCCAAAGGAAAGTGTTTTAATACAAGTTTATAAAGGTGTCAATTAATTCCACTGCCCCCGAATTCCACCACATATGATGTGAAATTGCTGAATTTAGCAGAGAACAGCATATTTGAATGTCAGCCCATAGCTCAGTGATATAAAACCATGCTATACAACTTCATCTGAATTTTCTCCTATTGTCAGCATTTGACGTTCTAAAATATAAAATTGAATTTCCTTGCCTTGTTTCCCTCGTCTGATGGAATTTTGTGAAATTCAAATTTGAGGTAGTCATAGTCATCAGTGTGACAGTCGTGTTTATTTCATGTAACTTTGTAACTAAATGTTATGCATTGTGTCTGTGTCTCCTCAGGTAACCAATAAGATGGCGGCCGGGGAAGCGACTGGGCACAGCTACCTGGTGGCTTGCTGGCAGCCCATTCTGATCCTGATGCTAGGCACCGTGCTGTCTGGCTCTACGACAGGCTGTCCATCCCGCTGTGAGTGCAATGTTCAAGAGCGCTCTGTGATGTGCCACCGCAAGAAGCTCATGACAGTTCCTGAAGGCATTCCTGCAGAAACAAAACTGCTGGACCTCAGCAAGAACCGCATTAGAACCATCAACCCAGATGAGTTTGCCAACTTTGCCAACCTCGAACACCTGGAGCTCAGTGAAAACACAATCTCCACTATTGAACCTGGAGCTTTCAACAACCTTTATGGCTTGCGGACACTGGGGTTGCGTAGCAACAAACTTAAGCTGATCCAACTCGGTGTCTTCACAGGCCTGAGCAATCTCACACAGTTGGACATAAGTGAGAACAAGATTGTCATCCTGTTGGACTACATGTTCCAGGATTTGTATAACCTCCGGTCTTTGGAGGTGGGTGATAACGACCTGGTTTTCATCTCCCACCGGGCTTTTCATGGCCTAAGTAGCCTTGAGCACCTGAGTCTTGAGAAGTGCAACTTGTCCTCTGTGCCAACAGAGGCTTTTACCCACCTCCACAGTTTGATTACCCTCAGGCTACGCCTCCTCAATATCAACGTGATAAAGGATTACTCCTTTAAACGACTCTACCGTCTAAAAGTGTTGGAAATAGCCAATTGGCCATATTTGGATACGATGACCCCTAATTGCTTGTATGGATTAAATCTCACCTCCCTGACCATTGCAAATGCCAACCTAACCACGATTCCTTATGTAGCCCTGAGGCACTTGGTTTATTTGCGCTTTCTTAATCTTTCATATAACCCTATCCATACCATTGAGGGGAATAAGCTCCATGATCTTCTTCGTCTGCAGGAATTTCACCTGGTAGGTGGCAGACTGGCAATGATTGAGCCCTACTCTTTCCGTGGTCTAAACTACCTGAAGATCCTAAACGTGTCTGGAAACTCTCTTAGCACTTTAGAGGAGTCTGCTTTCCATTCAGTTGGCAACCTGGAAACCCTTGCCTTGTATGATAATCCCCTGGCCTGTGATTGCCGACTGTTATGGGTTTTCCGACGACGCTGGAGACTTAACTTCAACAGGCAGCAGCCTACCTGTGCCTCCCCTGAGTTTGTCCAAGGCAAAGAATTCAAAGACTTCCCGGATGTTTTGCAGCCTAACTACTTCACGTGTCGCAAATCTAGGATTAGGGATCGCAAACCCCAGCAGAAATTTGTTGACGAGGGAGCCATTGTTCATTTTGCTTGCCAAGCTGATGGAGATCCTGCTCCGGTGATAATGTGGCTATCCCCACAGAAAAAGTTTATCACGACCAAGACAATTGGACGGCTCTCCGTGTTGCCAGACGGTACCCTTGAGGTGCGCTATGCTCAGATTCAGGACAATGGTACATATGTGTGTATAGCTAGCAATGCAGGCGGAAACGATACCTCTCTTGCTCACCTGCACATCCATAGCTACTCGCCTGACTGGCCACACCAGCCCAACAAGACTTTTGCCTTCATCTCCAACCAACCTACAGAAACTGGTGCTAACGGTACACGAGCCAATGTTCCTTTCCCCTTTGACATAAAGACATTGATTATTGCGACCACAATGGGCTTCATCTCATTTCTCGGTGTCGTCTTGTTTTGCCTGGTACTGCTCTTCCTTTGGAGCAGAGGTAAGGGCAACACTAAGCACAACATTGAGATTGAGTACGTGCCACGGAAATCGGACGCTGGCATGAGCAGCAGCACAGTGGATGCTCCTCGCAAGTTTAATATGAAAATGATTTAACAGGGCTGTGGAATTTTTCCAGTTTGAACTAAAAAATAAGACAAATGGAAAAGAAGACATTTTCTTTCCTCTCTTTCAAACCTGTGGATCCTGGTCTGTTAACATAGAGCTCTGTTTTTTTTCTGACTGAAGTACAAGAGAGGAGGGCAGTTCCTGACTTTCACAAGTGAGAGGGAATGAAAGCACACCCAGTGCTACAGTGCATTGGTGGTTTCTACAAGGCCCGTGGGGGCATTCACTGAAAGTCGGATTTGTCATAAGCAGTTCATATTCCTGTGGATTTATACTGGGAAAAATATATCAGAAAAGAAAAACATTTTAAACAGCCAGAATGCAAAAGGCAGATCATATTTTGGCCATCGCTGTTTTTTGTCTGTATTTTTTTATTTAGTGTTTGTTTTTGTTGTTTTGTTTCCAAGGCTAGATGTTAAGTCATGAATGAGATGTATATGGGTTGATGAGCACATTTATACAACATTGATGCATTTCAAATACGTCATCTTTACAATACATCAGTGTTACGTATGTGAATGCTCTGTGCTACATATGGTCTCTTTTCTTACCAACAGTGATTGTTCTGTAATCCTTCAAGTGTATCATCGAATAAAAAATGTTGAAAAAGTATGCCCCAGCAATTAGCAGAAATACACTACATGGTATGACACAATTATATTATGGGAAATACAAATTGTGATGTACTATATAAAACCTAGAAAACTAGAAAGTAGTGTATGGTACTGCAAAACAACTACTGTAATAAGTGCTCTGAAAAGACATCGATTCAGTGATGCGCCAGTGCAACCTTTCCTACTGATACCAGTTCTCAGTACTGCACCATACAAATCTTTCAAACGGTACATAAGAATAATTGCGTTTTTAGAAAGATAAATAGAACTCTATTTAGAAAATGCTGTTGTTTAATGTGGCTCTTGGTAGAGGATTTTAGCATTGGGGAAATGGTCTAATAGAACCTTTTGAGTCTGGTATCTGATATCAGTATCAGTGTCACTCATCTCTAATTTTCAGATGTAACCCAGACTACTCACACATGGATTGAGGGCATGACACAGAAGAGAATGTGAGATACCGGGGGTATGATGCTCTGTACTAACAGTAGATGCAGCATCCAGCCTGCAGGTTTGTGCTAAAAAATGGTTGATATTGGTACGTTGATATTATAAGTGCTTATCCCTGACTTTTAAAAAATTACATTTCAAAAACTAATATGTAATGGTATTATTTGTGCTCAACAATATTGTGGGGAATACAGGTTGTGGTGCTCATGTTTTTGGATACAATGTGCTCCTCAAGCTGTAGAATATTTCTTTCATAGTTGTTTTTTCTTGGTTGTTTATATGAAATCAAACATTTATTTATGCCAATGCTCCCCCCATTAAAGCCATGGGAAATATTACCTTCCAGGATCATTTACAGGTTTGCTATTCCCCAGAAATGTGCAATGTTTGTCAGGGGAAAAAGAACTGTGCATATTATGCTCCCAGTTGGCTCTGCATATAAAATCTGAAGTTACAGCCTTACTTCTAACTCAAGTACACACTGTGGACAGCTGGGCTTTGCAAACGTGTGTGAGTATAAAGGCTAAGTTATTTATGATGGATGACATTACAGACAAAAACACAGTAATGGGCTGGAAGTATGGACAGAATATGCAGATGGATGGAGTGACACAGATGTCTCACCCATGGAGCAATCTGAAGCAGCTTTGATGTAATCTGTTTTGCATAAAGGAAAAAAAAAACACTGGATATGGCTCATGGTTCTCCCTCTTGCTGATTATGAATGCTCTCTTTGTTCAAAGTGTGGCTACTGTACCTAGCCTTTTTTGGTCCTGAGTGATCCCGGGATTTTGTTTTTTGTTTCTGTTACTCCTTTTTTTTTTAACCCTGGACTATATTGACCATGTAGTCCAAGCCAACTTTTTACAAAAAAAAAAGGTACTAAAAAAGAAATCTATGGAAAATACATTCAAATTGTTCTGTGCAATAAAGGTAATATGCAGATTTTTTTTTTTTTAATTAACAAAATTTTGTTGATGTTGAATTGTTCAGAATATGGTATGTTGTATTAAACAATCTATGGACTTTTTTAAACACACAATGGTCCTATCTTGATTTGAAAGGTTCGATTCGTAAACACTGTTTTAAAGCCAAAAATTACGATGATGATAACGTTGGTTTAATCAAATGACACAATAATGACATCATTAATAATTTCACTTAAAGGGCCACTGCGAGCTGGTCCTGTCAATCTCATGACAATTTATTTTCCATAAATACAGATGCGCTACATATTACATTAAATACAGATTTAAGAGCAAAAGCAAATTAAAGCATCTTTAATGCTTTGTTATCCAAGTAAAAGCCAAAGTCTAGCTATACATTTAAGTGTATTTCTTATGTATCAGTGACCGAATTAGCATTTTAACATTTGATTTCTTCGATTGAATACCTCATTAAATGATGATGCAGACTGCAATGTAATTTAACATTATGTTTTAGCACTAATTACTTGTTTACAGGGGCACTGGTAGTTCAGTTGCGTGGTGTCAAAACATTAATTAACCACCATTAGTAAAGGGTCACAGGCATTAAGATATGTAGGGGGAATATTGTTCATTTAAATCGCACATTTGTAATATTAAAGAGGTAATATTGGTAAAGAGATTAGTTTGTGGACTTGAAAATGAACAAAAAATAGCAGCTGTTTAACATTGAATAACAGTTTAAGTCTGGGATGTCTCTTAGCGAAACATGAGCAAATTAGGTTAGCCTTTGAAGGTTATGGGAAATGACCAGGGATACGACTAGGACAGCCTAGTTTCATAAAGCGTGGTGCACCTCTGCATTAAGTTTGGTTCTCTGTCCCATTCCTTTTTATTCCAGAGGGCTCCACTGGGACGTTTGACGTCCTTTTTTCCCTCAAGCTGTATCAAAGCATGTTCATTTATCTTCTGACTTGAAAACAGACAGCCGGAATAGAAGAGGAAAGAAGCTATTCTTGAGGCCTCAGAGCTCTTGGGAGTAATGGAGACATCCATTGTTTTCATTCTTCAGATATTAGATCTGTGCTTAAAATTCTAGGTCAGGCGCAGGCTGATGGATTCTCACTGTGTGACAAGTTGCCTCTCCTCAACTGAGCATGAAAATCCGGACACACCTCTGGGTGCTCCTTGCACTCATCCAAATCCATGTGCTTAATGACATCTGGGAAACACTCCATGTAAGCAAACAAAAGTGTGAATTTGCTGTTGGTGGCACCTCAGTCACATAATAGAAGCTGCAGATGCCTAAAATAAAAAAGAAAGTCATCTGAGATTTATGTTTAGTTGTCAAATCTAAACTCCTGGCTGGGAATCTGTTACTCATCTCCATATCAAAGGGTCTAATTTAAGCCCTTGTTTACGTCAGTGTTTCCATATTATACCTACTGTATGGTAATTCGCCTTCAGTTTAGTCACTGTCAGTCAAACCCTATAGTTTCAGCATTCATTTGTGAAAGCTGACAGTTATCAAATAGAACAGGTATGAGAGTGTAAAATTACTTTTTCCACTTTATTTGAAATGCCAAACACCTAATTAAAAGGGCTTACGTCTTAATCACAGGGAACTGCTCCAAAACAATATATATTAGTCTTACAAGTAATGCTAGTGCTGTCTAGATATTTCTATGTCGTTTGCAAGCAGGATAGAAACTTTAAAATGATATATTTATATATAAGTATTAACAGACCTTTTCTAACTATAACTATGTGATTCATTCTACTAAATACATTTTTGACAGTATCACTGTAGCACACCATGATGCATGGAATTGGACGCATAAGCCACCTGTCAGTCATCACATTTTTAATCCTGCATAACCTTTAAGCCTTAATATCATTTGAACAGGTGAGTTGTATAAAGATTCAGTACGGTTGTCATGAATGGGGAAATTAGCTACAGATACCAAAATTTTTGGAAAAGGCTGTAAACCATCTGGAGGTTGCTGCTTGGTTATAGTTATATACAGCCCCGCCGACAGGGGGGGACTACAGGGCTTTTTGTCCCGGGCCCTGGGAATTCTAGAATAGAGGGGGGCCCATAACTGGGCCCCCATGACGTCGGGCTCAATTATGATACGTTCACTTCAAAATGTGTTGGTTTTTAGGGTAGAAAAGTGCTTTAATTGCATTCAAACAATGACTTATAGATGTTTGCCTTCATTGCCCTTGAAAAAAACGGCCAATAACCCCCTATCACCCCTATTCCAAAATGGTTTGGTCTTTCTAGAAAAAAAGACGACAGCATTCGATAAGTGGTCAGTGTGCGCGAGCCTGTTAGTAAACATGCACAAGTCGGGCGCGGCTGCCGGTGGACGGGGGGGCATTGAGAATTTTTTTGTCCCGGGCCCAGCCAAACCTGTCAGCGGCCCTGGTTATATAGTTAGTTACCAACTTTTCTCTATCCTTTTTTTATTTAATAACTGATCAAAGTCCCACTCATAGTCACAGAACATATTCAATGAAAATCTCTCAGATCATTAAAAGAACCAAACCAGTGTCCATACAAATCAAAGTGGTAGTAATGTAAAGAACACACAATTAGTGGCTAACAAACTAAAACATACACTATTACTATATGATCCATAAATTAGTATTTTTATTTCAATGGTATGTGGAGCATATTTAACGTGTCAGAAACAAATTTAGTGTGATTTGGTGCGTCATGAGAGGATCCAGGGTATTTACAATTAGAAACCCTAGCACATCTTGTCATGTAATTTTAATAAGTGAAGTCTCTACAGGGATAGAACTTTTCATGCGTCATTAAAGCAAAAGGAGATATAGAAGCAGTAGAACAGTAATTTTCAAAAAATAAATAGTAAATAACATGATGTGAAGTCTGACATCCTCTTTGTTGTTCTTATAAATGAATCATTTTCTATGGTGAGGGTTTATGGAATGCCCTCCTGAACGGCATGGTACATATGACTGGACTGTGGCATATTAAAATTACTTTGTTTGAATTCTGTGAATTGTTTATACAGTGCCATATATTTGAACATGGACTCTTTCTTCCATGATTACATCATTTTGCTTTTTTAGTCATCACAAGCTAAGTACTTCATGTTCTGTGTGTGGGAGAAAAAGAGGAAGGAGCAAAGGATTAATAGATTTCAAAATATCAGATGATCTCAGACCGACTGACGAGGGACTTTTATTAATACACAGCTTCGACAGGCTTATGTGCAAAACTGTTCTATGACTTAAACCTTTTTCAATGAAAGTTTTTGATTGTGCGTCTTCCCCTGTCTGTTTAGATGACACTGACATCAGTATCAGACAGGTTTGGTAATTTTTTGCCAAATAAGCCTAATCAACAGGAAACTACTAAAGGAGGTTGTTCCACATTATTGAGGTGTTATGGGGAAAAAGAAAGATCTTTTTGCAAATGAAAAGCATGACATAGTGCAATCTTGCAAAAGGTATGAAAACACAGGATATTTCACAAAAAAAATAAGAGAGATGATTGAATTGTGAGAAAATGTGTGTGTGTTAAATGAATTCATCGTAATAAGACGGCAGCTGAGAAAAAGCCACTGATGAGTAGCAAAAAGGAGCCCAAAAACCTCTACATCTCCTACAGGCAGAAACTGTACTGTACATGGACTAAACCGAACAAGTTTAATGGATGAGAGAGTTTAGAGTCCAGAAGGGCTGTATGCTAATATGTAACTTGATCTGTAAAATGATTGAAATAGCTTTGATTTGAGAATAATTACCCCCAATGCAAAAAAAAAATAAAAATACAATTGATTTCTGTTTTCAATCCTCCAGAAACTATTTTAGCCTTTAAAACTCTGTTTTACCTAAGAATTTGGAACACTGCATTTTGAATTATTTTGAAAAAAATGGCAATCTCATCATTAGTAATTTCGTTTAATAAAATCCAGATTATGATATAATTAATAATTGTTGGGGAATAATAAATCCTATTGGCTGCCAATTATATAGAGTATTTAGAACAAACAAAAAACAAAAACAGTATATGCATATCGGGCCTCACCTGATAGATAGTGAAGCAGACCAACAACAAGAACTATCATCAACCAGATGAGTGTAAACTGACAACCACCGAGTATAAAGAGTATGTCCTACCAGTGCAGTGTCTTGAGGGTTTCCCACACCAATCCATGCATATTTATGTGATTTAAACCAAACGTCACATTCAGAATTTCAGCTTTAATGTGAATATACAGATCATAACCACTTCTCACTTTTGACAAAACCCCATAGGCAGAACGATTTGCAGCTCTACTAAGGAGACTGGACACACAAAACAAAGAAGTGTCTTGTCTTGTTTCAGTGAAAGTCAAAATCAAAGCAGAAACATCCTTTGCTCAGAAGTGTCAGTTTCTGGAGGCTGTTGACTGAATTCCTGTCTTCAGGACTGTTGGGAAACTGGACATGACACTTTATTTTGTTACAGACTTCCACTGACTGAATGATGAAGTTAAGAGTCTACCGTACAAGCCAGGCAGTAGCAAGCCTGTGTTAGCTGCAATGCTTTACTGATAAAGGCTCAAATCCCTATATATATATATATATATATATATATATATATATATATATATATATATATATATATATATATATATATATATATATATATATATATATATATATATATATATATATATATATATATATATATACACACACACAATGTATAAGTGTCAAACAAATGTCATAAACTAAGAATGTCTTCAAAAATATTAGTAAGTGTTTTTTTATTATTGTTATTTTTATCAATTTACAAAATGCAAATCGAGCAAACAAATCTACAATCTAAATCAAATCAATATTTGGCGTCTTTGCCTTCAAAGCAGCATCAGTTCTTACAGGTACACTTGCACACAGTCAGGGGTTTTGTAGGATTATAGTCAGGCATATGATCAACCAATTCTACCAAACAGGTGCTAATGAGCATCCACTTCACGTGTAGGTTGAAACACAGTCATTAACTGAAACAGAAACGGTTTCAAACTGGGTGAGGAACAGCCAAACTCTGCTACCAAGGTGAGGCTGTGGAAGAGAGTTTCATGTCACAGGTCAGCAAGGTCTCTCCCAGACAAAGACTTCAGAGCAGACTGGAGTTTCAACATGTTCAAGCTCTTTTGGAGAAAGCCATACCTCAAACATGGAAACAAAGCCAAGCGACTCAACTGTGCATAAAACATTTAGAACTGGTGTGCAGAAAAATGGCAGCAGGTGCTCTGGACTGATAAGTCCAAATTTGATATATTTGGATGTCGCAGAAGACAGTTTGTTCACTGAGAGGCTGGAGAGTGGTACAACAATGAGTGTCTGCAGAAAAGAGTGAAGCATGGTGGAGGTTCTTAGTTCAGGGTTGCATTTCTGCAAATGCAGAGATTTGGTCAGGGTGAATGTTGTCCTCAATGCTGAGAAATACAGGCAGATACATCATGCAATAACATCAGGGAGGCATATGATTGGCCCCAAATTTATTCAGCAGCAGGACAACGACCCCAAACATACAGCCAATGTCATTAAGAAAGTAAAGAAGAACAAGGAGTGATGGTATGGCCCCCACAGAGCCTGTAGTACTCTAGTTCTAGTGCAGTAGGTCATCATTTTGGTTCCCAGAAAGAAAGAAATCAACTCCCAATACATTTTCTCAAAATATCTACACTAATTATCATATGATCTGTGCAAGAGTTAGGTTCCTGCAGTGAATTGCCTATTTACATTTGTGACATAATATCCATATAATAATATGCTTTAGGTTGAACTGTGGGTGTCTAGTGTGGTTCCCATGAGGAATTTGTTGGTTTGTTGTTGAGCAGACAGTTGTGCATAGTCAATAAACACTTCCCTGAGACATGATGTTGCAAAAAAATAATAAAATATTTTTTAAAATCCTTCGCTGTGTTACTCACTTTTAAATGCTTTGCTATTGTTTTACTGTCTTGGCTGCCTCGTGGCTATAGTATTCCCCAGGATGAGGTCCAAAAAAGGCGATCTGTTGAGGCCCGTTTTTGCCTGGGCCATATGCCACAGCCCACGTCTCTGTAGGCAACTCAATCTACCCTGCTTATTTATTTAACGACCCCATGAAAGAGTCGTGAGTTTCAAATTCGAAGTGCGGAAGCCAAAAGTCTGCATCTGTCTGCCATTAAAACCATCTTTTTGGCAGGCTGCTGAAAACAAATCACTGCTGGAGAATGTCGATACTAAACATGAAATTTGTGCACACTTTAGGCGACAGCTGAATATCTACAGGCAGATGTGTTACCAAGGTGATCTGGGAAATTATTATCGTAAATAGGTGAGGAGGTAAGGGGCCAATCCATCCTATAATTCTGTTCTATTTCCAATTCCCCTGTGTAAGCCCTGAATATGTCACTGTGAAATAATTGAGAGCTCAGTTGTTGTTTCACCTTGAAGTGGCTAACCAGTCTGCAAATAATTTGGCTTCTGCCTACTTGCCTCAAGGACGGCAGGCTGCTGAAATTTGATAGGGCAGCTGAGGCAGGTGTCATTGCGAGATAGACGATGTGATCTGATGAAAACAGCAAAGCCAGGCTGCTGCTCCCATTTGTCAGCATTGTTCCAAGATATCTGCAGATGAGTATGGGTTTCATTTTTCATTATTTTCTCCATCTGCCTTCTGATATTGTGTTTGTGTCTGTCTGGGTAGTTTTTCCAGAGCTCCTGCCATCATGTTATCTCAGTGATGTTAAAGGGGAATCACAGTGTATGAGAATAACTCAACAGAAAATAAGATTTGTAGAAGAAAAAACAGAAATGTTGACATATCTTCTGTTATTTATATTTCACAATGAATAAAATCATATCATGCCCGTATATGATGATTATGTTCAATTTTAAAAAAGATTTTAGTTTTAACATTATTGAATCATGCTCAAAGTAGCCTTTTCATTCATATCAAAGGGCCTGTCCAGCAATTAGTAGTCTATTTTAAGGACCCCTTGGACGAGAGACAAACAGAATGGGGACCCCCCACATTTTAAAAAATGTGTCACAGTTTAAGCCTGGCCCATAATCATTTTTATATTTACTTTAGTCACCTCTTTATATACTCAGTTATTAGCCTATATGTGTTTATGTTGATAAAAAAGTCTATGCATATTTATTATTGTTATTGTGGTTGTTGATGTTGAGTCTTATTTATGTTTTCTATTGTGATGCTGGCGGGAGGAAAAGCTGTAGGATCTCAACCTCTACACTGTAACAAATGTACCCATTCTGCTTCACTTAATATCAAACTAGTAGCTTGCATTATTTAGAAACGTGTAGTGGCTATATTATTGCATATTAATGATTACAGTTTACATAATATCTTTTTTTTCCCTTAATTTTTTAATTCTCACAAATTTTTTTGTTGAAAATTGTCAATTATTATGACAAAAATTGGTGGACCCCCTACAGCACCTTTGCGGACCTCCTAGGGATCACGGACCCCTGGATGAAGTCCCCTGTTCTATTTCCATTAAGTTGACGTACCTGCGAGAGACACATCAACCCTTACCCTACCAACGGATTTGAAATGCCAGGATGACCATCCTCCAGTCAGTAGAATAAACTCAATAAATAAAATGTGAAAAAATGGAATGGCACATTGTGGTAAACTCTCTGTCTCTCTGCTGCATCAGAAATGCTCTGCTTTCTCCTGATCCTGCTCTGACTGCAATCATACATCAATCTGCAGGTGAGAATGGGTTTCATTGATTATTTGAATTTCTTACTACTCTAATCTGCACATTAACGTAATCCTTCTTATACCCCCTGCCTCTTCCCGCAAATATTGACTTATTCATTTTTAATGTGAGTATATTGATTTGAAACCATCTTGCAACAGGGCAACATGTTACTTGACTCAGTGGTTTTAATAAAGGTGTTTTTGCCATTCTTGATTATTACCTCCAAAGAACTGCATCTTACGCTTCACATGAAGGAGATTAAAATGACACTTGCCTTGTAAAAAGAAAAAAAAAAGAAAAAAACACACACACATTTTCAAGCTCCATGCCTCTGTTTCTGTAGTTTCTAACAAAAATGAAAAATATTCAAACTGAGGCATTGATACCTTTGTGATTTCATTTCAGAAATGTTCTCAGCGGAGTTATCCTTTAAATTTTTATTTAGTTTGAGACAACACGGCAAATCGCCAAAGGATAATTTCCTTCCAGCATGAACAGGGTTAGTAACAGGGAAGTGTCTAAAGACAGAGGATGCTGTGCGGTCCGGATTGTGATTTGTGATATTGGCCTACATGACTTGTCATGATGGAGACATGTACCAGAATGCTAACCTTCATATCAATACCCCAAAGCTATTTAAGCCTCAGCACTATTCGCTTGGTGTCTTTTAGCAGCTAATTGATCAATTGGAGCTATTGACTCAGGTGTACCATAATTACCGTTCCCAGGTGTATTACCTTCCCAGAGCAGACAAGCAGAGCAGTAATCAACTTGGTGATGTTTGTGTGTCCTTTCTCTCTACTCAACACAAAGCCCACGCTCAAGCACCAACTTGAAACCATTCTTCATCTTTGTTTTCATTACATGAAACACAAATATGTAATTGAGTGACTTCTAGGGCACATTTCTTGAATGTATGCATGTACACATCTTCATGCAGAAAACTCGAAATTGGTCATCAGGGCACACACAGACACAGTTGTGCTCATAAATTTACATACCTCTCCAGGTCCTGTACATTTTTAGGTTGTCTTGCAAGAACTGCACATTTGAGTGGCTCAGTAATACTGAGGTCAGGAGACTGTGATGGCCACTCTATAATCTTCACTTTCTTCTGCTGAAGCCACTGGAGGGGTGACTTGGCCTTGTGTTTAGGATTGTTGTCATGTGTCAAGTGCGTCCTATGCACAGATTTCAGGCTGAAAATGCAAATTGTGTTCCAGTATTTTTGATACATTTTTTTGGACATTTTTTTTATATAATAAATGGCTTCATCAGAGCACTATCCCTAAATAAAAGAAATGGTTTTCATCATGATCAGTCATATTTTCAAAAAAAAAAAAAACGGCTAATATTTCACTAATTCTGTGAGGAGTATATAGATTTATGAGCACAATAGTATATAACTGCTGTAAATAATGTATTGCAGACATTCCACCTCCCAGAACAGCTGATAGAATCACTTAAATCTCTTGACAGCTCGTCTTCCAGAAATAAATAATTCCCAAAACATAGCTGTGGATATCTAAATTCATGTTTTCTAAATCGAGCACATTCAAACATTCATTAAAATAATGATGGGCTATATTTGAAATTCTGTCATCATTATCTTCAACTGTGCCTCCTGTATTAGAGGTGCATAAGACTGCCGCTCACATTAGAAATGAACAGACTTTTAATTACAGGCTGGAAAAGAAATCACAGATGTATTTCAAATCATTTATATTTGACGATACCATAATTACTGTATGGAGTGTGCTTTATCACATACAGCAATTTCCTGCAGCAGCTCATTTTCTATAAAGGTAATAATTGCATGACAGGGTACTTTCAGCACTGGAGATGGCAACACAAATGGAGCTGTGATCAATGCAAGTTCTTCTCTAAGACCCAAATCCCTCGGAGTGAAGTAGTGTAGATATCAGAAACCAGTTGAATGTCTGAGCAATGAGTTTCTCTTTGCAAAGCCCTGGGGATGAGCGATATAACAATGGTAAGACACCACATAGCTGCAGAGATATTACAAATCTAAGCTGTTTTGACTTTTTAAACAGTTTCACTGCAGGAGCCCACAGAAGAATTTTTTTCTCATTCAGTAGGACAGAATTGCCTGGCTTTGCTCAGCTTTCAATTATTTAAAAAGGAGTCACAATGAGAAAGATGAGTCTGAGAAAATCCTGTATCTCTCACATTACAGTGCAGACAGAGCCCTGGAGATGCCTCTGTTGTCTTAGAAAATAATACTGGGTGCTCTGAACTACTATTTTCTGACTTTCTGACTATTGTATCAAACCACATCAATACCACAGCTTGTGTACTGTATCTTGCTCAAGGTGTATCCATTATCAAAAACCAGACAGCCTGCTGAGTATTTTACAAATGAAGGACATCAGATGGTTTTCAGTTATTACTTTTCAGCATGAGCTTTAAAAGGAAGAATTATGATCCAGTAGTCATATATGAGATATGAGAGTGCAGCCAACAAATCCATATTTTACCCACAGATATAAATAACTGCTCAAAACATGCTGGTAGGTGTTGAAAATCGTATAATTTACTCCAATTTCAGGCCAACCAGAAGAACATTTGGCTCAACTAATTAGGGCAAACTTAAAACCCCTAGGCGGTTAAATTATTTGTTTATATGGGTTAGAGTACTTTGTCTTTTTTTTTTTTTTTGCAAAATCCGTCAGAAATATTTAAATGATATGTGTGTGGAAATCGGACTGCCTGGGTTAAAAAAAAAAAAAAAAAAAACCCATAACATCTCTAATTAGCAAATGGCCTTCATAGATAGCCTTGGCTGTCTTACAATAGATCCAATACACATATGAGATTTTCTATACAGCCCATATCAGTGATGTATTACTGGGACATGTATAGCATGTTAAAGAAGCAAATCCTGACCAGTACACATCCTGCACCAGCTTCAACGAATGACGTGGCTCGTGGACATACTAGCTAAATCTGTCCATGGAGAAATTAGCAGATGTCTCAGACACAACAAGACTGAGCTTGCAAGTCAGCTTATTGTTTACATGTGTGCTATTTAGTTAGTTTAGGCTTGATATGTGTGGAATTTATTAAGTTAGACCTTTACCATCATTATTGGCACGACAGTGGTGTTGTCAGGACCGGACCGAGGACTTTTCCTTTTATGTAATATGGCTTAAATCTGAAAAACAGAACCATGTCAGCAAAGATGGAGGCATAACATGGTGAAATACATAACAAGTAAACATTCTGATGATTGACAGTCATACAAATAAGGGGTGATAGGGCAGTTTGATTGTATTTCTGCAAACTGTATTACTACTTACCAACTGAATATTTAAACAGTTTAGGAGGAAAAGGCAAAAGAAAACGCTTTCTCTTAACTTTACAGTCAAAATGTGCAGACAGCCAATCGTCAAATAAGGTTATACCCAAGAGGTAATTTACATACCAGACAGCACAACTTAAGCTGTGGTTTCTAAGGAAACACAAAAGCAGCTTTGGCAGGTTGGTTCTGCGTGTTATACTATGTTAACCTCCTGGAGAATGAGTATGCGTATGAATATGTATCACCAGTGAGGTCTAAGTCTTCTCCTAATTAACTTAAGTTGGATTTTTTGAATAGTAAGTGTCCACTCTCTTTGCCTTGTTTTTGGGGTTTGTACAACATAAACTTGACTTTCCCTCTATTCTGCCAGTGTCCTCTTTAGCATTGCCAAGTTATTTTCTATTTTCGTTTCCATGGATACTGTGTACAGCCATTGCCAGAAATGGTTGCGCTATACACCGGGGAGATAAAAACAGGTTTTTCCTTGTTGTTGTTGTTCTTGTTCATGAGCTGTGCAACAGACAATCCCTTACTGCAGTCGCTCCTCGATTTAAATATACAGTATATGGCTCCACAGATGAAAATAATTGATCACCGGGACAAGCATCTACCGACATATGGATGGATGTAAGAGTGCAGTGACATATGTTCGGCTTTGAAATAAATATAAAAAAGTATATTTATAAAGGTAAATGAAGTTAATATGTTTACTTGAAATATCTTTCTGGCAGCACACAGAATGGTTTCATCGTTTTGATGTTTGTTATTCAAAATATCTGAATTATTTGATGCTTTAGCTAAAATGGTTTAGAGGATCATACACAGCAATAATTGAACTCTGAGGGTATCTGTGGTTCCATTCTGGGTTGGTGGTCATAGTAAACACCTGTGAGCTCTGCACTCTGGATGAGGTCACAGTCATTAGTGATTCACCCGTTAACTGACCTGACATCCTTAATTAGGGATTGTATCCCTGTACACACACATGAAGGCCAGACAGCTGGAAACATTCTGTGCGACGCCAGTGTCAGTCATGTCAGTAATGTCAATAAACTTATTGACATTTTGTTGAGTGCAAACCTCTTCTTCATTTCTAGGATAACACACCAATCTGTTGAGTGGCAACCCTACAACCAGAATCAGTAAAGAAGGTTGGAAAAAACAGTAAATCATTATGTGAAGATGTATGGTAATGGGCATTTTCAACAGGGATCTACAATTAACTACTTCAGCTGTAGTATAATTACTCTGCAGTGATTGCAGTAGCAGAAATTAGCTGCACACACAGAGCATGTTAGAGAATTGATTTGTAAGTGAGAAATAATCTGAAAGTGAAATTTGAGACTTGGCTGTGACACTTAGCTTGTACTTTAAAGGTTTGCTGTTGGTCTGTGATTTTCTAAGCTGAAGTCACTATGTTGTTGTTGCTACATTGTAATAATGCAAAGTTTAAAGAGGTGAACCATCCGCAGGGCACATAATTAGTCGCTAAATCCTGGAATGGAAAAACATTTTTTATCAATATCAGAATGATAGCAGCTTGTGCCAAGTGAAGTAAAACAGACTGTGTATGGCTACAGTCAGTTGTGTCTTATTGTGATGGGGTCATTTTTATGGAATTGTGCATGCTTTTAACTTTGTGTTTTAAGTTGTTTTTAGTATTTTGCACACAGAATAGACTTTTCTGACTGACCCTGAAAACACCACAAGCTAATTGTTGGATAACAAGTATCAAAGAGACGGAAGTGGAAGCAGAGCCGAGCACGTGGAGACGGAGGATTGCGCAGGCCCGGGCACCAAAGCCAGCACCAGAACCAGAACAGGGTGCCGAGCTGAGCCGAGCCGAGCCAAGCCTGAGCTGGAGTTGGAGTTGGAGCTGGAACTGGAGCCAGGATCCCCCTGAAGCATGGCTGCCGGTGCCTGTGAGTGCGGTATTAGGTACAACAATCTAAGATTGAAGCAGCGGGCACCAGGGAGTCAGCGTGGGGCCAGGCAAAGGTGAGGTAAGGGGAGACTGGCAGACTGCGACACAGGACTAAAACAAGGAACATTTTGATGTATTTTTATTGTATTTTAGTATTTTATGTAAATAGATCATTTCTAAACCATACCCTGAACTCTGTGCTGCTTACACCTGATTTTTAAGAGAACCTGCGTTCTGCGTTGAGTCCTAGGCTCTTTTTATCTTACAGTAGATAGAGTTGTCGGAAACAATTTAACTTTTATTTTTAGTTTTAACCACTCGTGTTTCACATTGTATCTGTCCCATGAGCAAATGTATTCATTTATTTATTTTTGATGCTGATATTTTGTACTTTTACTTCAAATTGAAATGCTGGTCTTCCTAGTAATACCTGTGGTATTACTACTAGAGGGTACATCTTCCATCACTGTCTACTGTGAACTTGACCAGTCAGGTTAACTGTCTCACCTACAGTAAATCATTAGCTAATGAGCTCGTATTAGTTTCCGCTCCTCATACTTCTGGTGTCTACCCTCAGCTTCAGTGTACTGTTACTGAGCCAGAAAACACACGCATGCTGGATTTCTGGGCTCCGCCCATTTAGGCTGAGCTCAGCCAATGAGATCATGTCTGTCTGGGTGCGGGATTATGCATAATTTAAAACTTGAATCTGCATGAAATTTAATAAGTTAATCTCGCCGGCGTCATCCTTTTCCACATCTGACCTCACACACAGCACACGTGGCGGGCAGAAGGTGACCACTGATATCTGAGAATCTTTGAACTGTATTTTTTTTCTAAATGCAATCAACATAAAATTAAAAAAAAAATCTGAAGCAACAATTATGTGAAGATAAAATGTATTTACAATTATCTGAAAAGTTGTTTGGGTTTTTTGATGATAAAAATATGAAACAAAAAAGATCATTCATTCTCACTCCACTTGTTATATTTAGTCAGTCACCTGCACATGTGATGTAGATTGAACTTAAAGTCTTTGAAAAGGTGTGTGTGTGCTTAACATAAAGGCTGATTACAATTCATTATTTCTGTCTCGATGGAGGATTTTCTTTGCAGTCAAATCAAAACAAAATACCACAGCAAACTTCATTTTCTGAATTTCCATTAATGGCACAGGGCATTTACTTGCCTTAAGCACCACCTCTTACCGAGGCCCAACAGTATAATGAATTTATGAGGAATGGACCTTGTTTCTCAGCAGATATGCAGAGCCTCACTTTGCTATTAAAGATAATTAAACTTGCTCAAAGAAATGAGTTGCGCCCAGCTACTGGGAAAGGTCTGATTACATAGACCCCATGTTATATAAGTTTAATTTGAAACTAATCTGTGCAAGGTAAATGTGTTTGCTCTGAACTTGAGGCCAAATAAAATATGTTGCATTCTATCATCGATTATGCTTGTCCACCAACAAGGCCTCTACAACAAACGGTTAATGTGAAATTAATGGAAAAAAGGAGGGGAGGGGGGGTTTCCACTGGGGACATCCATTCAGGAAGGAAGCACCAAAAATAGTGAAGATGAATGATCCACATGTGGATCTAAAGGCTGAGTTTAATATTTTCAGGAAATAGATTCAGGATTTTTTTTCCATGAGAGTTTGATAAGATTGATTGATACTAGTCAACTACATCAACACATTAAATATAGAATTGATGATAGATTCCAAATATACACACAACACCTCTGAAGCTGATTAATGAACACACTCTATCTCATAATTACACAAAGAGAACGATAGCTTATGTTATTTGAAATGTAGACAGTAGCTTAGCATAGCATAAACAAAGTCATTCTCTCATAGCTCCCCAAACAAAGAAAAAATGATATGTATGAGGCCATACACACACACGCACACACACACACATGCACACACACACACACACACACACACACACACACATGCACACACATACACACACAATCTGCAGCACCTATTTATAATTCATGCAGAGAGACCACGCAAGATTAACCTTGATCTGTCCTCGAACAATGCATCGGTGTACTGCTCGAATTTTTAGTACAGAAACTTTAGAAATGGTTTGTTTTGATTAGTGAATAAAATAGAGAAAAAGAAATGTGTCGGGAGGAATTGCAGAAATCACAGAGGGATCCGTGGGGTGGCTGCTTACCTAAGTTATGAGGACAGTGAGGATGATGAGCCTTCATGCATGTTTTGGGGAGTAGTAGTCAGACATACCTCTGTCTCTGACCGCTGAACTTGTTTTTAACCCATGTGTTCATTTATTCTAACATTTTATCACCACATTTGTATGTATTCATTTATTCTTGTCATACTCGATTCATTGTTATCTACTTCTGTTTTTAGCACTGCATGTTTTAGAGATGCTATAGAAATGAAACCTGGCAGGTAGCATGCTAAATAAAGAGAGAGGTTGCTTACTCTGTGCTGTGTGCTGCTCTAGCTAAGTGCACTAATTGGCTAAATTTGCCAGCTTGTATAATAGAAGCTGAGTGCATGTGATTGGCTGAAAGTTTCAGAAGGTCACGAGTGACAGTTTGACTGTCATGAAAATTAACGGGTTGAACAGAGAGAAAAAGCTGTTCTGAAATGAAACAGGCTTTTGAGATAAACAGTTTCTATAATAAGATTAAAGTAAACTATGAGGAGGAGGATAAAAAACTTGAATAACACATTTACATCATTTATTGCTTTGTATATGTCTGTATTTAATACAATCCAATCAATAGATACACTGACTCTTTCAGAAGAGTTTCAACAGATGAAAATAAAACCACGCAGCTTCATTCAACATGAGAACATCATCAGGGTTATGTACTGTGTTAAATTAGCTTAGGCTAGTACTTGTGTTCTTTAATTCACTGTACACTAACCAGCAGCAAACTGTGAACCTCACAGCTTTGTGACTTCTGAAGCTATCAACTCTCCCCTTTTTATTTTTATGGAATGTTACATTTCCAGTATAATTGAATTAATTCTGTTAAAGGCTCTTTAAAACACGGGGTGTCTATTCTTTATTACTTCCACTCACTTTGAGTCCTGCAAAGAAGCTGCCGAAACGGAAATGTCTCATTATACAAGACGGTCTCCTCTATTCAGTAAACACCAGACAAAAAGAAAAAAAGGGGCTGTGGTTGCTTGCCTTTAGATATATTGTAATGTCTAGAAAGCATAAAGTGGTAAGAATGAACCCAGCCAGCTGTGCTCACCTCCTTAACATCAACCAACAGGGGAGCTGAAGGTCCAGGGGGTTCTTCAGCCTCTTGCTTGGGGCCTTCCTGTGGTTCGTAAAACAGCTATGGAGGACCATTTATACCCACTTTCAATTGAAGTGTTGCCTCACACTCTCGTTAAGAGTTGCTGATATGGATTCATCTGTTCAAAAGCCTCTGGTGGAAAGACTCATTCGCTCTGCAGCATCTGGTATTTTTTACTCCGTCAAAGCTCCGCTTTAGGCAGCAAATATTAGTCGTTACTTGTTCAGATTCTCATGCTTGAGAGTTGCCAGACGGCAAACCGTGAACTTGTTCTGACATCAGTCCACATCAGGCTGCGATACACATTCTTACAGCACTCGTTCTGATGATGGTGTTCTGCTTAGGTCGAATGTTGAATGAGCAATTCAATAAAAAATACAGAATTTTACAGAAACTGTGGTGTGTGTACCACTGCTGCTACACAACCTCCCTGTGGTGATACTGAAATAAATTAATGTCAAAACACATTATTCTGTCAAAATACCATGCTGGAATGTAATCGTGATAAAATCAGCCTGATACATAGCACATAGCACACATGCATCCATAGTTATCATCATATGTACAAAGTCTGCATGTGGTTGACAGCATAATGTATGCAGAGTCACTTCAGGTACTGTGTCTCCTGAAACACAATCCAGTGGAGCAGTGTTTATGTGTGAAGCTCCTGCCGTCTGTGCCCAAACACAGAGCCGGCCCGTGGCATAGGCAGTATAGGCAAATGCTAAAGGCGCCGTCCATCCAGGGAGCAGTGGAATTTACTGCAGTGCAAGGTGGGCATCAGCTAAAATCTTGCCCAGGGCGACAAATCAGTTTGGGCTGGGACTGCCACACAACAAACCTTCTTTCAAACTTTTTTTTTTTCTTTGCCATCTTGATATAATATCTAAGGATTTATTATCTATGCCACAGAACAGGGTTGGATTGTTATTGCTTAGCTGGATGCTATCAACCTTTGGACCTAGCTCAAACCTGTTTTTTGCTATGGGAATAGACAATAGACAACTCTGTCTTAATTTGGCACTTGCTGGTACTGTAGCTCAGAGCTATGACACGTTTGTCAAAACGGAACGTGTTCACTGTTCAGTCTTTTACGGTTTGCATCGCTTCCTGAGACCTGCTGCTCTTTTTTCACCAAGGAATATGAGAAGACTGTGAAGTTTTCTCACAAACGTGCCCCAGGCAATGCTTTTAAATGTGGCTGGAAAGGTGTGTTTCTCACCCTCACCAAGTGATCCGAGACGCCTTATCTGTCACTAATCTCTGTGAGACGTGGGGATGAGATGTGAAATCGGATGTGGCAAAAAGTATTTCCTCTGTAAAGCAGAACATGGATTAGTTTAACATTTAAAGAGAACATTATTGAAGATGTATTATTAATTTTCAGAAAGAGAGTAAATAAAATGACAGAAGAGAGTGTGACCTGCCCTCAAAAGTTGTGCAAACATTGCTGATCTAACAGTTGCTGGCTCGGGCTCTGATACGTTGGGTAAAAGAAATAAAGAGAGTGCTGTGTGGGTTCCTGCTGACAAAGTGTTTACTAATGAAAATGTGATACGTGACGTGCATTTTTAGAGCAAGAAGATAAAGAGCAGAAACACAAATGCCAGCCTGCACTAAGAAGCCAAACCTTTGTGTTCTCGGAGAAGTACTTTCATTGTTATTTTTGTGCACAACCAAGAGGAATGTGCACATTAGCCAGTGTTCAGATTAGCACTTCTCATACCATGAGAAAACAGGTGCTCCTTTGTTCTAAGTTGCAAACGCGTCCATCTGACAATCATTTCCCTCCACCTTTCTCTCCTTCTGATGATACCTCACGGCGAAAAAGCTCTCTGATACTTGAAGCTGGAAATGTGGTGTGTCTTGCTAATGGGAGTGTGAGTCTGTGTTACATGCTTGCAATGCCACCTGCTGTTTCTCTTACATTCCATTTAACCCTCTGGATCCCAGGAGAATTCTTGAATGTTGCTGCACTTTACTGAGAACCATCACTCAGTCAACAAACAGCTCTGACAATCACAAGTTCATCTTAGAGAACACAACTTCTGCTTCAACGTAACACCAAATATGTGGCAATTTTAAATTGTATTTGTGGTACCTGTATTAAGATCATGTCAAGTAACTTGTACAAAATGTTGAAGGGTCTTTGAATATGTCAGCAGTCATATGTCTTCAAAACCTCATTACACAGTTGTCTGTATGTGTGAGTGTGTGTTGTTCCTTCCTTTTGGAGCGCCTTTTATTTGTTAGAGCTGTAATTTGTTTTAATTCCTTGTTAGAATAGATGGATCAACTCATTAGTTTTTTGGAGTTAGAACTATAGTGTTATTCCTCCTTTTGGAGCGACTTTTATTTTGTTTGTTCCTTCAATAGGGAAGATGCATGTTAGGAGTTTTTGTAGCCCTTTATTTTCACTCTGTTCAGAGGATTACTCCTGCTGCCTTTTCCTGGATAAAGCTCACTAAACTTACTTCTACTCTGCGTCTGAGTCCTGCCTTGAGTCCGTCCTGACACTGTGAAACTTTAGTTGCACTTTCAAATGTAAAACACAGTTTAGCTTTTCTCATGTAAATAAAATGTTTTAAATACAAACCAAATAGGTTTTTCGTTTAAATATTTTTTAACACTAACTTATGAATGTAACTATGAAATTGTTCACTTACAACGTTGCCCCTGTGGTGTTTACTGTGTTGAATACATGCAGCTGAACAGAGAAATGTAGCTGTGCTAATTCAGCTAGCATCCTCAAACTACGACAGAAATAACCAGTGAACCAGGAACTTCTTACTGAGATAAAAGCATTTCAAAATAAAAGATAACACAATGTGTCCTACAAAATTTTAATAAGCGGTTTGTTTCTCTAACCAGGAGAAACAGCTGATGAACAACAAACATGTTGGAATTGTGAACAAATCTGAGAAGTGGGCGTTGATATTGCGGCCTGGAGGCAGGCCGGAGCTGCTCTATGCTCGACTTGGTCACTTCTGTTTGCAAGTATCCTGCAGGGAACTGACATTTTCAACTTCCAGACTAGCCTTTGGAAAAAATCAATCTGTTTGACTATGACCGCTTTATGTATCCTAGCTGTTATGATCTGCATAATACATTGTTGAGAATGCATATTGAACAGGTTTGTAAAAAGCTGCCAGCTCCTCATCTCGGCAGAAATATGAAATATAAAACAGCCAGAAAGCGTTGATAAATAAAACATTTACAAACAGTGTACACTTTGAAGAGAAATACCCCTGAATGCTGCGGTTCAGCACTATTTCTAGAAT
This sequence comes from Collichthys lucidus, assembly GCA_004119915.2. Taxonomy (NCBI): domain Eukaryota; kingdom Metazoa; phylum Chordata; class Actinopteri; family Sciaenidae; genus Collichthys; species Collichthys lucidus. The sequence continues at coordinate 25,477,159 of CM014084.1, forward strand.
AATGAACTATTTTTGAGACAGGGAAATTCTATCTTTGCAGGCGATCACTATTTTCCTCTGCTTTGTCTGCTGCAATTCTGCGGTTTGACAAAGCGAGAGGACAGCGGCACACAGGAGGGTTGCAGAGGAAACAGCAGAAGTGTCAGGGTTGGGTATAACAGAGCAGTTTCAGGCCCTAGAGACTCACTCACTGTGCTCCAAAGCAATGCTTCAATTCCCCAGACTGATATTCTGTGAATCTGTCCTCAGCCATCAGTGTGCATCTCCCCTAACCTCCTGCATGGATGGAGTGAGTCACTCAGTGACGGAAATTACCCTGTTAGAAAAAAAAAGAAAAAAAAAGGAAAGAAACATGAAATTCCACTTCTTCAATCTGGAAAGTAGGTAAGAGGAAATGTGCTACTGAGAGCATGTTAGCTGAAATATTAACACGATGACGCTGGTGTTGGTAGTGATGCAAGCGGAATGAGAGCCGGTGACTGGAGAGCAGCTAGCATTACACAAACTCTCCATCATTGTCAAAATGACTTTGAGCAAGGCACCAGATGTCAAGCTGTTCCAAGGTCAGTGCACTAAGCGGAGTGTATTTACACGCAAATGGAGCATGAAGTACTATTCCAGTCTAATGTAGCACTGTTAGCATCAGACAGTGAAGATGACACAAAAAGCCTGCAGGGCCAATACGTAGTGCAGCTAAATATTATTCTGTATTTGACCAGATATACGCTGGGTCATCTCAGCGCTGTTTGCAAATATTCATGCACGTCCCAAGCCAAAGACTGCGAGATCATTTACTGAGAGAACTGTCTGTGTCACCCTGCAGCAGTGTAGGAGGACTCCGAGCACCAGTTCATGCCAGGCTGGGGATTACTACCTCCACTCCATACACACACTAATTCACAGCTCAAAAGCTCTCTATTAGATTAAAAAGCACTTTATGTGCCACCATAAGCCAGATTGCAAGGTTTGCTTTGTGCTCTTTTTTTTTTTTTTTTTTGCTGACCAGCTCCTCTCCACGTCCTAATTTATGGCTCACGTCGTCCCCGCCGCGCTGCGTGTTCTGTTCAGTGTTTTGAGAAATGACGGCAAGCCAACAGTGCATCAAAGATTGACAGGAGAGGCTCAGACATGTGGACTGAATCAAAAGCAGGTGAGCCCAGACAGATGGATTATTGTGTGTGCGCGCTGAAGAGTCGATGCTGATCCTGATCCTGGATTTCCTGAAATGGAAATGTGTGGATTTGATGGAAGATTTTGAGAAATGCACTTATTTATTTTCTTTCTGACAGCGAGATCAAAAATATTGATATCAATCTCATACCTGTGCATTAAGTACAGAGCAGGAGTCTAGGCATGTTTTTTTCTTCCTTGTTTTTACTTTGCGTTAAGCAGGGAGAAAACATCAAATGAAATGCACCAACAACATCTCCAGAGCTCTCTGACTTACTTTCTTCTTTCACATGTAAAATAAGAATCACAGAATGTGCTGGAATTTCATAGTGAACAGTGACAGCAAGTTTGACATCATCGTGCCCGTTTGGCCATGAATCAATGGAAGGAGGGAGGTGGCCTGTTCTGATGAATCATGTTTTCTTTTACACTGACACTATCACTGTCATGGCCATGTGCATGTGTGCCACATACCATGGCACCAGGATGCACTATGGGAAAAAGGCAAGCCGACACTTGGGTCCAGTCATTCATGTGGATGTTACATGTACCACCTACCTGCATTGCTGCAGACCATGTACATGGCTCCTTCCATGGAAACCGTATTCCCTGATGGCAGTTCAGGCAAGTTGTTGACTTGGCCTCCAAGTTCTCCAGACCTCAATCCAATCGAGCGTGTGTGGTATGTACTGGACAAACAAGTCCGATCCATGGAGGCACCACCTCACAACTTACAGGACTTAAAGGATCTGCTGCGTACATATTGGTGCCAGACACCACAGCACACCTTCAGAGGACTAGTGGAGTCCATGCCTCAACAGATCAGGGCTGTTTCGGTAGCAAAAGGGAATCTACACACTATTAGGCAGATGGTCATAATGTTATGGATGAATGATTTATATTTTTTTTAAAAACAGAAATTGATTTTATATTTCCGCTCATCAATGGATTAAAAGATCAAGACAGACACGTGTTAATTAGACTTGTTAGCTGTTCCCCTCGTACCTCCAGTCTAGACTAGACCATGTCCTGAACCTAGCTCTGTGATGGGAGGTCCAGTGTGAGAGTTAACATAGCAGAAATTAAATATATAATATTCATAACTTTGTTTACATTAGTGTAAAAAACACCTGAGAATAAGAATTATGATGATTCTAGACTGGGTGTTATCTTACGTTATGTTTCTTGTTATGTTTCATGCACATGTCCTAAATCTGCTGTAACATTAGCACCTTATTACGCCTATCCAAATTTGTACTTCTATTCTTCTATTAACATTAGCATTGAATTAAAAAGAGTGCATGCCTTTAAGGTTGTCATCACATCTGTAAACAACATTATTGCATTTCGATTACATAAAACCTGGAGTAAGATAAACACACGGTGTGGTAAACAAGTTATCAGGCAAGTGAAACACTATCTGAGGCTTTAATCACCCTGATGTTTGTTTGCTGAGCAGACAGTGCGCTGTGAAACAGCACGGCAGCAAATGCTGAAACCAGTTGATCAACACAGTTTGGTCTTAGACATGATTTGAGCTCTAAAACCTGTACAATTGAACCCAAACTGTGTGATTTGCTATTCTGCCATCATCAAAGGATTTTCCACTTGTGATACTGGGCAGGAGAGGAGTTTGATTTTCTCTCTCCCAGAAATGTTGCTGCCAGCTATCTGACTCAGTGCGTTTTCAAGCTGTCATGTTTGGAGCCGTTTAGTCTGTCTTTGTCTTCCCTGATGTGGAAGGACACATGAACACCAATGAATTGATGAACGTATTTGTTCTGGTGTTGTTGTTGAATTTATTCCCTGCACGCACCACCACATATATTGTGAAGTCTCCACAGCAGCAGTGTTTCTACTCTACTCAAACCTCTCTCTCTTTGTTCTGTACACGTGACATCCATTGCACGTCTGTCCGTCCTGGGAGAGGGATCCCTCCTCTGTGGCTCTTCCTGAGGTTTCTTCCACATTTTTTCCCTGTTAAAGGTTTTTTGTGGGCAAGTTTATCCTCACTCGAACCGAGGGTCTAAGGACAGAGGGTGTCACTCCCTGTACAGATTGTAAAGCCCTCTGAGGCAAATGTACTTTGTGACTTTGGGCTATACAAATAAAATTGATTTGATTTGATTTTCTCCCCAGTTTAACAAACATCTAAAATACCTCATTTGAGGAGTCAGTATATTGTGGAAGTTACCAGTTTACAGGCTTTTCACCATAGTCATATCGCCCCAGACATTTCACAACCAATGTCCACTTTGATTGGATCACTCAAAAGTGTGCATGACTGACTGAGCATGAAAATTCAGGGAAGATACACTGAGCGCAACGAGCATGCCAGGATAGAGTTACTTACTGCAAACCTACAGACAACAACGGTTAGGGCATCTGTGAAATAGATCTGAACTGGCAGCAGAATTGATCTGCCCATAGGTGGCCAAATAGTTCCTTGTGTTGTGTTGTACCTCTGGAGAAACACAGGGGGATACTCGCTCGCAGTTACAGAGAACTATTCGCCTCGAGCTACACCATCCACATGGTTAGATCAGTGACAGAGAAACAGAGAAACTAATAAACTATAAATTTGATCAAAATTACTTTTTGGAGACAGATAGAGCTGCACAGTTTAATGGCACAGGATTGGACGAGTAACTTGGAAAATGTATATTTTATTTCTTAAGTCTCTAAATGCACAGCAAGATGCATTTCATGCACCGTGTCTTTCTCTACTCCATTGTTTAGATTCAATTACGAAGTGGGTTTCAAAAAACAGAGTGGTTTTAAAAAAGAAGCGTTTAATTAACAGAAACAATGATGAAAAGCGGAAAAGAAGACTATTGTTTTAAATGTTAAGATTTACCACGAGTATAGTGACTTTCTTTAGAATCTGGGTCTCCAGAGAGAAGATTAAAATCAATTTACTTCTGATGAGGGCAGAGGAGGTTGGCACTTTTGGCCCAGCAGAGAGAGAGAGAGAGAGAAAATGGCTCGATCCATATAGGAGAAGTACGGCGTCAACAGAACAATGCTAATTTGGACTGAATACCCAATTTAGATTTGGATGCAGCTTTAGATGACAGACTGGCTGTGTTTATCTGGGGCCCAGATTCTTAGTCAGAGCCTCCTGTCCTCCCCTGTGATTTTCTCCTCCCCTTCTCCCAGTTAATAATACTGCACATTATTTCCCATGCAGATAGCCACAGAGCGTGAAATCAATTTAAGAGCAGAGGAGTGTGAGAACAAACTCGGCTGGAGAGGAATGTCTGAATTTCAATATTTTCTTGTTTAATAAAGCATTCATGTGATATGTGATTTAATAAACATTGCACAGGGAGGGGAGGCAGGGCTAAAGGTAGAAGGGGTGAACCGTCCTTAATGACACTTTTGTTGAGGTTGAAGCAAAAAATAAAGAAAGATTGGGAGTTTGCTGCACCTGCTTTTGTTTTATGCATAAAATAATCTTCTTTCTCTAATTTTACTTCATTTGACTTTAAAAGATATGAAACATGTAGGCCTGACCGACCAATCTGACATTTAGAATGTGCTCAAATCAGCATGACAGCACACCTGACTCATCACTAAAAATATTACTCCACCATCTCCACATTGTCACGTCCTGAAAATACAGAACATGTAAACAAATATGAATAAGTCCACTGGAAGTCAACTTTAATAAAGTATTACATCTGAATTTATAATTTCAGCTTACTTTAATGAATATTCTGTGTTCTGTTAGACCGCCTCGTTAATACAGGTGTGTACCTCGTTAATACAAGTGTGCACCTCATTAATACAGGTGTGCACCTCATTAATACAAGTGTGTACCTCATTAATACAGGTGTGCACCTCATTAATACAAGTGTGTACCTCATTAATACAGGTGTGCACCTCGTTAACATAGGTGTGTACCTCGTTTGTGTGCAGCACATCAGAGATCAAACAGTTCAGTGAGCTCAGAGAAAATGTTTTTGAAGACTAAAGGTGGACTAATATGGACTGAAGAGGAATAATTCATTAGATAAAAACATGCTGTTCATTTTGGAAATGATTCCATCGATCTTTGTTCAATACATTTTGACTTATGAACTTTACAACGCTGTGGAGTTACAGGAAATGTTTGGATCATCCTCCATCAGCTGTGCCGGTGAGTCGCTGATACAGCGCTAGCTTCAAAATAAATGTTAAGTTAGAAGGCCAATCTGTCCATGGATAAATCTCTTTTTCAGCAGATATCGTAGTCACTACAAGACTGAACTAGCAAAGCAGTCCATAAGCACTGACAGGACTAGAAAGCATTTCTGTCTGCTAGGTCGTTACTAAGACTCGGGCTACTGCTGTGACTGATTGTTTTCCAGGTATTAGTCACACCCCATGCATAGAAATGAAGAGCAAATTCTCCCAAAACATATATATCTTTTGATTATATTGTTGTATACTTAAAGGAGATATTTGAGGGAGAGCTTTAACTTATTGGCACTTCAGTGATGACGTTAAAGCACACCCACTTGTGTAATATTGCTTAAATGAAGAATAGAGCAGAGGAGTCTTTACCAATAAAACAATTTGCAGTAACTGCGAGTTCAAGAAAGGTCCAACAAGTTATTGGCTTGTTATTGGACACAACACAGACAAAGCTTCCTCAGGCGGGCAGTGACACAATGAGTGGGAGAGCTGAGATGTAAGATGGTGGAGGGAGGTCAGACAGTCAAGTCACTGAGCTGTGCCCACAATAGGTACTTTACAATAACCATAAATAAACCACCTTGACAAGACAGCGTCATTTGTCAACATTAGGTTCTTGTGAAGCGAAACCAGATTGTCGAGCCAGCAGTCACACAAAAGTCTTTGCTGGGACCCTTAAATAAATCTCATATATTTGTATTGCCTGTATTTTCATATTAAGCATAAATTTTTTTAATTACATGAGGATGTCACACAAAGTAGAGACTGACATTAAGGACCTAGATTGGACTTTAGAGTCCAGGATTAAAGCCTCTTTGCAAAGTGTGTTGTTAGATGAGATTATCTCCCAGTGTAATCCTTGGTTGTGTATTCTTTACTTGTTTACATCTATAAATAGTATTTACAGTACTTTGGAGCATTCTCACAAAGCAGAACAGTTAACTAAGCTGCATAGCCAAAAGTGACTGTAACCAAAGAAAACAACAGCCTTAGATTAAATGTGCATTAGCATTTGTTCTGAGTCTGAAATTAACTTTAGAAAAAATAAGAGCAGAAAAATAAGTGATCACCTCGGTTCAATTTTACCATCTGGCAAATGGATTATGTTCTTCGAACTGTTGGACTGTTTACCAAGACTCTGTGGGCCAAAACTACATGTTCCTTTCCCTTTGACCGGATTACCTTGCAGCACCGCACAGTATCAATACTTTACATGGGTAGAACAGGTAGAGTGTGATCAATCCTCTTTGTTCTTTTCCTTGTCTGATAGGATTTAGAGCTCAGTCTTTGGTACCCACTGCTTAACAAAACTGTCTGGCTTGCACTCACCATGATATACTAATACTGTTTTAAATGGCTCCCATTGGCTGCTCTAACTGGACTTGCTGACAGATCATACAAGGATCCACGACCCTCCTTTGCAGCTCATAAGACAGAATGTGTGCGTTTGTCTGCCTTGTCTGCCTGTCATGCCCTTTCCTTAGTAAAAATGTGATGCAGTGCATTAATTGAAACTATCAGTTTCACAACTCAACCCTGCAACCTCCAACATTCCTATAAATACCCTCCATTCACCCTCCTTTTCTGCACCTCTTCTGCCCAACTAATTTCTTTTTTCCACTCCTTCTCTCCTCCCTACTCTCAGTAGGATCCTGAGTATCATTAAAATGAAATGAAAGCATGAATCAGTAATCACAAACTGGACTAATATCCAGATTAGATATTAGATATTGGTGATTCACTGCATCTTGTCCACCACTAATAAACTTGTGTGTTGTGAGTTAATATAAGTTTACAAGAAAGTGAGTCAAATGATATCTACTGCTCCCTGAATGTCAAACCCTTTCTGTACAGTAGCTGCTTGTTAGAATGAAAGATTCTCCATACTCAGAACCACCGGTGAGAAGTGTGGAGGAACAGGCTTGCCTTTTTTTCTCAGCAGCAGTGGTGCAGAGTGGGAGTGGTAGGGGTGTCATTTTGCTCGGATTTCCTTCTGACTCAAAGAGATTGCTGCTTCCGACAAGCAAGCTGTGTTCAACTGCAACTTGTCTGCTTTTATTTGGACATATTTGACAGCTGGACTGTTTTTGCAGTCCATCTTTTGGCCACAAATAGCCAATGGCCTTGTTCACTGACAGCCCTGATGTCTGACGTAATAACATACATCCAGTCTGTGAGTAGTGTTTGTCTGTGTGTGTGCGCGCGCATGTGACAGCTCAGACAGACATATTTCAAACTCAGCTCCAGTGGTTTTCTTTCCTCCGCTCCTGGCGATCTGTTTCTGCATTAAGGAAATGGAATCATGGAACTGGTTAACTTGGATTTTTCCCAAGTTATAACATCTTCGACCTTAAACCAGCCAATAGTAAATCAGTGTGCTCCTTTACCCAACATATTTATTGACTTTGTGTTCATTCATAGCCATCACCCATGCAACTTTTCTCACCAGCTTTCTTTTCTTTCAGCTTGAGCATAGACCAAGTGAGGTGTTGGGGTGTAATGCAAATTATTATCTACTGCTGTTTACTGACAAAAAAATATATTTGTATCTGTTTTTCGAGTAATGTCAGTAATACCTGAAGTTGGTTGAGTGTTTGGAGCCTTTGGGCGTGGGTTCACTTTGGTATAGTCCAACTTTCTCCAAAGACACGCAGGTTAATTGGTGACTCCAAATTACTCTCACCAATCCCACCCAATGTCAGCTGGGATTGGCTCTAGCCCATTTCAACCCTGATGAGGATAATTGGCTATGGAAATGGATGAAAAATATACCTGGAGTGTGTGTGGCTCATACTGAAAGTTGCTTGATATCATTGTTGTTACGTCCTTGTCTAGGGTGTGGGGAAAATAACATAAGTAGTTGAACACCTGTTAATAATCACAAACATTATTTTGAACCTTTAAAAATACAATAATAACTACTAGCACAAACTCAAAATGTCGCATCACTTCAGAGTGAACTTTGCCAAAAACAAACAAAACAATTAGCTTTTAAGGGGAGCTATGTGAAGAGAACACTTCCTCATGTTCAGGTGTGCAGCATCATCATGTTTAAGTTGCATTATAATTTAGCTCTACATTGCAATTATTTGATATATTGAAGCAGCATTGTATCAACATCTGCACTGTGTGAAGTCAACCACTCAGATCAAACAAAGAACGCTAGAATTCAACGTCATGGCAACAATATTTATTTTCACTGACACTGAGCTACATACAACAATAATAATACATCAAATAAAACGGAAAAGTCAAAGCACAGTCAATTTGACATTCAACTCAGAATTATAAATAAAGTATTTTCATAATAATATTAATAAGTTATTGGCTGGCTTGGCTGCAATCCTCTGGATTAAAAGTCAGTTTTCGGTGTCAACCTTCTTTTGTTTAGCACATGCCATGACACACTGACTCACAGTTTGGCCTCTTCTCTCCCTTTCTCCTCACTCCTTTATATTTTTCCTATCTCTTGTCTCCTCGCTCCTTTATATTTTTCTCTCAGTCACTGTCACTGTCGCTCTATTCAGTGAAGGCTCGCCCCACCCTACCTTGACCAATCGCAGTCCTCATGCTTAAACCAACCAACTTGAACCCACGATGGCAACGAGTACTGGCCAGACAGAGACAGGTAGGATGGTCCTTTCTCTGAGTAGTTGCGTAGAAACACTGTCAGAAAAAAAAGAGTCCCCATTCAAAATGTAATCTCCCCCAAAACTAAATAAAACTCAATGATATGTCGGTTCGGGCTCTGCATCCATTCAAAACAATGTGAGGCAGAAGTGACAATAACCAAAACAAACAAAGGAAAAACAAATTAGCAAAATCTCAATCAGTAACTAAATCTATCACAAGGTGAAAACTTTTTCCAAGCGCAAAAGGGGGCAAACGCTGCATCCCCATCCAGGTTCTCACAGTCTCTGGCACAAAGCAGGATCTTATATAGAGCTTACAATCAGCTAGATTGACAGCAGCTTGGTTCGGTCAGCCCCAGAGATCGTCAGACACACTGTGCACACACACTCACACACACACACACCTGCAAGGAAATAACAGCTAATACTTTAACTTCAAGAGATAGGACAACCCATAAGAACCCATGGTGACACCAGTGTAACAAGCACATTGAATGTCCCAGACTCTTCTGGATAAAGCTTTATGTCTGACCGTAACTCATTAAGTCACTAAGCCACATATATATATATGTAACATCCTGGTATGATGACCATGTGACTGTGACAGGAACTGACCTCTTCAAAATGGCGGTATGGCCTGTGCACAAATTTCAATGAAGAAGCTAATTCCAAGAAGCTATTTTTTTTTTGATACTACAGGTAATTTCAAACATTTAACAGTTCAGTGCTGATGACAACATGCCCTATATTAGAACACAGTCTGACCATATTTGTTGAGAAAATAATATCAAACAAGTTACAAAAATATCGTTGTAACATATATGTCACATCGGGTTTTCAGCCTTAAAAATAAGAGGGGAAAACCTGATGTGACCCATAATATAAAATAATCCACCCAATGAATTTAGCTGTATCAATTATATTAAGTTGAAATATGTTCTGCTGGTCAATTAAAAGTGTATTGAACAATTAGAAACACAAAATAATATGGAAGTATTTGGTTTGTAAATTTGTAAATAATGTTAACACATTTTTACTATCCTATGCTGATCCTATAAAAATATAAATATCTTATTCTTGTTATTAAATATTCTGTTATTTCTATTTAATTTGTAATATCAAAAGGAACAAGCACTACACTCTTCATGATGCACTGGAGGCCATCATAAGAGATGAAGTGAGTTTGAGGGATGTGACGATAGCTCAGATAAATGACCCTCTTTACAATCCCAATAGTCAAGACAGGGAGAGGTCGACGAGTCAAGTGAGTGTGGTGATCCAGACAGTAGTGAATCAAGTACATCTAATGATGTACCACCACCAAACGTGAATTGAGGGCAGCAAAATACATCCGTCCTAGGAAAAAAACAAGAACTGGCAACTGCTGCTGTTAACTCTGCATTTCATTGACAACACTGATGTATCAAACAGGCAAGCTGAAGATAAGTGCTGGAAGATCCGGCCATGGTTGGATATGTTTCGTAAACAATGCCTGGATATCACCCTGGTAGAGCACAACTCTATCGATGAACAAATGGTGTCCTTCAGAGGGACACACAGCAATAAGACAGTATGTTAAGGGCAAGCCCCACCCTTGGGATTCGAAAATGTGGAGCCGCTGTTCTGCCTCAGGAATACTGTGATTTTGCAGTCTATGAAGGTGGCACCAGCAAAAAATCTTCACTTGGCATTGGAGGTGATGTTGTCGTCAAGCTATGTGAAACTCTCCCATCAGACCACAACTACAAAGTATTTGCTGACAATCTTTTCTCTTCAGCACCACTGGTGCTCAACCTTCTTCCACGGAAAAAGATCTACTTTGAAGGAACTCATGCGAGCTAATCGCTTGGCCGCGTGTCACCCTGAAGATGAGAAAAGTTTTGCCAAGAGAGGCAGAGGATCTGTTGATTCCAGGGTGAAAAAAGAATAAAGCATGGTCATTGTCAAGTGGTATGACAATAAATCTGTTACCCTGATCTCATCATATTGTGGAGTTGAGCCTCAAGACAACGCTCAACGCTAGAGCAAAGTCTAGTACTGTTTGAAAGTCGGCAGGATTCAAGGTGACATGATTAAAGTCTCCCGACATGAGATCACTGGGGTGTTGAATCTGTAGTTTGGATATGGTGGTGTGAATGGTGCTGCAGGCAGATGTTGGGTTTGCAGAGGGAGGGATGTACAGGACAACGATGATGCGATGCGGGATCTCTAGGCAAATAGTATGGACGAAGTGCAATGGCTAGCAGTTCAAGTCTGGACTACAGAGCTGTTCTTTAATTGTGATGTGGCCGGGATTACGTCATCCACCTTTCCGTTTACTTCTCTCGGTACAATCCTGGTCTGCCTGGACAGTGTGGAAGCCATCGACGGAGACGTTCTGGTCCGTAATGTCCTTGTGCAGCCATGTCTCTGTGAAGCACATCAGACTGCATGCGTGGCTCCACATTAGCGCCGTTAGCTCGACCATTTTGTTGCTAAGAGACCGCACATTTACCATAACAACAGAGGGGAGACACGGCCTAAATCTTCTCCTCTCTATAAGCCCGTCCTGTCTCGACCCTCCCCCCTGACGTTGCTTTCCTCCTCTGCATCCCCGGTATGGTTTTCTCCAGAGTTCAGCTGGTATATCGGCTGGTCTTGCTACTATGCCAGCCGGCATTAGTGCGATCAGCTGTAAACAAAGGCAGCGTGTCCCGGTGGAAGCGGCAGTGATACAATGCGAAGAAAAGCACGAAAACTCTCTCCCTCGTTAGAGAGGGCAGGACTTCACAGAGTTACAGTAAAGAAAACAGAAACGAACAAAGGAGAAAAAAAGAGAGTAAAATGGGCAGCATGCAGCTTTCACACATGCACGTGACTGTTCATTTTGACCAATATGACATTTAGTTGGTCATATTTTAGTAATCTTAACCCTTTATGGGGCGAGGAACCATATATGGTCACTTCCACAGGCTTTAAAAATGGTGTCCCACGTCTCTCCATAGACATATATACATAGACGCCGCATTGAGCGCTGAATCGTACGTCGACGTTGCCGCCATATTGGAAAAGGCAGATCTGCCCGTAAACTAATACAAGGAAATGGACTGAACTTCATGTGTGTGTGTGTATACTATATGTATGTATATATGTTCACGTGTAATGTACACGTTAGTGCTCTTTATTCAGAAACCCTCATGTCACTTCTACATTTCAGGATCTGGTTATTATAGACACAGATTAAATGTTAAATATAAATATTTCAATATTTATCATCACAGTAACAGTGTTACACACATTAGTAGCTGTAAACACTCAGCATTAGAAAAATACATACGTTGGTTTGGTGCTTACATAAGGAGTAAACATTTATAATCATCACTTTAAAAGTTACATACGTTGTTTTTGGTGCCTGTTTGTTTCCCAGATATATTAGTGTGTGTGTGAATGGGTTTATAAGAGACATTAACTTTGTAGAAAGGCGCTTTATGAAGTTCAGTCTATTTCCTTGTATTAGTTTACGGGCAGATTTGCCTTATCCAATATGGCGGCGCCGTTGACGTATCGCGACCAACGACCAACACGCTCAATGCAGCGTCTATGTATATATGTCTATGTTCTCTCAATGAAGGAGCAGAATCACGTGACTTTCTACAGCTAATCAGTGAATGCCAGGCTACATCACAGGTAGCGTTGCTATGGCCTCTAATGGACTCCACTCTAACCATTACCCTATTATTTTTTGCACTGTATCATGTGCGTGATATTCTTAAATAAGTGTCATAAGTTCCGTAAGATAAATGTCTGATTGTTAATTTAGAAATACATTTTCCACATATTTTCTGGATTTTTTTTTTACCCCAGGTGGGTGAGTGACTGTATATGGTAACCTCTCTGACTTGGACTTGCAGCCTAAAACTGAAAAAAAGTCTTCTTATATCCACCAACATTTTCAATGAGTGCCCTATAAAGGGTTCATTGTTAATGGTTTTGCAAAACCCCTGAGATCGCTTGTGTGTGTGTGTTACAGCGTTTTGCATTGCAATGTGGGCAGATGGCATGTGAAGATGTTTCGACACATTCGCCGATATCAGATCACAGATTCAGAGTGTCCACATGCATGCAGTGCGATCGAATGTCCAGCATGACAAGTCATTTTTACCGTGGAGCACATAACAGAATCGCTCAGTTCATTTAAAATATTCTATTTAAAAGGTTTCCATTTATTCATTTATCACCACATTGGTCTTTAAAATATTAATTATTAAAAAATAAATAAATAGGATTTGAAGACACTTTTATACTCATGTCTGTGTGGAAGTTCATGTAACACACCATATTTCATGCAAGCATGATTAATGCAGCGCAACATCTCATTTAAATAAAGATAGAATTTTTGTCATTTTGATTTCGTACAGCACATTAAGTACAAACTTGACTAAGCTTTAATTGCCTTCTCATGTCCCAGTCTCAAAATAAATGGACAGCTGAACACATGATAAAACAAATGTTGGAGATTAACAGCATTGTTGTTTAGCATTTTTTAAAAGAGAACAATGTATTATTTTTTAGGGTCATGCAGACTGTAAATAAACATAAATAAACATGAAGGCTGTATAAGGAGATTATTGATTTATTCCAGTGATCCAGGAATGCTTGACATCTCTTTTGGCCACTCATCCTTTCATGTCCAACGATCTCATAGTTCGAATCCTCTACCATAAGGTTGAGCATTGATTGGTTTAGCTTGCAGATATCTAATAGCCTCACCAAACACTACACCACTGACCTTTACTCTAGAGTGAACCCTGCAGCTGCAGGGAAAGTGATATTGAATGTTTAATGGTACGTGTAGTCATTATTTAGAAGGTACCTACAGAGTTATACTGCACATTACTCAGGTTTAATAATACAATCTGCCACTTGCGTACAAAATACATTTTTCTACCCAAACAAGACGTGGGAAGATGATGTCAGTTGAATATGTAGAACTAACCTTCACCATTGCTGTTTGGATTCATTAAACAACTGACATGTGTCAACATGATTGAACTGGGAACTCTGACATGCTGTGTACTCTTCTTCGATTGGTTCAACATGAATAAGTCAGCTCGAGTCTCCCCCAATCTTATCATCAGCGCTTAAGTGATGGAATAGAGGTCAGCCTGTGCTGCAAGCACGACGTGAGATGTTTCTATGCCAAAGGATAATAAGCACAGGCAACTGAGTCCTAATGTTGTCAGGGAGTCACTATCTACCTTCCGCTGGATAACAAGAGGGCCACCACCGCTTCTACAGTGCGGCAAGGGAGGTGAGTTTAATGTCACTCTCCAAAAGCTATTTCCAAGAACTCACCTAACATGTCCTCTTCAAGGTCAGGAGACGAGGGGATATGACTCGAATGTGTTCATGTTGCTGATTGGGAACATCAATCCAATTTTCCAAGTTCTGTCCTGTAAATGTATTTTAAACCTACGCAAGAAAATCTGACTTCACCTGCTTTTCCCAATCTCTCTCTTGTCGACTCCAGTTGTCCTCAAAATGGCATTTCTTAAGGGAACGATAATAGTTATCTTAAAGTGGAAACAGACGGTTTACAACTTTCAACCCCTAGTAACTCCAAGAATTATTGTCACAAAGACCGGATTGTTTCACATTTTCCTCAGAGTTTAGTCCTATAATAAGAAATGATCAATACCACATCGGAAATCAGAGAGAAGAAAGAAGCATGTTCACTGAAGAGGTAAATCGTTACAATTTTATATTGAATTTGGGTAAAACAGGCACAAGCTCTTTTATTGTGCATTGCATAGTAACCCTGAGGGTAACATTCTCTATGGAGACCACGTATAGAGTGCATTATGGGAGCATTCATAGTTAATTATAATGCATTTATAATACTCCATGAACAAACCCTTACACACCATAAAACATTATAAATGTTCTTGACTAGTCATAAACTAGAGGTTGATGATGGAGCTTTTAACACATTATGACTACCTATACTAACCCATACACACACCTCAAGCTGTAGAAGAACTCATAGTGTGCAGTGGTTCAGTAAAGTGAAGTACATATTGATGCATCTATAATAATGCATGCTTTATCATAATGTTTTATTGTGGCGCACAGACTCTTCGGTGAATAACTCTTTAAGATCTTCTAGGACCTGCATCAAGATTGTGAGTTAATATCATTTAACATTTTTTTAAAATAATTTTTTGTGTCACCGTAAAAATGTGGCATCTTTAGAATAAAGTGTTGGGTCAAAAACAATCCAAAAGCAATAAATAAGAAACTAATTGGCAGGATGATCACCTTTACTCTTTACCTAAAACACTGGCCGAGTCTTAAGAGAGGATCTTCACTGCACACAAGCTCAAAAGAAATGAAAAGTTCAAAAAGATTACTAAAAAGCAGGGACATGTGAAGCCTTCAAAATAATCAGAAAATTGAATTCTATAATGAACAGGCGCTGAAGAGGCACTAAATAAAGCAGAAATAAGGTGTGCTGTTTGGTTTCGCTAAAAGCTTTAATGCATTTTAAAACATATTGTATTTCCTTTTTTCTGCTTGTCAAGACCATTTCTAACAAATGCAATCCTGTAAAAGCCTCATATTTAACTTTCTTATTAGAGTATTTAATAACAGATAACCCTGTGTGGTAATCACAAATCCTGCATCATTATCACAGCCATTCTATCCCTGTATTGTTCGATTGAAGCAATGGTTCAGAGTCTGAGAAGTGCCTAATTCAGAGTAGGTGCTTTGTGCTAAGTCGAGCTTTTTTTTTTTCTCTTTGTTCCCATGCTGCAGATGATATATTTCATATGAGCAAATGCTTTGGTAGCTATTCAGCGAACATGGCAGATGAAAAGAAATTAACATGGATGAAACATTTGCAAACAAATAATGTGGACGAAAATGTCAAAATAGATGCAGGAAAGCAAGCTTCCTCGGTGGAAGCTGTATCACTCTTTTGTGTTTGTGGCCAGCAGGCGTTTGCTCAGCATCACAGCGGCTTGTGTGTCATTACTCCTCGGAGTCACAAATGAGCTCTAAGCGTGGCGCTGGCAACAGCCAGAAGCAGGGACATGGAAATGAATATTGATATCTCTCTGTCAACAGCACAGGTAGACTTTAAATAACTTTACCCCGTTACACCAATTTATATTTCTTTCTTTTGTTTCTTTCTTGAAAATCTTAAAGAGGTGATTTTAATAGCGGCACATGTATGCGGCTTAAAAGAAAGGAAGTGTGAAGCTCAAATTAATCATCATTGCAGCTTCATCCACTGTGACCATCACCTCCCGCACACACACACACACAAGCAAACCTATACATTTTGTTTTGCAGGCGTTGTGTTTTTTGCAGGCTCTACATCTGTTACCTTTTCTCTGCGCTCAAAGCGCTCTATGTAACACATCTGTTTAACATGCCAACGGGGGCTGCAGCTCAAAGACATTATATTTCCAGTCCATGCCTTGCTAGCACACTGTGACCACCCACCATTCTCCTCTTCTTCAGCAGATAAAAATGGATACATCTCCACGGGGCTGCGGTAGGTAAAACTACTGCCTCAGGTGAAGCTGTAATCCCAACGGGCCAAGCTGGCTGTGTATTACAATAATTCCATGCTCATCGTTACATGTAAAACTAGCACAGATCACACCAGTGACATGAATTTTTAGGAGTAAGACGATAATGTAAGGGGTCAATATCTTGTTTGAGCTACATGTTCTGAATTCAGCTCATTTTCACATGCATCAACATGATTCACTTTTAGGACCTTAGTTCATATCCTTCAATTCATTGAAATTCTGCTCGGGGCTGTAAAAGATCTATGGCCACCACTGAATTATGTGCATAATCTGAACATACTCAGAAACCGAAGATCTCTATAGCAAACTGAAAAATACTGTGAGGACGGTACATGATTATGCTTTATGATCAAATTCAGAGTGACTAATGGCAGCCTGTAAGACCCCACCCTCCCCCCCAAAAAAGGTCTGTATTGTTGTAGTTTATTGGATGGGTTGTTCAGCACCGTAACACAATCATTTGCAACATAACTCATCAGCTGTCCATTTCACAGATTTGGAAAGTCGAGGGAATTTAAAGTGACCTTTTGTGTTTCTCTCTTTGCCTTTCAGTGGACATTTTGAATGTCACGCACGGGTGTAACCAATTACATTAATTATGGCTGCATTCCACTTTGTTGTCTTTGTGCCAGAGTTGTGGCATAGTACATGCTGACTCACTGTATGGCTTACTGGCAAGCCGGAAAAAAAGAAAGGAAAAAGAGCCACTGTTAATGTTCTTAGTCACACTTGTGCTGTTCTTGATGTGACAGGTCAAAGTGTTTCTACATGACGATGATGTGGAAGTTAAAGTTATTACCAACAAGTTTCCAACTTGTGAAAAATCATGTGAGAAGAATCACTGTGAAATACATCAGACCTAGGGTTAGGGGTAGAACATATGCAACTTATACCATGCCACAATAACTCACAACTTCGTAGAGGCTCGCCATGTCACTCAAAAAGGACTGCACAGAAAATCATTTATTGTGCTTACCTTTTTTTGTTTATTTGTCCTAAACAGCCAACCACTGCTTACTTAACTGTTATATTATAAATCAGGGCATGTAATGTCTACTCACGTTCTTGTCTTTTGCCTCCCTAAGACCCTCCCAGGTCCCCAATCAGAGGTGTGAGCAGAATGGCAACACAACACAAGTTGACCCAACAAAATCCGGTTTAATTTAGATAAAATTTACATTATATGAAATCATCCTTTGTTTGTTTTCATATGTCAATTTCCAGGACTCACTGGAAGAAAACATCCTGTATCTGTATAACTGTTGGCTTTTGTCGTCTCAGAATAGCCTACACATCAGAGTATTTGCCTGCCATGTTGGCTGCCCCATCATAACCTTGCCCCTGCAAACCAGCCATCAGTAGGTTGAGCTTCACCAAAACATCAGTGGCCATGTCAGCAATGGCCTGACCAGTTGTCTCAGACACCACATAGAGTCCAATAAAGTCTTGTGGCACTAGGTCATGATCGGAAATATCAGAAATATCTTGTGTACCATCTACAATTATAGAAAACTGCAGAATGTGAAAAGTCCTGATGGTGTTTGCTACAGTATGTCACAAATATCAGTGTTTGCCATTACATTCAGTATCTCATTATGTGCATGGCAGCTAGTGTACTTAGTGAGCCACTTTTTCAGCACAGGATCATCTTCTGACCTCAGCTTCAACTGTTGGTCGAGATTCCCACTGCCAGATTTACCTCTCAAGGCTTGACCCTGTCTTGCCCGATACTGAACAGAGCTGACGATTGTTAGGAGGCTATGGCTGGCCTCCTCCTGTTGTTTAGCCCATGAGCTGGATAGCTAGACACTGACAGGGTTAGAGTCATGTGCAGTCACTGTTACTGCCTGACAATGAGAGTGGGCTTTTTGGTGAGTTGCAAATATCTCTAAGGCCTTCTTCCAGTTGTGGGAGCCTTCAGTTACAAAAGCAGCGTCCACTTTTTGGCCAAAAGAGGACCTCCTGTCAGTGCACACTTTGTTACAATAAAAGCACAGGACCCCATTCTTCTCCATGAAGCAGAAAACGTCAGAGCTTCACCTGCACTTTTATCACCTGTAAGCGTGGCAGGGTGGAGACTGGGTGTTGGCCTCTGCTGGAGAGCTCAGGAAGTGGCTCTGGTCTAAAAGTTTGTTATGGCATAATGGCAGAGGCAAAAAGATGTGGGAAGGTCAGAAAAAAGTACAAATGTCTACATAATGTTGCTTTAATGCATAGTACCATGTTCAATTCCCACTTAAGTAACCATTAGTCAAGTGTTTTGTTTGGATAGCATTTGATTTATAAGCTACACAGCACCTTTGATATGCTTTAAACAGCTATAGCAGCGATGTGTCGGTCGCAAACGAACCGTTTCAAGGAGCCCACTCTTTTAAGTAAACAATGTCCATGAGCCATTCTTTTTTTTTTGTCTGTTTTTTTTTTTTTTTACTTTTCTGTTCAGGAAAAGTACCTGCGGGCACTGCGAGCGATGGCTACAGGTGTCACGTGCAACCAATCATGTGAGGGTTGAGAAGGATCGCACCACCAAGCAGGGAGGGGCGGGGTTAGCACCGCTGAGATGGTGACATCAAAGTGTGTTCCTCCCAGCCGGAATTCCCATCCCTAAGCTATAGCAGGGGTGTCAAAACTTTTTTTAAGGAGGGCCAGACAATGTGATGTCCAGGGGCCAACACTAACATTTTAAAGAAATTAGTACATTTACGTGCTTCATTATGTCAGCCAAAAAAGCAGAATCGTTCAGCCATGCAGGCCATAAATAATATATTATTAAAATTAAGCTTCGGGGCGCATGAAATCTGACCACAGGTCGTGATTAATAATATTTATGTTTTATTTGTGTGTCATTATGGGTCTATTTTGGGACCAAAATCACACCACTATCAGAAAATGAGGCAGTAATGATGTAAAACAGCTGGAATACCCAGTAGTGAAGCAGAGGCACAATGATACTGCAGTATGTGAATCCTTTACAATGCTACATTCCTACCCACATAATCTAAATGCAGCAAAAGCCCTCTCATTCTCTGTCATCTTCATGTACTGAGGAAAGTCAAAGCATGAGTTGATTTTTATTCGTTCTCCAACCATCCTCCTCCCACATTCATTCAGACTATTAAAAATATCTTATATTTGGAAATCAAAGCTGCCTGCACAATAACAAGTTTGTAACAAATAACAAATTTCTGTTGAATTTCCCCTGTGTGTGTCTATGTTGGGCCACCATGCGTGCATGAACTTGCTTATTGCATTCTTTTCACAGCACAAGAATGTAAGCAGCAAACTTATTTTTGTACCTTGCTCTCCTCACATCACACACCTGGGCGATCATTCTCTTGGGGCAGCTAACAATAGGGAAGTCATCTATGCCTAAAGCAAATTAAACCACTCCATGAATTCACAAGCCCACAAGTGATCCAATTCTGTTCTCATGCGACACAGAGGAGACATGAATGTCTCCGGGCTGTTCACATGAAGACGTGTCAGACCTACAAATAAACCTGAGAATTCTGATGTAAAATATATTGAATGTTCATTCAAAACAACATAAAAAAAAAAAAAGCTTTGTTTTTAAAAAGAGGGAAAATTGATTTGGGATGTCAGTTTCTTAAGAATGGTGACCATAGTATCACTTCTCAAAGTCAAAAACCAATGATAATTAAAAGAATGGACAGCGCACATGTGACGTCACCAACAGGTTTCTGAAGAGCAGTTTTGAAGTTCAAAATATACGACACTGGCCGCTGCCAACTTGGCTGTCCTGCTACTTCCACCTCCTGGCTGAAGACGTGGTTCATCAGTGGACATGCCTGGGTGCTCAAATAAGCCATCTGTACTAGCACTTACCTAAGCCTTAATATAATTTTAATACTATACTATTTATTTTTTATTTATATACTATGTCATGAACAGGGAAATTAGCTATAGAGACCAAAACAGTTTTTTGTACCAGGCTGTACACAAGTTTATTTCTGCTGTGAAGTTGGGCACTTGAGGTATTGCAGGTTTGGCACTTCTGCATTGGCTTCATTTCCCGTAAACGGAGGTTGGAGGTTGGCGCTTGTTGTCCAGAACCAGCCTATACCTGTTGTGTTAGTGATGTTAGTGGTGTTGAATATACAGTGTGGCTGGAGATGTTCCGGTCCCCACATAAACGTGGGTTTAATTTGTCTCATTTCCCATTGTTGACATTGCTAAGTTCATGCATTTAAGTTAGATAATTTGCCATCAGCTCTTAAATTAGAGATATAGAACGTGTCTCGTTTCCTTTACTAGACAATGTGCAAATGTTGTTGTGAGAATGTGTCAGAGTCAAAAATAAATATGGACTTACATTGCTAACATCAGCTTCACTTACTGGAGAAAATCCCCTCTGCTGGAGAAATCCGGAGAGCTGCGTTGGAGATCCTTATTGTGTTGCTGGTATGCATCGGTCATTAGCTTGACGGCTAAATAGAGCCGATCAGCACATTGTTGTTGTGTTTAGATTTGATGTTAGAAGCTGGAGCAGCAGGGGTGTTGCTCTTGCCTGTGACATCTTACAGTTTGGTTATATTCTTACTCTGGGATTGAGGCTTGTCAGGGGAATTGATTAATATTCATTCTCATCTGATATTCATGGAGAAAATCAAGACTGCATTTGTCTGAAATTCAAGAGGGAACACTGAACATATGAAACAACAATGCAAAATTAGGGCACCACAATGGGAGCAATATACACTTATACATACATAGAAAATATATTTATTTTGGCATGTCAGAGTCTTATAATAAACTATAAATTACATATCATATTACATATTACAATGCTGGTGTCATGGTGGTGCAGTGCTTAGCCTCACAGTAAGAAGGTTCGTGGTTTGAACTTCAGGTGGGGCCAAGATGAGCTGGTGATTTGTCCAAGGTGTACCCCGCCTCTTGCCCTAAGTCACCTGGGATAGGTGCCAGCCGCACTGCGACCGTGATGAGGATAAGTACTGTGGTTGCAGATAATGAATAATTGGGATGTTGCTGTTGGTGTGAGCGTATTAGTGGAGAAATGGAGTATTAGTAGTATGGAAGTGAAGAGGTGGAGAATCTCTCAATAAAAGAAAAAAAAATGATGCATTTACAGACCAATCAACATGTTTTCCTCCAGAGTGCATTCAGCACTTTATTTGAGAGGATACTGTTTCAAATTAAAAAGAAGTGAATCTATTTTCCGCTTGCTTGGAACCCCTCAAGATAAATCTGCGAGAGTAAGATGAAGGACAAGAAAGCAGAAATTGAACTGCTACACAAAACCGTTAATTCATATATGTTTAATCTATCTAGTATTTATCTTATTATAATATTATTTCATAACATGTTCTATAATATCAACTTGTTTCCTGTATATATCTGTACAATTATACGTCGTCATTCTTGTGAAAAAAAATACATGACAGTGTTATGAAGAGTGGGTCAGCTAACATAATACACTTTTATGATATATGATGTGGAAATGTTCTGTGACTTCATATCTCACCAGGCTGCTATAGACTTTGTTAAGATGTTCTGATTTGGCTGGCTATGTGTGACTATGAAGAAGTAGGCTACGTTTGCTGTTTCCCGTTTGTCTCTTTTACAATCAGCAGTCTGCAAAGAGTTTTTTTATTTTGAAATTTTGTTGGATTCTTTATGGTCAATCTGTTCTGTGTTGCTTGACATGGCTGGTGGCGAAGAAACCACCTCTGTTTGCCGTGGAGGGAACTAAGGGTGTTAAGCAGTGAGTCTTGATTCCTTCAGACAAATAGCACAATCAGTTACAATCAGAATAAAGCTATTACCTCTGCTGAACCTTTTACCTCCCTTGGGCAATTCATCGCCACGGTCAGCCTCATTCTGAATGATTAAAACTGGAATAAATCAGCAGCAAACATTCTAACCTGATTAATCAGGCACACTGAATATGTGATCATCCTGTGGAAATACAAAGATCCAGTTTAAGATATTGTTTAATTTTGTAACCCAGGAACATAAGAGTGTAGCGTCGTCACCTGACATCATTCATAAGTATGATTATGAGTTTTAGTTTCTGCTTTGTTCATTGTGTCGGAGGAGAAGCCATTTGTTTTGAAACCCATATCCGCCTACCCTGAAAGCTTCAGCTGCTGGCTGCTGGATTTTATAGCCTCTCTCTCCTCCCCTGTGAGGAGATCACAACGCTAGGTGAGAACACAAGATATTGCCTGCAGTGTGCACTTCCAAGTTCAGTATACCAAGCAAACTGTGGAGTAATGAGCAGTCCCTCGAACAGAAGAAACCAGGGACGTTTTTGCTGTTTCACTGGTTCTTTTCCAAATGTGTAATAATATTAATGAAATTGTCACCCATGGGCTTGTAATACTGTTGTTCATACCACATTTTTAATAGGTTTGTTGTTCTTGTGTATCCGATAAGTGGAATCAGCCGTTTGCTCAATGTGCCGCAGCCTAAAGCTAGATATGCTGTATAAACAACAGCATAATGAACAACATCTGTTGTTGAATGCCTCCATCCCACCTTGGATAGAAACAGGAGTAGGAAGATGAAAATTAAACTATGACAATTTATTTCTATGCATCGGAAAATTCTAATTACCTTGACTTTGGGGAATTCCTCTGATATGGATGTTTTGCATCACATTAATATGCTATATATAATAGATGTGTGCATGTCTATATATACAGTAATATATATATATATCAGTAGATACAGTATATATATCTATAGTATATATATATATATATATATATATATATAGTATATGATACTAAGTATATATATATATATATAGGTATATAGATATAGATCTCTATCTATAGATCTATATATCTATATATATAATAATATAATATCTATATACAGTATATAATAGATACAGTATCTATATATATATACTTATATATATACATACAGTATATATATATATATATATATATATATATATATATATATATATATATATATATATATATATATATATATACACACAGTATATGTGTGTGTGTGTGTGTGTGTGTGTGTGTGTGTGTGTGTGTGTGTGTGTGTGTGTGTGTGTGTGTACACAAGTGTTTTTACATTTCATGCAGCCTTCTGGTGTTCTTTACTAAAAAATTAACTTCACAATTAACTTCATATGATAACAGTGGTGCATTGTGGATATAACTGTGGAACAGATTAACATTTTGATCCCAGCTTATTACATCTGTCAGTGGATGAAGTGTATGTTCTTTACATGTCAGGAGTCAGAAACACGTAATTGAGTTCTGCCTTGCATAAGGCACTTCAACATACTGCATTACAAAGGGGTTTGTATCATTGTCTAAAGTTTTTATCACCGCATATGAATACTAAATGAGGTCATTATTAACATGGCAGCACTGGCAAGCATTCAATAATACACCCCTGACCTGTTTTCAATTGATTAAATATCCGTCCTCTAAAAGCGTGAGAAATAGATTCATTTCACCACTTATGCGGTGGCAGCCATCCAACTCAGAGCTCTAGCGCCGCGCCGCTTCATTTGATGTGTCTGTTTTAGGAGCAGGGATATCAACAAAGAGTAGATGTGAGTGACTGGGAACGAGGAGATTCCCAAAGACTTCAAACCAATTTCCCTCTTTTGTTTCTTTTCAAACACCTCGAGTGCAAAATAAATGTTGTGTGTCAGTGAGAATGACAGATTGATTTGATGAAACAATCCATTAATGGAAGTCAAAAATGCTGAGCGGTGAAGTGAAACCTCTGTGTGAATGAAAAAACAGAAGGAATGTATAGCTCTGTAATTTTTTCCAACTGTGATCAACAATTCAACCGAATGTAGTGAAATTTTGCCGAGCTGCTTGTGCCACCAGCAGGGTAATCATTCACTTGACCTTTACTGAATACTTAGCACTCAGGCTGTTGGATTTGGTGCCACCTCGAGAATCATTCACACTGTGCGTCACATTTACTGCATCCCAGATTTCCTCCCTGCATAATAAGAACTTTTTTTTTTACCAAAGAGTAACAAAAAAAGTATAATAATGTGCTTTAGGAATGCACATAAACTTGTGCTTAATGTACATATTCATCTTCCTGCTACAGTTAGGCCTCAGAAAACCTTGTGGCACTCATTAAACTTCGCCTCATTGCTTTTCTTCTTTTGTGTTGAATGTTTATGAATGTGTACTTTCCCCACTGGCGAGCCCAGGGAAAGGGAGATATTGAAAACAAGTCATCATCTTCCTTCACCTCGCAGGTGAGCCGACATATCAGCCTGGGTGTCAGCAGTGAGTCTCTTGAGGTCATACTGACACCCTCAGTCCTGTGTGTTTTATCCATTAATAGGAATCTTGTGTGTTAATGGCCGTGAGCACCCACAAAGAAACACACACTCACTTCAATTAATATATTGTGTGTGTATTTGCGATCATGTAATTCATGCAGGACTAAAAATTTAGTTTGAGGAGATTATGAGATTCTGCTGTGGATGATGCACATCAGCACATAAAGCTGGCAATCTCACAGGGACCCCTTGCTATTTTTAGAGCTGCTTTTTAATTTTTCATAAAATGTTTGCTGTGTGTGTGTAGTCTGGCTTTCCTGTCACTGGAGCAGTGGTGCAAACACACTTTCATGGGCAGCGGCAAAATATAACTAAACCTATATTAACAGGAGCCACCTTTAATAACACGATAGATATTATGTAAAAAACAGAATTCTTCTTCTTTTTCTTTTGTATATTTGTCCCATCGCGGAAAAGAGTAGGCTTATTTGAGAGACATTGTCAGAGCCTCGAGCCTCACTGAGTGACAACTCAGAGTGGGTGTTGCTAAGATGATCTGTCAAATTGGTTGGTGTGCCACTGACTGAAATGTCTTTAAGCCCACAAATGTTGATCCAAATCATCTTTTGTTTCTTTATTCCACAGATTCACTGCATTATCTCTCATTAGCGATTTAAGCTATCAGCCCCTTTATGTTAAGGCCCATCTTGTTGAGACTAGCTAGCTAAGCTCGCTGGTATTATCATCATATCCCAATAAAGTTTTCTGTTCATGCATGTTATATTTCAGCACACCCCGTTCCCAAGCAGTGCATTACATTACATCACATTAAGTCGAATAAAGGGGAAACAATCACGGTATAATGTGACTATTGCAACAATAAGTCTTGTGACAGTCCAGTTCAGTTCTTTAAAGATTTTAAAGAGGATGATACCAATAGAGCTGATGTTGTTTTCAGTGTACCTTGAACCTTTCCTGGACTGTCAGTACTGAAATTAAAATTCCATGAGCACATTGCCAACAAAATAAACAATGCTGTGCACTGATGTTGTCTGTCTGTCCATGATGTTTTGACTTCATTAAAATTGCTTATTTCTGTTTACATTTGTTTACAAGAGTTATTATTTGTGAGTTAAAAAGTACCTGATTTGGGGTTTTATTGCATTTGAAGTACACTTGTCATGTTATAGTTCATAACACATATTTGGAGATAGAAAATAAAGTAAAATCAGAGCTTAAGTAAAAACGAATAAAGTGATGTACGTAGGACAATTCTGAGCATGTCAACATATACTCTAGTTTCACTTTAGCCTATAAAGGAAGTGTGGGCTATCATAACGGAAACAGTGTCACTTGTAGGTTATCGCATCTAAGATTATCTATTGATTAGTATCTTGGTCTTGCAGGGTGGCAGCGCTGGGTGCGTGACTCTCGGTTAAAGAGAATCTTTGGTGGCAGTGTTCCTCATTCTCTTAGCTCACGGGTTATTCTGGTTCTTTAAGCAGCGAGCATGGGAAGTCATTTGATTATAGTTTATCAGGCACTTCATGGGTAACTTTGTTCTCTTGAGGCGGTTATGAATATATACAGCCAAGGACATTTGTTGTTTTATGTAGCCATACACCTATTATAATAGAATGAATTTCTGATGAAGAAGTTCAACTGGCAGAATTAAAGAAATACTCTAACCATCCAAGGTAGCATGGTATTCAAACATGCAAGAATGAATTACAATAAATGGAGCGATTCCCATTCTAAATGACCAAACAGCGATGTCTGATGGGACCCTCACATATACGCTCTCATGAGATCAACAGTGCAGCTGTCACTGGCACAGGGTTTAAACTACCTGGCTCCTTTCCAGCTGTGTCTGTACCGTCGTCAGATGTGAGATATGTTCAGAAAGCACAGCTGCAGTGGCGCAGACATGCAGTAAGCTGTCAGGCCACCGAGCGGGGAGCGTGCAGATGTAGGAGTGTTTATCATCAGGTTCCAAAGAACCTCCATCCTGGTTGGAAAGTAGGCCACTTTAAAAAAAAAAAAAAGGAACAAAGAGGACAACAGCTGACTAGCCTGTGGCTGAACATCAAGCACATGGTGGGACTGCACTTTGGGCTACAGAAGGAGGGACACACAGCGTGTGCCAAATGATATTTCAATTTTATTTCCTGGATTAAAAAAAAAAAAAAAAAAACTTCACTTCCTCGTACACATGGGCAACTGATCCATTTAAACCCTGTTAAGAAGTATGAAGTGTAGCATAAGATTAGAAACGAGCTTTCTGAATATATTATGAGAACAATCAGAACAGTAACAGCGTCTCTGTGGAAAGAATACATCATTTTCAGATAAGATTTATTTATTTTTTATTTATTTTATATTTATTAACATTTCTACACTTTAGAGCTTACAAATATCTATTTTGTAGCTTTTGTGAAAGGTATTGATGAATTTAATGTTAACTTTTAATGCTGAACTTTGATTTTACTTAATTGCAATTTAATCCTCTGAGAGTCTTGATATAAAAAAACAACTAAAAATAAATAATATAAAAAATAAAACTATAGCACCCTGGGGTGTGAGTAATTTTAAAATCATTCCCAGTGCATCTTTTTTTTTTTTTTTTTTGCAGCTTTCCACTTAAATCTAAAAACATCTCTGTAAGATTGTGTTGTGAGGGAGATTGTGACCCACTGTGCTGTAGTGGAAACAGATGAAGACATTGTGCGTTCAAGTGTTTTGCTCACATCCCATAATCTCCATCAGTAAACAGAGGGACTTACCCGGCCCCCAATGCTGAGACAGAGACTGAAGAGTCGGCAGGGAATGTAGCAACCAGTGATGTAATATGTAATGTAATGTCACGTCCAATAATGTAAGAAGTTTGGCCATATAATAACTTATTACATTATTGGCTGTTTTTTACGTTATTGGCGTAGCATTAAAGAAATGATCCTTTGAAAATGTAATAACTGCAGCTGCTAATGTAATAATTATAGTACTATAATAATTATAATTACATAATAATGTAATAATTCAATTCTAGCACATTTCAATAAGTGATGCAACTACCATAAACACAGTAATAAATGAAATATTCCTCCATACATTAAATTATGAATTTTCATATATAAGCAATAAACAATATTCTAAATGATTTATACAACAGATAATTCTCAGATTGGCTCTTACAACCATAATCAAGGAGAGAGAGTGCTGCATAGTACGCATCCTTGATGAATGAATATGACGACTATGCCATCCACTGTATCTTTTTTTAATGAGCAAACTACATAACAGCTACAAAAAAATCTTTTAATTCCAAGAAATGCAGTCTTATTTATGTATTATTACATTAGTGGCAGTTAGTACATTTTCAAAGGATTTCTTTAATGCTTTAATTTCTTTAATGCATTATTGGACATTATTACATTACTTGTTTAAACATGTAGACTGCAGCAACATTCCAGAATTCCACTGGGTTTTTGTTCCTGTTATTCATTAGTGACATGTATTATATGCACACACCACCTTTTCAGGATTGTTGTGCTGCTGCTCCCGTGGTATGTTTGCCTGTCTTCTGCCTCCGCTCTGAGTGATGGCTTTACAGTGCTGACCTCCAACAGGCAGGATGAGGCAGTGACGAGGGAATGAATCTCTTTCACAGTCACGTGTTGTGACATGTCAGCAGTTCAACCTGAGAATAAAAAAGGAAAATGAGCAGATTCGTTAAAAGGTTTAAAAGTGCCCACAGAGAGACAGATCAATGGTTTGAGTATAACCAGAAACTCAAGGAAGCCCGCTGATTAGTTTGGGAACAAGGAAGGGAATAAACTAATGCAGCGAAGTGCTTTAGGGACATGTTAGACCTTTGTTGTGAGCACTGAGGCGACAATAGCCTCATTTCCTTGTATTGCATTCGGTCAGAGTCTGCACTCCCTCAGCTGAAGGAATAGCTTCCTTAATATTTGACTTTCCTGAGGTTTAAAAATCACACATGCCGATGGGGAGTGGGTGAGGATTAATTTCAGGGTTGCATTTATCATAATCCATGACATGTCAGGCTGTAGCAAGATCAGGATACAGCACAGAATCACCACGACGTCACAGCTCTCTCTGGACTTCTTTTACTGACAGTCTGCAACGATACAACGTGTGACGGGGACTGTAAAACTAATGAAAAATAGAATAAGTATGCTCCTCCTCACATGTCTGATCCATCAAAGAGCAAACACATCATCATGTATACAAACATGCATAAAATTAAGTAAAACAAATGCAAATTAAAAAAATTATGCCCTGCCTCACAGTCTAATTTATTACAGAGAAAGCACAGTGACCTTACATTCGCTTTATACAAATCCCACAAGAATACTACAGCTAACATAATGCCGCAGGGCGCAACACACAGGACCAACCGTGGCCCTTTAAAGGAACACAGTAAGAAACCAGAATCAGAATCACTTTAATTGGCTAGGTATGTGTACACCCACAAGGTGTATACAGTATGCACAGAAGAATATAAGTGATGGATTGGCATCCCACCCGGGGGGAAAAAATGGTCAAAATCATCCCTCTTCTAAAATGGTCATCCCTTCTACCATCCCTTGTGGCATTTTATCAATGCATGTGGAAATTACTTATGTTTAACACTGGAAATAGAATTACCATTTGTGGTCAAAAGTTCTATTCCAGCGAAAAAATGCTGCTAATGTCTCCTGCTATGTCTCTGCTAATGTCTCCTGCTATGTCTCTGCTTTAGTTTGAATCAGTCACGAAGCTCCTTGTTGTTTACATAAAGACAAAGAGGCTTTGACAGTGAAGTGAGACCTCTTGCTGTGATATACTACCTTTGGGTTTACTTCATTCTGGATCGTCATTGGTTCGTCAAAGGTGAATGTGGGCGGTACTATCGATTCTCCTGAATCTGATTGGTCGAAAGGTGTCAATCATCAAAATCCGCCAATCAGGATCCACACTCTGTGTTGCTTTAGCTTTAGCAGCACCGCTACCTGCTACTTCATATTCTTTTAATACCGCTTGTTTCAAACATCGTGTCGTCTTAAAACTCGAAGTCTTCTTTCCTCCTCCTTAAATTGTGTTTTTTTAAACACAGTGAAGATGTTTTTTTTTTAACAAAAATGTGTTTAAATGTATTTAAATATGTTTAAAAACACAGAAAGATGTTAAAATGTGTTTTAAAAAGATCTAAAAACATACATAAAGATTGTGCTTGAAAAAAAATATTTGAGCACATTCACAAATAACGATATTTAAAATGTTTTCACAAATATGTTTAAAAAAGATGTGAATGACATGATGTCCATAGTTAAGTGGTTTTTGTTTCTTTCCGATAAATAGTATTGTCTTGTGCAGGCCATGCAACTGAGAATGGAAGCTATGAATCAGATGGGATTTAGGATTTGCCATGTCTAGCAAGTCACCCTAAAATTGACTAGAATGCAGGAAATTGCATCTAAGAAAGACAAAATTTTCTGGGGGAGGACCCCCAGACCCCGCGCTGGAAAATATGTCACATAAATGAAAAATTTCACCACCCCCCCTGGTTTCATTTTACAACTCGACTACTGACTATGATGATGAGGGGGAGACAAAACTTGAGTAAAAACTCCATCAATATACGTAGAACTACAAATGAACTTTCTTCTGGGATCAGCCAGTGGCGACTTCGCCACATGCATGATAGTGACTCGGATCTTGGACGGTAAAATGAACTATAAGTACAAGTCGCATTTTTGGGGGAAATTTATTTGATAAAGTACAACACCAAGAACAGACATGTCATCTTGAAAGGCAATTTAAAATAAAATGAAAATAGAGAACAGGCTGAATAAGTGTATGGTATGCTAACATTACATGATGCATTAACAACGAACTGAGAACGTGCCTGGTATGTTAACGTAACATAATAAAGCCCATGAAGTCTTCATCCTCTGTGTCACACAAACAACTCCACCAACTCCGGAGGTAGACGATGCGCCGCTTCCTCTTCTACGTCGCTTACATCAGACTCATCGTCAGTTGCAGTTCCAGTTATTCCAGCCTTTCTGAATCCCGACAGGATGGTTTCGGTTGTCACTGAAGCCAATGCTTTGTCGATCCATTCAATGACTTCCAGGAAAGTTGCATGGCGCATTCTCCCGGTTGCCGTGAAGCTGTGCTCTCCATCCATCATCCACTGCTCCCACAGGTTACACAAGACTGCCTTAAATCTACTATTCACGGAGATATCAAGTGGCTGGAGTATTTTGGTTAAGCCTCCAGGGATGATGGCAGGTATAGAGTTGAAAACTTTTAATTTATTTTTGAACTGTGGCGTGATGTGCGCTCGCATGCTATCCATCACAAGCAGAGCTTTGCGTGCTCTTAAAAAGCCATCTGGACGCTTAGTGTAGCACTTTGTAAGCCATAAGTTCAGCATTTCTTGATCCATCCACCCTTTCTCATTCACGGCAATTGCAACTGAGCAGGATTGGATTTTTGGCATGGTTTTTCGTTTGAAAATGACCATTGGCGGCTATTTTGATCCATTTCCACAACATGCCAGCGCCACTGTGAAGTGTGATTTCTCATGACCAGTTGTAACTATATTCACACTCTTTTGCCCTTTCTCTGCAACACTTCGGCCTATGGGAATGTCAAACGTGAGGGGGACCTCGTCCATGTTAATAATATGATCCGGTGTCACGTTGTGCTCACTTACATGCTTTTCAATGAACTCACGGAAACTGTCGACCTTGGCCTGGAAATCTGCTGGCAGTTTTTGGGACATCGTTGTCCTTGCTCTGATAGAGAGGCGATTGCGTTGCATGAACCGGTAACACCAAGAAGGCCCTCTGTAAGTCGCTTTGGATAAAAGCATCAGCTAAATGCAATGTAATGTAATGCATCTCCTTGGCAACGACCTGGGCATGGAGACGTAACTGCACTGTTGTCAAGCCTCTCCCGGCAGCACGTTGTTCAAGCACCTATGTGCGAACTCGTTCCTCTAACTGTGGCCACCTAGCTTTTAGCCTGCGTTTAGCTTTCTTTTGTTTTTCTTCATTTCAGTAATAGTAACCTTCACTTTTTGCCAGTCCCTTACAAGTTTCTCGCTAACTCCATACTTTTTTTCTGCTGCTCGATTAAATGTTTTCGGCTGCATATTTCACTACTTGTAGCTTGTAATCTGCAGAATATGATTTTCTTTTCGGTGCCATTTTTGTTCAGCCCTTCTCAGTTGTTTGTATAAGTTACCAGTAATGTTGAAATTATCAACACAGGCCTAGAGCGCCCACTTGCGGTTTAGTGTGAAAATAACATGTGAAATGATATAATAATGTGTTAATAATTTCACACAAAAGTCGCTCCAGAGTATCAGTCGCACCCCCGGCCAAACTATGAAAAAAAATTGCGACTTATAATCCGAAAAATACAGTAATCGTTTTTCGAGTTATTTCATTCATTCAGTAGTGCAGCGCTGTAGCCCTCTTGTGGCCAATGTAAACGTGTCAAATGAACAATTGATCCGTATGAACAAACCATTGTGTGTACTGCTCCTCACACAGCCTCCTGTCACGTGACAGATTAACGATCCGAATGGACGAGGACGTGGCAGAGGAAGAGGACGAGGTTAGGGCGGCCCAAGGAGATGATCGCAGAGTCGTACATTTGCTGGCCACCACCCCCACTGTTTGTACAGGAACAAACTGTGCTCACTGCTCGTCACACAGCCTGAGCGGCCATGCAGCTGCCTTGTGGCGAGAGAACGTTCTGCATGAAAATAAACAAATCGCTCACTGAGACGACTCATTACTCCCGAGTCAAATAAAAGAAACGATACGTTCACAACCAACACATCACTAATGCGTGGTTCATTTGCAGTCTGGATGCAGAGGGGTGGACTGCTCTGACTGCAGCTGGGAGGGACTGCCGCATGAGGACAGGGCCACCTGTGAGTGCTCTGGGACAGGGAATGGCCTGCTCGTTGAGAGGAGTAATGCGGGAACCCTACCGGACACTGTTACGTCACGGCTGCGGCGCTGTTTTGGTCCGTCCTGCATGCAACTTCAAACCCCACCGGGAGTGTTTCAGAAGCAATTAGCCTGCCAGACTTTGTTAACTTGCTCAGATTTGTCCATAATATGCTATGTACCCTCCCGTGCCCTCAGATCCTCTTCATCCATACACCTGTCTGTTCCCTCCGCCCGCCTCACCACCATGGGGAGCAGAGCATTCAGCCGCTCTGCTCCCCGACTCTGGAACTCATTACCACCCACACTCAGAAACACAGACTCTTTCACCCTCTTCAAATCCCAACTTAAAACATACCTGTTCACAACCGCCTATCCACCATGACATCATCTCTGCATGCACATTTTCTCCTTTCTTGTTTTCATTGATTTTGATTTTATTGATGTTGTTTTTATGTGTTTTAAATGTTTTATGCTGTTTTTAAATGTGATGTGTACGGTGACCTTGAGTGTCAGAAAGGCGCCTTCAAATAAAATTTATTAATATTATTATTATTATTATTATTATGTAGTTTTGCTTTTGTTTGTTTTTACGACCTGCAGTTTGCACAGGATGTTTTATTTTGAAATTCCACCTGCTTCTCTATGCTGTTTCTGTGTCTGGCTTCCGCCCGCTTGAGATGGAAAAAAAGAAAACGACCACATTGGAGTCTGTGGGGTTCGATACATTGACTAAAATGGCCGCATTTTGCTCGCGCTGGCGTGGTGCTGGCTGGCAACATGTCCACACCTGGTGGGGTTTGGGGTTAACCATGTGCAGTCGTAGCGATACGTGGCTGATCTATTTTTGACCAATGCAGCGAGCAGCCAGTAAATTTACACAGAGCACCTTGAGCGGGTGGAAACAGCATAGAGAAGCTTGTGGATTTTCAAAATAAAACACCCTGCACAAATTGTCAGTCGTAAAAACAGACAAAAGCAAAACTAATTAACTATGTAGCATATTTACACATGTAGAACCATATTTACCAAATATGAGCAATTAATAGATGCTAATAATTGTCTTTTGTTTATTGAATGTTGAAGATACATTGAAGATGATTATGGACGGGAATTCAAGTGACATGGAGCAGTTAGTGGAAAATGATGATGAGGAGGAGGATGAAGAATGGACACCTACTGGACATACAAGATGAAAGCATTGTTAAGCTTGGGTCCAGGGGGGATCTTCAGAGCAAGACTGGTAAAACGGACAACGGTTGGTTTACATAGCAGACAAACAGGCGTCAAAAACAGGCATCTAAAAATTGACAACAAAAGATCTTCAACAAGTACGTTTCTCAAAGCTGGTAAGTTGTGAAGTTACCACAACAAACTGGCAGAGTCCGGGAGGGTGAACTGGAGTTAAATACTGCAGGAGCTGATGAGATGATGAGAAGCAAATGTGGAAGCAGAGCAGGTGAGGCTCAACGGTCGGAGAAATAGATCAGCCACGCCCAGCCTGCATAGACAAGGGAGACTGGAAAACAGACACAGAATATGAAGGGCAGGGAAACACCAAGAAAACACAGGGAAATACACAAACAGAAGACTCAGACGATAGACTTGACTGGACACCATAAATGTATTTCAAAGATTTTGTGACTGACGGAATGCTGCAGGAAATTGCAGAACAAACAAACCTGTACAGTGTGCAGAAGAAAGGAAGGAAGCTAAAGAAATTGAGCAAATTCTGGGTATGCACATGGACATGTTAGTACAGATGCCCATTGTATGAGCCGATTAGGAGATGGACACAAAGCACTCTGCCGTTTGTGATGTGATGTCTCGAAATCATTTCCCAAAATTGCAGGACAACCTCAATGTGTCTGATGATGCAAAGAAAGGTAACTCAGGCCATGGTTACCAAAACTACATGAACAATTTATTTGCATACCTCCTGAAGAATGTCATGCTGACAAAATCATTGTGCAGTTCAAGGGAAAATCACATCTATGTGTCTACATGCCAGCTAAAACCTCACAAGTGGGGGTTCAAGTTGTGGGGACATGCAGGAAAGAGTGGTTTTCTGTAGGACTTTGATATTTGTCAAGGGGCAGAAAATCCAGACCAAATGAAATCTGATGTTGATGCTATGGGAAGACTCAATCCTTCCACAGTGCAAAAACAGACCTACTAGAGAGAAACAAAATATTCTTAAATTTAATCAAATTATCTTGTGTCAATCTAAAAAATCTGCCAATAGGGTAATGGGTCAAATCTTGCTCATGAATGGAATCTTGGAGGATTCTGTTTGCAGTACTGACAGACGTGTGGAAATACACTTTGGGTCAACCTGTCAATGTTGATGGTGGTAAATGGCATGTTTCCAGTGGCGATCATGCAGTTGTCTTCAGAAACAAGCACAACTGGACAGTAGTCACTGGCCCAGGAAACTATCAGGATCAATGTAGAGGTTTAGAAAAACATCACAAGTAACTCACACTTTGACTTGGACTAGGACATTGGTAAAATTTTAATTCTACTTCGAAACATATATAGTCACACTAATCCCTGAGAAGGAGATGTTGTACTGTCATTGTTGAGCACTGCAAATACTATATGCACGACAGCTAGTTCAAATGAAGTTATGGTATTACAATAACTACACTATGGAGAACACTTCTCCTTTGGACCTTTTGATATGATAAGTTTAAATTGTATGCGTAAATAACTGGAACATATAGTATGAAATATTGCGGTCTGTAAAGTCTGTAAATCTCACCATAAGGATGGGAATTGATAAGATTTTTTCAGATTCCATTATCGATTCTCATTTGGGAAAAAGGAAAACAGTTTGATCAGCATCATCTAGAGCAGGTAGTGAACTGGAACGAGTACTAGTACAGCTGCCAGCCTCTGAGCCAGCCAGACTCTCTCTCTTGTCATTGTCATCTTCTGAATGTAATGCAAAAGGCATTCGTTTAATGTTAACTGTTATAGCATGTTTTACAAAGAAGCACATGGCGCAAACGTGGTAGGCAGTGTGTTATTTACCTTCCTTACCTTCCGTAGTAACCGCAGAGGTGGTCATAGCCTGGCTGCTGCTACTGTAGGTTGAGATTCATCTCCAGTCCGAAGCGTGTCAAAAACACGACATTCATTTAAAAATATTGCATGTTGTGTGAGCAAATGTTTCTGCATGTTCGTCGTGTTTCCTCCAGACGGTGTTATCTCCACTTTGCAATGTTTGCAAGTCGAGCTGTTGCCATCTGTTTTGGTGAAATGCAGCCAAACTCTGGAGCGTTTGAACCAAGTGGGTGACATTGTTTACTACTGATTGCACTGCACATGCGAAACTTGCGTAAGTTACGTGGCGTAATTTGTCATGCTTGCTGGAATCGACCGTGCGTAACAAGAACCGGTTCTCGATTCCCATCCCTAGTGCTGGATGGGAAGAGCAGTGGCAGGGCTCGGAACACAGCTACAAGGTGGTACTATAAATAACTGATGATAACACATTATTATATAAAATTAACAAGTCAATGTATTGTGACTTCACCGCCATTTAAAGTTTTAGGAGGCTTCATGGCTTTCTTCATCACTTCACTGCTGTCTCAATCCTGCTCCACAAACAGACTTAATAAGTCTTTTGTCCCCCTGGCCATCAGATTGTACAACAGCTCTCATAGTGATGGCAGGAGGGACAACAGAAAATGGACAACTCTCTTCGCACTACTTCCCCCTGAGCCCCCGCACATGGAGCAGCCGCTCCACCAACCGAGCCAAACACCGCCCCAAAACATTTTTACTTGTAAAGTCACTTTATATCTTTAATATGGTTTATAGTTGTATAAAACATTTCTATATCTAGTTTTTGTATAGACTATTAGCACAGGTTAACTTAACAAGGTTATATTTATTTTCTATGCAAATGTTTAATTCCCCTGCACATTTTTTTACTTTTAGAATTTAACTCTGCACATTTGTAATTCCTCTGTACATATTTAAATCTTATGCACATGTTTAATTTTGCTACAAATGTTTAATTTAATTTCTTTAATTTCTCTGCAAATGGTCTCAATTTCAAAGTATGGTTACTGTGTTATAACTCTAATGTAATTTTAATGTATGTTACTGCTACTCAATGCCACCCCATAAAAAACTAGACCTTCGAATAGAAGGTTTCCCATCTCCTCTTCATCTCAGATGTACTGGGAGCTGGTTGGTTGGATGAGTTGCTGCAGCTTATCCAGCACCTGAAAAATAGATTCAGATACAGAAACAAATTCACTGAAAAAAATAGCATTCACTGCTAGTCCTTGTCAAACATTCTGATGACTAATGTTCTTCAAAAAAGATCTTTAATGTCAAAGGTATATGAATATTATGCCAATTATGTCTATTATGCTAAAATAAGTCCTTGGAAGAGCTGAAAATGTGAAATGAAAAGAACCAATATTACTTACGTGATCTGGTTCTCGGAAACATGGGTAAGCCCTAGAATCTTTGTTGGTATGTCTTGCTCCTTTTCGAGACTCAAATTCCAGGTTCAACAAATGAGGTATCACAGCTTTGTTTGGCTTTTTGGACTTGAACATTTCTTGGAGGGTCTTGTAGTGTCTTGCTTGGGTTTTCAGTCTGTCCATGAAGTCAACTGTTCTTCAGCTGAAGACATTAGAGGGAAGTTATGGTTGAAAGAGGATATGAGATTTCCAAACTAACAACCTGTCAGTATAATGCAACTCAGGAAGTGGAAAGAATTAATCTTCATGTTACTTGATATAAAAGCAAAACATTGGACAATACATATATACATATGCCTTTGGACAGACACTGAATGATTCTAAAGCTGCTGATTGTCCAGTGTATGTCATGTGAATTTACTCAGAGAGTCTCTGTCATGAGCTTTTTAGCAACATGCTCCTGTGAGGCATACATAGTAAACATTTAAAAATGACAAGAGACCCATGCTTTGTTATACTGTTATCATAGTTTTCAGCAAAGTCTATCTCCATTTGAACCTTCTGTTATGGTTTAGCACTGTATGAATAGAATTTATCGAAATCTTACAGTTAACATTATACCATCAATAAGCAATAGTGACAAAAATCTACTCACCCACTCGTTGTTTGATGACCTGTCTTTTATCATTGGATAGTAATCCACCAATTGTTTTGCCATGGCATTCAACTCATGTTTGGTGGAGTATCTGCAGTCGTCTGTGGCTCTTGTGATAGAAATCATATTAGTCATAGTGTTTCTTATGAGTCAGCAGAAGAGCTCCTCGGATGAGGCTATGCTGTGCTCGGTCCCCAGCCGTTTCTGCTCAAAGTTGGAGTGTCGCACCTGTTCAAGCTCACTGTCTGTGAAGACTATGTATTCTGGGTTGGACATGGTCACAAATTTAAAAGTACTGCTGAATTTCAGGAGCAGTATTCACCTGCAATACATTTACACAAACATTTTGTTGAGTAACATGAACTTTTAGTGGATTAAAAAAAACTTGAAAGCACTCCTTTTCATTTTATATCGACTGTTGAAAGGGACTCAAAGCAGAAAGTTTTGTTGTTAAATAACGCCACCATAGACCTAATACTCCATGCGCATACTCTGACAATGAGAGCGCCACTAGCGCCAACTACTGTAGTGGATGTGCAATTACACTTTATTCGAGTATGGCCAAAAACAAAAAAAAAAAAAAGCATGTTCCCCAGGGTTACACGCGCCCCCCATGGCATCGCACCACGCCCCCCCTGGGGGGCGCGCCCCACTATTTGAGAAGGACTGGGCTACACAGAGCCTCATCTGATGA
The DNA here is from genome assembly GCA_004119915.2 of Collichthys lucidus. Classification (NCBI taxonomy): domain Eukaryota; kingdom Metazoa; phylum Chordata; class Actinopteri; family Sciaenidae; genus Collichthys; species Collichthys lucidus. Next base: position 25,515,756 of record CM014084.1, read on the forward strand.
ACTGTAAAAGGCACACTGTTTAATGTGTTGGTGTCTCATAGACAAACTGTTTCTTGACTTTTTCTTTTTTGTTTTTTATTGCTTTATGTTTCTTTTTTTTCGTGTATCAAAACAACTTTCTAACTGAATAATGAAACAGCAATTAATTAATTAATTAATAGCAGTCTTTATACTGATGCTTGCAGAATCCTACTGCATAAATCATATTTATTGCTATATTGTGATTGAGAATGCAGTTGAGTCAAGGGTCATTTTATTTCATTTTGTTTTGTTTATGAGCCATATTTGGAATATCTTTTTGAAAAAAAGTTAGCCATACTTCTTCCAATGCAGAACATGCTTGACAAGATTACTTTTCTTTTTGGAAAAATAAGACTTAAGATGCAAGGCTTTCTAACTTTCTTGATTCCATTTTTGCAGTGCAGCAGGAAAACAAATCACAAGGTTTTTGCAGACAACTATTTTAGATCAGTTCCATCCAGAGAAATCTACTACATAGGCACAGTCAGAATGAACAGGATAAAACACTGCAACATGATAGATGAGAATGATTTGAAGAAAAAGGGGAGAGGGTATCTGGATTTCAGAGTAAACAAGGACACCATTATTATGAGATGGCATGACAACAAACCTGTGTGAACCTGCTTTCTTCTTTTGTCTGCATTGAACCGCTGGACAATGTAAAGCATTGGGATCAAAAACCCACATAATGGTGCCCAGACCAGCCATTGTTGAAACATACAAGTTCATGGCAGGAGTTGACCTTCTTGATATGCGATCTGCACATTACAAGTTCAAGATACCGGATATGGTACATGTACATTTGGTGGCAGAGCGTCACAATGGCAGTAATCAATGCATGGAATCTCTAGAGGAAGAAACCAGAAGAAACTGAAGCCGAGGCGCAAAACCTGTGTCCCTGCGTAGATTTCAAGCTGCTGTTCTTCAACATGGGAAACCCAACAAAGATCAAGCAGTGCACAAGCAATGTCTACTGTAAGAAATGTAAGGTCCACCTTTGCCTAAACAAGGACAGAAACTGTTTTCAGGCCTACCACAATGCAAAATAAGATGCTGTAAACCAAAAAATGAACCAAACTAAGTGAAAAGTTTGTCATTGTTGCATGCTAGCTTCATTTCAACAGATACAGAATATATATGACGTTGTTGTGTAATATGGAACAAAAATTTGAACTGTTGAACTTTTTTTACAAAAGGTTTACATAAAGGTAATACCTATTACATAAGGAGATGGCACTCGCTGATGTGGATCCACTGGGGAAACGGTAGCTACGTGCTCAGCAGAAATAAACAAGCCCTGGCACAAGTTAAGATGCTAACTTTCGGTTCTCTCTCTAGGGGTTCACAGGTATGCAAAATAAAAATATCTATTTTTAGTTTAGTCTTAGTTTAGATTAAGAACTAATGTGAACATACTCTGAAATGTTTGCTAATGTTGTGACATGAGTTCGATAGACAGATAGAGATAGCGTTTGAGATGTAAGTTGAACGTAATGAGCCTCGTTTTGTAGTTAATTATCCCAACAGGGGTCGCCATGTGTTACGACTGGCTCGTGGGCCGCAACAAAAGAGGAGATGTGCCCAACTTAGTTATGAAGCTTATTAAAGTAAATACTTGTATGGTGTGTGAAAATCAGCGTCAGTAGTGTTGGTGAGTGTATAGGTGTTATGGTAAATGTGTGGTGCATGTTGTTAGTGCAAAATGAACAAAGACAAAACAAAACCAGCTCGCTGGTGTGATGTCAGGACGAGGCAAAACAAAGAGAGAGATGCCGTCTGATAAGGCGGGGTTAAATAGGGCTGACTGGGAGCGCTGGCCAGGTGCTCCTGATGACAGGACCGCCTCCAACCTGCAAGAGACAAAACACAACAGCACACTGCACGCAGAACCCAGGCCTGGGGCCGTCGCACCGTGATATGTAGTATTTCCACAAACTCCAGTTGTACACAGTCACGTAAGTAACTAACCTGAGCAGTGGTAACATATGAACATGTATTCCAAATATTGTTTCAGCCAGTCAGTCGTAAGTTAAGTGAGTGAAAGTGTTTAAAGTCTGTGTAAAGGCAATTCCAAGTTTTCTTTCAAAAGACATTAAATATGTTGGGAAAATAATTGCTGAAGACATGTGAAAAGACTTTGAACAATATGTTATTGAAATGTGGAGTTAGAGGTTCAAAGAGTTTTTCACCAGTTTTCAGTCCAGGATTTTGTGGGCAGTCCTTAAAGGAGACTGCATGACACATTAAGGTGAGCATACACCCACCCCCTCGCACAGCAGTCTAAAAATATTATTTTGCTATAACTGATTTGGTAAATGCTCTGGAAAAAATGAGTTATTATGAAAGGTGTCTGTAATAGGATTTAGTTGGTGTCAACTCACACCGGACGCTTTTCAGCCGCGGACGGCAGCGGAGTGAGCCGGCCGTTTTCACGCGAGGTCACGCGGGAATCCAAGCAAGACCCCGCGACAAACAGTGTATAACATATAACATATATATAACATATAAACAACAACAAACAGCTGACTTTGCTTATCCAACATGGAGGAGATTATAAAAAGAATCTGTTGTGTCATAAATGATTGTGTGTTGTTCCACTTCCACAATTAGTCTCTCGTCGTCCATGTTGACACCCTTTGATCGATCTTTGATCACCTGGTGCCACCGGTTATGACGTAACGTTGATGTGAAGTTGTAAAAAGCTACATGAACTGCGTATTGTGTTTTATTTTGTAAGGTGGCGGAAGATTATTATGTTGATTCAAGGCCTGGTTTCCTGTCTGGTGCGCAGTGCTCTGTTGAGGTTCAGCCGCAGCTCGCGGTAAAAATAGGGATGAAACGGAAAGCTCGCGCCGTGGCGCAGTGAGCCGCTGCGCGAGGTAGGTAGGTAGATAATAATTAGAGCAAAAAGAGGGCAACAATAGAGTAAATCACCCCTTAAAAGCACACACAATCTTTAAGAACTAACAACACAGCAAGAAGAAAGTTTTGCTTTACATGGAATATCTGTAATTTATCACGTTTTAATGTCAAAACCTTTAACAAATATTGGAAATCTCCAGGAACTGTTTTGCACTTCTATCTGGGAGTGCGACGGCCGGCTATTGTCCTTGCTTTTATGTGTGGTGTAATGTGGATAATGTGTTTTCTGACATTTTCTCAACAGCAGAATGTCTCTCATGAGCACACAAACAAAATTCACAAGTGCTGTTTTTTTTGTGTTGGCACAGCTGCAAGAAAGATTTCAGCATATGTATGCATTAATCTCCATTTTAATTTAAATGTTTATTACAAGCTGATGTCTATGAGTATTTATTAGATTTATGTTGCTTTTTTGTTCAAATAATCTTTTCATGCTTTTATTCTTTCTTTCACTTGTAATTTTTCTTTCCTTTCATTAATTTTCTTTCTTACATGATATTTTCAAGCTCGCAGCAGCACTGTCAGGTCTCCATTAATCTAAATCATACAGTTTAATGCTGCTTTCTTATAATACATTGGATCTAGGAGGTGAAGATTTGTGTAATTTTGCATGTTTTTTTTTTTTTTTTACAGCATACTGTACAGTATGAACGCGCATTGTGTTCTGCGTCCTAAATTGGCTAAGGGAGAACCGCACGTGTGTTCTGCGTCTTGATTTACTAAGGGAGTACTGTACAAAATGCGTGTAAAAGTGTGTGGTTAGGGGTTTTATAGTCTTAAAACATGTATAATAATTGTTATTTTTGAATGCATCCCCCGCGATAAACGAGGGACCACTGTATATACAGTACATATAATATCAGTGGGGGCTGGTGCAAAAATATTCTAGGTGGGACTGTGTCATATACAGTCAGTTTCAGAAACCATCCCAGCCCAATACAATTTAACACAAACTGCAGGATACCAGTGCTCTGTGAAATAATAATAAGTTAAGTTAAAATTATTTAATGCCAATATAAAAAATTAAGAGGCATTCTAATACAGAAACAAACACAATCACAAGCTTTACATGTAAAACAGAACGTGTAAACAACTGACGTATCAATTTCTAACAAAGCATAACATGTTGGAAAGGCTGTTGACTTTAAACATGAAACAGTGCCATTAGTAGTGATAGGCAACACAAGAGGCAAACCGTCAGAACAAGATACAATGACATCAAATTATATAGATTAATAAATGTTTATATGAACTCTTACACTGTATAAAGGATGTATAATATAGAAATGTATATCGCGTGGTTGAACTCAAACCTTACACATACAGTAATACAGATGTAGCAACTTAAAAGTTCCTGTGTTTCCGTGACTAGTCCTTCACTGGTCCTTGAACGGTCCTTCGCTGGTCCGTGACCGTGATGTAATCCCAGAGGTGGAAAGTAACGAATTACATTTACTCACGTTACTGTAATTGAGTACTTTTTATGAGTGACTTGTAATTTTCAGAGTAGTTTTTGAAATGTGTAATTTTTACTTTTACTCAATTACATTTTGACCCAAGTATTTTACTTCGCTACATTTGAAACCCATCACGTTACTGAGTACAACATTGATAGTTAAAAAATAAATTCGGGCGGAAAACCACGGAACTGAACGTCAATTAAGTGACCTTCCCTTGCACGCGCCCCAGCCCCCCAACGCGCTGAAGGATGGCAGTTACAGGTGAGGTGGTTACAATGGAGGAGGAGGAACAGTCAGAACGGAAAGAAGAGGAAATACAAAACAAAAACCCTTGGCCCAACTTGTAAGAGCTCTTCGTGTTCAAACGCCAACAGGGGAACAATGTAATAATGCAGTGCAATATGTGTCTGCCTAGCAAAACGGAGCTTTCAGCCTACAAAACTTCGACGTCGAACTTGCGAAAGCATGTGGTGGTAAGTTAGCACAAGTGTTTTGTCCTTTACATTCCAAACCGTTAATTTATTATTTGTTTTAACATCCCATATAACAACCTTCCCATGTAAGCACGTTGTGCCGTGATGTTATTTTCACCATGATCAAGCGAAGTAGCCTAAGCGAGGGGGAGATAGTGATCATTCAAAAGTATGGGTGAGTTGAGAAGGGCAGTTGCAGGTATTGAAGTTTGCTAAATGTGACGATAAATGAAATGGGATGTTTTGATAGTTTTGAATATGAGGATTTAGGCGATATGGCGAACTAAACTACACCACATAACGTTATTTAATATGTAGAGAGAGTTCACAAGTTTTTCGCTGTCCTGGACGCCGAGCAATCACCACAGGACTATTTGCTTAGCTATTCTCTACCCTTATCTATTATTGTAGCCCTGTCACCTTCAGTTTACAGGTGCAGTGTGTAATATTTTTAGTAGTTTATTTCCAGAATTCATGCTGCCCATTCACAAATGTGACCTTTTTTATGAATACAAACACCATTATGACATTATGATTTATGTGCAGAAATACCCTTCTGAAACCATGAAGTTTTGAAGTAGGAATTTGTTGACAGAATTGCTGTATTGACATTAATGGTTGAATTATTTTAATGAATTTAATGCCTAGCTAATGGCAGTAGGGCTATTCCAATCAGCATTTTTTATATAACAGAGTGAGTACAGCATTTGCTTTATTAGGATGAGATTGTTCTAGCTTAAAACACGTTATAGCTTTTAAATAGCATTTTTTAACATGAGTCTTCTGTACCTTCTTGTAATGTTTGTATTTACAGAGAAAGCATCCATCAAAGCTTGCTGTTTTTAGTGCATGTTCACGGAAGTCACTACAGGAGCAAGGAAGCAAGAGTAAACAGAGCAAGCTCCCAGGCATCCAGGCCCAACTAGCGGTGGGAGGTGCCATCCGTGCGTCTCAAGGGACAGTTGACCGCTTCCTCATCAGGCTTATTTGTGAAGGTCACCACCCCTTCTCTTTGGTAGAACAGCCAGCATTTAAAGACTCTTTAAGGATGAGGATTGAGAGCAGCCACGAACTCTTTAATAAAGAGTTCGCAGCTGCTCTCAATCCTCAATACAAAATGCTCTCCAGACCCACTGTTAAGAGCAGAATTGCTGAAGCTACTGCTGATATGAAGACCAAGTTAACAGCGCACCTTAGTAACATAGATCATGTTGCAACCACCACAGATTGTTGGTCTGTGCACCAAAAAAACTACATAGGGGTCACCTGCCATTGGATTGATGAGGACACCTTTGAGAGAAGGTCCGTCGTGCTGGCATGCAATTACCTAAAAGGCTCACACACCTTTGATGTCCTAGCCGGTGTCCTGAATGACATCCACTGCCAGTACCGAATTCGTGGTAAAGTGGTTAGAACCACTACAGATAGTGGCTCCAATTTCATCAAGGCATTCTCTGTATTTGGTGAGTGCGAGTCAGAGTCTGAGGATGCCAGGTCAGACACAGACCAAGAAGATTCAGAAGCAGAGGATGATGTTGAGTTTCTGGACACCTTCAGCATCATTCAAGAGGATAATGGCCTTGAGTATCAGCTCCCCAAACATCAGAGGTGTGCATGCCACCTGCTGAACTTAGTTGCCACGACAGATGCTGACCTTGCTGAAAGGAAGAGCGACACCTACAAGAGGCTTTCACGTTCCACCTTTGGGAAATGCCAAGCTCTGTGGAATAAGTCAGGTCGCTCGCACACTGCAGCAGACGCTGTGGAAGACAAATGTGGTCTTCAGCTCATTCGACCCAACAAGACACGATGGAATGCAACATACATGGCTGTGGAGAGAGTCCTACGCATCATAAAAGAAGAAGGGGAGGATGCCATCAGGGGTGTCTGCGAAGAATTGAAAATATTTAATTAGCATATCTTAGCATTTGTCATTCATTATGACTAAACAATGCTGATGCACAAGTATAAAATTAATAAACAAAACTGAGTTGTTGTTTTTGTATTTATTTGTCTTGTGCAGGTTGAGTCCAGTAGAAATTGCTTTTCTGGATGAGTTCTGCTGTGTGATGAAACCAGTGGTAAAGGCCTTGAATATTCTTCAGTCAGAGACCAACACACACCTTGGGTGGCTGCTCCCAGTGATTTCTGAATTGCAGTCCAAACTGAGAAGGCTGGAAGCGTCGGCCAATATGTGTCTTCATCTCATCTCGGCAATACAGCAAGGAGTCCAGAAGCGCTTCAGATTCATGATGGAGGAGCGAGAGCAGCAGCAATTCTCCTACCCAAATTTAAGACAGGCTGGACTGACAAAGTTGAAGTCACTGAAGCAGGTATGACTCCATTGTTTAATATCACAGTGATCAGTAATTCCTTTTAGTCTTGTTCATTTGTTTGGGTTGCGTCCTGATTGGCTGAGTGAGAACCGCACGTATGTTGTACGTCCTGATTTATTAAGGGAGTACTGTACAAAATGCGTGTAACAAGGTGTATAAAAGTGTGTGGTTAGAGGTTTTACGGCCTTAAACGCCCACTGCGTCTGTCATGAAACAGTCAACCTGCCCGAGCAACCTGCCGTAACTAATGTATACAGCAGCGCAGATCTGCCGACCTTGTTTGGTTTTGTTTTTTTCATTTAATAAAACATATTTGTTCACGTTGTCCGTTGCAAGAGGGACACAGGACACTTTTATTTTCCACAGGTTACAGCGCACGCACGTGCCAATTAGCGTTCCGACCTGTGCGTCAAGTCAAGAGGCTGCGAGGATGTTCTGGCTGCTGTTTTGTCACGTTACTTATCAGCTACTTTTCAATATATGTTGTGAAATCTGTGGAATTGTTGTATTTTGAAGGGAAACATGAGGTTTAAAAGATATATTTAAAAATATATATGTATATATTAAAATAAATCAACGTCATCTAGCGGGCCAGATATAATTGATGGCGGGCCAGTTCTGGCCCGCGGGCCGCTAATTGCCGACCCCTGCCGTAGACTGTCTGAAGACGCATCTGAACAGATACACTGGGATGAGCGGGTGAGCCATGAGAAAAACACGACAAAAGCACAAAACTCTCTAAATTGCTAGAGAGATCGGGACTCCACGGAGTTACAGTGAAGAAAACAAAAACAAACAAAAGAGAAAAAGTAAAAAAGCGGCCTGAGAGGCTGGAATAGCTTTGAGAATAGATTAATGGTGATATTTTTTTTATCGCCCGATAAGAGTCTTACGTTAACGCAGCACGTTAACGCCGATAACGGTCCACCACTAGTAAAGACAGAACAGACTAGATGTTGTTGATTTGGTGAATGGTGACATGTTGGATATAAACACCTTAAATCTGATTTTAATTCATGAACACGCTCAAATCATACAGCTACTGTATAGTATGCAGTAGAGCAACGAGAATGCTAATGCGTGTGTAAGCTACGTCATCCCTAGGTAGAACAACTGTAAAAAAGTTTTGTGAGAGAAGCGCCATCTCCTGGTCATACCCTGTAATCACATGAATGGGTGGAGTTACAATAAAAAATAGACACGCCCAGGAGAAGGAGGGGGGTCACTCCGGTCACGGAACTCGGCAGGCAGCTGGCTGGAAGTCAGCTGGAAGACGGCTGCCATTCAGCTGGCGTTCAGCTTGAACGGGAACTTTTGAGTTGCTACTACTGTATTAGCTTCCCTTTTTCTCTAGCTTGCTGTCTGATATCATGGTCAGGTTGATCTGGGCTCAGCTCAGAGTTTGTCCGGCAAAGTTCTCCTTTCAAACGGATGCTAAAGGAGTGACTTTACTGTAGTGAGTGTTGGGTCTTGGGAGAGTACTGTTACGTACGCCACTGTCATGTAGAATAGCGCTTGTGCGTAGCGCCGCTGCTAACTTTAGCTGTAGCTGGCTTGGCTTGATGCTGATTGGCTAATTCATACCTTAAATTAGCGATAGCGATATTAAATAGTGAGCTAACAGAATATTTGGACTGTCTCCTCTGCTGCTCAATGCATTGACCCGTGATTGTTTTGCACGTCTCTACTGTCAGAAAGTGTTATGTAACCGATTACAGCGACATCACATTGGACACATCAATAGACCCGTAGGGCTGAGGTCTTAATGAAAGATGCCCCAAAAAAGCAGGCCTGTCATCTTGATGGATATGTATTATGTTTATGGTTCATTCAACTTGGCTGTTTTGAAAAGTCCAGGCTTCAAAAGGTTGCATTTCTTTCAAAGAGTGACTGACACACAGCATGTATTAGTGGGATGTATTGTTGACACTTCCTATTGGAAACATTTTGGTGTTTCTAACAGCAAAGACTGACATTTTCTAAATCCTCAAAAGCTGATGATTAAAAGTTCACATTTCAAAACTTGGAGAAAAGATTTATCATTATAGACATACACTATGTTTTGCAAAACAAATATCAAAAGGAATGGATGACTTAGAGCTTAGAACCTGAAGGTCATGAGTATCCTGGCGGACTTTAGAAGAGAGCAGAAATACACACATTCCACTCTTTGAAGTACAGTTTAAAGCTCTGATGTGTCAGATGTAGGGCCTCTATTTATATATATATATATATATATATATATATATATATATATACACACACACACATATTTTTAATAAAAAACAAATCCCCTTCCCACCCTATGTCTTCCTCGAGCCTGGGAGCTTGAGGGTTCTTGAGGGTTCTGCACAGTATCTTGGGTGCTGTACCTGGAAAACCTGCTGTAGCCACTCATCCAGTTTGTGGGTCACTGCTCCCAGTGCTCTGATTACCACTGGCACCACTGTTGCCTTTACTCCCCACATCTTCTCTAACTCCTCTTTCAGCCCCTCTTTTCATTGCTGTCATTCGGAATTGCTACGTCTATCACCACAGCCTTGGTTAGTTAGCCATCACCATGTTGTCAGTTTGGATCTGGAAGTCCCACAGTATTTTGTCTCCGTCCACCTTAGGAGGTGTCTTCTATTTTGACCTTGGGATTTTCAGCCCATACTCAGTACATGTGTTCCTGTACACTATGCCACTTGGCTGACTTCCTAGCTGTCTCATCATGGTTTCAATTTGCCTGCAGGATCCCAAGGTATTTCTAGCTGTCCTGTATATCTGCAATGTGACCTTTGGTAGTTCAAACCCCTTGGTTCTGATCATCTTCCCTCTCTTTTTACCATTCAACCACACTTCTCTAACCCAGATGTGCGGTGGATCAGTGAGTTGGTAACTCACTCATTCCTGGCATACAGCTTGATGTCATCCATGTAGAGGAGGTGGCTGGTGGTTCTGCCGCTTCAGAACCGGTATCCGTAGCCACTCTTCCTGATGATCTGGCTAAGGGTGTTCAGGCCTATACAGAACAGCAGCGGAGGTAGTGCATCACCTTGGTGTATTCCACACTTGATGGTGACTTGCGCAATTGGTTTTGAGATTGTTTATATTAATTTATTTTATTAAAAACATTGAAACATCTGCTTTGAAGTTGTACTGTTTATGGCATCTTTGAATAAAATTTATGCTTTTATTCTGCAGGAACCATCCGCACATGTCCATGCACATTGTCCATATAGTATATCAGAATAAATAGTCCTCTCACTGTTATCATATTCTGCTTTTGAAGTCTGATTTGGATAGTGTTGAGGCTCATAGTCATATTTATCAATCTAATGCTAAATGATGCCTTTACCGCTTAAACACATTCCTTGTGTCACATGGATGAACAAAAGCTGCACTCAACATCACAAGATCATTCAGGTAAACAGACACAAGCATTAGTGGTGTCAGTCATGGTAGGAAGGACAATAGCTTTCTGTCTGTCTATATTTAAACATGACCAACCACCATCAGCTCAACAGACAGCGAAAAGCCGAGCCTCCTTCCAAGTGATTCCTTAAAATATTGTCAACACACCCAAAGTAATAATCTGAAACATTTTCACATAAATACACTTTGTAACTTCAACATGGATTGACACAACGATATGGATTCAGCCTCACAGGGAGTGGTTTGTTTGAAATAAACAGAAGAAGCAGTTAGGATGCGAAACAGACAAAGAAGAAAGCACAACCTTTTTTCATTAACACAAATCCACTTGCTCAGCCACATTACTGACACATTACTGATTTACAACAGCCATGGTTGGAGCTCCTTGTGTATAATCATTACATGGAGTCAATGCTGTTTGACAACACTCGCTGGTGTTTGAAGGTATTTTTACAAAACAAATCTCATATCGTTAAAAAAGTGCAAATATTGGAGAGCATAATCAATATATACCAGTAAAAGGAATAAGAGAAGTTCCGATTTTGGTTATTTCACATGGTATTTTCAACATGTTAAATATCAGAAATGCCTTTAGACTTTAAGTAGAATAATAAATATATACATATTTTTTCCTCTTAAAATGTAGAATCTTTAAGGATTTTGGAAATATCTTCAAAGCAGTGATAAGTGATCTCCAGGCAATAAACAATTAAAATTTCTCATGAATGAAATTCTCATGGTTATACATGAGATGCGCAAACTGGGGCTGGATGTCCAAATGATCTTAAATACTTTGCAAAACGACTGCTTATATTGATTTTAATATTTAGAAATACATAATTTATTGATGTATAATTTTGTATGGCAAAAACAGGAATATTTGCAGAATGATCCAGCCAAGGTTTTGACCAAATACCTTAAAATATTTGTCACCTACGGTAGAATATCTTGTTTTTTTTTATCATTTATTCTGTCTTCAGTGCTACTCAGCTTCAGTTGAACACTTAAAACGATAATGAAAAATGTCTGGATGGGAATCAGAAAAAGCTAATGACAGATTCTTCTCCAAAAGCCAATGGTTTGCTGAAACCTGTTCAATATTCACATGAGCAAAAACATGCTGTCATTTTAATTACGATTTTCATCATCCTGGGCAGGAACAGCCTGCCTTTGTAGAAATTAAAATGTATAAATCCTATAAATTTAAGAATTTATACCTTTCCACTATCACTCTCGTGTATGATTACGCAGGAACGAAGCCAGCAGACTTAGTTGTAGGCTTATCTGGCTTCACACAATATTTCTGAGCCACCCATTGAGTACAAGTTACTGAATCATGAACACACACATTCAAATCCAATTTACTAGACTGGTTTTATAGCAGGTGATGGATGACTCTGCAGAAGCTCAATATAGGTATATTACCCTTTTCTCAGGGAAAGTGCTCTCCAGATGGTTCAGATTCAAGATTTCTGACTTGAAGCTACTGAAGTCAGAATATAAGCTAGGTTTGTTTGTTCCGTAAATATTATAATGATATACTTATATAGTGCTTGCAGTCATTCAGCTCCTAATTTTAACATAATAAACTCTCGGGGCCTCTACTCAGAATTCTTGTCGACTCTCATGCTTCTTGACTTCTCTTTTTATACTAATCACATGGAATAATTAACTCAACCAAATGGTGTGTAATTGCAGAGCTAATCTAATCTGCATATAGAGCAAAATAATGCAACATAATAAATAAGAAACAAAAATATTACACTCATTTCAGAGAACTAATGATCTTCACAATTAATGCAGAATAACTGTCCCTCATTATCTCAAAATAAGTCGAACACATCAGTACAACACTGCAATAAAACCCTGTTTAGAAATGAAACTTGGATTTCAGCAGTCCTAAAGCTACATTGTTCAACTTTGTAATTTGAAATGATGTTGATGCTACAATAACTTGTAATCAGGTGAATAGTGTGGTTCATATGTCTGTTCTCACACTGTTCCAGTTATGATCACCCAAAAGAAGTACGTAATACTTCAGAGCAGATCACACACCACCAATTATTTCAGTGATTTTAGTTTTCCCTCGGATGCTGTTCTGCCTCAACTCTTTAAAGAGTACAGTGAGTTTACAACAAATTTGCAGATTTCCTGATGAACAGTACACTGTAAAGTGAAACAGGGGGTGTTACATCACAAAACTACCAATCTTTTAGAATTTAACTCACATATGTAATTCCTCTGTTCATATTTAAATCCTATGCAAATGTTTAATTTCTCTGCAAACGTTTAATTTTGCTACAAATGTTTAATTTAATGTATTTAATTTCTCTGTAAATGACATTTATCTCAGGCCAATTTCAGCATATGGTTACTGTGTGTTCTAAGTTAACTCCAATGTATGTTACGCTACTGGACGCTTGAATTTCCTTCTATCTATCTATCTATCTATCTATCTATCTATCTATCTATCTATCTATCTATCTATCTATCTATCTATCTATCTATCTATCTATCTATCTATCTGAAATATTGCTTTAACAAAAATGTCTCAGGATATAAATAAACATGTTATCAGGACAACTTCAGATATGTCCTCAACTGACCCAAACATAAGCCTTAGGATGATTTCATAGGATCATGTCTATGTATAATGCTGTTCCATATAGAATGTATGTATGTTTTGAGGCAGGATGAAAACTACTTTGAAACAGGAAAACCAAGTTAATAAGCATGAATGCACCATTTCTGTAGCTTTAGGCTAAATGCATATGGATCCATATTTTTGTTGTAATCAAAACAAACCCTAGTACAGTATCTGACATTAATGTTGCCACACAAAATAGCATAAATCAAAGTGTAAACACTGACAAAGCATGGCAGCTCTGCGGCACTGCAGGTGATCATGCTGGTGAATGCACCGCGGCTGATGAAGTCAGACTGCTGTTGGCAAATTCCATCACTCAAAATAATATATACAATATGTCCCACCACTGTTCATGTTCCACTTCTGATTATGAAATGCATTATTCAAACTCAAATATCAGCTGAATTATTTGCATAGCCTCCCAGTGTTCTCTCTGAACAAGAGTGCAATCTGTTTTATTCTGTCTCAGTCCTGTAGGGAAACTGTAAATTGTAATCAGACCGAGCAAAGTGCAAATTTAAAATTAGGATTAATTCAGATTTTAAGTGTTGTCATGTTTTCCTGACTGGCAGATTATTGGACCTACACTAAGCACCTTAACTTTGCTCAGGCAATTTAGCAGCATTATGAGTTTGCATAAACCTTGAATAATGCTGCTGGATGGGTGTGTGTGTGTGTGCAGTGCATCTGAGGTGCAGAAAGAACTAAATTTGAATGCTGCAAAGACCTTTAAAATTGGCATTACAGTATTGGATCTTTGGCGAGGCTTTGGGCATAATATTCTTAGTTGTTTGTTTTTTTATGATCATGTGCAACCAAAGGCAAAAGTTACTGAATAACTGAAACCACTTATGTAAACCTTTGGAAGTCATGACATATACAGTATATAATGCAAATAATGCTTGCTGACTAGAAGTTTGCTACCATATTTATCAGTGTGTGTGTGTGTGTGTCTTCATGAATGTCCGCTTGTTTTGCAAACAGCTAATGCAACATTTCACTGTGGTATTTGAATATGGCCTAGAGCCCGGAAGTTTGTCCTACATATATATATTTTTTCTGCTTCAGCTTGTGTGCAGTCTCTGCTCCAATTAGACCTCCTGAATTAGGAATCAGCTCTTGATTAACATCATATTAGGATGTTTTCCAAATTTCTTCCTTGCCTATTCTTTTACAGTTCATTTCTCAGGCACTCATACCCTAGGGTACAAATTCTTCTAACTGAGTTAAGTGTTTTTGTAAAGCACCACTGTGGTGCTCGGATTTATACATAAGGTTGTATTTACTCCTGAAGTAGAGGTGCTTGAGTGTTTGTGTTTTGAAGGTGTTGAAAAAAGAAATATGAAAAACTGTCCAGTCAATGAAAAGCTTCATTGACTGGCCCCTAGTGATATATCCCTTGAAAATTTAGCGTGAATGAGTTCAGTTCTCTTGACAGAATGTTGTGTGGTCAATCAATGCATGCATGTACTTTTTGTTTTATGATAAACTCATTCAATCTCTGCACAGAAAACTAATTATTGCTACATATCTATAGACTAAGATGTACATCTGTTGGAGTAATTCATCTGCATCTGTGAATATACAGCTTTGTCTTTTCTGGGTGCTGCCTCATTCTGTCCACATCACAAGCTGAAATGAAAGATTTATCTGCAACTTTCTCAGTGTCAGCCAGTTCTTGGCATGCATTATTTTGATATGTGTCATTGGCTGCTGTGTTTAATTGGGAGCTGTCTCCACAAATATAAGCCGGGGAAGAGGAATGGGTTGACAGCAAAACAACATTTCCCACCGGAGAGAAAAAAAAAAGATAAAAAAAAAGAAAAAGTGCCACTAATAAAAGATGTGATCGGCTCTTTGTGCGTTTTGATATGACAGCCCATTAGAAGGAGGGGAATATGGGTTCAGGATGGATAGGCAGATCTGTACACCCTGCACCCTGTAATGGTGTTATTAGCATCTACTGCATAGACGGGGACAAGATGCAAAGTGTGTATGTTTATTTTCCAGCAAGTATAGCCAGATTGAGTGTGTTTACTTATTGACTAATGCAATATGATACTTGTAATCCGATAGTCGAAGCAACCGTGTATGCCTTCACATGTGTATGTATGTATATCTGCAGGCTGAGAGATGAAGTTCACAATGCTACACAGTCATCCATATTTCACTGTCAAAGGTTAAATGAATCCAAACGGATGTGAAGGTCGAATGTGATAAATAAACATTTGATTTAATCCACATTGCAGTGTCCTATAGGTGCCTCCCACTGCATTAGATAAGTCTCTATCAGTCTTTTCATTAGCACTGTTAAATGCAGCAATTTTCTTTTCATAAATCTGAATTCAAGATCAGCATAACTTGATGTGAGATTCCGCAGTTTAACATCTTCAGATTAAGACTACTTACTACTCATGTCAGCATGCCTGTGTGCTGAAAATGACAATGCTAAAATCTTTGGCGCCTAAAGGGTCAAGAAAGGTCAGAAACAGCATCTCTATCTCAGAGACTGTTTAATAAATTTGGATCAAAGCCGCCAAATAAGATAGATATAAATTGAGCTTGTTATATGCTGCATATCATAGAGGGCTGAATGTCAAATCAAAATTGACATAATGTAACATTTTCAATAGGCTTAATTTTACTCCAGCAAGGCTACATATGATGGCACTGATACCATCTACTGCAAGCTGGAGATGCAACTCCAGCATTAAATGAATCCAGTTATCAATCCAAGCTTATGTACCTCTGAACACTATGAAAGACATCAAAGATGTTCAAGGCAAACATTTAAAATGAATCAAGTTTAGTTGCCATGAACATCTCATCTATGAGATAAATAATATTTTAGATGCTTTCTTGGAAATCTGGGGACCATTCGTGATGCACTGTGGCTTATTTTTTGGAGCCAATATTACATAATTAAGGGATTAACTAAACATTGTTTCCTGGATAGTCTGCAAGATAAGAAATATTAAATATAATGTAATCCTTCATGTATTGGTTGTGGGGTTGCTTCAAAGGAAACAATAAACAAAAATTACGGTGGTGATGTTAAGCAGCTATGTGTAACATGTTCACAATCTTAGAACAAATCACCTTCATCAGCCTACTGTAGCTGCAAGCTGCAAGTAAGCTACCAAAGTATTCCACCTAGTAGGTGTTGTGAGTGAAGATGCTGTGTAATGATAAATTAACCTGCTGGTTGCACAAGAGGAAAGGGCAGGGATCACATACCTAACCTATTTTTTAAATTCATCAAAACACACATATCTGCACCAAGTAGAAATCGCCAACTAGGGAGATTTGATGTCTAGACAAATTTTCATAGCAATCCATCAAATTGTTGTTGAGATATTTCCCAGTGGTGAACCATCCAACCAACTGACATTGCAGTACTCAAGGTCATGCTTCCAGCAAAGAATTCTCTTACTGCAAGGGGATCATTTGGGACTATGATTGGCTTCATCCTTTTCCATAATCAGCGATACAAGTTCAGCATAATGATAAATTTTTCCAAGAATGCAGAAGCATGCAGAAGACAAGATGCTCCTTTCACCGACTCAGCATAAGTCATCCTCCCTTGGCTGTGCTGGGTGTGCTACTGGGAGGAGGAGAGTTGAGTATGAACTTTACCTCAGGACAAACTCTGAAGGACTGGTTTGAAGTTGGACTGGCGTGTGGTTTGTCTGCTGGAAACCGCTAATAGCTAACATTGGTGCGAAACGGAGCAAAATTAATCTTCCATTCTTCATTGCTGTCTGTGCTGTGAGCTTTTTTGTGCATAGACCAATGAGATGCCTGTCAGCTTTGACTATAGGTGGCATTAATTCCAAGGGAACATTCAGTAATGAGTAATTATCACCTCACTCTTTGTTCTATGCAAGTTTTATTTGATACAGAAGAAAGTTATCAGACTTTCTTTGATTACCAGGGTCAAACTTCCAACTGAATTACACACTCAGCTGGAGTTTTTGAGTTACTTTGGAACATGGGGTCATTCTAATCCCATTTTGAGATGACTCAAGTGGTTCACAAAATTACTAAATTACACCCTGGTATAGTGTCTGAATTGCATGAGCAGTATCACCAGTGAGAGTTCTTTTTTTATTTTCTGGTTTTATTCTACTGTGGATGATCGTGTGATGCACAATGTATTGCCCTGTTCCTGAATTGCCAAGCTTACTTTAAAATAATTTTACTGCCTGGGTGAATGACTGAAATGCAGAATTTGCATAGACAAAATCAAATTATAAGCCTCCTCTGGTAAGACTAATGCAGCCTAGCGAGGGCTTTAGTGTGAACAAAATATATTTTCTATTCATAGAAAGCATTGCTACAGGTGAAAGGCTTTGTGGTTTAAAGATCCTTCATGTACACATAACTGAACCAGAAGCTTGTAAATATGAGACATCTATTCAGGGATATGTTTTGTTTGATTGAAAAAAAAAAAAAAAGTGTAGCCGCACAAAGGTGCTTTACTTCCACACCAGTGGTCCCTCATCAGAAATTAAAATGGCTCACTGAGGGTGTGAAATACAGATTATGGCCTTGAAAGCCCTGAGCAGCTGGTCCTCCCAGAACCAGCCATATGGACCACTAGGGTTGGTGTTATTTTTGCATTCAGTCCTGTCGAACATGCTAGGGAAAATTAGAGTTCATCCTGTCTGTCTGTCTGTCTGCGGATTGGAGCCCACTGAGCTCTGATGCACAACACAAATTCATCCCTGCTGTAGTCATAGCAGCAAACTAGGTCTAATGTGCTCTGCTTGAAATGACCAGGAAACATTTGCATTAATATATGCATGTAGCCTACACAAGCCCACCCATATGCTGTTTCAATATAAGACTGAATTCATGATGATGATGTTGTACTGGTCAGCTTTTTTAAACCAATAATGTACTAGCTGTTAAAAGGTCAAGACTTTTACAGTCGTTTTTTTTTTTCTTTCAAAAAACGATTTAATGGTCAATGAGAGCATTTTGGAGTCCTGTGCATAGCATTAACAAAAGATTGATCAAACAATCAATCAGTTTGTACTTAGATTAGATTCAACCTTGGAGAATGAAATGCAGTTTAGCATCTAACCAGACGTGCAGAGTATGTACATGAACAGGATATATATAAATAAAGTGCAGGTATAAATTTGAATATGCTACAGTATATGGATAGGTAGATGAATATTACTACCATATCATGTACAGGTATGAACAGTTATTAAATAGTGAATGTGGTCAGCATTATATACAACATAAAAAGCTAGATCTGAGTAATCTGAGTAAGTGTGGTGGCATAGAATACACTATGTATACATCATATATACAGTCAGTATAAATAATTGTTGGTGTGTGGAGGCGTAAATAATCATAAATATGGGGTTCAGTCAATCCAGGGTAGGTGGGGTTCACCTTCGTACAAAGCTTAGCAGGGTGACGGCTGGAGGGGAGAAGAAACTGTTCCTGAACCTGCTGGTCCTGGAGTGGAGGGACCTGTATCACCTCCTGGAGGGGAGGAGAGTAAACAGTCTGTGGCCTAGGTGAGAGCTGTCCCTGGCAATGCTGTGCACCCTCTGCAGACACCACTTACTCTGAACAGTCTCAGTGGTGGGGAGTGGTGAGACGGTGATGCAGCGGTGGTTTGAGCGCAATTGCATTTATATAGTGCATCCATCGATCAGTTGGGGGACTTCTGCTTCATGCTAGTTTGTCGAAACATTGCCAACAACCTGGTGTATAATTTTCACCAATTTAGCGCAGTAGCTCAGTACTGCTGAGACAAGAGACAAGTCATTGTGCAAGAATTTGGTCATAATTGTAGTTTGCGACATGGAAAATATAAAAAGTAAATAAGTAATGTTCTCTCTTCGCTCAAACACTACTGTCTAGAAGCCCTTGAGCAAAACTCTCTGTTCTGGTACTATAGGTTTGTTCGATAGTTCTAGGAGTAAGTTCATAATACTGCCACTAGGGGGCAGTGGTCTCCATCTAGAGACTCAGGAGGTAGCTTCAGAATGCCATGTTTTTAGATCTGCAGGGGGCAACGCAGAGAACAGCGCTGCATGCCATCTGTTAACATGAGCAAATGATTGTTTACATCCTATGCTATACGGAGCATCGTCGGTATGTATTATTGTTGTATATCTTTATGTTTTATCAGAGTTCATTATTTGTCACTACAAAGGTTGTTTGCAAAGTTTGAGGAGAAATGCTGATTCTCAGTTAATTTCCATGAGGTAAAATGGCTATCACGCTAGTCGCTACTGATTTTATTTAACATGTGCTATTTGTATAGTCAGGTGTTTATACTATGATAAAAGATCGATAACATGGTAAAAATAAGAAAGTTATTGTTAATTAGAATAGTTTAAAAATACATATACAGTACAGATGTAAACATGAGTGAGTTAAAAAGTGAGTGATTTAATTCATGATAAAATATGTTTACAGCATATGTACAAAAGGTGTACAGTAGCAACTTGTCTGAATATGCCATGTTTGTGTGTTCTCAGTTTCACCCTTTTTCAAGTCAATAAACCTGTGGATAAACTGATGACCGTCTTCAGAGTTTTGATGAGAAGAAGGCGTTTAACTTAATATAAGATATATTCAGCACATTGAGGGCGGCATACTCTCACTAGTTAAAGATTGTGCACTCAAGCATTTAAAACGAAGAGCTGCATGAATATGAAGGAGGCTGTTGCTGGAGAATGCCCACTCAAATGACTTTCCCTGGTTAAATAAAGGTTTAGAAAACAACTGGAGTGCACAGAGTGGAAAAAAAAAAATCATAAGCTGCGTCTTCAAAGAGGAAACCGATTCAGCTTCCTTGACGTGAAAAGGCAGACAGTTCATCACAGGGCAGCTCACCCACCTGCTGTGCTTTTTTAAAATCCTGAGAATCCTGGTTTCCCCCTGCGTCCTGGGAATGAAGAGTGTATGGGAGATGCAAAAGAGCAACAGGGGCGAGGGAGAGGTAGGATGGGATTATGTTGTCTGTCCCTTCCAGAGATGGTGACAAATTAGAAATTTTGACTGACTGCTGGAATATAACACAATAGACTTGTGGAATCCTAAATCGAGACATGGGATAAGAATTCTATGATGGAGGCCTTGTTTATTACGCGCATCTGAAAAGTCTAGGGATGCCTAGAGCATAACAAGAAAGGGTCCCAAGTAGCCACTTACAACACGTTTTATACAGAAAAGAAAATTATTTATTTACAAAACTCAGGGTTCAAATAACTACAACTAAGATCATCTTCAGGTTGGAGCAAGGCCAAAACAATTCTCTCTAGAAAACAAATCTCTAACCTTCAGAAAACAAATGACAATGGACTTACCTTCCAAACTAACGAAAACAGGAGAAAATGAGATCAACACAAAAAACTACTTCTAATCGAGCACAATGGGTTTTAAAGAAGGACATGTGGCCAAAGAAGGACATGTGGGAAGTGCTGGTTGTCCACCTGACAGCCGCCATCTTGGCTCCTTATGTATCAGGTGGCTCGCAGCTGCAGCCAATCACAGGCTAGGGCCTGGAGTCACTCCACTAATCATGTGCCGGGAGTGGCACATCCCTATTTACATATGAAATTGGGAAACAAAACACAGGGCACACAAGCAAACACACAGCAAGCTACAAAAAATATGACCACAGTCATAACACTACACACACACATAAACATTGTCTGCCAGAATTAAGGAGCTGCCATAGTTCTCTGGGAGCAGGAGTTAAGTGGAACTACAGCTGACATAACCTTTTCTAAACGTGTTTCTTCAAATATTTGCTAGATATAGATGTCTGTGGAGTTTTCATTATGGATTGATAATCACCTTCCATCTTATAAAATGTCTGCTTTTTGGCTGCAGAGCTCAGCTATGCCTGCAGTGTTTTGGGTCCCTCACAACTTGAAACTCAAGTTTAAATGCCAACACGTATTCAACAATTTTGTTTACACTTGCTATATGTGTTGGATAGAACAAACAATATACTGATGAGTTTGCCAAAGAAACGAATGAAAAGTTTACCCTGAAGGAGACCTCGATGAATCAGAATGGTATATCTGCTTCAATATGCATATTCCATCATTTTGTGTTGACTTTTTTTCTGTAGGATAGTCCCAGAAAGAGCCCTGTGTTCTGGAAATTATGTTTATAAGCAGTATGACTAATTAGAAACAGCAAATATGTTTCGAAGGAAACGTGATGCCACTTGAATTATGTTAGCTATAAACATACTGAGGAAAATATTATACATAAATGTGCCCAAAAATGGTGATACTGAGCATATCAGCTAAATGCTTTTATTTGTTTATAATACAGCACCCACTCTAAATGATTGCAGCATTTGATTGTATTTTTTTGGCCTTTATATCAATAGGACAGCCGAAAATAGACAGGAAAGGGGAATGACATGCAACAAAGGCCATCCGATGCAGGACTCGAACCGGGGCCAGCCGCAGCGAGCACTGTAGCCTCTACACACGGGGCAGCCGCATTAACCACTACGCTACTGACCACCCCAATTGTGGCATTTCTAAACTTTTTCATGGTCAGGTTTGGTTAGGACTTTGGAAAATTCATTTTATACCTTTAATAGTTTTATACTTTTTTTGATTCTGAACATTTAACATAAACCACAACTTTGCCCAATTTTAACCAAAGTTTAGCACACACATATTTGACCCCCTGACTGATAAAATATATATATATATATAGCTAGGGAGCAGCTCGGAGGCTGTTGAAAGCCGTCCAAAAAACAGTAGGCCAATAAATATGGAACTTACCAAGCAGTGCAAGAGCATGACTGGTCCACAAGGATGTCCTCTGTTGTCCACTGTACTCGCTCATCCCTATCTTCTAGTACTTGTTTTTATTATTAAATGTTTGTTTTGCACCAAAACCTACTGGACAATAGGACAAAAATCAATTATGAGGCATCACTGACACTGCAGCGGAGTTTTGCTCTGTTCTACTAAAATCAATAAATCGATTTTCTGTAACTTATACTCATCAGGGTCACGGAGGGGGCCACCCTGAACCCCGACTACAGAAGCCTCTGTCACGTCGTGGCCACACAACACTGTTCTGATCCGCCCTCCAAATGACTTCAAACCACACCAGGATTGTTTCAGAAGTGGAGCGGTATGACAGGTATGCCAGACTTTATTTACTTGCTCAGATTTGGTCATTTTCCTGGTTTATATGCTTCTATATGTGTAAATGTGATACATGGTTAAACATAGTTTACCTTTTGTATGTTTTTACTACCTGCAGTTTGCACAGGGAGTTTTATTTTGAAAATCCACTGGATTCTCTACCAGCTCAAGCTGCTCTGTGTAAATTGACGCCGGCTGCTCGCAGTATACATCAAAAATAGAACAGCTGTGTATTTTACACGGAGCCAAGTGGAGGATGCTTCTGGTACACTTCTAAACTGGGGTGGGGTTTAAAACATTTACTAAAATTGTCTGGTATGGTTTCAGTGGCCACACAGAACTCAGTGCTTCTGTTCCCGGTACAATTTGGGGGTTAGGATGAGAGGCAAGGTACACAAGTCGCCAGTTCATCACAGGGCACACAGAGACAAACGACCATTCACACTCACATTCACACCTACGGGCAATTCAGAGTCACCAATTAACCTGTTAAGGTCATGTCTTTGAATATGAATCTTTGTCTTTAAAATAAAAAAAAGCTCCAACCTACAGCAACAACATGTGCACCGTAGAACCCAAGACATAAGACCAATTTATGAGCTGATTATGACATGAATCTGGGACCCCATGCATAAAACATCTCATTCTAGCTTGCACTGCCAGTGACTATGTAAACCAACATGCCATTCCCAGACTCTGGCAAGCAAACCCTGTTTCCCTCATTGCAGCAAACACAACCAGGACAGCTTTAATGGTAATCAAATGTTAATACGAGTATAAAAAAAAACATAATGAGATGTACTGTGATATGCCCCCATCCTAACCTCACTCCCCGTTTATCTTGCTTGCATGTGTTGTGTTTACTTGCGTATGTGACGCAAGGTGCTGTGCCTTTGCGCAAGCACACCAAACATGATGTATGTATGGTATGAGTGTACCCATTGTAACTGTGGGACACAGCAGAAATCTCCCAAAAAATAACAGATGTCAAACCTGTCCATAGTTACAACTGTGGGATTACACTCTGAAAGTGGGTGTGCTTAAAAATGAAAATGCCAAATTGTAATGTTGCTTTGATCAGGTTGTCTGTGTTGTGTCCTTTGTTATATTTATATAAATGGGTATTTAAGGAGAAACAGTATGACAGGTTACAAAAAAGCATCCCAGTCTGTTTATTCTGTTATTTTAAAACATGTTACAAAAAGTTTCCTGAAACATGTAGGCTGTGCCCTCAGCTTCATGTTTCCTAATAATACCAAACTCTCTGAAATAATAGGTTCTCCTGTTGATGCCTTAAAGGGGACATATTATATAAAAATCAATTTTGCAGATCTTCTACACTTATATTTGTGCTTCGAGGTATGTGTTAACCCCCTTGATGTTAAGAAACATCAACAGCAGGCTGAGCAAGTATCAATCTGTAAACAGCAACAGTGTGTTAGGCACGTGTAAAGGTCTGGGTCAGGTTCTGGATGTGTGAGTACCTCTGAGTTTGAGATTTAGACAAAAGTGGAAACAGACTGGGCACCATCTGACTGTGGCTGCCATGTAAAGCTCACACTAACATAATAATAATAACAGAAAAAAAATGTCATGGCATAACATTGTATGCTTGTGAGACACATACAGTATTTACTTTGACTCCATGTTGTAGATCATGAGATGTGAAATGATGTATGCACTTTTATTGCTTTTTGTGACATCAGAAAAAAAACATGCATTAAATATTGCTTCTCTCTGTGTTTAGGTAATCACATGACCTGCAGGACGGAACCACCTAAGGTGTGCACTGTTGGCACACAGCTGTCAATAAAAACACTTGAGAAGTACAGGTGTGTTTACCAACACTTACTTCATTGTGTGATATGATTCTCTACGCTTTAGTACTTTTTTCTAAATTGTAATTGCTTCTTAATTTTGCATTAGATTTGCAGGCTGCAGGTCATGTAATTCATTTGTGGACAAACTGTATATTTCAAACAATGTGCAAAGGATCTCTCTGCCCAGTTGGAAAGACCAGAGAAGCAGGAGATGGCATCGGTGCTCATAGCGAACCTCTGTCCAGCCGTTCATGGTGCTCTCTTTTCCAAAAATGATGGAACAAAACACACTTGGCAAAATCCAAGGTAAATAAAATCCAGAGGTAAGTAAAAATATCCAAAAGATGTAATTATTTTTAAACAAACAAGAATATCATACAATAAACAAAGGATGGTGTGCAAAAATAAAATAAAACGACTAGCTGGAGCTGTTGTGGAACTCTGTCAGTATCCATCGTCACAGCACACAGCCGGTACGGTACCAGCGGCGGTCCTGGCCACATTTGCGCCCTGGGCGAACCTGGGCGAAACCTAAATCTTCAGCCAGATTTAGCGCTGATTTGACTTGTGATTCATATTTGAGCACATATGACTTAAATTTCAATAAACTGCTGTAGCAAATTACATTTACAGCTGTAAAATCCCTTGTAACTCTCTGAAACCATCCAACGAATGCACTTACTTGCTTGATGAACCACTTTGCTACACAAAGCAGATAGAAACGCCTATAAGAAACCAAAGTATAGAAATAGCTGTCATACACCACACAGCCTGTGTGTGAACAAACGTCATGTCTGTTTTTCAGCCACAACAGGCTGCAGAAATACAGCATGTGACCGAGCAAGAGGCCATCATGTTCACAGAAGAATATAAATCAGTGAGTTAAAAAAGAACACTGTGCTCTTCAAAGTGCTGAATATTTAGGCTATTTTTGAAATATCTTTATTAAATGTTGACTGTACAGCAGTGCCTGCCAAAGAGCTATAGACATCAAACGGTGGTGGCCTATTGATTAGATCAGTGTAACTCAGGAAAGCAGGAAAACACAACTGTTTTTAGAACGATTTCAACTTAGGGGACCTCTGCATTGATGCTTTTTTTGCTCCAAGCTTGCTTAAGGGTGGCTGGGAGGCTCTGCCTCTTTGAATCAAAATAAGTGACAAACTAAGGAGGCAGTACAAATACGTTCAAAGATTTATATTTGAATGTATCATATTTCAGAGGTACCATACATCAGAAGGCAGCAGTTACTGTTCCGTTAATTATCTTTATGGTCAGTAGATTAGAACAGATTTTAAAAATTACTATATAGTCCAATTGAGAGTGGCTCATTTTGTAGCCAGCTGCAAGTGGACTTTGGAAAAACTGCATTTGTTGCCACTTTCACATTGGCTTTATTTTACAGGCACAAAATTTGCCGCTTGCTACAGATGCATGTAGCAGCTCTCAGAATTACTCATAAACCGTATAAAACAGGAAACACTGCAGCTGTGTCGTAAAAACATTTTATTGGATCTGAAATTACTTACAGATTGAAGGATAAGTCATTAACATTGTCTCAATTATCATGAAATGACATACTCTGTCATTGTTGGGTCACATAGCACATAAAAGATTCAAACAATAATTAAGCAGTAGACTAATAAATGTATGTGAGGGACCTCTTTCATACCACAAGAAAGTAATTAGTAAAAAGCAAAATGCTGTGCAAATAGTGTCTGAAAAAGAAAATAGCTCCAGTAATCGTAAAGAATGCTTCCTTTGTTAGATTATCGTTGTGTGGCGGCTGTTGCACCCATTTGGCCTCCTCTGGGATCCAAATCTGCACCCTGCATGAGCAGGAGATAATCACATGCTATCAAACCACAGCTTTAACCTGTCACAGCTATCTTAATGTTGCAGCTGGCCAAACATCTCCATATGTCGCTGAGTAGGTCAACAATGCATTATGTTTTATGAGGTAATCAGCTAAGTTTCGCAATCATCCATGCATCTATCCATTCCCTATTACCATTTATCTTGTTCACAGCTGCAAAGGGCTAGAGCCTATCCCAGCATGCTGCATGCTGTCTGTCACAGGGCAAACAGATATAAACAGCCAGACACATTCACATTTACGCCTATGGGAAATTTAGAGTTTCCAGGACATCTAACCTGAATGTCTTTGGACTGTTGCAGGAAACCTAGAGGAAACAAAGACATGAGGAGAACATATAAACTCCACAGAGAAAGGCCTCGGGTCTTGCTTGATGTACTAACCACTGAGCCACCATGCGGCCCTTAAAACCTTATGCTGCAAAGCATCACATTATGTCTGCCAGATGAATGTAGGGGAGAGGAAAGTAGAATATCTTCCACTGAAATACACGGAAGTAGTATCACTAAATGGAAAAATACTGAGTAAAACACAACCGTACACATTTACTACTTTACACCACGGGTTCCGAAATTCAAAGTTCCCATGAAACAGGAAGCAGAGGGCTATTTTTCTGACTTTTAACTGTCAGATAGGTATTCACACTGCTATGCATCGCAGCTAGCGCTATGAGCTAGTGTCAGCATCTACCTTTAAGTGAATGCAACCTCTGAAACCAGCAGTGGCTCGTCTAGCCACATAGGGAATACAGTGGACTATGGAGGTGGTTTTCTTGCTGGGTTTTAGGAGTCACTTCAGTTAGCTACATGGCTGACTGAAGTAACAGCACTTTAGCAAGCGTTCCACCAGGAAACTCTGTAAATCACTGTTGGTCTCAGAGGCTGTACTCGAACCGTGTCTGATCCGGTCCAGCTGCTGAGCAGAGTTTTGTTGCCTGCTAAATGCAGATTCAGTACGTAGCAGTTAATTGAGCTAATTAGGCATTAGGGTATTTGTCCTTTAGGAAAATGGAGAAAACGAACAAATGACTGTAGCAGAATCACACATTGACCAATCAAACAAGCAACTTTATATCATTTACCACTTAATGACTGATAATTTAAAATACCATGAAGAATATCTGAAAGTGCTGAAAACACGACTTCTTTTTCCCTTTGTTGAGTCAGATACTGTGTGGTGTGAGTGTAGGTGACATATTGCGCAGATGTATGGTATAAAAACACTTAAACATCATTTTTTGACTTCATGGGGACTTCAACGAAGTGAAGCCTGTACACGTGGGGAAGCACAGCACTAACTGATTAAAGATCACCAGGTCCCTCTTATCACCTGGAGTCAAGTGGAACCCACCATGTGTTCGAACACGTGCAGCAGCATGTCATCAGAGCCACAGTGTGAGGATGACTCACCAAATATGTGCTCGCTCACTGCTAGGTCTCAGACGAGTCCTCGCCTGCAGGTACACGCACAAACTGCTCTGCTGCTGCCTGGAGACAAATACCTCCGAATCCGAGTCCGAATACTACACTAAATGCACGGCAAGATAATTGGGAAATATTGCACTGGTGCTGAAAATAAAGCAGAGAGAATCTTGGGAATCACTTGCAATTACGACCTCGCACCTGTTTACACGACACATTCAGTGCTTTTGTAATAACTTGATACAGTACCACAACGCTGTTGATACCGATAAGGAGAGGAAGTATTCAGTTGGTTGCAATCTAGGAACTCGCTGATAGATGTCACTAAATCCTACACACTGGTCCTTTAAAGGTGCAATACGTAAGATTGTGCAAAATACAGATATCTAACAGTTAAAAATGAACACTCAAATTAAAACACTGGAGAGTCATCCCAGTCATCCAGGATCTTACAGTGTCCATGAGATTAAACATAGAGGGACGATGATGGTGGAGATATTTTTTGATTCACAGAGGAAATGAGGTGGAAACCCACTATTCATTTTATGATAAATGTCTTCCATATTGTACCTTTAAGTGGTGTTTGCTGATGCCAACATCATATTATTGGTTTAGAATATTAAATGACTGCATGCTTGTTGCTTGATTAGCTTGTTGATCAGCTGTTACACTTCACAGTCATTTTTGGGCTTTAAAATCTAAAAAAGTTTTGTGCAATTTCACTGGAATGCACAGGAATCCAGAACAAAAACATTTTTCAAGCATGACTTTAGATCATTTTGTCAGCTAACGGTGAAAAAGACTACAGAGTGTATCTAAACATATTTCACACTTTACTACACTCTCTGTATTAGCTCTTCAAATTCCACACCTAAATGTGTTACATCTACTCTTAGATACTGTAGCACTATGTTTTTTACACAGAGCTCATTAACATGCGCTCGCTATCTTTCAACCTGAAAACAACAAAAACAGCCATGCATTCATAATATGACATTATTACATTATGTCATTATTATCAAAGTTGTGGGAGTATTATCAAACTTATATGATATTGAAAGCAGAGGATTATGACGATAAATATGGTCTATTAAGTACACTGACTAATCTTAGAGTTGGCCTAATTACAAAGACACTGGCTCTAAAACCCCGGCAGAGCCCTCTTCGTCTTCATAATGCATTCATGATGGGGTGATTCATTGTGCTGTGGAAGAGCTACTGCCAGTCTGATCCTGAATCCACATAATATTGTTCAAACAGGTGTTTAATGAGAAGTCCCAACTCCCAGAGACTGATGGGATTAATGGACATTTTCCCCATGTTTTGTGCAGAATGCCGAACTCAAAACCTCAAATACCCTCCTTCTTTTTTCAGCCAAACGCTTTGAAGTGGAGGACTACGTGACAGAAATAGATTTCTTACGTGACCAGCAATTAACTAGACCTTGCCTTTTGACCACAGACGATGTCATATAAAAAATAAAGATGTAGAGAAACAGACTGCAAGTCTGAGACAGAGATCGGATGTTTTTGAAGGTTGATTGCATATTTATATGTAAACCCACAGTATTTTTTCACCATTTTAACACATACATCTCCAAGACATTGAATTTAAGCTTAACGTCTGAATAAAACATATAAAGAAAATAAGAACTGAGCTTAGATTAGGTTTTCATTTTGTGGACCAGAATCTAATTTAAAAGGTTGGAGCCATTGCCTCAGAAGAACCATGCATTTTTCTCAGCCTGCAAAGATCAGTCATCACTTTTCACCGACTAAGCATCGACATCATGCTCAGTACCTCTACATAATGACTATAGGGTCACATCTTCATACTCTAGCCCTATTTATATTCTTTTCTGAGAAACAGAGTGTTTTTACGTGGCCGAGCTGAAACATGTCGATCCATTCATACGTTCTTGACTGTTGTGTTGCATCCAAATGGTTGAAGGGGGATAATTGATGTATTCAGACCTTGTTCTTTTACTCTTTTTTTCTCCCCCCAAGCAGATCTCATTGATTTTCTGAAATGTGGTTGGGAATCACAATCATTCTTGAGGAAAGAAATAGCCCAGAACATGTCAGATGGGTGAAACAAAGTCCGCCTGCCACTGCTGAGCTTAGCTCACCAGGGAACCTAAACCAGCATGCCAAAGGCTGCCTCTATTAAACTCAAACCCAAAGAGGAACTGCAGAGCGTCTTACAAACATAAAAATGCTTCTTCACCTTCTACAACCAATGGTGGCTGTTTGGTCTTGATAACAAAATCACCCTCAGGTCAGTACCACGGTGCTTTAACACATCATCGGGAATATTGCAGTGATGTACCCGTGGGTGTGATATGTTTTCTCTGGACATTACTGTCAAACACACTGCTTGTGTCTATTATTTGGAAATACATGCTTTTCATTTATATAACACCCTTTCATCTGAATATGCCGATGAAAGTAACCCCTATTTTGTATTAGCTGCTCCGACACGTGGACATTTCTAATAGTTATTACTAATTCAATTATCACCGTGGGATGTCCAATCACCTCCCAGGCCTATTGTGCCATGTTGAGTGGGTATACAATTCACAGCACAGGATGCAGGAGATCCAATGACTGATGATGGGGTAATCTGATGTAATGAAATAATAATAAAAATGATTAAAAAGGCCGCAGCAACCCGGGAGGAGAAATCTTTCTTTGGCATTTGATACCATAGGGGTCCTTTACATATGATCCCAGTAAATCTGCAAATCATTATGGATGATCCCAATGACTTTCTCTGCCCCTATCTCTCTGTATCCCTCCCTCCCTGTGTGATAGATTAACTAAGCAGTAATGATGTCTCTCTTGTGGAATGGACAGTGCAAATCGTTGTAGGTTCTAAGCTAGCCAGCAGAGACAGGCCTGGCTGGGCAGTGATAGATTAGGGATTTTTAAATACTCCTCCTGGTGAGTTCTGCTGCAGCCAAAAGAGCAGCTGGGGTTTTTCTCACCCGGCAAAAGGAGGGGGTTCGAGAAGGGCCACAGATGGCCACTGGCCCTGCAGGTCAACGCTATTCAAAGATGCATCCTGGAGTGAATGAGTGTGTAAATTAATCAAGGCCTGCGGATGCAGTGGAATTTACTGCGCTATGTTCTGCAGTGATGAAGCCTGTACTTTAAATCCATATTATATATGATATATAAGCTATTAAAGAAGACTCCGCACAACTATAACTGCTCTGTCAAGCTCAGGAATGTTATTACTCCTTATTGATTTAAAGATACATTTTACTTTGTGCAGAATAATAATTATGTAAACACTTCAACTTTGAAATAACTAAATCTTCATTGTGAGCCCGCGGTAATCACAGGATGAGGCGGCTTCTCTCAATCTAGTCAGAAAAGTGTCTATTGGTTCGTCATTCCCCTGTTTGCACGACCCAAACTTATATCTTTCATAAATGACATTCTTTGCAGGCTTAAAGTACTCCTCCAAAGCATCCAGTACGGCCGTAGGATCTTTCTTTTAAACCTCAGACAATACTACATTGTGCATGTAAATGTGGCGGCATTCGTTACCCATTAGCCTCCTTAGCGCTGCTGCTTGCACTTCCTCCGACTTTTCGTTCAGGCCCGCGGCCAACACGTAGTCCTCGAACTCCGCCCGAAAAACCTCCCAGTTCTTTGCCAGATCACCGGACATCTGCATGCAGTCCGGCGCTGGAATTGCGTTGTTGTAAGCCATTTAAATTCTAGCAATTTCAGCTAGACCACTTCTGACACCATGTTTCAGTTCAGACTTTTATTAGAATGCCCATAATGCAATTGCACCGCATTTTATACTCTGGCATAACACAACATGACCACTATGTGGCGGTATCAACACATGTAACTCTCTAACAACAGTAGTTTATTTTAGGCCGTATGCCAAGTTAGCAGTATTCCATCTCCCTCTTTATATAGTGTGCATGCACTGTGATCCATTTGTCAGTATTTGCCATAACATGCACAAACATTAGAACCTTGTTTTAAAGTGAGCATTAAATGCTAGTTTGAAACATGAAGGTGCTGATTGCAAAACCGCTTTTATAACTGACAAAAGCAGCTGATATAACTTGTTTTTGTAATGAAGTTACTCCAGAATGAAGTGTTTACCTTATTGTGTTTTCAGAGATAGTAACGAAGTGGAACTATTTAAGTACTGCACTTGAGTACTAAAATGCAGTATCTGTACTTTTATATTATTATTTTAATTTTTTTTTCCACAACTTCCACTTTTACTGCACTACATATTTTTGATGAATTTAATACTTTTACTCGGATACATTTTTCATGTGTTGAATCGTTACTCGTTACTATTGTAGCGTCCAGTCGGACCCGTGATGAATGACGAGGCGATATTGAACAAACTGCATTTATTGCTGAACGGTTTGGTTCCAGGACTCGGTGACTGTCGGCCGGAACCACGCCAAAAAACCAACTGAACAGTCCCGGTCTCACATCAACTTCGCTCGTGCGCCGTACGTCATAGACCTGACTCATCCAGGTGCGCTCTCTCACCTGCTGCCCCGCCCCCTCGCTCTCGCATTCATTCAGACGCATTTACAGACCATGGGAAATCACAGAACTCTACCATGAACATTGTAACACTGTAACAATAGAAATTGTGCCTTAATAAATATTTGAAACAATATAAACAACAGTACTTGTACTTTTACTTTTAGTACTTGAGTAGCAATTTTTTACATACTTCTACTTGCAATACTTAAGTACAAAACATTTTAAATACTTTAGTACTTTTACCTAAAGTATGGTGTTTAAAGAACACTTCAACTTCTACTCAAGTTAGTTTTTTTGATAAAGCACTTGTACTTCTACTCCACTCCTTTACTCCAGTACTTTATACAGTACATCGTTTTCCACTTATCTATTTCGAGACAATTAAAGACAATTAGTGTTGTGGCAGGAAGTGAATCACTGCATTCCCTCCTCAGAGGTGAGTAAGTACACCTGGGAGCTGGGGGGAAGGGTCATTTTTGCCAGTTAGACAAAGACAGCAGGAGACTAGGAGGAAGTGAGAGAAAGAGAAGAAAACCAAACATATCGTTCTGTAGAGGAGTTAAAAAAAAAGCTTAGAAGGACTAAAAGCAACCCCGGAGTGTGTGTAAAGTCATCAGATGTCTTTTTTCGTGGTACTCGGAGCAACAACCAGTCTGGGCTCAACCAAATGTACAGATAAGTGGTACATAAGACTGAACTGACCTTTTGGATATACTTTTTTCATAAACTGAATTGAATTTGCCTATGATTGAGACATTTTGATGACCAGTGTTTTGCTTGGGGTAATAACCTTTTGTAGCAAGGGCCTTGAGCTCGCTGGACTTTTGAATGTTGTTGGTTTGTACAGATGTTTCGGGTTCACCTATTTGTTTTCTTTGTTTTTTTCATATTTGAAGAACAAACGGCGGGTTGCCTTATGCTCCTGTCTGGCGCCCAACTTTAACCTTGCAAGCATCTTTTTTAGCCCCTACCCTATGTGAAGTGAAAGTGTTCTAAAGCTTTTACTGCGCACAAAAATGGTTCAACTCCTTTGTTGTATTAAATGCAATACAATCCTGCCTGGGCTAAATACTTGGATCACCCCACCAATCAGTCAAAAACTGAAGGAGGTCTTAATAAAATACATTTGCCCCAGATTTCACCGTGTTGAAGAAAGATGACTTGGATGACTGAGAACCTCCACGGACTATCCACCCATTTATTATCATAACTCTAGCCAATTTTGAGTCACCAATTAACCTGTTATGTGCATGTCTTTGGACTGTGGGAGGCAAGCAAATTGAATGCAAATGTTACTATGGCTATCAGGTTACAAAGTCAATTTACATTTGCTTCAGGGGGCTGTACAGCATGCAACACCTTATAACAGTTCAGTCTGTCATCAGACCCTCGATTCCAGGAAAGAAAAGCTACCCCCAGAAACATTTTTGACAAGGAATTGCTATTCACATAAAAAGTTAATTTTCTCATTAAAACACAAGCTACCACTTTCAGACCTCACTTAACATTCCTGTCTAAGGTCACTTAAGTCCAGTCTGACCCAATTACTTTAGAAGTGGCCAACGTGTTGTCAGGCTGTTGGCTTGAGTACTTATAAACCAAGTGAGGCTAAACATACTGTACATGGAAATACATCTTAGACAGATTAAATATCTGCATGAACCAAAGGGGGCTGCGGGGTCACGCGATTATGGATTTAAGCCAAATGATCTTAGTGAATAGGCTTGCCCAGGGCCGGTCTTAGCTATGGGCAATGTAGGCGGCCGCCCAGGGCGCCGTCTCCGTGGGGGGCGCACGAGCGCCCGAAAATGAAAAAAACCTCGCGAATTTTCGATACCGCTCATTAAGTTAGTGGGGGTTGACGAGGCAGAGGGGGGCGCCGGACAGACCGATCGGGGCGCACTGCGCATCCAGGGGCGCATGGGCTGCCGTGAGGGCGCACAAGAAAATCTTCGTCTCGGGGGGTTCGCCCAGAGCGCAAATGTGGCCAGGACCGGCGCTGGGTTTGCCTGACAGTTGAGGTGTCAATCTGGTGTGGATTACCGAGATTAGGAGCACTACAGAGAGGGATAGTGTGGAGGTTGATTTTATAAGCTCAGTCAACAATTGTTTTTCTCTGAACTATTCTATGTTTCAAACACAGTGACATCATTTTAAGGCAGCTGTGTTTGTGGACAGTTTCTGTTGGGGTAGTGTAACTTGTTCTAAAGAATAGAATTCCCTCTATTAACCCAGATAGACATTGCAACATGATAAAGCTACACGTTTGCATCTTTTGCCATCAGTGTCGCACCCTGACGTATCTGTCATAACCCAGTTTTCACATCAAAATAAACAAACTCTTGCTTGCCAAATACTTGAGTGTGTTGCGACCCCCATTGTGAGTTTGCCGGTGGATTCCACGTTTTAGCTTTGCACTCAAATATGAAGCCTCACTGTGGGGCTTTGATGTGTCGACTGATTTCTTTGTGGGGTGGAGGCACAGAGCGATTTACAGTGGCAGAGATATGATCAAATGCATCAGGAGACAATGCATCTGGATGTGCAGTGAGAGCAGAGCCTGTTCATGTCAAGAGAAGGCAAAAAGAGAGAAAAGGTGCACAGTATCTTACCTCAGGCAGAGTGTCATCTCAGCTGGGAGGATGTGTATCACAGTTTTGATGTTTTCACTTGTGTAAAAGAGTCTGTGTACTGTTAGTATACCTCTTAAAATGTAAAAAAAAAAAAAATAGTACTCTGGCAGTGTAAAAACCGTGATAGTTTAATACAACATAAAAGACCTGAGTGCCATAAAAGTGGTACTTGGTCAGTTTTAAGGAAACATGTGGTGCAGTGGATCAGTGGCGTCGTCTTAATTGAGACTAACTTCAAATCTGAAGCAGTTTGAGGTGTTTACATTTAACTTAAGACCAAGGTCGATCAGTCCCGGGGTAAAACTTTGTGGTAAAACCACAAAGGCTGCGCACCGCTCAACATATTAATCTATTCCTTCAACTGGAGCCTTTGCATCTCAGAGGTAAATGGATACTGAGTAAGCAACACCTAATATGCAAATCGTTAACTCAACAGTTCGGATAAAAAGGCCCTGGGTGTGTATGACTGCCTGGAGGTCACAGTGACATGTTTCCTTTCAATGATCACATTGATTCACAGTTAAAAGTGGTCCCATATCTGTGTTAACATCGATGTAGAAATAGTAACAGTGTCCTTGTTTCACTTATCGATTGTATACAATCAATGTACACTGTGTAGAAGGGATGCTTGAAATATGTATCAGGTATCATTTGCACATGGAGGACTCAGTGGTATGCTGTGGGGTTAAGACAGTCGGACAGCCTGCTTCTTAAGAACACCATACTGCCCAGGCTATTTTCATTTGCACAAAATACAGCACCTTTCCATGCTCCTTTCTGTCCTAGCTTTAAAAAGGTACCAATAAGAGTTTTCCTGTTAACACAGAAAGTTTATGTATGTGCATAAAATATTTGCCATGTTGGCGTGATACTTACATCTTTAGATCGGTAGAAAAGCGTGACACCACTGGCGTGTTGTGTCACTTGTGTGCAGTAATTGGAACAAACAAACAGGGATTCATGTTGTGCATCAGAGAACAGAAACCCCTTCTACCTCTGTGTAAGAACTCAGTTGAACTGGAATACCTCACGGGGTAGCTGGACTACAGACACCGGGATCAATTTTGCTGGACATAAAGCTATGTGCTTGTATCTGTGCAAAGTGATTATGGATCAGTCAGCATCCCTTGAGGAACTACTGTCAGCTACAGCATGAACTGTGGGCCTGGTTTTTGCTTGGCGTGTGTGATGACATGTTTGAGAAATGACAGTTTGCTTGAAAAAACAATAGCGGCTGCTAAAGAGGTTAGCATTGACAACGCAATAACAGTTGTATTACAACTGGAGAGTATTCACTCTTTTCCCAACTGCCTTTGGTAAGAGTTTACGACATTACATGGTTCTGAGAGATGGCTTATCCAAACACCTGGCCTACTACATCAAGGATAAAATTGACATGAATGGTAACTTTAGACATCGCTTTTCAGTTTTCTTCAGCATCCAGTTGATTGTTGTCTGTACATCTATAGGTGCACATACAATGGTAGCTAATTCTGCAAGATTCTGCACATGACTTTAGACACTAAAACCAACACCATGGAGACAAGACAGCAACATTCAGCATCCTCTTTGAGTTGCCCAATACATGAGGGCAATCATATTGCTAAATCATCTTCATATCATATATCCATTATTTACAAATATTTGAACATTAAAGGGAGGAAAAAAATCAAAGGCTATGTAAACTTAATTTAAGCTACTGCTATGCTAATTTCTGACCAGAGGCTGGAGATATCATTGGTGGTCTGTTGATGGTCTTTTAACATTAAATAATTCTTGTGTGATCGAAAGACTGCCGTGACTCTGATACCTTTACCTGAACATTTCAAGCAACTTATTTGATTACTGGTACAAAATGTGCATGTGAAAAGGCCTCGAGTAAAGAGAAATGCTGAGAGGCAAGTAGCACGGTATTTATCATGAACGTACAAACATCAAAAGCAAGACATTAAATGTAAATGTAAATGTAGTTTATTTATATAGCCCGGTGTACCAAAGTGCTTTACAGTAGATGATAAATAACGAAAACAATAGGTAAAAAACAAACAAAATAAAAACAGTAAAAACAATAAAATGCAACAAAATTGAGAAAAGTGTCATCATACTACTGGGTGTTAAAAGCCATCCTAAATAAGTAGGTTTTTAGCTTGGATTTAAAAAGGCCCAGGTCAGAAACAAGACGCATCTCGATGGGGAGCTTATTCCAGAGCCTAAACACTAACTTTGTCTGGCCACCATTTGGTGCTTTGTGTACAGTGGGTTTATCAGAAAAGGATGAAAACAGCAGCCAGGAATTAAGACTGAAGAGAGTAGACTGAACAAGAACATTAAAGATGCAATACATATCAGTTAACTGAAGGACACTAAAATACTCCACAGAACTGAGGGAAATTATAGTGTTGCAGGATGATTTGACACTAATTTAGCATAAAAATAAAAATAAAACAATAACATTGCTTTAAATCACGGATATCTAAAGTACGGCCCAGGGGCCAATCACGGCTCTCTTTTGAAAATGTTTGGACACCCCTGCTTTAAACACAACACATTTGATCCAAAAATAAATAAATAAAAAGAGCAGCAGGATTAAATGTATATACTCCCATGTGGAGGCAAAATGGAGCATGAGATTGACAGGTGGATTGGAACTTGGTCAGCAGTAAATGCAGGCGTTGTACTGGACTGTTGTGGTGAAAAAGGAGCTGAGCCAGAAGGCAAAGCCTTCGATTCACCAGACAATCAATGTTCCAAACCTCACCCATGGTTATTAGCTTCGAGCAGTGACGGAAAGAATAAAATTGAAATTGTGGACACGAGTGGTCAAAAATGAGTTTTCTTTCGAAGGTTGGCTGGCTCACGCTAAGAGATAGGGTAAGGGCTATTCAGCCACCCTTAGAGATAGGGGTAAGACGCTCAGACATCCAAAGGGTGCTCAGAGTAGAGACCTTTACGTCACAAGAAGCCAGTTGAGGTGATCTGATCAGGACTGCTTCCTTTGGACATTTCCCAGCAAATCCAGCTAGAGAGATTATATATTTAATTTGGTTTAGGAACACTTTGAGATCCCCCTGGAGAAGCCGAAAAATGTTGCTGGGCAGAGGGACCACAACCCAGCCCCAGATAAGCAACAGAAATTGGATCCCTGGATAGATATACTCGCCACATACTGTATAATAAAGTAAGCTTCATCATAATCCTGAACTCTTGACCACTGGTCGACTTTACAGTAAAAAGTCAGGCTCCTCAAGGGCACTTTGACAGCAGCAGTTGAGGCAAAATGACTCACTGACTTTTGAATGTGGGATTTGGACCTGCGACCCGCTGTTTCCATCAACTCTACATTTTGCCCCACAGAGTCGAATGCAGCAATAATTGGCCGCAGCCTTGACAGGAAGGACTCCTTTAGATTTGGAGGAGAGCACATGCTGTGAGGTTTCCTTTCATGGTGACCATGTTCCTGATTTGGCACAAGTCATCCCTAGGGGAGGATGCAAACAGCTGGGCAAGACACACACACACATACATATGTACAAACCCCTACACACAGATCTTTATTCCCATTATCCGTGCTGACTTTCATTCTTCTGTTGTGACTTCCATGTGATAATCAAAAGGGTCATATTCAACTGCATGAGATTTTCAAAATTTTCCACCGATATCACACCATGAAGGTCACTCTTCTGCATGCTACTGCTGCTAATAATTGGAACACTACAACAATAGGACATTAAAAAAGTATGTTCTGAAAATAATGAGACAGACCTGGTCATGCATACATCATTAATGAATTTACTTAATAACTATCTTGTGCCTGTACACCTGATTGTTGAGTGTTCTGGGCAGTATACAAACTTGTTAATATAATGGGCATAACATTTTCTTTAAGTCAATCAAATATACTAATATTCCACTTATGTTTGTTTTGAGCAAATTCTTACTAAACTAGGAACAACCCTGACTGGGCAGCCAGCTCTAGGAAGAGTCCTGGTGGGTCCAAACTTCTTCCATTTACAGATGATGGAGGCCACTGTGCTCATTGAGACTCTCTGAGGTCTACAATTTCAATTCCTTGGACTTTATGGCTTGGTTTGTGATGGTACAGGTGTATGCCTTTCTAAATCATGTAGAATCAACTGAACTTACCACAGGTGGACTCCAATCAACTTGTAAAATCTCAAGGATGATCAGTGGAAACATAATGCATCTGAGCTCAGTTTTGAGTGTCATGGCAAAAGCTGTGTTTTTTAATAAATATGCATTGCTGTGTGTAGAATTTGAGCAAAAAAATTAAATGATTCCATTTTGGAAAAA
This sequence comes from Collichthys lucidus, assembly GCA_004119915.2. Classification (NCBI taxonomy): domain Eukaryota; kingdom Metazoa; phylum Chordata; class Actinopteri; family Sciaenidae; genus Collichthys; species Collichthys lucidus. The sequence goes on from CM014084.1 coordinate 25,554,786, forward strand.
GGCTATAACATAACAAAATGTGGAAAAATTTTAGGGGGCGCCGGACAGACTGATCACGGCGCGCGGCGCATCCAGGGACGCGCAGGGGGCGGCCGTGAGGGCGCACAAGAAAATCTTTGTCTCTCATTCTGTGGGGTCCTTTATAAAGATTTGCTGCTAAAATTTCCCATGCAGTTCTTATTCTGCCATTAAGCGGAAGATGTATTGTATTTCCCACATTTAAACAACTTATGTGTATTTAAGGTGGCAATACAAACAAACATGTCTAAATGTTATTTCTCCTATTATGCTAGCAGTTTGAGAGCCACGACTCCGGTTCATGATTTAGACGAAGCAGGTGTAACTACTCCCACCCATGTTATTGCTATTCAGTCAATGTAAGTGAATGACCAAAGCAGTGGTGGCCCTTATTTACCCAGCTGTTACTAAAGGTTGAGTTAAATTTAAGCTGGCGCTCCCTTAGTATTCCCAGCCTCACAGCAGCATGAGTGGAGGAGGATTAGCCTGTATTACATGCTTTACTATGATACTGGTTTGCGAAAGTCCTTTTCCTTCCTCTCTTCCTCTTCTTCTGCTGACTTAACCCTAGAGTTTGTTCTATAAACCAACAGCAGAAGGACCAACAGAAAGAACATCTGTCCTTGCAGTGAGTTATCAGATTTTACTGGGAGGACCATTCACTTAATATAATTAAATAATATAATTAGATGTAGAAGTAGCTACATGCAACGGTTATGCTGACCCCACAGAACCATTTATTTAACAACTATTACTTTCAGACCATCGTGTCTCTGGGGATCCTACTGTCACCTCGGTCCCCAAACGCCCTTGGCACTTAATTAATCAATTGATGTGATTGAGTGGCCTCTGTGTGGTAGACATAATGAGCTCCTGATTAAAATCGTTACAGGAGGACCTATGGACTCTGTCTCCACTAATGTAACATTTTTTTAAGTGTCATTAAACCCTAACAGATAATGTTAAATGTGCAGTACTCCGGTTTTTAATGCAAAATACTTTATAACAGGAGATAGCAGATATTGAACTATAAGCAGTGCAGTACTCTAATAAGACATAGGTGAATAAGTGGGAATTTAAAATAGACAAAGTTCATAGATAAGCATTTCATCTAAAAAATTTTTTACTTCCCATTGCATTAAAGATCAACCCTAATATTCACTGAACAATATAATGACACCTTTGGTTTCGATGTAGATTTAAGAATTATTTTTCTGGACATAAATGAAAACAGTTCCATCAGTGTCCTACAGCTATTTATTATAAGAGATAATCATGCTAGCTTTCTCAGTTCACTACAGCCCAGTGTACAAATGAGCCACTCATTCATCCATATATCTATTTATCCATCCTCTAAACAATTTGTCCTTTACAGGGTCGCAAGGGGTTGGAGTAAGTGTATCCCATAATGCACTGGGTAAGAGGGGTGGTATGCCGAGGACAAGTCTGCAGTCTGTCACACCAACAACAAGTTGACCAACAAAGGTCACATTGTAAATCGTCCAAATTTTATTGACAGGCATGTGCCCATAATGCTGCATCACAGATATTAATAAACTCTTTCTATCTTCATTCAGACCAAACATTCAGTGACAAAACATCTTTTCATTTTAAGTAAAGACAGTAAGCGTTAGGCAGTGAGACTGACGCCAAATATGAAAAACTAATTTAAGACTAAAAATGAAATCAATACACAAACATATGAACAAATTTCGAAGCAAACATGGAGATCCATCCTATTTTCTTTTCAATACCCATGTGTCAATATACTTCAGCTTCCAGCCAATTAGCAACCCACAATGACGTAGGTTAGAAAAGCACTTCAGAAAATGCATAGATGGAGCATTGGTAACACTGCTTGCTGAAGAATGACGAGACTAGACTTGTCAATCATCACAAAGGATAATTAGAGTTTGATTTTTACAGGGAAGCTTTCATCTGTGGCTTGTAAAATAAGTGGCCCTGCAAATGTGAAGATGAAATGACATGCTGACATGCATGTACATGGATGTTTATTACCGAAGGATGGTGTACACGTTAAAAATAGTAGAAGAAAAGTACCTCCAAGAAAAAAAGGGAAATCCAGTATCATTAAAAAGCCATTGAGTACGGTGCTCAAGCTTCACAGAACATAGTTTCTGTAACAGAAGTGTTTATATAAAAGTTTGTCAGTGACTGACGATAACTTGATTTATTTGCCTCTTTGCACTTTCCTGTAGAGTATTGGTCTTCATATTTTGTCTATTTTACAACTGTAAGTTTGCCAGTTTAATAATTAAAATTTTACTGAGGCGATAAAGATCTCTTACTACAGTTATGGTCATTTTAACTTCAGTTCAAGATATCGGATTGCAAATTGCAAATAGCATACTTCACCATGCCGTCTAGTCTAGTCTAGTAAACAGCCCTAAAAGTGTTTCATAAGGTTGATTGAGATTGATTGGTGCAAAATTACAGTACAAGTAAATTTGGAACTTGTGTTCATAATCATAGCTAAGTGTACTCAGAATGTGTTGTACACAGTATGTGTAATGTAAAGATCTGAGATTTTCTGCTGCCTTCCGGTAAAAACTGTTGTTGTAAAGAGAAAATACATCACTGAGTGCGTTACACCACATGTTAGACCTACCTGCCGTGCTGCTCAGGGCTGAGTTAAGGAACCCTTTGGGACAAAACCACAGTGTTCTTGGACTAACCTTAGTTACGGCTCCTGCACTCGCAGTGCACCGAAATCCAACATATATATGATAAGTTTTAATGAAGCCACCAGGGCAGCCTCGAGGGGACACTTTTTCCAAACTGTTTCTGTTGAGCCTGACATCTTTTCAATATCCCCGCTCCAGTCAATATGCTTCTGTGTGGGTCAATGGCCACAGACTACATCAAGCTCAGTCAGCTGCAAAAGTGGAAACTTTGAGGAACCAGAAAAAAAATCCTATAGAAAGTGAGTCGATTCTAGTTATTAATGTGTCTGAAAAGCCATGTACTGTATATTCTCACAATGTTACACTGAAAAAGGCAGTGGCTTTATTGTCTGTGAGCTGATTTCTATTGTCAGGAAACCGGAGAAAGGATGAATATTTCTCTTACATGGTCTTCATATCTGATCATGTTTATTAGCATTGGAAATGGATGAATTTGCATCTGTTTAAATCATTCTCTGAGCAGAATTCACCACTCAAACGGACTGACATTAATTAAAGTTTGCACTGTGCGCCTAACAACACTCCATATCTCTTAAATCATTGCAAGTGTTTTCTTTTCATTTAATTTTGGTTGTGTGAGATACTCTGACCATTTGTGTTTTAATAACACTGGATTTGAACACTGCAAAATTCATGCTGCATCTGTAGCTGTCTGTTCCACTTAATTACTTTGATTTCAAAGTCATTTTCATTCGAGTTATCTTTTTAAAAAAAGTGTCTGATGGATTAAATTCATCAAGAGAACAATCCTCCTTGTGAAATTAAACTTTAATGTTTGGCTTGATGAATCATATTTGAAATAAACAAAACAAACTGAGATTTCTGATTATTTCTGTGCAGTTAATTGCACCTATTCATCAGGAACTATAATGAATGATAATAATCTCAAAATTAGAAAATAGTAGTCACCATGGCGACATCCAGTGGCATGCAGTAGTCACATAGTAAATAAAATAGTAATACATTAATATTAGGGGTGCAACAATACATGTATCTGTATTAAACCGTTCGATTTAGTGGTCTTGGTTCGGAACACACTATAAATCGAACAATACACAATTTTATATTTATTTTATCAACTTCTTATGATGCGCTCTGTGTTGAAAACTCAGTGGATCTGCGCTCAACTACTCCACTTTAGGCTGCATTGTCGAGCGTAGATCCACTAAGCTGCACCTCCCACTTTCATTCAGACCAAGCTGCTGAGACAGAGGCTACATGCAAAGCTAGATAATACCTTAAATATTTCTGCAATCGAAGATCCTCCACCATCCTTCAGATCTGTGTGAATGTCTGTGAATGTGAATGTCTATAGACCCAGTGAACAGCGCCCTTGCTCTACTTCTTCTGTCCTGGGGTGATGAAGACCAGAGCAAGTGTCCACTCTTGGACTGGAATGTCTTCTCAGGTGCCTGTTCATCAGGTGCCTCTCCCTCTCCATCTGTCTCCATCAGTCTCCTCAAAGTCTAGATCAAAAACTGTGTTGTCTTCCACTTCTGCGACATCCTCCTCTATCTCTGGTTCAATTTCAGTCCCCTCTTCATCATGTCCACTAACCTGGGCCAGAGCCTCTTCGACAGAGAACCGCTTGGTCAGTCGCCTACTCATTGTGCTCAGAGTAAAAGGAGTGCAAGGCAAACATCAAGCTATATATATGGAGTCTGTTTGGGTTCACATAACAGACACTTGTCTAGTCTATGTGAAGATATGATACATATGGCGGCCACTTTTGACCGGGAACAGGTTGATTAAAACACTTAAAATTCAATGAAAGAGGGGATCATCACTTTCATTTGTTCAAGTGCATAGTGTGGAGGATATCATAAGGCCTTGAGGTAATCAGATGTAAAACACAATATTTATGAGTGTTTTAAGTAAATTGGTCAGATTTGACCCGAACACCACAGGAAGGCTAGTATCTTTCCTAGAATTTTAGTAGAACTGTTTTTTCAGTCTGTTAATTAATGACAATGTAATGTAGGAAAAAATGTTTGCAATGCAACTAATAAAAAAGGAGATCTTTTAAATTATTTGTTGGACTTCAAACTGAGGAACTATCAAACTGATTTAATGATAATGATCATGTTTCTTTTGCATTTTGTCCCAGGTCAATTTTAGTAAGTTCATCATACCTTGTGCCCCTTGTCACATCAACAGAAACATGGATTTACTCCTTATCTACCCACGCTGTCATTTGCTTGAATGCATTTCAACCCTTGACTTGTTTTAACATACCATTCCGGATGAGGAGGAAAAAGAGGATTTCTGGAGTGAATGGTGTCAGGACTGTTTGCTTTTTGCTCCATCAAGAAAAGCCTCCAAGCAGATTGTGTGCAGTTGACATCTTTACCACATTAAGGTTCATGGGTCATTTTGGGGTTGTCTAGTGCAGATGTATCAGGCAATATCCGAGTAATCCTACCTTTCTTTATCTCTCTGTTGCAGCTTTCAATCCCTGACGAGCAAAAGAAAATAAATAAATAAAGTCTTCACCGCCCCCTGACACTTCAAGCAATTGCAATATCAGCAAAGAGAGCTGAAGTAAATATACTGTTGTATTGATCGGTCACTCATTAGCATTTCAGTAGATTAAGTGAGAAACCGGTGGGGTGTTCAGTTTTTCCATACCACCGTCAAAGTGTCAGTCATCAATCTCTGCGCAGGCATGCACACATGCTCTCATCGTGAGGTATCTCTGTAAATGAAGAAAGTGAACGGACAAATACAGCCCACTGGTCGGATATTATTATCTTCGCGGTAAACCGATTTTCCTTTTCTTGCTTGAATCAGACCAATTCAAGGTAGCATTTAGAGCTCATGTAGCGGGTCAGACATTGCATCAATATGGCAGTGACTGCGAGTAGCCTGTGTGAAACATCAGCTGAATGTCCCTTGATAGCAGTTGTGTTCTGGTGGTGAAGGGGGCAGTTAGTATAGGGCTGTAAGGATATATTGAGGAAATTGTAGGTGTCACTCACAGCAGACAGTCTGAAACAGAATGACCAATATTTGTAGAAGCACAAGCTGCTACACAAAGGCAATCATTTATTTCACCAAAAAAACTCACAAAGATTTGCAATCCAAAGAAAAGAAGTAATGATGAAGGAAACACTCTGGACAATATAAAATTGATTAAGAGCTGGTTTCCAGTGTAAGCCATGTTGTCCAGCACTCATCTGATTCTGCTCACTTGGTGTTGTATATGATCCATGAATGCAACATAGTTATACTTGACAGATTTCATTTAATTAATTTTTATATTATCTGTAAGGTTGGTGTATGAGAAGTACCAATAGCATTATAAGACGTCATTGGAACCTGCTTTACAGCTTGAGAACACATGACAGTCCTCCTACTTATGAGACTGGTACAGTACATGTCTGCATATGTCAAACATAATGAGCAAAAACCGCCAATAAATTACCTGCTACCACTATTTATAGTAATGATTCAACAGCAGCCTTCCAAAGATAAGTGAGGTTTATTGATGGCTATGAAACAATTATGTTGTTTAGTGATAACACATTCCCATGAGGACTCCATAATGTTCCCCTGATAACGTTTGAAGAATGTAAGTGTAACTCTTCCTCTCCTCTTATTTCTCAAACACACATCATAGAAAACCACAACAAAGTCTCCTTAATGAAATCCATTGGGAGAGCGGGAGGTCATCCGTTTAGTTCTGGTTCAACCTTGACCTACTTCTCAAAGCACAAAGACATTAACAATGAGAACTGCTCCCAAGGAGACAACAAACAAACATGCAAAACACGTTCAAATGAAGGCTGTGAGGGTTCTTATGGTTAAGGACTTATTTCACAGAAAGAAAATCATGAAAAATAAAGTGCATTGAATGGATAGTGGTTAAGAAATAATTTAGAAGGTTATCTTTTATAAAAACCTAATCAAACTCTTATCAAACGTTATCCTTGAGTACATTTTTAACCCTTTCCGAATGGAACCAGACCTCAATCTCCATTTCATTCTCCCCTCTGAATCACTTGCAATGCAATGAAAGCAACAATCAATGTTTCAATTGGATTTCAGTTTCCACTGGGAAATGTCAGCACGGTGCAGCTGGGATTACCTTCTTATATTTGCACCAATGCGTAGCCTAAAATGTTCAGCTAATGGTGTGACCTTTATGTCGCACATCTGACTTTTGTGTTCCAGTGATGACCCACTGGACTGACGTTTGCCCATGATGTGCAGGCTACTCACTGGCTGACGTGTAACAAGGAAGAAGTGGTGATGTTGTGCAGTTGTTTACATTAGCCTCCTGGAGGCCATTAGACAGGCTGAGTCTGTTGATGCTTTTAAGATGCATTCTCTTAGCTCTCTCTCTCTAGCTTAACCATTTCATAGTTGCAAATAATGTGAGTTAATGAGTTATACTGAGAGTTTGAGTGTCTTAATGTGTGGTTGTATAAAGTACTGCCTACAGTAGACAGCAGTCAGTGTGCACCCCGTAGTGATGGAAATTCATGATCAGTGATCATTTGGCTCAGCTCACCAAAAAGAGCCGGCTCTTTCGGCTCCGAAATGACTCTTCATTTTTACCACTTATACCTTTTTTAATTCAGGCAAATTTAGCAAAGATTTGACTTGTGATTTGTATTTGAGCACATATCACTTAAATTTCAATAAATTGCTGTAGCCAATTACATTTACAGTTGCAAAATCCCTTGTAACTCTCTGAAACCATCCAACGAATGCACTTACTTACTTGAAGATGTCACGACCGAACTATGGACCTGAACCCAAACGCACAACTCTGAGACCAAAGTTTTAAAATAAAGGTTTATTAAACAAAACAAAATAAAAATCACTCTTTACAGAGGAAAAACTCTACACTAATCTTAGAAATCAAGATGTCACAGAACTATGGCTAGACTAAGAAAAAGCAAAATAAACAAACATGTGAAAAAGGAAAACCACACTTGAACAAAGTATGAAAACAAACAAGACCTGGCAATGGACAAAGCTCTGGTTCTCTGACATAAGAGAAGACGAACTGGCACAGGACCAATGGAGAAACGGACTATATATGCACACAAGGTAGGTAAAAACAGGGCGGAGACAGGTAATTCTAAAGGCAGGAAACAGACAAAGGAGGAAAGACACAGACAGGAAGTGGAACCAAAATAAAACAGAAAATCCCATAGACACGAGAGAACACTGAATAAATTAACTTAACACTTTTCTTGGACATGACAGAAAAACCATAGAAACACCTATAAAAACCTAAGCATAGAAACTTTTAAAAAACAACAGCTATTGACAATTAATTAATGCATTCACTGCTTCACTGCTTTGTTAATGCCCACCACTGACATCTGGACAAATAAAACCAAAATGTTTTTGGTAAAGAGTAAAAATAATATATTTTTGCACCACACTCTTCTCTCTTCTTCAGCGTATCTCCCTCCTCTTGTCACCATCTCAGCGGTGCTACCCCCGCCCCTCCCTGCTTGGTAGTATGCTCCTTGTCAATCCTCACATGATTGGTTGCACAGCATGCACGTGACACCCGTAGCCAACACCTGCAGCGCCTGCAGGTACTTTTCCTAAAGTAAAGTAAAAAAAAAAAGAAAAAGAAAAGGACCAGATCGCGAAGCCGGCTCCCATCATTCACTTAAAAGAGCCGGCTCTTTGAACCAGCTCGTTCGTGACCGACACATCACTGGCACCCCGGCCTTTTTTTTTTAGCACTAACCAACTTCTGTAGTCATCTGATTATCATTCATAACCTTGAATATTGCAGAACTGACCAATTTCTACATTCTGCCTGGTGATAGCAGGTTGAAATCTATGCTAGAATTCAGACTGTTCCTAAAAATGAGCTGCTGTTTCTAAAAAGCGGTTAAGAAATACAGTACTGTGTGAAAATGAATGGTAGTGTAAGTCAGACACTGATTGCCTTCCATCCAAGTGCTCTGAGCTCTCTTTGAGTGTCCCAGTGTCTGCTGTGCCCTTATTTCCACACGGAGGTGTTCCTGTCAAAATATAGCTCAATCTTCTGTTTTATAGAGACATTGTAACACTGATTCTTCACACCATTTTCCCACAGATATACTTGGACCTGCCACAATCATTTGCATGCTGCATAGAGCACTGTTATGACAGCTTTGAGTTATGACAGATAGTAGAGTTGGCATTCCTGGAAAAGTGACACAATATCCTGTAGACTGAGGTTTAATAGAATCTGAGCAATGAGCTCCTTTTGATGCATCCATGAGGCGCCGTAGCCAGACAGACAGGTGGAAGAGCACCTTAAAAATGAATGAACTTGAAAATGAGAAGGTTAACATGATTTATGCTGAAACATGGGGGGTAAGCTCATTGAAATGATGAGGAGCGCCCTTGGAATTCATTTGTTCTGGGCGACATTCCGCAGGATGGAATGCCATTCATCTTCATCGTTCATCATCTGTCTGTTGTCTTCCAATCTATGAATGACAGGAGAGCCACCGCCGTTTCCATGCTTATAATTTCACTTGTCATATGATGGGATGGCACATGTAGCAATGTTCTGTCAAAGAGAAACTCAGGCAGTCTGCTTCAACTAGAGAGTCATACTCAATGCTGAAAGGATATTTCTGACGTGGGAATAAGGGCAATTGTCTGTGGAGCTAACTTATATAAAATATGTGTAATGTTTTTAAATTTTGTGATGTAATTATTCAGTTCAAATAAAAGCAGTCTAACGATCGGACACAGAGTTTTCTCTGTATTCCATTCTGTTGAAATGTATGTATTTCTACCTAGAGTGAACATACTGGTCATTTTGGCTGCATGCATCATAGACAATGTACAGTTAGATCCAGAAATATTTGGACAGTGACACGACTTTCATAATTTTGGCTCTGTATGTAACCACAATGGATTTGAAATAAAACAACCACTGCAACTGAAGATGATGCAACAGTATAAAAATGTACTGTTAAATACTTTTTGCACACAAGCATAGTGAGAGAGAGACACCAGGCGGGGCTTGTAACTGTAAAAATCTACATCTGGTAGTTATAGATTTCCAGTAATGTTAAGTGTTAAATTGCACATTTCAGCATATAGCTCATTCAGCTTGTAGTCCAAAGCATGTACATACAGAGAATACACTTATTTGGCTTATTTGCCAATAGTCACAGAGGAAAGATTTGCTGAACAAGCATGTACTTTTAGAGCATCACCCTGTTTCACATTTATTTATTTATACATATTTACTCCTGGGAGATGACCTGCACAACCACAGGCTTTACTCTTCACTGAGCATTGGTTCAGAGTTACAGTAAGTGCTTTGTTTAAAAAGGTACCTTGTACCAACATATTCATTAGTGTCTGAGGCCTGCACAGCACCTCAAGGAGCCAATGAACAATGAAGTACAGTCACTAAGTGCAGGATGCAGTCACTGTAGACCAGTCCATGTTTCAGTTTGAAGGTGTTTATCATACAATTAGCATGTTTTTTTCTGCCACATCTTTCTTTAGGGCAAATGAGTAATTAAACCAGACTTTAATTTGATGCATTCCAAACACAGTAAATGATTTTTCCACTGCTCTTTTCTCTGGCAGAGAAAAAGTCATGAAAATGTGTTTTTTATAAACGTAACTATGATTAACAGTTGTTACAGCTGTATAGTGTTCTGGCATTCAGACAGTAATGATACATGATTCTTTCATATGCAGATTATATAAGATAAGGGCTGTGTAAATAATGAAAGTAACCTGACTTGCTACACAAAAACAAATGTATATGGTCATCATTGACAAGCAACAGTAGCATAGCCCTGAGTCATAGGAGCTAAATGGTAAGTTTATTAAACTGATTAGAAATAAGATTGACTACAGCACATTCACTGAACACTACAAACTATAAGCATGTATTTTTTACAACAATAAAGAGGAAAAGAAAGGTTATGTAAACTAACTATGTAAAGGTGACACAGACACACATAGATATTAACAAAGATGATAACATGCAAGACAAGGCTTTGTCACTGGGGTCAGTTTTATTGAATTGAAAGATTAAATTGAAAAATGTCTTATTTTTATTTCGAGTACATTATTTTTTTTTAGAAGTTCAAGATCAAACCTTTAATTTTCCGTTTCAATTTTTCGTTTTTCTATTACCAATTTTTTCTTTTTTTCAAATGAAATGATAAAACTTTGGCCCTGATTTGGCTGCATATTTAACAGTGCATCAACATGCATCTGTCTGGCAGACATGACTGCATAATACATTAAGGTGACCTTGTCATTAGTTCTGAGTGTCGAATACAAGCATGGACTTCATCTAGCATTCATTGAACCAGGCTAGTCCTCGAGTTGCACACTCAACACTATAGGTCCGCTGGCAGATGGCAATTGTCTCAAGTCAGTAAATTAACAAGCCTGTCTCTCAGCCATCAGAGGGAACTTCTGATGTCATCTCATGGAATATGGGTATATGGGTATGTCAACAAAGACTGATACTGCTTAGTTTAGGAATCCATAGACTGCAACAAACTATTTGCCATATTAGCGTCAGTCAACTGAATCCAGATTAAGGTAGCTTTAACTAGTCCAAATGGGATGCTTTGGCCAAACAGCACAGTGGTGGCCTGTGTGTATGCCAGCTGGGCAGAGAGTAACAAGCACCCCAGTTTGTAATCCTTTGACCAATCCATTGCTATCAGTGTGCATGCAGTGAAATATTTAGTGCCAGTCACTACATCAACAAATCCTTCTTTGTTGACATCTGCACTCAATCCTCCATCCTTGTTTAGTCAGAACAAAGTGGCCTTTGACCATGACTGCTTCTCAAGGCGCAGGAAGGGAAAGTAAAATAAAGTTGTGAAAGAGAGACGAATAAAATTAAAAGAGATTTGCTAAGAATGAAAAAGGGACCAACATTCTACAGAATCAGCACCAGCATTCTTTATGTTTTGCAAAGAGTCTGAGCGACAGAAGGCTCAGCTGAGGGACTCTAATAAACTTAGCTATCCCACACATGGTTTTTACGGTTTTGCTAACCATTTTGCAGTCCATCACTCTTACTTCCATAGAAATTTCTTAGCCCAGAACCCCTTTTCCTGGCACGCAATACGTATTTCCCAGTTTCAGCACCCTGATGCCACCAGCTCTTAGAATGGTCGTGGATAGCATGCTAGGTTTAATAACACAGAAATGGGACAATAAAAGCTGCCAGATGTATTCATTGTCAATGCATTTTGGTACAGAGAATGTGTAACATAATTCTATTGGACTCAGATTAGATTACAGATAAGGGCGATAATGTATGTGTTTGCTATTTGTTGTTGGGTTGCAACGCTGAATTAGAGATTAATCTTTACCTTGTCATGTGTTCGGGGTAAAACAAAGTTCATGTATTTAAATATATACAACAAGATAACCATGCTGTTTAGAGGCATTGACCTCTGAGTGAAAAATACTGACTGTAATATCAATGTGCTCAATGGAAGACAATGAAAAAAATAAGAAATGACTATTTCTACATACTTCTTTTGGTTAAGAAATGATTTTATTTCATACTGGATTCTATCTGTCACGTAAACCTGGCCTTGGTTCATATTGGGTTTCAGGTCTGTAAACATAATTCAACCTCCCCTCAGGCAACTTGACTTACTCCGATTTTTAGCTTGTGTCCATTTGGCACAAAACCAATTCAAATGGTTCTGCCTGCTTGGACATGAGCTATCTTGAAGTGCTTTCAGCTGTGGTGGATGACTCTTCACGTTTTATTTGCCATGATACACAGAGCTCTGAGGACTGAGCTCCGAAGGCATTGAAGAGCTTCAGCTGAGATGCATCATTAACATCGCTCCTCAACCCATCTTTTAAAACGGGACGCTTTTATTAGACTGTCTGGTGGGATGTGAAAAGGAAACGGATGTCAAGGTGTGGATGTTTATCACAATTAATATCCCAGACATATTCTGTTTTAAACAAGGATCTTGCCCTATTAAGCAACGTCTCTTACTTTTACCTCAAACCTAAGGGAGATAGACTCAGAAACAACCCACCGTAACACACTTGAGATATTTTATCAGGTTTAATGGCTTGCACATCACAACACGAGCAGTATTAAAATGATTCATTATCCACCTTACGAAAGTGTTGAGACAAAGAAACAAACCAGAAGAAAAAATAAATCTTTAGTATTGATTCTCATTGGGTTTTGCACTTCACCATGTGTGACCTTACTCAAGTAAAGGAGTTGTTTAGTTAAATGGTGAGGCATGATAATGAAACCTAACAGAGCCTTAGACTAGCCCCCTAAAATTAGGACAAGCCAATATGTATTTATTAGCCCAAATCAGGTTGTTACATAAATCGCACACACACACACACACACTCCAGTACCTATACAATAAACATCAAACCCCGGACACACATACACATCAATATATTCTGGCTGTCACTGTCATCTCCTCTTCAGTGTGCGAGGATGAACATGAAATAGAGCCTGGCTTGCAGATTTGCAGGCCTCTGATTGGGCACAGGTCACTGTATTTCCCCTCCTTACATGTGACTGAATTATGAGCAGGGTCACATATGGCTGGTTACCCAGGTTATGTAAAGCACGCACTGTTCCCTAGGGTGTGGCTAAGCATAAACTCTGCTATGCTGCGTGCGTGTGTCAGCAGGGTTGAGCATATGGAACAATGACTTGTGAAGATAATGTCCTCAAAGCCTCATGCTTGCTTGAGTTCCTGTCCTGAATGATTGCCAAATGTGACCCTATACGGACAGTATAAGATGAATGACTGACTTTGATTGACTTGTGTTCCAGGGACGGCCATTCTAATGTGCGCATCAGTGATGGGGTGTGTGTGATATATGGTTGACCGCTATTGGAAGTCATGTGAATGTATGTGCTTTTAAAGCACATTTATTTGACCTCTAACCCACACATGTCATTTATATTATGGACTCCACTTATCAAACCGCTATGATCTTTGGCAAAGTTGTGTGTCTTCTGTGTAGGCATTTGCATGTCCATATGTTTGCTCATCTGTCAGTTCATCAGGGTTAATTGTTTTTACAGTACAAGACAGACATAAGGACATTTCTGCATCCAGTAAATGCAACCTGAGTTTCAGTCCTTTCAAATGCATTGTGCCAACTCCCTGTATCAAATGTGGCCTCATGTTCATAGAAAATGAAACACTAAAAGTAATGTTTGGTGTCAGTTTAAGAACAGCAAATCTTAAGACCCAAAAATCATCCTTTTCTAACATAAGCAGTAATGCATTTTAATTTCTACAGATCCCAAGCAGAACCATCAGAAGCAAGACACATTTCTTTTATCTGACCCAGAATATTATTTTCTACCAAAACCCAAGATGTCTCACGCAGAGGTCCTCATAAAATCTAAGTAAGTCTGATAACTTCTTGAGGAGTGTTGAAAGAGTGGCTGTATCTCAAGAAAAGTCTCAAAGACACAAAAGGACTTGAGCTTCTATGGGCATCACCATTTATCTACTTTGTGAAGTAAAAGCATTTTCTTCCCTTCATGAGCCCAGCCTGATGTTTATCAGCTGGTTCAGAGGAGGATGGCTGATCTAAGCTTTAGCTTTCAGATCATTAGATGAAGCGTTCAAGTGACCTTGGTCAGCTTCTTGCACTGGAATTGGAAATGATTATGCACATTAAGCAGAGGTGGAGTGTATGTGGGTAGCAAGGTCAAACTGTTTGGCTGCAATGAAGTCTCAATGGGAGTTTGAAACATTTTTCACACCCTATATACAGGAAATATAACTCATGGCCTATACTCTGATTCTTTACTCTGTCACACAAGTCAAGATACAAGCCATTGCTCCTGCTGACGTGGTTTAAACACAGGTGCTCTCTGGCAGCCTACCTTTGGAGGTATTCAGGGCACAGCCAATTGGGAAAGTACCCTGGAGCAGTGACAACGGGTGGTAAGCAGACCAAAGAGGTGGATGCTGGGTGGTACAGAGTTTATTCACAAAAAAACAGGGGAAAGGCTCAGGCTCAAGGTCGGGGGATCTCTGTGGCCCAATGACTGCGTCTGTGGGAAGTGAGGAGGGGGAAAGCTGGGAGATACGAGAGGAGAGGACAACAGTGAGGTGAGGATGAGGTGAGGGTCCGGGAAAGGATCAGAGAGAGGAGCGGGTCCAAGCTGGCAGCTGCTGAGCAGGGGATGGTGATCTAAAGCATAGGAAGCACAGGGTCAAAAAACAACGCAACAAACACAGGGAGGGGAAAAATACAGGAGAACCTCAAAAAGCACTGGGAATAGGAAATACTTGAAAAAGGAGCCTGACTAGTTACCACGGAGGAAATTGTAAAGAGCTGCCCCATGTACGAATACTTGCGTGGATTTTCATGTGAAACTGGGCGTACGCCAAAACCCAGAAACTGTCGTATGCACAAAAAAATTCAGATTTATCCAAGTGTGCGTACACATGGATCCAAGCACGTTTCTTTTGTACATCCCAATCAATGGAATTGATCGCACATGCAAGTCCTCCCTGACCACACCCCATTTACATATGCAAATCTATTTAAATAGGCCCTGGACCTGAGATTCACCTCTTTGTCCATTCAGATAACGCAATGAACAAAGGAAAGAAAATGAATTTCACAGAGTCTGAGCCAAAGATTTTAGTGAATGAAGTGGAGATTCTGTTTAATAATAATAATAATAATAATAATAATAATAATAATAATAATAATAATAATAATAATAATAATAATAATACATTTTATTTAAAAGCGCTTTTCATGGTACTCAAAGACACTTTACAGAGAAACATGAATCATTAAAACAATATAAGAGTGCACTAAAAACACATTAGACATTAAACATTAAAAGCAATTTTAAAAAGGGGTGTTTTTGTTAAAGATTCGAAGGTGGGCAGGTCAGTACACTCACGGGTGTGTTTGGGGAGACAGTTCCAGAGGCAGGGGGCAGCTGCAGAGAAGGCTCTGTCACCCCAGGCTCGGTGCTTGGTCCTAGATGGAGGAGTCAGGAGGTTAGTGTCAGATGAACGGAGGCTGCGGGATGGACTGTGGCGATGGAGCAGGTCAGTGAGGTAGGAAGGGGCCTGGTTGTGGAGGGCTTTGTGTGTGAGGAGGAGGATTCTGAACTGGATACGCTTCTGGAGGACTGGGGTGACGTGATCACGGGTGTGGGTGAGCAGACGAGCAGCAGAGTTTTGGATGTACTGTAGTTTTTTTTTAGTTTTGGATGGTGTGCCATAGAGGCACGCACATTTCTACGATCATTTCACTTTTGATACATTTGAACATGAGCGTGGAAAAGGACGCACGCTACTTTTTTGTGTGTACTCATGCTTTGCACATGAGGCCCCTGATGAGGTTCAGGTGTGTGCTGCAGCAGCTGCCTGCGACTGGGGCCCGCCCCTAGGAGGGAGGGACAAACACACAAGGAGAGGAGGAGAGCAACAACAATGGCGGCACAGATGTGGATGTAACAGAAGCAGACCCAGGACACACTGGCCTGAGAGTACGTACAGCCCGGGAGATGCGGGAACTCTACTCATTTGGTCTGAAATGGTCTCAATGGGATTTCAAGAACACTGTCCCATCACACCTGCAGCAACAAGGTTTTAGGTTCAGCATTTGGTGCTGGTTGTTTCTGTGAGTCGTCTCCCCTTCTGATCACACATTGGTCCATGTCTACAGTTTGTGGAGACCTCTCAACAGACAATTACCAAAATCAAAATCAAATCAATTTATTTGTATAGCCCAAAGTCACAAAGTACATTTGCCTCTGAGGCTTTACAATCTGTACAGGGAGTGACACCCTCTGTCCTTAGACCCTCGGTTCGAGTGAGGAAAAACTTGCCCACAAAAAACCTTTAACAGGGAAAAAAGGTGGAAGAAACCTCAGGAATCAAGATCAAGAGTGTGGTTCAGACAATGAGTCGGTTTATTTACACTCTGACAAAAGCCAATTGAGTCTAATAGAGAGATAAACGCAGTACTAAGACTATCATTGTGGTTGTCCACATGAATGTTAAAATCATCTACAATAATTACTTTCCATTTACCACTGTCCACAATCTTGGTCAAACTTGGACAAGCTACCATGGTTGACTCTGACAGGTAGTTTGTTAACAGTGTGATGTTTTGCTGCAAAATTTGTGATGGCAGGTAAGGCTCAGTTTGGAACTGAAATTGTGACTTTTATCTGCACTGGGACCGTCTCTCTGCCATACTAACTTTGTAAGTGAGTAAGATAAAGTGCTGAACTTACTTCACAGCTAAACTAGCAATAAAAGGTAAATTGCCTTTCATGCCAGAGTTATTTATTTTCAGTTGTATATTGAACAAATCACTCCTTTCCAGGTGGGATTCTTACTATGCAGACACCTGCAGACAAAATTGAATCAGTTTTTACTGCCATTGGACAGATGGTTCTTGTCTGTGGGAAGGATACAGGCCAAATTTGAATTGATCTCGACATTTTTTCCATTCACTCCCTTTAGGATGACTCCTCCAAGGAGTCTCTGGAGGAACTGAACATAAACCAACAAAGAGCACCAATCTGCAGTATTTAATGGTGCTTTTCTTTTGTGATTCTGTTTCAGCAACCTAAGTGGCCATCATGACTGCCATTGCAGACGTGGTATGGTTGAAGCTGTGTCTAGGATGATAGGCAACCGGCACAACCGCGGAAAAGTGTTCTCAATTTGTTGAAGTGGCGACTTTGACAGTGAGATTACAGAGCGCTAAAAGCATTGTGACAACACTGGCACTTTGGTAAAAACATTAAATAAGCAGTTTAAAATGGTGGGAGAGTCATGGAATCTTACAATATTTAAATGTGTCATGATTTAGTAAGTGCTGTCAGTTCAGTCACAGATGTCAGGTGTCAGTCATTGCTGTTTTTCTTGGATGTTACTTTCTAGTTTGACCCAGTTTTCAGAATTGTCTTGAGATGCCTGTTTCAGTTACCAGTTAGAAAAGAGAAAAGGAACACGTTAATCCATTGATTGTGTGAACTATTGGCTGTTGGGAAGCTTCCGCAGCAAGAGTGGTTTGGTAGTTCTGTTTCTCTCTCAAATCCCACAATGGAAACAAGTCCACAAACAAAGGGAGAAATCAATGGACTTTATTTGGCAGCTTTGAGAGAGGTGCTTAGCATCACAGAGTGTTTGCCTGAGGTGAACATCCCAGAGTGTATTATGGTGTTGCTGCATTGCCCTGTTCACATCCGCAAGCTGTTCTAAACCCATTTGAAGTGAAGCACACAGGGTTTTAACAACTATCAGCACTAGTGTGTATAGCCTCCTAGGGCCCTCTCACTCTATTTGGCCACTGAAATGGCTTCTCACCTCAGCTGAGCGTCTATATATCGCAGTGCGAGTGTTTAAGAGTGTTTACTTTAAAGAAAGCTGCTTTATCCAGCACTGCACACTGATGCACCATTTAAATCTACTGTTTCCAGTTCATCCCTATATCATGAATACCATTATATCAGTTGTCTATTTATCATTTTGGACTGGAATGATTATTGCAGAGTGGAAAGATTACATCACAGATGATGTGAAGGTGCTTTCTCCCTTTCTTCCCCTCTTCCTTTTATTATTTAATCTCACCGTTGACAGAGACTTCAAACTTTCATTGTCACCCCGGGTCGAACGGAGATTCAAACACTCACCCTCCATGTGATTGAGGAGCCTCATAAACCGCACACATCTTGGATACACATCCCTTTGGAAACCTTCCCTTCCCTGCCTCTGGAGGACAGTGACGGTGTAATTCACTTTACAATATCAAATAATCACTGCTTGTGATTCTTGTCTCCTGGCTAACTTGTCGGGCATGAGTTTATGCCTTTTAAAGCAGAGGTGATCTGCAAGGAGGAGAGCTTCCGCAGATGTGGCCGGAAGGTGATGAGGCCCAAAGTGAAGCTTTGCCTCCAGGTCATTGAGTAATAATGAATGTTATCAAGCAAGTGCCAGAAGACAAGTAACGCTGGTGGAATTTATGAGAGGCCTTGCAGGTTGACCCTAAGCAAGACTGGCCATTCTTCACCAGAGACAGGGCTAAGGCTAGGAAAAGACTAATATGGCAGGATTGTGATTGAATAGGCCCTTGATTTTATAGGCTTTGGCACCAAGAAGCGAGTCAGTATTTACTGGCATAGATATAAATTGTAAAAACTGAACTCTTCACTGATTACAGTACTCAAGGTGATCTCCATTGGGAGAAAAAACGTATCTTTTTGAACAGCATAATGGAATATTAGTTATTTTAAGGCATCAGTATGGCAATGTCAATTTATTTAGAACACATTTTGTTACATAAGACACTGAACTAGAAACTCCCTTAACACAAAATATAAAAACACAAGGACACACATGGCTGTGTGAATAGGAAGGTTTTTAGCCTGCTCCTGAATGTGGACACAGCTGTGAACGACCTGAAGTCGAACCTGAAGAACAGGCAGATGTTCCAGAGAGCAGAAACACAGGAACCAAAGGCACCCTTACCAGAGCTGGATCTAATTCTGTGCACAGCCAGAAGACCTTCGCCCGATGACTTCAGGACTGAGAGGGTTAGTGAGCAAGTCATAAATGTACTTTGGTACTAAAGCAAGTCACTGGCACCTTCAAAGTGTTAAAGTATACGCTGTAACAAAATGAAAAAAGAGATCTGATCATTTTGATTGCCATCATACATTTTTGTTCTATATTGATCTAACATGAAGCAGCTTACCATGACATGCTAACAAATACAGCCGCCTGTGTTCTTTGCCTTTGTCCCTGTGTCATTCAAAGTCAGCTTTTCTTATTTGCCAATTTCCACTTGTGTTGGAAGGCAGCATTCCCGCCTTTAAAAGCTGTCTATGAATCATCACTCTAACAAGACGGTATAGCTTCCTTTGAAATTCAAATTGATGATATAAATAACAATGCAGCATTGTGCCGCATTTTAGGTTTTGTATTCAATAGTTCAACCATGCACAAAGTAGGAGCAATGAGCTGCTGAAGAGGAGAGTGGGTGAACAAAGAAGGGGAGGGATCCAACAAGAGGGTCTCTCAAAAGTGTGTTCAGTCTGCAGGCTTCTCTGATCATGAATTTAGGTAAAGATCAATTTAGGACTTGTATTATTTTAATTATTGATTCCTGACTGATTCCATACTGAAGAAGAATAAAATAAATGTAAAAAAAATTGCAATATTTTGTGGTTGTGTAACTGTCCTAAGGACATTTCCTTTTCCTTTTTAGTGTCCTCAGGCTCCTTTGCAAATTCCCCAGATGAGCTTTATTCCTTTCACTGTTTATTGTTGCCTGTACAGATTACATTAATAAATTACACTGGCTCTTTGTTTGCAGGGGCTTTGGTTGTTCTTCTAGTAGCTTGGTAAGTGTGGCTCTCAACTGCTGTCTGTCCCTTGTCCAAGCAGGACACAGAGATGGTTTCACAACCAGCAATTGCTGACATATTTGCTCATGTGCACCACCAGAGTTTGAAACATTTCAATAAATAAACAAGAAATTGCAAAATGTCAAGAATAGAAATGTCCAACTCTGATCATTTTATGGACTTGAGTTTATGGACTTGATTTGAGTCATTTGAGTCAGTATGTCCATAAGCATATGAATTCTACTCAGTTAAATCGGTGAATCTGATATCGGTTTATCTGAGTTCCGTTTTTTCCAGCTCTTACTCGTGCAGGATGGATCTGTGGATCTGAATCCTGAATCCTGAATTTTTTCTCCTCTCGGGTCATTGGGTGTGGGCTGAGCTGCTGCTCTCACTCAAAATAAATTTGATAAGTGATGGACAAATGCAGATAGCTGATGTTAGCCCAATCGCCCAACCTTAGCACACATTATCTAGTTGCCTGATATCTGTTGCTTTATATTAAAGGTTATCATGAGGACAAGTAAGTCAACACACATAATGGAAAGTAAAACCTTCTGTGCAGCTGAAGAGCTGCTTAAATTTGTATTTCACTTGGGATTTGATCATGAATTTCTCACAATAGAGTCTGCCTCACACACCGACTCCTTTATTGTTGACTGGCTTTATAAAACAAGTGTGTTTGCTTTAAATTGTCTCCCTGCAGTTTAAGGTCCTTAGTTTAATGGAAAAAGCACAACTGTTTGTGTTCTTTGATAAACTCTTCTCATCACAGTTTTAACATTTGGCACAAGTATTGAGAGTTGAGCCCACTGCTGTTTTCATTAAGAGAAACAGCCATGGCACCAGAACCTCAACCTCAGTCATCTTGTTTCAAATTTGAGGACATATGGCTAGCCTAAACACAGTTTCTAACATATGGCTGCTGCTCTGTAAGGAGTGAATTCAAAGGAGATTCACTGATGTGATGCTCATTATGGTTCACTGAGGAGCATGTGGGGACAACCTGGTACAGGAATTAAAAAGTGACATGATTATAATAGAAAATGGATGTCAGTATGTAAGAGCATAAGCACAATACTGTTGATGTAATAATTTTAATTACAATTACAGTTATATGTCCATCGGTTACTGAGAGCTCGGAACGCTGCTTTCAGAGCAGGTGATGAGGCTGGTCTGAGATCAGCTAGAGCCAACCTGTCCCGTGGCATCAGAATTGCAAAGAAGCGGTACAGCAGCAGGATAACCCACCACTTCACCAACAGCAGAGACACAAGGAGCCTGTGGCAGGGGTTACAGACCATCACGGACTATAAACCTCGACCACAGACCTGTGAGAGTGACATCACTCTGCTCAACGATCTGAACCACTTCTTTGGACGGTTTGAAGCTGACAGCAGCACCCCTGCACTGAAGACAACACCCCCTCCAGATGACCAGGTGCTGTCCCTGTCTCCAGCAAGCGTGAGGAGATCCCTCTCCAGGATCAACGCTCGCAAAGCTGCAGGACCTGACAACATTCCTGGCCGTGTGCTGAAGGACTGTGCAGAGGAGCTCACAGATGTCCTCACAGACATCTTCAACACCTACCTGAGCCAAGCTGTTGTCCCCACCTGCTTCAAGTACACCACCATCATCCCGGTTCCAAAGAAGGCTTCTCACTCCTGCTTCAACGACTACCGCCCCGTGGCACTGACCCCCATCATCATGAAGTGCTTCGAGCGGTTAGTCATGCAGCACATTAAATCCATCCTCCCTCCGTCCCTGGACCCCTATCAGTTTGCATATCGGGCCAACCGGTCCACTGATGATGCAATCACCACCGCTCTCCACTCAGCTCTCACCCACCTGGACACTAAGGAGTCATATGTGAGAATGCTGTTCTTGAACTTCAGTTCAGCTTTCAACACCATCATCCCCCAGCAACTGATACAAAAACTGGACTCTTTAGGACTAAACACCTCACTCTGCAACTGGTTGCTGGACTTCCTGACCGGAAGACCACAGGCAGTACGGGTTGGCAGCAACGCATCTAGCACTATCACGCTGAACACAGGGGCGCCCCAGGGATGCGTGCTCAGCCCCTTACTGTTCACCCTGCTGACCCACGACTGCACACCGACACACAACACCAACCTCTTCATCAAGTTTGCGGACGACACGACTGTGGTCGGGCTTATCAACAAAAACGATGAGTCAAACTACAGGGATGAGGTGAGCTGACTGGCCAAGTGGTGCAGAGACAACAATCTCTCTCTGAACGTGGAGAAGGCGAAGGAGATTGTTGTCGACTTCCGGAGAGCCCCCACCCAAGCACCACCCACTAACCATCAATGGTGCTGCAGTGGAGAGAGTGAGCAGCATTAGGTTCCTGGGTGTGCTCATCACTGAGGACCTCTCCTGGAGCAGCAACACCGCAGCACTGACCAGGAAAGCCCAGCAGCGCTTCTATTTCCTCCACAGACTGAGAAGAGCCAGAGCTCCAGTCCCCATTCTGCAGACTTTCTACCGCGGAACCACCGAGAGCATCCTGACCAGCTGCATCACTGTGTGGTACGGCAGCTGCACTGCATCCTGCAAGAAGACCCTGCAGCGCATAGTGAGAGCAGCTGAGAAGGTGCCCCCCTCCCCTCCCTCCAGGACATTTATATCACGCGCCTGGCCCGCAAAGCTCTCAGCATTGCGGGCGACCCCACCGACCCCAATCACTACTTCTTCAGCCTCCTGCCTTCTGGGAGGAGAATGAGGAGCCTCCGGGCGAGAACCAGCAGACTGAGAGACAGCTTCATGCACCAGGCCATCAGGATGCTGAACTCCCTCCCAGTACTGCCCCCCCTTCCTTCTCCGCTCGCTGCCCCCACAAACTCTGGACACTGCTGCCCCCCCCCCCCAAAAGGCACCAGCCACTTTTACATACTCAAAAATACTTGAAAAGCAAATTTGCACTTTATACACCTGTTTACATATTCCATTCTATAGACCTGTTCATACTGAATTCTGTCAATTTACACTTCTACCATACTGCTTTATTAATATTTATATTTATATCATATCGCCATACTATATTTATATTGATAATTCTGCTTATACGGTTCATACTATTTATATCTCCAGACTTTTCTATTCCCGGATGTCTTTTAGCTTGTATATATTGTATATATATATTTTTTTATTTTATTTTTATTTCATATTTTATTTTGTATAGATGTTTACATCTTCACTTATATTTTGTATTTTATATTTCATGTTTAGTGCTGTTTGGACAGAGAGAAACGTAATTTCAATTCTCTGTATGTCTTGTACATATTGCAGTATTGACAATAAAGCCGACTTGACCTGATGTTTGTGTGCTGTAATATATCCCATTATAATTCATATTCCGGTTTCTCACCTGATTATCTGTGACCGGATGATCATTCTAATTTGAATATTCTGCTTTTATTGTCTCTGCATCTAGAGGCTGTGGCTCAGGAGGTACAGCTGCTGCTGGATGCTTGAATTCTAAAACTTATGAGCAGTTGGCATCTTGCATGGAAGCTAATGCCATCAGAGTGTGAATGAGATACATAGTGTAAAGCACTTTGAGTGGTCGGACGACTAGAAAGGTGATATATAACACAACAAAATGACAAAAAACAACAAATGTGCATCTTTTATTACGGAAGATATTTTCTAGAGTACGTTGGAGATGACAGATACTTTGCCAGTGTTGAGGGGGCACAACCTCCCTAATAATGTGTGCTTAGGGCCTAAGCAATGTGCTCAAGAACACAGGTCTAAAGTAAACCACTGCCATTAAGAACAATAAGATATGGTTATCACCAAGTGTACAATTAAGCAATATTACACGAGAGGGTGTGCTTTAACGTCATTATTGGCACGGCAGTCCATTAGCATCACTGGAGTGCCAATAATGGTAAAGCAAGTGTAATATTCCAATTATACAGCAAGTACTAACTTACATAAAATATAAAATCAAAAGATATTCATGTTTTGGGGCAATGTGCTCTCAAAATAAACATTTTATGCTTGTTTCTGTTCTGATCTTCGTTTCTATGGAGATACACAGGGCCTGACTAATACCTGGAAAACAGTAGACTCCTATATGTAATGGAACCCAGTTCACTATTCCAGCAGTAGCCCGAGCCTTAGCAACGACCTAGCAGACGGAAATGCTTTCTAGTCCCGTTAATGCTTATGGAGATCGTGTAGTTCCCCAAACTGAATAAATACGCACATGTAAACACTAAACTGCTTTGCTAGTTCAGTCTTAAAGATATCTGCTGAAAAAGAGATTTATCCATGGAAAGATTGGCCTTCTAACTTAACGATGAACAGCGTGTTTTCAAAAACATGTTCCCTGAGCTTTGACATGCTGCACACTGTTATGGAATTTTCTATCCTTAGGTTACAAGAGGTCAAGTGTGGGCCTTGAGGTCCTCGGCAGTATTAATTGTTTGTCTTTGACTAGGTGCCATATCTCAACACTGTGGTGGTCAGGGTCGTAGAGACCTGTTGCTGCCTTCCTAGTCATAATAGACAGCTTGTTGTTGTCGTTCCAATCTGCTTAAGCGGACATCTGTGTCTCCAGACTAGGATGTGTTGACAATAACACCTGCATGGGTAAAGACATTCTCTTTGACTAATTCTGGGGCGTATAGTATTTGGGGTGTGATCTTTGGGTTTAAAGTATATCCACCATCACAAGTTCGTCACAATGTGAGACCGACTCAAGCACTTCAGATGAACTTTGAGAGTGGCTCTAGTTCTCCTTGATCAAGCGTCAATAAATAATACAGCATAAGACATCAGAGGCTCCTGAACACTTTCTTCCTTCCTGACCTCACCATTGACTTTTGACTTCAGCAATTTCTCCACAACACACACAAACGAGGTGCACACCTATATTAACGTGGTACACACCTGTATTTGAGGTACACACTTGTTTACATGTTATAGATTTTTAGGATGTGACAATGTGGAGTATTTTTTTTTAGTGATGAGTCAGGTGTGCTGTCATGCTGATTTGAGCACATTCTAAATGTCCAGTTGAACTGATAGATTGCTCGGTCAGACCTACATGTTGTATAATATGATTAATTCATGCATAATGTTGGTTCTTCTTAACATTAATAGAACATTCGCCTACAGGCCACAGTATTCATCTCTGAATGAGAATCTGTGACGTGATTAAACTTGGAGAGTACATTGATTTTCTTGCCAACAGAGATCTGCACTGAATATTTGCAGGTCCACACATGTGCATTGTGGTAATAACAATGGCCATGATATAGTCTCTACTTCAGCAGGCATGTACCATGACTGTCACATTGTTTTGGGCTATTAATGACCACAGATCTCCCTTTTCATTGGGATCAAAGTCAATATTTATTATCAGACAGAATCTGGCACATAACTCACTGTATGACAAAGAATGGAGGGATTCTGTCATGACAGTTTAGGATATCTATTATCTCTTAGCCCTAAGATGATGTACATAGTAACTGAGCCATTGAGCTGGTGCAGTGTGTTCTGTTGACTTTGATATTTGCCCTAAACTACACAGCTTATTAATAAAATCAAGGCTATGTTTAGTCACTTGTTTAACATGCATTTGGTATTTGTGACAAAACAGCTGTTTTTGTCCAAATTCAATAGAGCTATTTTCCTGGGGATTACTACATTACAGCATATCATATAATGATTCAATGTGAATCTCCATATTCATGCTGTAAAAAGGAGGCTGAAGTGATAGATTAGATGTCTCACACCTGGTGGCCTGTGTTCTCATTCACAGTGATTAACAGATGCCACGCAACACAGGAAACCTGAGTGACACTTGACTTGCAGATGAGCTGCTTGACAGTGTTTGTTCTCTTATCTCATTGGAGAGGCAACATAATCAGGATTGTGACTCAGGGGACAGCAAACCAATGAGCTCCAGTCTTAACGAGGTGCTGTTCTTTGGGGGCTTTTGCTTGTGGTGATGGTTTACCCCTACTCCTACCCCTACCAAGCAAAGTGTCCAAGGCATTTAATAGCACTAACAATCTTAGATCAGGTCTCTTTCACTAAACATAGCTTGCCTACAAACTGTCTGTATGTCACATTGCCTCCACATCGCAGACAGAGCTCTAAGTACTGGCAACCTCCGCATCCACTAGGAAGCTGGCAGCCAATGTGCCAGCAGGAGGCTCCTCTGATGCAGGAAACTAAGCAATCTAAGCACAAGAGGCACCCAAGAGTTTCACATCTGCTAATTACAGCAATGACATCTACTAAAATCGGTACACACGTAATCTACACACACACACACACACACACACACACACACACACACACACACACACACACACACACACACACACACACACACACACACACACACAATCAAATCTCCCTGTTAATCAAAGTATAATCAGTAATCAAGCCAGTGAAAATGTGTCCTGTCTTCAGGTGGTGCATTCTTTTCTGTAATGTATTTAACCGACCAATTTGTTGAACATAGAGCCAGATCACGGCGATTAAGTTATTTCCTAAGATGGCCAACTTCAGAAAAAGGCAGATAAAACATTAAATGATTATAAAACACAGATCATTTACGCCTATGATTTGGAGTTGGTGTCCATTTTGATTGATAGCTGTTTTAAATTTCATCATGTCTCATCATGGCAATGTCTGTTACCATGGTGATGCAGTTAATAAAACTGGTGTTCCCTACTTGACCCAAACCAAAATAATTTTCATGTCAGTGGAGAAGGATATGTTGTGCCTTTTTAAATAAAAGATATGAAGATGTATAAAATAGAAAAGACAGCATTATATTTTTCTGAAATAAAGAACGCGGTGGTTTAATTAAGTTTAAGACAAAGAGTCAAAATAATACCTGACTGCTCTGCACGCTGAGGAAATCAGATCAGTTTTGGCAGAAGATTACTGCTGTCTTCAAAAATATTAACTGAATCTACTGCGTAATACATATTGAATACAGTGTTACATTTAAACATTTACATTTTTTGTAGTCAAGTTTATAGCTCATAAATATGCTGCCTAACCAACACTTCACTTTAAGTCCTTCTCTTTAGCATACATAGGAGATATAATGATTTAATAAATGTTTTATAACACTAATGTATTGTTAGCATGTGTTTATTAATTTATTTTTTAGCATTTTTAACTGTCAGCTTTAAGGCAGAATTTTAATGAAGAAAAGTGAACTGAAATAAACAGGTCACAGGCAAATATTACAAATGATCAAAATGGCCTGTTTCCTTCGACAGGTAACTCTGTCAACAGACAAGTAAAATGTGTTTAAGTTTACAAATATATAACATTTCTTAATTTAAATTAAAGTGTCTTAACAAGTATTCTACATTAAGAAACATTAAATGTCCTCATAGCTGCATACAGTTACTTTATATAGTGTCTCTGTTTATCCAATGTTTGTACGCTGTTTATGAATAGAGGAGACTTTAGGTAAAGTGTAACTTGCTGCCTCTGACTGATTTCAAATAAATCATTATTGCTGAAGACGTTCCCGCATGTAGAATGCCAGAACATGTCTGCTGCTTTTCTTCCTTGATCCAGTCCAGTTCTCTGGAGACTTGGTTCCCATTTAGCTGAGCCTTGACGTACTTGTTTACCCATGCTGCTCTGCTGCAGCAAGGGCATACTGACCTTGTCAGGTCATTTGATTCACATCACAGCTGCTAGGAGGTAATGGCTATCAGTGGCTGGACCTATGCTACATATAGCTACACATCAGGTGAGTCACACACACGCAGATAGGTCCTGTCATACAAGTAATGTGATGAGGGTGAGTCGACTGCTTCCTTTCAGATTGATAACTCTGCTCCTGCTCTGATCAAACAATCTGTGAATTGAACTGAAACTTTGGTATTTTTTTTTTCTTTTTTCCTACATTTTTGTGTCCAAGTGACTAATGGGAACAACAATTTTTAAAATTGGTCCATCCAGTATTGAGCGGGCTGCAACATGTAATCCTTCAGGACAATAGTGCACCTTCAATGTCCACTGAAAGTGCTTGATTTTTTTGCCACTAGGCTCAGACTGTTATACAAGCCCAAATGTCAGCATTATTGAAAAGACAGAGATAGAAGTTTTTGTGAGCATTAACCAAAAGACGTTGTAGAACTCAGGGTTGAGAGTGTGCCGCTGCATCGAACTCATTCATTTGTTCTGTACACGTGACATCTATTGCATGTCTGTCCTTCCTAGGAAAGGGATCCCTATACAAATAAAATAAAAAATGTATTTGATTTGATTTGTAAGTTTGTCTTATTGTGTGACTGGGTGAGTCCAGTTCAAACACTAAAGTCAGAACTGATGGTCAGTGTTGTGAAGATTCCTCCGAGCTGCTAATGATGTCTAAGATTGTCGACATCGTAGACCGTATTTAGAAAGAGACTTTCTGCTGACAGAGGAGGACAAAAGCGGACAGCGCACCAACAAACCTGGCACTAAGTGAGTTGTTTTAGTCCATCATGAAGCATGTGACTCACTGCAGTTTTAATAACCTTGTCAGCTGGCTAAGCCTGTACAGGTATTACATATGCAACAGCACTAAAGGTTTAATTTTTGAACAGCATTTGTCTGCATCACGTACATAAAGTCAGTTTCATATTAGTGCTGAGTGCATCACAAAAAAATAGCAAATTGGAGAAATTGTGGAGGTATTTTTTTCATGCTTCGATGTGTAGGAGGGGTTTATATTTCTAAGTTAATCCATAAGAAGCTGCTGTATTATCTGTTCCCTTTGCATGAGAAATTTTCAGGAACCAGGCTTAGTCGCACAAGTCTCGACAGTGACTGGGAAAACATTGATATGATTCATGATACTGCCTAATCCCACATCCATCATCCATCCAGTAAAATGCAAAAGCAACATAAATGCACCCACACTCCCATGGATCATTTGTGAACAGTTTGTCATCCGCATAATTCAGGCTTCAGGTACAGGTTCAGGCACAGAACTCCGCAGAGGATGAGCATAAAGTGAAAAACTGTCGGCAATATCATTAAATTTGAATGCTCTTTATTTTCTATTGTATTTGTCCAAATAAGTAGTTTAGCTATTTCAGGTCTTAATGTTATTTGTTTAAGGACAAAGAGTCGAGTGTAGGAAATGAGATTCTCAGAAGTGTCTCAAACTCTGACCAACGAATCAGGAATGAAATGAATTGAAAACTAGAGAATCACAACCTGAATTTATCACAGTACCTGTCACAGTCTTTTTTTTATATATATAATTGTTGTGTTATGCTGTAGACACAGTGTGCTTCAATTGTCTTTTCTCCTAAACAAATACATCGCCCTGAACTGCTAGAGTTGGCCGCCTCAGCAGTGGCCTGTTATATTTTATTGAAGCTGTCGAAAGGCATTGGAAAGAAAAACAAACCCTTGTTATCAGAGGGGAGATTCCAGCAATCTGACTTGCCATTCAAGGAGACAGCCAAACGTCTGCAGTGTGTGAGACTTCTGTTTGCACCAACAGCTCACGTCAAGGTGAAGTCTGACTCCGCTCTGAACCCTCTTTGAACTTCCCTGACAGCTTGTGTGATATGGAACGCTCCCCTCACCCTCCTCCCCATCCAGAACTTTTGTCATGCTTCACAAAGCGGCCAGCTTTTGATGGAGACCATGTTCTTCTTTTCGGTATGTGACAGAGAGATGGTGGGATCTGCCTCAGGTATGGGTGGCTTTTACCTTTTGGATCCTGCCAGTTCAGCATCGAGCAGACAAGAATCACAGTGACATGTTTTTTCTACTGAGAGATGTTTCATGGTCCAGTAATAATTACAATTAATGGCCTGGATTTTTGTCAATACTCTAGTTGCATGGGAGGACCTAAGCCTGTCTGTAGCCCCAATTTGCAAATGCTTCTTTTTGATGTGGTATTAAGAAGTGAGAACTAGTTGGGTTTGTCACTAGTTCTTAGTGACAAACCCAGATCCAGTTTAGATTCAGTCTGGCCACTCTCATCAGCACTGTTCCCAGATACAACAGACATAAGACAAATATTTCCAGAATTCCCCATGTTAATGTCACATTAAAAGTTTCCTGAAACTTACTGTCTTACTGTGAATTGGTGACACAGCATTTAGTAGTTAAAAGAGACAGATATTTCCCTCAGGTTAAGTGATTATTGACCTTTCATCCATGAGACCAGAGAGACTCTAAATATATGTTGCTGTGCGTAATTAAGCAACTCTTTGCAAATGTTTGCCTAAACAAAAAATTAAGGTGATAATATCAATGTCAGTCTTGTGTTTCATCCATTGTCCTGAGCATCATTACTGCAATCAGTACAAACTGATAACTTGAGTCTTTAAAGTCAGAAGATTCCATAATTTGCCAAAATAATCATTGAGTTTTAGGGATTTCTTCCCAACCTTATTCATCATACTATACTGTATTGTTGGGATTGGTTGCCAGAAATAGTTTAACATCTAACTTGATGCATCTGTAAAGGGGAAATTGAGTGTGAAGCACAGCTGCTGTTATCTCTATCTCTGTTTATTTTGAATTGGTTCTGGCCATTCCCCAATCAGTGGGGTCAAAGTAAATATTTTACATCAGCTGTCACAGCTAAAAAAATAACCCCAGAAGTGCCACAAGTTTGAAAGCTCTGACAGAACAGTGTAGCAGCAGGTTTTAGCTATATCGTTGATTTACCATTTAAGAACAGACAGTCTCTTATGAGCTTTACTTTTGTTTATTTTCTATTCTGTTCTTTAATACAGCTGTATTCATTCTGGGCTTGTTTTTTGTTTTGACCCCCCTTTGGGTTCAGCGTTGCCACTGTCTGGATTGGATCATGCTCTTCGACTCATTTGCACTCAACTATGATAGTTTTGTTGACTACAGAGCTGTTGTCCATCTCATTCTGTGAGATAGCAGCAGTCTTGGGCTCAGCCTCTATGCATGGATCCAACTGTAGGCTGGGCTCAAGCAGAGGGGATACACTCCATCAAGCACTGCAGCTTCTCTCTCCACTCCCCCTATACTTTCACTCCTCTCCTGCTAATGATTAACGTCATAAATCACACTACACTGTTTTCTCCCACTGCCAGCAGTAAGGAAAGCAGCTCCTCAATGACCCTACGCTCCCAGCAGTGGTGGGGGGTGGTTGTGTGCTGAAAATTGTGTTTCAGGTTTGGTTTCTGTCAGTATTTAGGTGGAAGATATTTTTGCAAGTACTACAATGTATATGGTCTATTTCCAGTCCAACATTGACTATTAGATTAGTTACTGACCATTTGCATGTGTAAACATAACCTGACCAGAATTTACATATCACCTCTCCTCGACTCACAGTATGGATGGCTAAGTATTATATTATTATGGTCATTTTTCTTAGCCGTTGTCCATATTGAGCTTTGTTTTTAATGCTGTTTGCCTGACACCACTTTCTGTGTCCTTGACAACCATTCACCTGATGTTGGTCTGTACAGTAAATTTCCCTGACATTTATATCATGATAAGTAAAGATTTACTTTGGAGAACTTCTAAATTTAAACAGTTAAAGTCCATGAAAAGGCAATTCTGAGATTTCCTTTAAAATACATTAAATATGTTGGAAAATAGTTGCTTAAAACATGTGAAAAGACTTTGAACAATATATTAGTTAAATGTGGAGTTAGAGGTTCAAACAGTTTTTCACCAGTTTTTAGTCCAGGATTTTGTGGGCGGTCCTTAAAGGGTGGCTCGATGACACGCTGCGGCCTCCCTCGCTGCTCACCCATCCGAGCATACCCCTGCACCCCTAACAGAGAGACAGAGATGAATTCATCTTGCTCAGAGTGTTTCAAAGTTACTCATGTCATTTTCTGAACTCATCTGACACATTTCAGTCACGTTAAAATGGATGCTTGACTGCTGCAAGAGTGGGTGTGGCTTCAGCACATTGAGTGGACATGCCCCCACAGTCCTGGAACTGAGAATTCATTTTTACCTGATTCTGACACCAAATTTCAGAAACTTGTCAATATCTTTAATCATTAAAAATTGGAGGGGAGGTTCATAGCACTTTCTTTTTTGGTACAAACTCAGAACACATTTATTCTTACTTTATGGACTAAGAGATTTATTGAATTTCTCTGTTTCTCTGACACTGAACATGACATGAACCTTTATGTCCTGATGGGTCCAGCAGAGCTTTATAGAATTAATTAAGCTAATTTGAACATCGGTTAATCATTTTGAGTCATTTTAAAAATAAATTTTTGAATTCTCTGATTTCTTTTAGTTGTGGACAAAACAAAACATTTGAGGATGTCATCTTGAAATTTGGAAAACATATTTCACTTTTTTTTTACTTCCTGTTCATGCTTACATGCTTAATATTTAAATAGTTTACATCCACGTCTCTCTCAGTGAAACCATAGTCTTCAAGGACCCTGGGCATTAAAGGTCAAAGTGGCTTCTTCAACCACAGAGCTGCTGTTGAGGGAGAGAAAAGCACCACTAATTCACTTTTGACATCAACCTAGTTCAGTGTTACTCAAAGTGTGGTCCGCGGACCACTAGTGGTCCGCGAGCGACCTCAAGTGGTCCGTGAGAGGATCTCTTAAAATATTCGAATTTCCCACACAAGTTTGTGGAGTCCTACCTAGGGATACTCGATATATCGCGGCTTGTTCTACGTGAGATGTATGAAATGACTATATCGCGATCATCGAGTACTTGTCACGTAAATGTTTTAAGCCGTCTGCATTTAATTCTCCGGGGATTCGCCTGTCACTCACTCCTGCTGCTCACAGCACGCAGCACACTGCCCCGCCCACCCAGAAACATCCCCATGCATGCATGCATGCGCGCATGCGTACTTTCTGTATCAAGTGAGGAGAGGTGAAGCCAAGAGTCCAAGTGAGGTAATTGAACATAGACATATATAGAAGACTAGATACATTAAGGCGGGGCGTAGAACGTCCTCACAGGTCGGCCATCTTGGAACAGTGAAGCGGCCTGGCGGGCAGAAGTGGAACCTGAGGTAAACCAATGAGGTAAGGTCCGTGATCAGTGCAAGCTTTGGTATATAACTCACAGAAATTTTAACGGATGTACAAATGGTTTTGTTTCTTAAAGACGTCATTAGCATGGTTATAGTCCCGGGTGCTTGAACATGTTAAAACCGCTGCTTTTCTCTTCAAAAAACAACTTGGTCGTGCAGCTTAGTCAAAGGTGTGTATCATGGCTAGGCTACTAGCTAGCACCCAGTAATTTTACATGGAAGAGACAAGCAGAAGGTTTTTCTTTTCAACCGAAGTTGCGATTGTTATACTAACTCAAATCTTAGGGTTTGTTGTGCTACGGGCTCTGAAGCAGCTGGCCTGTGATGTCTGCCGTGCCAGCCTGGTGACAGACGCTGTATCTGCCATCAAGGACCAGAGCTACCACCTACTTTCTCTGAGAAACAACGGAGGCCTCGTGATTCCGTCAGAGGGAACAGTGAGGGTCAACAGGGAAGCAGAGTCTGCCATTCGCCAGGCCTCAGCCAACTGCAGACGATCACAGCCCATCAAACTGAAGGAGGTCGAGTACATTGTACGGAAGAGGATTGGGTCAGAGGATGTGTTTGTGCTTGGGGAGCACATCAGCGACACACAGTATGGCATAGACGGTCACAACCATACACTGCTGACATTGATTGTGTCCCTGTTTTTTAAGATAAGGCTAAATCACATCGCTAAGATGACTACACTTAGCTTTCAGAGTAACAGCATGAGGCAGAAGCTCAACAAAACGGTGCTTTTCAAAGGGCATTAGCCCAATATGTAAAAGGACGCACACCTTAAGGGACTTCATTTTTCATAGTTCATTTTTTGTCATTAGATTAATTGAAAGGTGGATAAAGTATTTATGAAAATTAAAATATGTACATGTGTGGTTATTTGTCTCAAGGCCTCAATTATAAATAAGTATGTAGTGTTATACATCTGTGTATAGGGTGGGGATTTCAACATGCAGCCTTTCTATTTGTAATAGGTAAATTTCAATATTTCCTATTTCAGAACGTTATTCTAATTTTTAGGATGTAACATAATTATTCATATCTATGCAGTATCATAACTACACCTTTTGATGTTTATAACAAACCAAACCGTTTGAAAATCCGTTGAAATTTGAGCAAGTTATGGTTATCTGAAAAGTACATGTTCCACTACCAACACTGTTATTTATTGACATGGGTGAGTGAGCAACCTGTTCCAAGATGGCCGCCATGCGCGGACGTTCGACTCCGTTGACCAGCAACGCAGACGAGGTATCTAGTCTTCTATATATGTCTATGTAATTGAAGATGGAGACGGACGACTTGGTTCTGAAGAAAAACAGCTGCGGTCACGTCTCTCGTTTTCGCGTGGTCACGTCAGCTGCTCCAATATTTTCAAGTGCGCCCTTATTGCCGACTTTATGGCAAACACTTTTAAAAAACTGGAAAGTCAGCGCTAGCTTACTGCAGCGTGTGGACACTTTCGGTTTTCAAAATAAGACGTGGGTGTTAAATGTATTAAACGTTTATTTATAAAATATGAAGAATGGTAAAAATTTGATTTAAAAAAGTGTCTCATAGGCCAAGTATGATTCTGCACTGCTTGAATGCTCATATGTACATTATGAAATATATTAAAAATTCATAAAACATATGACAAGTGTTAAAATGCTATAAAAAAGAGTGTGTGTCGTATAGCAGGTGTAGATCGACTGTTCTACACTGATTTTGAGCCAATAGGTCACAGGACCTGGAAGCTATTGAGCTTTAAAGCTCATATTTACATCATGAAATGTATTAAAAATTCATAAAAAATATGACAAGTGTTAAAATGCTATAAAAGAGGTGTGTCTCACAGCAAGTGTAAATCTACTGTTCTACGTTGATTCTGAGCAATTACAATGCTATCATGGAAATAATGACAATATTTATTAGAAATAAACAATACAAAACAACAACAAAAATATCGAAATATATATCGTGTATCGCGATATAGCTTAAAAATATCGAGATATTGGTTACAGGCCATATCAGCCCTAGTCCTACCTAACATTATTTGAAGTGTAAAGCGAATTTGTTCTCTGAACAAAAATGCAGACAAATATTTTTTTTAAATATGTATAATGGATATATGAAGATAAATCTGAATTAGCAGTGCCCAAATTGTTGCCTAAGCAACCACGGCGTCTCCTATAGACAAAATCATTCCGCTGTCACGTCAGTAAGTAAGGAAAAGAAAGCAAGAAAAAGAGCAGCAAAAGCTGTGAACTTTAACTAAAACAAGGCACGGAGAGGATGGGAAACAATGATGGATAGGTGGCTGAAGACAGGGTCAGGTGGTCCCTGAAAATTTTTTTTTTGACAAAGTGGTCCTTGGTCTGAAAAAGTTTGAGAAACACTGACCTAGTTCCATCTAGTCTGAAGATTTAGACCGTTCCTCTTTTACAAACATGTTTTGAGACTATTAATATGCTTGTAGGATGTGGTGCAGTGAAATAATATGGTCCTGTTTGTTTTTATGTTCTCCACCGTGCATTCGACCTACTATTTATTGGCTTATACATTTCCAAAGCAAGGTCTGTGATAAAGATGCTGATATTTCAATTAGGTGGCACATCAGACAATGACTGGACCACTTCGGGCATTGGTGTACATTGGCTGTTGGAAGTATTTCCATTAGCATTGTGCATAAGTAATATTCAATTCAATTAAATAATATAGTGCCAAATCATAACAAGTTGTCTCATGACACTTTCCGTACAGAGACAGAGCAGGTCTAGACTGTACTCTTTATAATATTATCTACAGAGTCCCAACAGTTCCACCATGAGCAAGCACTTGGCGACGGTGCTACTGTATGCGACAGCTCAGACGCTGATCTGAAACCTACCAGGAACTCTGGTTTATTTTGTGATTACCCTTCAGGCCTCTATACTTTATTTTTTTTGTTTGTAAGTTCATGAATCACAGCCAAACTCTTGCAGTAGAGTTTCGCCTGAAACTTTAATCATTGCACCCCCATGTGTTACTTCTAAAAACAGTCTGGACTGCCTACAAAACACCTTTTAAATATATGTGAGGCTCCTGTCAACCCTTTCCCCTAGTGTGAGCTAAACACCACAATACTTCATAACACATCATTTCCATCTGCTCCATGAACTTTGGTTAGACCACTCACCAAAAATCTCAAAACAAGTGGGTAGAATCTGTTTGCTATGCTTTCAGGTTTAGTATCCCTCGCTGCAGCACGTCCAGCACTTTGAGAAACTGTGTTGCTAATGGAAGTCTCAGGGACGAACTGTAAGAAATATTAAAGTATAACGCCAACTTGAACCTCAGCTGTTATCATTCTCTGAGCCCTCAGTTTTAATTATTGATCTAAACATCCACTTTGACACTTTCTCTGCCAGTGATGACAACGCAGACGTTTTCCCAACACATGAAAGAGTAATGATGCACTGCTAACCTTGCTATCGGCAGGGTTCGGTGGATTAACCAGAAATTTGCTGTCCAAGCAGTAATGCAAAGGGTTCTCCAACACCCTTACTCTTTCTGGTAAGGCACATTTCACACAAGGTAGGAAACTTAAAAGACAGTGGCTGAGAGATCAAAGTGGCCCATGCTGCTGATCCTCAAGGGAAGAGGCTGAGGGCTCATTTAAATGTCTGCACCATTCATAGAAGTCAGCCTGGAAAGCCAACAACGATAAGCCTCTGGGAAGTGTATATATTCCAAGTCAGCAAACAATAGTCCAAAGGGAATTAGTAATGAAAAGTATAGAATTTTAAATAAGCCAAGCTCAAACTCAACCTTTTTATAGATTATATAGAGTACAAGAAGCTGTATTTCAGCTTGCCAACACAGCTCGAGATAATGCAGGAACTGATTAATCCAAGACCTGGTCACATAAATCTTCTGAATAATACTGAGGTAGTGTCGCTACTGCTCACACAAACTCAGGACATTGCCATTCACATTGGCCCTGATC
The DNA here is from genome assembly GCA_004119915.2 of Collichthys lucidus. NCBI lineage: Eukaryota > Metazoa > Chordata > Actinopteri > Sciaenidae > Collichthys > Collichthys lucidus. Next base: position 25,591,877 of record CM014084.1, read on the forward strand.
TGACCTGATTCAATTTCTTGCAATACATGAAAAATGATCAGAACTGTCTTATGCAATGTTCAGATAGAGAGTGATCAGATTTTACTCCCACATCCAATTCCAGCTAATTATTTTCTTCTGAAGGCTGAAACGGAATTTAATACAATTGGACAAAATTTAAACATGATTGAAATATTATTCAACTTGCACTACTAAAATTGCAATTTCAACAGCTCTAGAGAGATGATACGTCTGCTTCTGAGGAAACAGTAGGCTACGAATCACTTGGGTCTGACGTAATAACTCCATAAATTTCAGTCAGAGCAGTGGCGCAGTTTGAACTTTAAGGTCTAAGGTTCATAAAAAAACAAACAAAGCTAACGGAAAAAAACAGCAGGTGTATTTTCATCTCCAGAGTAACAGACAAAACAGAAAATTATCCATATTCTTTTTTCTATCTTTTTGATCATCTCTAATCAAAAGAAAATAAACCTTATTGGCTGGTGAATGATATATGAGTGATTTACACTACCAACCACACAGCAGCTTTATGGAACAGGAACAACTTTGTTTGTTTGTTTGTTTGTTTTTTAGATTATTTTTTTTTGGCCTTTAATGCCTTTAATGACAGTACAGCTGAAGATAGACAGGAAGCAGGAGGCAAAGAGAGGGGGAGCGACACGCAGCAAATGGCCGTCCGATGTGGGATTTGAACTGGGCCTCGACCACCCCAGGAACAACTTTCTTTGTGATCATTTTATGTGGCAACCTGGTTAGCTGGAAATTGAAGTCAAAACTGTGTTACTCAAACAGCTTCTCAAATTATATTAAGAAAGTTATGTAGAATTATGTAGAATAGAAAAAGAGCATAGACACTTTGATTGACAGGTAGGTGCCAGATGCAACCCGTTCTCATTCCCAACGCGTAAAATACAGACGATTTGTCACGCCCCTTGACGTCTGATACCGACGTAAAGGGTACCCTTCCGCGTCTGTATGAAACGCTCTGGGTTGTCAATTGACTCCAGTATAACAAACACACCAAAGCGTCACTGATGATTCTACAATAAAATAGTTTCATGTTGTGGCCCTCGGTATGTTTTTTTTCTCCTTCTAGCCTGAGAAATAAACTTTTATTCCTATGTTTTGGATAGCGGAAAGGCCTACACTACCCAGAATGCTCGACCAACGACGATTTGCAAGCTACAATCTGATTGGACAACCGAGGACCTTCTTCCTGGAAGTGTTTTTCTAACTATGTTAAATATTTTCTTTATTGACATCATCAACGTTTCTCAGCACAGACACGCCAAAGTGTCACTGATAATTCAACAATAAGATAGCTTCATGTTGTGGCCCTCAGTATGTTTTTTTCTCCTTCTAGCCTGAGAAATGAACTTTTATTCGTATGTTTTGGATAGCGGAGACGCCTACACTACCCATAAGGCTGGACCACCGACGATTTATGACGCCCCTTCACCTCTGATACGCAACTTGGGAGTCGTAGTAAACGTATGTTTCAAGTCAGGGTCCATCAACGAGAATTTCTCATCGTGGCACGAGCCAGATCCCAGCCAAGTAAGTTGTGATAAACTCTGCAGGTAATTTGCATGTTGACAGAACTATTATTCAGTTAAAAAATATTTTCAGAGAGCAGTCTGTGTACCAAGAGAACTACCTCTGCAACAGTTTATTTTTTTCTTTTGTAATGTATTCACATGTGAAAGACACTAGCTAACATAAGTACTAGTTTATACTAGCATTTCAGTTTTAAAGCAGTCTTTAAATAATGTTATATATTCTGTACTATACAAAAAAATGTAATTGTAATAATTTTCTCGAACACCATACCTGATAATTCTCTCCAAGACTTTCTAGTATAAAAAATACATATGTAAACATGTTATCAATATGAACACCAAGATTCTCATAAGAGCATACCTGATTACCTCCCTGAAGTGGTTAGCATCACCCTTGTACAAAACTATATGTCACAGTACTAGGTTGATGTGTCTTATGCTATGCACTACAAAGTCAGGGAAGCAGTGTCATCAGAGGATTTAAGTTATTAGCTTTCTGGAATTATACTCACACTTATTAATGTACAATGTAAAAAAAAGCACTAAATTTCACACTACTTGTACTTATTGATTTGGGTCAGTGAGGGTGTCAGATGACTTATTTTATCCCAATATTTACAAGTTGTAACTTTGGTTAAAAAAAAATCTTAAGACATGCAAAAAAAAAGAATTACAAGCTTCACCAGAACAACATCCACAAGCAGCTAAAAACGGGACACCAGCAGCTGGACCATCCTCTGTAGAAAATGTTGATGCTGGACCAGTCCCAGTTCCAGAGACTTTCCAGTTTAAACCTGTGCCTGCCTGACTATCTATAAGCGTTTGTACTTGATTGATCTACACTAATTCAGCCACTGAATCTGCATTTGGCTCCAATTCCTCTCAGTTCCTGAGAAATAGGAACATACTACCTGATACTACCTGGTCTTGCTGCCTTCCTGATGTTTATGTTCTTTTAAAATCCTAACAGCTCCATGTCTAACAGCTCCTTTATATATGCAACTTGTATGTCTTTCTTTTGTTTATATCCAGCAGGTTCTCGTGGATCGTGGCTGCTGCTGTGATCCTGCATGACGTCCACTACACATATTACTACTGTTATTATTGCTACCATATCTCCATTACAGTTTATAGTTAGTTGATGAATTGCTGCTGCTGTGCATCTGTGTCTCTCTATCTCTATCACAGGTTCCACTGCTACTGTAATCATTTTATCATTCATTGTGATTCATTGTCATTTTGTCAGTCATTGTAATTGTACAATATGTTTGTGTTGATTCGTCCTGTACACGTGACATCCATTGCACATCTGTCCATCCTGGGAGAGGGATCCCTCCTCTGTGGCTCTTCCTGAGGTTTCTTTCACATTTTTTCTCTGTTAAAGGTTTTTTGTGGGCAAGTTTTTCCTCACTTGATCCGAGGGTCTAAGGACAGAGGGTGTCACTCCCTGTACAGATTGTAAAATTTGACTAATTTGGAATAAAATGAAATTGTATAAAGCATGACATGAATATAGAAGATATTTCAACCTAGACATTCTTAGAAGTCACAACCTAACTCATCCTTTTAACCTGCATTGTGTGTGTGTTGTTGTTTTTGTTGTTGTTGTTGTTTTCTTTTCCTGACAGTGGCAAAGTGTGGGATGACACATGGGAACCTACACAAGCTTATCTGTAAAACAGCCCACCACAGGTTGCAGAGTTGGCACCACAAGTTCCCAGTTCAAAGTTCAACATGTTGAAATTCACAATAGAAATAGTAAAAGTTAAAGTTCAGAATAAAATATTGAATACACATTTCAGTCAGTGTCAGTCTCTGTTTCACTCTATAACTGGCTTAAGTACATAAAACATCTATGAATCCAATAGATCAATAATATCTCACGTAATGTGTTCACAGCTCTCGATATCTCATATTTGTGGTCTACTTCTCATTACACACATACACACACACACGGAAAAAAAATAGAATCAAAATAGGACAAATAAATATTTGGCTGTGTAAGTACACAGTATAAGTAGGGTAGTAAAATATCAGTTTAGGAAGTCTATTGATTAAATTTTGATCAGATTGTAGCTCGCAAATCGTCAGTGGACGAGCATTCTGGGTAGTGTAGGCCTTTCCGCTATCCAAAACATACGAATAAAAGTTTATTTCTCAGGCTAGAAGGAGAAAAAAAACATACTGAGGACCACAACATGAAAATATTTTATTGTTGAATTATCAGTGACACTTTGGCGTGTTTGTGCTGAGAAACGTTGATGATATTATTAAAAGAAATCTTTAACATTGTGAGAAAAACAATTCCGCGCAGAGGGTCCTCGGTTGTCCAATCAGATTGTAGCTTGCAGCGTCATGTATCGCTGTGGTCGGGTTATTATTGGAGTGAATGGACAGCTGGAGCTCTGCTCTGAGCGTCTCTTACCAGCGCAAACGGATTATACTGGAGTCAATGGACAACCCAGAGCGTTTCATACAGACGCGGAAGGGTACCTTTTACGTCGGTATCAGACGTCAAAAGGTGTGACAAATCGTCGGTATTTTACGCGTTGGGAATGAGAACGGATTGCCAGATGGCTTGTTCAAGCAACCAAGCATCATTCAGCCCACCTCCAGTCCACCGATAATCCATGTCTTTGCTGGTATTTAGATTAGCCGGGAGGCGGAAAAGTCAGGACTGAAATGGTAAATGGTAAATGGATTGTACTTATATAACACTGTGGAGAGGGGCGTGGTGCATCAGCTGCAGGAGAGAGGTGTGGGGAAGGCTCAGGAGAGCAGCGCCAGGTGAGAGTGATTGGCACACCGGTACCCAACTGAATAATCACTCTCGCCCTCTTTTCCAACACAGTAGCGTGCTGGACCAGATGAGGAAGCGGGACGAACAAAGACACACGACAGACGGCAGCGAGACGCCTGCGAATGGCTGCAGTGTGAGACTGATTCGTGTCTAAATAAAAGAATCCCTTACAAACGGGCTTTGGTCGCTGACTGTCTGTGCTAAGAACCCATAGTGGCAGCAAGCCTGTCACAAACACCTTTCTAGTCTTCCGACCACTCAGAGCTCTTTACACTACATATCTCATTCACACATTCATACACTGATGGCATTGGCTGCCATGTAAGATGCCAACTGCTCATCAGTTTGAGGAGCTAACCATTCATACAACGGATGGCACAGCCTTTAGGAGCAGTTTGGGGTTCAGTATCTTTCCCAGGGACACGACATGCAGACTGGAGGGGATTGAACTGCGAATCGAACAATCTTCTGAGTGGTCTTCTAGTGGACGACCCGCTCGACTTCCACAGCCGCCCCAACTACCAGGATGGTGATGACCAGAGGCAGACAACCGCTCTTCAGAAACCAGAAAGCATATGCTGTCCATTGTTTTACTGTTAATGATAATGTGTCATTTGTTATTTATATGATCTGAGTTTTAACAGAATTAGCAAAATAAATAAACAATTGGACGAATCCCTTCATGTATTTTTGGCTGCAGTCACTATGGAAGTTCAATGACCCCCCTGAACCAATGCAAACTGCACCTGTGAGTAAGACTGCATGTGTCATTGTTTTTTAAAGCCCCAAAGCAGCTTCGTTCTGTAAAGCACACCTTTATTTGAAGGCTTGGGCTTCAAATAAACAGCTGAATAACTTAACCTGATGTCTTCAGTATGGGTTTTGATCATCTCAAGGCTTCATGTTCTTTTCTTAAAAACAATCACCGTTCCATCCTCAGAGGTTCATGAAGAAACTTTATTCATAGCGACACTGTAAAATAATAACTGAGGGAGACTTCTAAGATGCAGCATTGGCTTGCCAGACTGCATTTAACAATGTATTTGTCAAAGGCAAATGTACAAGGCAATAGGAGCCAAATGCTGCTGAATGACATAAGCAGTCTTACTGGAGATTGTCAGGTTTTTAGGGGGCTGCTGACAAGCCCTGAGCCCTTTACACATGCAGCAGCAGGTTTCTGTTCTATTATCCTGCCAACAGTGGTGTGAGGACTAATTCAGTTGCCTCAATGCATTGATTGCATTGGGAATCTGTCTATATACTATACATTTACTGTATGGGAAAATTCAGTATTTGTGACACATGACTTGACTGCTCCAGAAAGATTGGAACTTTTTGATTTAACTCAGATCAGGAATCAGCAGTGCTGAGGAAAAATGGAGACTCGGAAAATTCTCACATAGCTACATAAATAATTGGCAGTTTCCACCAGTGATCCTCTGTTAAACTGCAGACAGATTACGCAGAAATTCCCTCAAACAATGACAATACAATGTTGTTATTTTTGTTGCCTAGGATGCTGTAAAACACCATACATATTTTTTTCAGGTTTTTTACTGAAGAATATTAAAGGTTCTACTAAGATGAAGCCGCAGCCCTGAATTTCATTTGTGATCAACAATCAGTGCAAACACAGAAAACCTGTTTACCAGTTTATTTATGCAAAAAGGTGTACTTTACTAAGAGCATATCCAATGTAGGAGAATATTTCCAGACTTTCTTTCCCTTAAAAGAGAGATACCCAAGATCCTTGTTTTTGAAAGATGGAAACACAATGGAGATTTTTTTTTTTTTAAAGTACAGTAACAAAAATAATATTCCATATTAACTGGGAACTATTCAACCACATTTTAATGTTGACGAAGGGTGATATTGTAATGTGATGAATTTCAGAAACTGGAACGCTATTTCCTCTAGGGCAGTAGACACAATACATGACCATCTACACATCAGTAGGTAGATGGTGATGTATGGCAGGGTAGATGGGGCGTCACCTCTATACAGAATTTGAACCTGCTGATTCTGGAAATGAAGGACCTGTAGCGCCTCCTATAGGGGAAAAGAATAAACAATCTATGGCTTGGGTGACAGCTGTCCCTGGCAATGCTGCGTACCAGACTGTGATGCAGCTGGTGAGGATGCTCTGAATGGTGCAGCGCTTCACCAGGAACTTAGACAGGTGTGTTCTTTAGTCTCCTCAAAAAAAAGAGAAACTGGTGAGCCTTCTTTACCAGGAAAGATGTGTTGATAGTCCAAGAAATTTCCTCGGAGATGTGGACTCCCCGGAACATAAGGCTGGAGACACGCTCAACCTCCTGCTTCGTTGATTCAGATGTGCGTGTGCTGCCTTTGGTCATCCACGATGATCTCCTTGGTCTACTTGGCGTTAATGGTGAGGTTATTGTCAGCACATCAGGTTGCCAGGTGCTGGACTTCCTCCTAGTAGTCCATCTCATTGTTCAGCACACATCTCTGTGGGACACCAGTGTTCAGTATGAGGGTGGAGAAGATGTGGTTATCTAACCTAACAAACTGGGGTTCGTTGGTGTTGCTGTTGTCCAGGAAGGAGAGCGCAGAGTGAAGCACTGTGGAGATGGCACCTTCGGTTCTCCTATTATGGCTGTAGGTGAATTGGAGAGGGTCCCGTGTGGGTCCTAGGCAGTTTTTTAGGTGAGCCAGGACCAGCCTCTCAAATCACTTCATGACGGTGGGGATGAGTACAACAGGGCGGAAGTCATTAAGGCTGGCTGCAGTTGATGTTTCAGCACCGGCATAATGGAGGTGGTTTAGAAACACGTGGGAACAACTCCATGTTAAAGATATCAGCCAGGACCAGTTAGCTGTCCAGTACAGGCCCTGAGCACATCCAGGGATGCCATCAGGGCCAGCAGCCTTATGTGCATTGCTCCTGCTCAGTGCAGCACACACTTCGGTGGAGGAGAGTGTCAGTGGTTCATGGTCTGCATAGAGCACAGCCTTGTTGGCCTCCTGCCTCCTCTAATCTGTGATCACCTGGATGACTTGCCACATTTGGAGTTGTTACTGAAGTGCTTTTCAATCCTTAGCTTGTGGCTATGCTTGGCCTTCCTGATGTCCCTCTTCAGGTTAGCCCTGGATGCACTGTACGCCTGCACATCACCAGATCTAAAAGCGGTGTTGCATGCCTTCAGCAGGAAGTGACTTGACTTATCGGCTGCCTTCGATACAGTCAATCACGACATACTCCTAGCCACACTCACCAACATGGGCATCACAGGCACTGCCCACTCCTGGCTCGAGTCCTACCTCACTGGGCGCTCCTTTAATGTGTCTTGGCAAGGTCGTCTGTCATCGACTTATACCCTCTCCACGGGGGTGCCGCAGGGGTCGGTGCTGGGTCCCCTTCTGTTTGCCATCTACACCACCTCGTTGTCCCATGTTATTCGCTCACACGGCTTCTCCTACCACTGCTATGCCGATGACACACAGCTATACCTGTCATTCCAGCCGGACGACACCACGGTCTCCGCACGCATCTCCGCCTGTCTTTCTGATTTGTCAACCTGGATGATCTACAGCTTAATCTGTCAAAAACCGAACTCCTGGTCATCCCTGCCCATGAGTCAATCTGCTATGACATCAACTTTAAAATTGGCCCTGTCACTATTACCCATGCTGCTAAAAACCTGGGCGTGGTACTAGATGATCGTCTTTCTTTCTCTGAGCACATTTCCCCCGTAGCGAGGTCATGCCGCTATGCTCTGTACAACACTAAAAAAATCAGGCCGTACCTGACCCAATATTCCGCTCAGCTCCTGATACAGGCTACAGTCACCTCTCGCCTCGATTATTGCAACTCGCTCCTGTCCGGCCTACCTGCTTGTGCAATCAAATCTTTGCTAATGGTCCAGAATGCTGCAGCGCGACTGGTTTTTAACCAACCCAAAAGGTCACACGTCACCCCACTCTTTAGCGACCTCCACTGGCTGCTTGTAGCTGCCAGAATTAAACACAAAGCCCTGACGCTAGCCTACAAAACCATCTCAGGATCTGCCCCTGGCTATCTCAGCATCTTACTCAAGGCTCACGTCCCGACCAGGGCGTTACGCTCCGCTCATTCAAACCGTCTAGTTGTACCATCGCCTCTCACAAAGCGAGGTCACTCTAAACTGTTCTCTGTGGTTGTCCCCAAATGGTGGAATGACCTACCAACGGCTGCAAGAACTGCAACATCCCTTTCTACCTTTAAACAACTTGTAAAAACCTTTCTCTTTCAAGAATGCTTCCCTGCCTAACAAAACTAGCAACTACTCTGTGCTCCTTTACACCCTTTCAGCTTATGTCCTCCTCTGTAAGTCGCTTTGGATAAAAGCGTCTGCTAAATGCAATGTAATGTAATGTAATAATGTAATGGAAGTAAACCTCTCTTCTTTGGCCTCTGGTTAGGGAATGTTGTTACCTGTTTAGGGGTGGTGACACTGGTGTGCATAGGTATCAATGTCCATGTGTTAGTCCAGGGTGGGTCTTAAGGTGGCCTGAGAGGACTTTAACAGTCCTTACAGCAGGTTTCACATGTTTTATGAGTGTTGTGTATTTGGGGAAAAGCAACAAGAGAAGTGGTCAGACTTAGATGTGGGATGGGGGTAGCTTTGTAGGCCTCAGCCATGTCGGTATAAACATAGACCAGGGTCTTGTCTCCTCTGGTTGGGCAGGAGACATGCTGGTGGAATTTGGGGAGTACAGTCTATCAGTGTCCGTCATAGGCGGAGTTTGCGGGGGGGCAGGGGGGGCAGTGCCCCCCCTGGTGGCTGAAATATGTAATGGCATTAAGTAAACGAAATGGCAAAAAATAAATGTTTTTGACCGTACTGTTTTGTTTTTTTAAAGTCCGAAATAAACTACAATATATTGTGACAGTAATATGAATCATATTATCTTTTGTTTTAGAATACATTTCGTTTTAAGCAGTCATATGGCGTAGTGATGTTATCTGTTTACGTCGGCTACGTGGTGGTTTCCATCTCAGTGTCAGTCTTGCTATTTAGTAATACAGTTCAGTTGTATAGTAGTGTTATTACAGTGGTATAAGTGAATGCCAATGGATATTCGGCGTTTTTTAAGACGTCCCTCGACCAACATCCCACAAACAGCCGAGGAAGAGCCGCCAGGACCGACATATAACGCGGACCTAGAAACACCTGCGACCAGCTCGGGGATAGCAACCCTGGCTAGCTCTCAATCGGATCTTGTTAGTGCTTCATCCGGCTTAGCAGAGCAACTACCAAATGATCTTGGCGAGAAGCACTGTTGTCCTAAGCAACCTATTCTTACGGAATTTCCCTCAAAATTGTTCGGAAACATTAAACGGTCATTTTCCACGTATTATTACAACAAGTACTGTTGGCTTGAATACTCTATTTCAAAGGATGCTGGCCTATCTTGTGTGCCATCATGTGTGTGTGAGTTTGCTTATATGTGCGTATGCACGCGCGCCCGTTCGCGTGAGAACGCGCCCGTTTGTTGAAAGCGCTTGGCAATTTTTGCCCCCCTGACGCAAAAGTCAAACTACGCCTATGGTGTCCGTGCACCAAGCTTTGTTCACATGAACAAAACTTTACCCACAACCGGTAGTAATGACTCACCAGGCGACGGTAAAAACAAGACCAATAACAATATGCACATATCTGATTTTTTGTATTATTGAATGTCTATTTAAAAATCATAAACCCAACAAATATACACTAAGAAAAGGTAAACACTTTTATTTATATTACTGTTGCTGTATATCCACAGGGCTTATGAACACATACTGTAATTAGGCCTGTGTGGGACAAAAGAAATAAAATCAGGGCAGTTTTAAAATTTTTATTTTTTCACATTTACTGATTCATCCTTCAAGTCTCATGAGATGCAATCTCTGTTTTTACAAGTGAGATAAATATGGTAACACAAAGAGTTGTATATAAAAGCAAACATACAGCACACTATAGAAATAACATGAGTCCGATAAAAAGCATTACTTGGTCAAATTTATAACTGGGATTACCAAAACATTTTCCTGTGATGCAACTATGACCATGAGTTTTCAAAGTTTTTGAAATATCCATATTAAAAACACACAAGTCCAGTTTTGTCTCCTGTAAATTACACTGTGGATGGCCAGATTTAAAATCAAATTAGATTTGCCTGCTGTCAGCACATAGCGTTCCAGTGTCTGATGGGACACAAGCCATTTCCCCATGATGGCTGTCGTGGGCATGCATTTCAAAGTGCCTGAATGGACGATTAATCATTCTGCAACGCTTCAGAAAAGTAAAATTTCTGGACATGAAGGTAATTCTCCTTCACAAAAAAACTTAACCGAGTTCAATTTGAACTCCAACGATTAATGTGTCACAGTGTGGCATCTTCTGTAAGGATTGGAAAGGAGCAATCTTTGTTTTTAATACATAAAGTCACAGCACGTTAGGTGTGTTCTTGAGGCAACAGAGTGTGTGCGGTGAAGTTTCTCAAAAATGAGCTCAAGGTGAATCTTTATTCAGACTTTCACCTAGAGATATTTATGGATGAGGCATGAGGTTTGTTAACAACAAACCTCATGCCTCATGAGGATAAAATGACCAATAAGGAAAGTTATTTATGTAATGTGATAATTTCCAATCTTTAATACATTGTCCCTTTAGACTTATAGTATAGTATAAGTTGTGGTCTGTCTGAAAGTTAATATCTTTAGTTCTTGTGTTTTGTTGTAACTGGACCTCTATTTTAGAGTTTTGGCTTTCAGTAACACACACACACACACACACACACACACACACACACAAATGCATATCAATCTTCACACCTGACAAAGAAGTTAATAGCTAACAAGTGTATTTCTAAAAACGGCTGATTGCTCGATGAATTCCTACAACCTTATTCACGACACCAAGTAGAAAATAACATCACCTTGACTTAAATAATGTGTTTTTCACTCACTCAGGCTTTGCCCTATTTTTTTGTGGATTTAAATTGGGTTTTAATCAACACACTTACAGATTCAGTACCCGTTATGACATCTTGGGAAATGAAAATCAATCTCATTCACTCACAAAGCAGCAGCATGGGATGAGCCAACTTTCTCCACTAGACAAACACAGTCTCAGAGGAGGGTGCTAATCCTTGTCCCAAAAGAATCACACTTTTTTTAACTGTTCTGTAAACCTTCTGATTATGTCAGAGGAAATGCCACAAATGGAAGAGATACCTGAATCTGCCTTGACAGGGATATGACATCACTGACAGGGTAGAGACAGAGCTGTACCACAAATCAAATCATTTGATTTTCTGGTCAATTAGGTTATAATCTTTATTCATGTTCTTACATGATTTATGTGACTAAAACCAAAAAGTCAAAGTCAAAAAGTTTCTCCACAAAGTTTGCTCGAACACCTAATGTCAAATGTATCTGAACATAAAAAATGGGCACACTATGCAGTCCCCTCCAAAAGTATTGGAACAGTGAGGCCAATTCCTTTATTTCTGCCCACCCATTTTGCATGTGTTTCGGTTTTTCGGGACCAACAGTTGGGTTATTATTTCCTCTGTCTGTCACAACTCACTCTGTATAATCTGTCCCTGCGCAATGAAAAGTATTGATACATTAATGCTGTGTCAGGGCGCACCATGTGACCATCAATTTCCATCACTTGGAGTATCATCACGAGACTGCTCAAGTGGAAAATCTTTCATGGAGTCAAATACAGGAGCCTGCGGAGCCTCTTGTGAAGACACCCGCTCCCCGTCTACAATGTCAGACAACCTTGCGTCACTGCTGACAACAGCGCACATATCCCATGTCCCTGACAGCCATGAGCGCACCCCCACACACTGCTTCACCAAACCCTGGCCAATTAGTACCCAGGATCAGGAGGTGCGTCAGGTGGGCGCTCACCGCAGCCTTCACACTATGCTTTTTTCCCTTAGAACGAATTTCAACTAGTACCACAGGATATCTGTGAATATCCCTATGTACACACCTGATATCCACCCACCTTGCCTCTATTAAAGCCCCGGGTCGAATCAGATTCTGGTAAACTATGGACTGCAGGCAGCAGTCCACGATCCCAGTTTGTCCAGTTTGGTCCCTCTCAAACGGCGGCGATGGTTCTCCGCAGAGTACCCCAGGTGATCAAGTACAGCCCTCCTGATGTCGGCGTACTGGCCCCAAGAGGAGACAGGAAGGTCGAGAGCCCCTGTCTGCGCATCAACAGCAACAACAGTCAACAGCACACTGTAGTGCTGTAATACTGCAGTGTAGTACAGTCATGAACAGGGATTAGTAGCTATAATAAGCTATAGGGACCAAAACTGCTGTTTGTACCAGGCTGTAAACATGTTTATTTCTACTGCGAGGTTGGACATTTTAACATGGAGACTTGAGGAGACTGACTTGCTTTTGGAGCCAGCCTCAAGTGGACGTTGGTTGATGCTTGATGTATATTTATGTTTTTAGTCTGGATCCTAAACTGAATTTTATGAATCTGGCACTGTGTAAAAATGTAAATCTCCATTCGTAGCTGAAGTGTAGCAGGCACAGCTGAGTGGGAGAAGACCATGTGCTAGACCCAGGACCCTTAAGGCCAACTCACACAGGAGGCGGCACAGAAGCGGCACGGTACCGCCGCGGTCACCATAGCAAATAGAAGTCAGTCTAGTTAATGAGAGCACTCACACAGGGCGCGGCTCAGAAGCGTCCCAGAAGTGGCTCAACGCGCCACGGCGCGAGCTTTCAGTTGCATTTCTATTTTTACCGCGAGCCGCGGCTAAACCTCGTAAATTTCAACAGAGCACTGCACACCAGACAGGAAATCCGACACAGAATCAACATAATAAACTTCCGCCCCCTTACAAAATAAAACACAATACGCAGTTCATGTAGCTTTTTACAACTTCACATCAACGTTACGTCATGACCGCTGGCACCAGGTGATCAAAGATCGATCAAAGGGTCTCAACATGAACGATGAGAGACTAATCGTTGAAGTGGAACAACACACAATCATTTATGACACAACAGATGCTTTTTATAATCTCCTCCACATCGGAGAAGCAAAGTCAGCTGTTTGTTGTTGTTGTTTTCTTTATACACTGTTTGTCGCGGGATCTCGCTTGGATTCTCGCGTGATCTCGTGAGAAACGGCCGGCTCGCTCCGCTGCCGTTCCGCGGCTGAAAAGCGTCCGGTGTGAGTTGACACCGGACAAAGGACCGCGGCACCACCGTTCCGCGGGTACTTCTACTTCTCTCCTGTGTTTTAATGATTGTAGATCAAATACAAAAATAAAGACTTGAAAGTAAAATGCACTGAAAAATAAAAAAATTAGTTTTCTATGATCCGGTCTTTGTGTATCTGATTCGTTCTATAGGTTAACGTACTTTAATTTCCACAAATAACATTTGTAAAAAAACGAATTTGCATGGGAGCATGATATTGTTTTAATAAATAACAATAATATTTATTTCTTAATCTGATTAGTACTACAGTAATAATAAGCAAGAGACTAGAGCCCAGAGATGGTGTGTGTGTGTAAAGAGGAGAAATGATAATGATAGTTCGAGGTAGCATGCTGTATAATCTTTTATGAATATGAAATAATCAGAATTCTTTTTTCCTCAACAAGTCAGTGTAATGTACGCGTTGAAGAAGGACTATACAGAAAACCTGCAATAAATCTGTGTACAATTCATCTTGGATCTTGAAATGAGTATTGAAATAAATACCAAATACCATTAGTATTAGAATGGCTTAAGTCTTCCTTTTAAAATGTATATGAAAAGAACTGTTCACAAGGTTGATCTGCAACATAAATCGATCTGTCACTCTTCCGATCCTCGTCTAAATATGTGAAATATATGAAATTGTAATGCATCCATTTGGCAAGCAAACCTTCTGCAGAGAGTGGAGTCCCATTCATCAGGTCTTCCACTTGAAGGAGGAAAAACATGCAGAGCTGCAATGTCTGAACATGCCAATGTATGAGACAGATGATACATTTAATGTCTCAACCAAGACAGAAAGACTCCAAGAACAGTCAGTAATTTGTGAGTTTATGCTTAGTTTGGTTTTATATTTCCAGGAATGAGTTCTGACTCTCTGAAGCTGGTTACTTTATTTAACCACCACTCATTGAAATCATCCTCACTCAGATCTCACAAACCATGATTGTCTTCATGGTAGAAACAGATCACGGATTCTTATTTGTCTCTAATGTTAGTTTGCTATAGAATGGTCCCTCTCTGTGACTCTCTGAATGGAACCAGGAGCTCTAAAAAGCCAAGTATGGCCAGAATAATAGTTCATACTGTACATGTGTAAACATCAACAGAATGTAAGGGGGTAGAGGTGAGACCTAGAGGCAGTGCTATCACTTGGTTTAGAATAAAAACCCAGAGTTATGCCAGATTCTGCTCAGCGTCTGCAGAGATACCAGGCTCCCAATGGCAATTTGGCAATTTTGGGAGGGGAAAAAAGGTGGAAAATCTAGCACCTCGAAAACACAGTTTACCATTAACAGTTTGGTTCCAGCTATCGTTTGTATTCTACTACAAACTAAAGCAGCATCACCCTCATTGATCCAAACTTTGTTCAGAAGACAGAAATCACTTTAAAAGTTGTTTGCTTGTTATCTCAATGACAGACCTGACAGTCAAAAAGTTAGACTTTTTACAAAATCATGCCAGCATGATGTAGTTAATATATTATATTGTTAATGTTAAAATATATAACATCATTTCACTTGCAATAAAAATAAATATATCCAATAAAGACAGCAAAATCTGTTTATGTCAGGTTCATATTGCTGCGGTTCAGACAGACATTGTATCCATTTGGCATTACTGTTAGAGAGGTCGGAAAGTTCACAGACATTGCGAGGTGTAGTGACAAATGTGGTGCATTACACTGCTACCCCTGTAACTATATTGTATTTTGTGTTGAGAAATATGACTACAGTTCCATGAGTTGGGTAGCAAACTATGTCTTATGTAAATAACTGTTATTTTAATGAGTTTCTGTGGAAGGTTTCTCCATCTTTATAATGAGAAGTTTCTATGAGGAGTTCTTGTTCATAACCTTTATGGTTAAAATAATAATAAATAATAATTCCAAATTATAGGAAGAAACCCTTGTCAGTGTAATGTAATTTTATAGTTGTATGCTCATATTTTCTTCCTAACCCCATTCCTACCCCATTCCACCT
Organism: Collichthys lucidus; assembly: GCA_004119915.2. Classification (NCBI taxonomy): domain Eukaryota; kingdom Metazoa; phylum Chordata; class Actinopteri; family Sciaenidae; genus Collichthys; species Collichthys lucidus. The sequence continues at coordinate 25,607,453 of CM014084.1, forward strand.
CATTCTTACTCTGCTATATCAATGAGTCAATGACCAATAATATAAGTCCTGATCTCATCAGGCAGGTCATTCCACAGTTTAGGAGCCCTAACTGCAAAGCTCTGTCACCTTTGTGGATATATTTGGACCGTGGGACAACCAGGAATGAAGCGCCTGAGGATCTCAGGGAGTGGGAGAGGACCTACAGTAGTAGCGACTCAAAAGTTCCCCTTCAAGCTGAAAGCAAGCTGAATGGCTGCCGTCTTCTCGCCAAGTTCCAGCGGCTGAAGTGACCCCCCTCCTTCTCCTTGGTGTGTCTATTTTTTACTGTAACTCCACCTATACATTGAATTACAGGGTATGACCAGGAGATGGCAGGAGATTTTTTACAGTTGTTCTATCTGGAGATGATGTAACCTACACACCTCATTAGCATTCTCATTCTCAGCCGAAAATGCAGCTGGTTTGACTACCGCCTACTATATAGTAGCCTTGTGATTTGAGTGTGTTCTTGAACAGGAGGATGACTCATTTACTGTATTTTCATTTTTGTTCATCCCATAGGCATAAGTTAAACAAGAAGAGCTGTTTGTGTATTTTCCACTATGCCCCCCTTTATTATTAATAATACACCTCAAAACTTTTGATAGTTCAGAGAAAAAGTCCACGGTGACTCTCGTTTGCCAGGACGTCTCTAGAAATTAGGTATATAGCCTTAACTTATGTTAAGTGTATTAAAGTTAGAAAAATCAATTAAAAGTGGTCAAATATGTTATATTGTTGAATATAATTAAAGACAACACAGCATTCATCACAGCTTTCCATAAATGGATCTTTATTGATTTATTCATAAAAAGCTTTGGTAGCTCATTCTCAGAACAGCAGCCTCAGATTTCTTCTTGGACATAAGATTTACAGTAGAAAAAAACAATAAAGGGGAAAAAGGGACGGGTAAATTTCAAGCTTGTTATTTAAGTTTTTAGGCTTAGCATCACACCTATTAACGTTCGTTTGAACGGTTATCAACACTGACAAACTAAACTGGACTTAATAACAGAAGTGTATATAATTTTAGTAAATTATTCTGGTGAGTATCAGCTGCGCTGGGTATGTAAATCAGGCCATCCAGCTGCGGTGATGATCCGATGGCACTCAAGCCAAAAATCCGGACAAATGTCACTTGATCAAGGAGCAAATCCGCTTCAGATGACTTTGCATGTGCAGTGTGAGCACTGTGCACAGCGGTGTGTACTCTGTGTGTTAACAAGAGCAAGAGCAAGAGCAAAAACAGGCTAGTGACAGACTTGATGTGCATTATTGATATTTGTCGCATGTGTACCTGCACATAAATGCTTATTAACACACGGGTACTGTGGAATATATCTTTTACTCACCTGAATTGTGAATGGCATTGCACTCAGTGGGAGCAGTGATGCTGCACTTTGGACCGAAGGATGGCTGGCAGGTCTGGAGTAAACTTAGTGGTTGAGATGCGAAGGACATCATGGAGATAGCTGTCGGTCATTTTGGTTCTCATTCTGCTTTTGTTCAGTGTTACCAGAGAAAATGTTTGCTCACATATGTATGTTGAGCCAAATAGACTGATCATTCTTTACGCGTGGCGTCTCATCAGAGGAAACTTTTCCGTTTCCAAGCTCCTGTAGAACTCGGGGAGGGAAAGCTGCTGATGTAGATTCTTCAGAGAATCGTCGCACTGGATTTTGATGAGTTCTAATTGCAGATTCTCATCCACTTCTTCGACATCCACCAAGAAAGGAGTCGCAAATAGCTTTATTTCTTTTTCAATGACAGAAAAATCCTGGAAGCACTGTCTGAATTCGGTTTCGAGACATGTAATGTAACAGACACATATTTCCCTTTTTGGCAGAAAAGTTGGCCTGTGGATAAGCAGTTCTGATTTCGGACAGTGCGGAGAAGTGCACTACGTTGAAGTGGCGCAGTTGTGTCTTTAAGAGATTGAGCTTCACACAAAATGCTTTCATGTGCGCATAAAGTTGTGGTACAAGCTGCTCTTTCCCTTGTAAGCTCTTGTTCAGGGTGGTTAAATGATCAGTGAGATCAACTAAAAATGCTAGGTCTGCCAACCATAGAGGGTCATTCAGCTCATGAAGAGGTCAGTCCTTCTCTTTTAAAAACCCGTCAATTCCTGATCTCAGGGAGTAAAAACGCTTCAGCACGGTGCCGCGGCTTAGCCAGCACACATCCGAGTGGTAGATTAGTGGTAGATAGTCCACTCCCCGCAAAAAAATTAGCAGCTGTGTGGTGTCTGTAGCATCAGTGCTCTCATCGCATGCGATGGAATTAAAATCAAAAGCACAAGCTTTATCTGACAGTGGCAGTTTAATGTTGGCTGCCAAGTCTTCTATGCATTGCACAACTGTATTTCTGGACATGCTAACGTTTTTGAAGTCCTGCACCTTTTCAGGGCACATTATTTCAGCGACTTTACCGAGGCAGTCTTTTATGAGGTCACCATCTGAAAAAGGCTTGCCATGTCTTGCAATGAGTTGGGCGACCTCATAGCTGGCGATTGTAGCCTTCTCCTGGACTTTTTGAGCACGAAATACTAAAATACTGTTGCTGACCCTGCAGTATAGCTACCATTTGCTTTACTTTCTGCTCTCGCTCAGCACCATTGTAGGATACATAGGCCTCATGTATGGTTTCATAATGATGTTGTACATTATACTCTTTCATAACTGCCACAGTTTCAGTGCAGATCTAACAGACACACTTCCCCTTGAATTCGTTGAAGAAATATTCACTCTCCCAACGTGTCTGAAATTTTTCGTTTCTTTGGTTCTGCCATGTTTAGTATCTTGGGGTAAATTTCTTCTTTGTCTACTTTTGTCATTTTTGGTGGAGCACCTGCCTTGATCAACAGTAGTAGTCGAGTAGTAGCACCCCCTGGTGTTAAAATTTAAAAAGTGCAATACACTCAGGCAAAAGTTGAAGTGCGGGCCATATTCTATTCTATTTAAAACATTTCTTGCGGGCCAATTAAAAATGGGCCGCGGTCCATTTTTAATTGGCCCGTAGTTTGGACACCCCTGATCTAGGCTATTCTGTCCTTACATAATTACTGAAGCGTCTCCTTTCTTGTGCGATCTGCATGTAGTGAAAGCAGCTGGCCATCAATATGACCACTATGGCGTTCAGAGGAATAAATACTCAGAGTGTGTTTTTTTTAGGCAGAAAGCATCCAACAGATATAACCTTTAAAATAAAAAGTTTAAAAAAAAGGTCCATCAGACGTTACAGCCAGAGTTTTTTTTTTAAATTATTAGTTTATATTGGCATGTTGTTGTTGTGCGTGACATAGAGTTGCAGATATGAGCGGCTGCAGTGGTGCCTCAGTGTTATCTTATCACAACTTTTTTTTTTCATCGACCGATCCGCGGACCACTTGGTGCCGGTCTGTGGGGAGCGATCTGAACGGATCACAGACCAACAGTGATCCGTTGCACCACTAGCCACATGCATACCTGTGCTCTGTCTCAGCTAATTGGCTCAAGCACTCACCTGAGTGTCCCTCGTGTATCTGTTCAGATGTGTCTTTATACAGTCTACGGTGAGAGCGGAACATTAAAATCACTGCTCCTCCCCGTGGACAAATGAGGCATGGCAGCTGGTTTTCACCCAGGTGGCTTATGGGTGTTTTCAATCAGAGCCTCACTGATTACGTCATTGTGGTGGATCACATCACCGTCACAGACCTGCTCAAGATCTGTCAAGGACCAGTCTAGGACCCGTCATGGAAACACGGGAACTTTTTAGTCGCTACTACTGTAGGGCTTTAAAAGTAATCAGTAAGATCTTAAAATCCACTCTCTGAGGCAGAATAGGTATTATGTGATCACATTTCTTTGTTCGAGTCAAAAGCCCGGCAGCAAAGTTCTGGATGAGCCCGAGACGAGAGAGGGATTTTTTACTGATGGCAGAGAGCACTGAGTTACAGTAGTCTGTGGTCGACTAGTTACGAATGCATGAATCACAATTTCCAGATTTTTTATGTTTCTCAAGTGAGGAAAAGCAGGACTGAGCCGCTAAGTTTATGTGTTTATCTAAGCTGAGGTTATTGTCAAAAATGACGCCAAGGTTTCTGCAATGTTGTGTTATAGAAAAAGACCAAAAGAAGGAAAACGATTTAGAGAAACCCCTATTATACACCAACTCCTAAAACTGTTATTATAGATTTAGCTAAAGATAATTACATATTTTCATTACTCACATTATTTTCAAATACATATTTTAATTGGTTCTTAGGGAGCAGACTAATTTAGAGCAGCACAGTTTGTGTTGTTAGCAGTGTTTTGCATTTAAACCTCTGCCACCCATGGGAGTTTTTCAAGCTATAATCCTGCTATTTCTGTGTAGGCAATGAATCGCTAAAATGTTTGACTCTACTTGTAGAGACCTATTTTATTTATCTTTTAATGTTTTTGATGCAAAACGCAGCTGCCAGTACAGCCCAAGGAAATCCGAAGGCTTCTGCTCCCAGTAGCGTGCTCGCTGAGATCACGTCACACGGAATCATTTTCATTTTACTTCAAGTTCTAATAGTATATAATTGTCTGCCTGTATGAGTTTGTTGCTTTAAATAGGAGCACACTCCAAATTGCTCTATCAATAGAACATGCTTTCTCACATGCACCTCACAGACTTACTAGTTATGCTTGAGGGCACTTACATCCTTGTTGGTATCTGGGGTATTTCGCTGTACACTTGACATGCACTCCCATTGGAGACTGCTAGTGTCACACTTTTGCCTAAGGGTTAAAGCAGGCTAGGGGAGCAAGGGAGTCAGCCTCGCTGCCTGGTCTCCCTGAAGAATGAAGCACATGTGCATTGTGAGCATAAACTGACTGGTTTGCCCCCCCTGTGCACACACATACACACTCCCCCAGCCCAGTGCTGTAATGCACAACCTCTGCATCAGCTCTTCTGTCACCATCTGCCACCAGCTTCAAGTGCATCGTCAAACTAAAATGGGGTTCCTGTCTGCAAAGCACACTTTCCCCAGTGCTTCACTCTTCATTATTCTGTTATTACAGAATCCCTCTGTCTAAATGTGTGTACGCTTACTTAATTTATTCATAATCCAAAATAAAGGGGAGGTACCTACAGTAACATGAATATTGCTTTGTGTGTTCTTCACTCTTCGATGAGTGATTAGCACATTGGTGGTGAAAGCTGTCAGCTGGAGTCCACCGTACGGTCATAAAATCAGAGTAAAGGACTGAACACAGCATGACCTGTACATGGTCTGCTGGTTTGAAGGCCAGGTCACATGGTAAAGGTTCAGCTTTGGGTGGTTGAGTATACAGAGTAAGCACAGCTGGTGCCTCAGTGGGAGGCGGACATGGCCAGTTAGATCCACACGGACTGTGGAAAGACTCACGGTTCAATGCTGAGCGCTTCACGCAATGCTTTTTTTTTCATTTACTCCACTGATCAAATCAAATCAGATTTTATTTGTATAGCCCAAAGTCACAGAGTACATTTGCCTTTCCAAGGATGGACAGACATGCAATGGATGTCACGTGTACAGGACAAATCAACACAAAGATATTGTACAATTACAATGACTGATAGAATGACAATGAATTACAATAAATGATAAAATGATTACAGTAGCAGTGGAACCTGTGATAGAGATAGAGAGACACAGATGCACAGCAGCAGCAAATCATTAACTAACTATAAACTGTAATGGAGATATGGTAGCAGTAATGACAGTAGTAATATATATAGTGGACGTCATGCAGGATCACAGCAGCAGCCACGATCCAAGAAAACCTGCTGGACGAGAGAGCACAGAAGTTTAGTTAGTGACGTGCATTAATGAGACATGTACACATGTTTATAGATGGTGAGAGACAGAGATGTGATGACAACAATAATACTTTTTTCAGTGGCATGAAGTGCAAATCGGTTGATCAATTATAAAGTATGTATTTATGTACTTTTAGTGTAGGCAGAACAATATATGATGAGCAGGATGGAGAACATATTTACCTCAATGTGTTGCCATCAAAACAAATTCTTCTTTGTCAAAAAGTGACATTGATCAATAGGAAAACACAAACATTCAAAGGTTGGTAAGTAGATCTGAAAAAATACAGTATGATAACAAACCATGACATTGTGTGAACAACAACTCAGTGAGTAATGTAGCTAACATTGGCTATGTGGTGGGTTTGGAAAGTGTCGTTAAAGCTGCTGCTGTGCTGCCTGCTGAGAGGATGATCAGTTTCCCAGAGCAGCAGCAGCATGTTGGCAAATTAGAAATTAAGCTGAAGGGTCATGTGCAAGTCATTCCATATTACCTTAAACCCTGAGTTGAATGGCTGGAATAACAAGCTAGTGTTGTGTGGCTGGGTTTGTACTGGATTTTTTTTTTCAACGCGCCAACAGACAGGAAAGTTAGACTGTGAGAGGGAATGTTCTGATTTGTAAAGATAGATCAAAAAGTGACAGCAGGAGTGAGAGTGAAATTCTTACCTTATGTTACTGTTAGGATGCTTTGTGTTGAGATGTATGAGGCAAAAGTTTCTGCACATGAGCATGTTTGTATTCCTACTAATTAATATTTCAGGAGGTCCAAATAGAGAAAATTTGCCGCTCTAGTCAGTGAAGGACCGCCCTACCCTGCCTGTGATTGGCTGACATTCTTGCCCTCACCTTGACTAATCTCAGATCAGATCTATGATCTTGATGTAAATATTATTACTGGATCATTTTCCAAACAGAACCAAGAATTTATGTGCTCTGATGTTAAAGTTTTCAGTCAAGTCATTTGCACACACATCAGACCATACACGTCTGTTTTAAAAAAAATACTCACACCAAATTGACTTTCCTCGAGCAGCCATGTCACTGTGTTCGACATGGAAGCAGAATACATGCTGTTCTACTTTTACCTCTCCATCTCCTGTTCGGATATATCAAAGGAGAGATGAGCCGTCAAAATAAAATAACTGTTTCATGAAAAGCATTACCCAAATAGCTTGAACAGAAAAATCATGCACTATTCATGACAGTAAAGTCTACACTGCAGCTGCAGAAGTTGCTCTCAAATATATATATATATATATATATATATATATTCATTTCCCATTTTCTCAGAACATCGTATTTACCATGCAAGAGCGTCATCTGACAGTATGAATATGTATGACTACAAGAGTGTTTGATAAATGATGATAGGACACGCAACACTACGGCAGTTACATTCCTGCTTGTACCCTTTCTGTGCCAATTACACTTCACCTAAATGACAGAGGCTTTGATGTAATCTGAAGCAAAAAAAAAAAAACTGTTAATGACATGATTTGCATGAAGTGATTAAGAACGAAGTCACCTGAGGGTTTTATCTCCCAGTTAAGTAAGACTAGAGTCATATACTCAGCTTTAACAAACACAGAGCTACAGACTGTAATACAGATTGAAGACAAATATGTCCACAATCCCTTGTTTACAGAGCGAACGCTAACGGAGTACTGAAAGGAAACAGATTAGCTGCAAGACCAAGGAAATCAGCAATAAATGTAAAACTAACTTTACAGTTTGACATTCATTTATTTCTTTGATTTACTCTGCAGTGAAGATATTTAACGATAACAAAGTGAGATAAACAGAGCACCCGCTCCCCATAATCATATTTCTACATATCCACCATCAAGATTTCCATTACCAAACCCTCTCTGTAACCACGTCTCTCTGCTGTTCGCTCCTCATTATTTGTTATGACTGGAAAATCAAGTACAAAATAAACAGCATATTGAAAAAGGTGTAATGTATACTTAGGCTGTCATTTTTAAATGAACATCCTGCACACAGTGCTCTTACAGGAGGAGTCACTGAACACATTCAGTTTCCCAGTGAATGCAACTGGGGTGAGTTTTATATATTTTATATGAATACATTATCATATCTCTAGTATCTCTCTATCTATCTCATTTTAACATCTTTATTTTTACCATCTTTTTTTACATTTAATACATTTAAACATATTTTTGTTATAAAAATAACGTCTTCACTAAAAAAAAACACACACAATTTAACAGATTTTTTAAACACATGTTCACTCATCCGATGTTATTCCACATTAACGCTTACATAGTGGGCTGAAACAATAAAAATTCCAGTAACTAAATTAAGAACAGACTCAAATAGCCCTAACCTCAATTCAACAAAATCATCTGTGCAATCCCTCAAATCAAATAATGAATAATAATGAACAGATCAACGTCAGTCAGACACTTTTATCATACCTGCTCACCATGGGCAGCACTGCTTTTCATATCACTGTCTCGTGCGTAAATCATTTCCAGCGGAGCACTATCCGGATCAATACATGAAAAACCAAACTTTAATCAGGGTCATACTTCCTCCATTTTCTGCTCGCCTCTGTGTCCACTGTCACTTTCATCTGTGGCACTAAAAATCAATTCATTTTTCCCCTCGCATAGCTGTAGTTAACCAGATGATAAAGTTTTTTTTTCCTTTTTTTTCCCCAGGTGTATTTTTTTCCTCACACTTCACCTCACAAAACCGCTGCTGTGGAGCATTTATGAGGTCAGGCACTGATGTTGGATGAGAACATCTGGCTCACATTCTCCGCTCATCCCAAAGTTGTTCAGTGGGGTTGAGGTCAGGGCTCTGACTGGGGCTCACTGGACTGCGGTTAGTAACCACAACTACCTCAGTGTGACTGCACACATCATTGACAGTGAGTGGAAACTTCAGTCATTTGCATTGACCATACAAAAAATTGTCACCAGAGATTTGGCTAATATTTCGAACTGTTAATGTCATGGCATGGGAAGTTCAGTTAAAGGTCACCACAATCGGCAAAGAAGGCAAGCTGGCATGTCTAAGACATGTCAGCTGCAGTGAAAAGGCTTCCCTCAGCAAAGATACCCCGACATGCTCCTGGCTTCAGACTTTGATGACACTTCAGATGACGAAATGGGACCTGGGAACAGGGCTTTATGCCTCTATAAAGGAGTGTCCACTGCAGTGGTGGTCAACTCATGCAGGGACACATCAACTCCTGGCTCGCTTCTGTCCCCCGTGAGAAACTTTTCTCACTTGCAGGTAACATAGTTCAAAAGAACTAACTGGCTGAAGGAGATGAGACTTTTCTATGTGCACAGGCTGCGGGGTCTGTTTCATGTTTCATGTTCAACTTTTGTATGTCTACTTATGTTGAACAGACAAACTAAAACACTGGCCATTTGTATTTTGGTGCATTTTGTGGCAAACATAGAGTCTCCTTCACACTGATGACAACAGGGTGCAACTCAACACTTGGTGGGACTAAATCCTACACACTGGACCTTTAATGTTTTATTCATTAATTTGTATGTTGGCTAATACTAAAGTAGCATAGGCACATTGGTCTTTTTAGTCATGATTTGGGGCCACGACCAGGATAGAACAGTCATTTAAAGCGTTGGCATTTACATGATTGGGTTTGTTTTTTTCTCCTTTTTTATCTTCTGTCCCTATGTCCTTGCATGCCATGTCATCCTTTTTGTGAAATTTAGCTTGGGGTTATTGTTGTGTATGACACAATATCAATAAAACCAAATCGAACAATAGATAACACATTTGTTGTTAGACTTTTTTTGTTTCCTTCAGACGCTGCAAAGAAAACTAAAAACATCATGAATCTTGATGATTTAGAGAACATGGAAAACTGACAGATGTCTTGTACACATATACACATCTTATACACATGTCTTGTACACATTTTTTTTTTGTAATTTCACAAATCACTTAAAAATGTTTTTGAATTTTAATTAAATCAATGAGAAATGAAGCATGCAGTACTGCAGAATATTTCATTCAGAAAGCTCAGACTGCTTCAAGTTTTAGTCTTTGTAGTTAGTTCCTACTTGGAAAGAAATGTAAAAGCGAAGCAGATGAATTACTTTCGACTAATAAGCTGCAATGTGTTTGTACAGCTTGATTATGACTACATCTGTAACACTGCTGATATCCTATCATCACTTGGAACTATCAAAAACGAGCACTGGAGATGACACTATGGCAGGGGGAAAAATTGATGTTACTCCACATGATGGAGATGTACTGATTAATTTTCTAAATCTGAAAGTTATGCCACTTGGATGTGAAAGGCTCTTCTCTCACTCCTCTTCTAGATTTTCATTTATATTTAGCCAGAAGGCGGAAACCTTCCTTTCAACCTCAAACTACCAAAGCTTTTCTCACTCAGGTCCAACTGAAGAGGAATTTAAAATAGTTTCTGGAAGTCTGGCAGACAACTCTCACAATGCAAACCCTGCAGCATCTCAAGTGAAGCCACACAGTGGAAAAGTCAGTCACTCATCTCTTTTAAACATCAGCAGCAAAGTTTTCAATATTTCAAAATGTAATATTTGTTGTCATGGACTTTGATACCCCTGATTGCATGCATTACTTGAAAGCTATCTGACTCCATATATTCTCCCTCTCATCTCTCTGCTTTTCTCTCCACATCTTTTGGCTGTGTTTTGCTAAAGCTTTTGGTCCTGTGGGCTTTTTATTTGAATGGATATTCAGCTCCGTAAGTGGTGCCATCTCCTACAGAACTGGGAGCGACTGTCAATGATAGTGCTGACCTTCCACGCATAACTTCAAACCTCCTCTTGTCTACATGAACTCTAAAACAAGAAGCCAGGGCCCTGACCAAACACAAGCACTTTATATTGGTTTTACTAAAAGTTATCTTATTCTTTTATTGCTGAAAAGTTTCAGCAAAAGAGAGTTGGGTCGTGTCTTGTCATTTGGGTTTATTGGGCTTCACAGTCACAGCTGAGGGGTCCTTGATGGAGATACTGTTCTCGTTAGATTTCATCACAGAGAGGTCCAAACAGTCTTGTAAAAAGGGAAAGTGTCAGACTTTCTCAGCAGTGCTAGGAGAGACAAATGACAGAAAACAATGTAACACTGTCTCGGCAATTATTTTTAGTTCTGTCACCGCATGCTATAATACATGACAAGCATATGAGTAAAATTCATTTCCCGCTGATTTCCTGAAACAGACTTAATCAAATCAACAATCAGGATCAATTAGAGTGAGCTATGTGATGTAGGCTATGTATTTGCAAGGCTAAAAAGCATAAATGCTTTTGAATTAAATTGCCCCACACACAGGGGATATTCCAACATACTGTCTGATTGAATCAAGCTCGTCCTAATTTTGTCTCTGTGGAAATAGCTTCCAAATGCTTGAGATTTCAGCATTCACCGTTAATGAAATGTAAATTTCATTTGTTTAGTGCTATTGACAAAATGTTTCGAGTGTCTGTTGTGCTAATGAGTCATTTTATATTGAATTAATGAGACGTGCTCATCAACTGTCAGGGCACAGAGTAACTGAACATTATTTTTTGTTGTTTCAAACAAAGGTAAAAGATTAATTACACAACAATTCAGTTTTATCTTATACATGTACAGGGTTTATGCAGGAATCCTGAATATAAATTGGACAATTGACCGCCACTTGTGTCTAGTCAAATAGCAAATCAATGAATGGGAGAGCATAAACACTGCTATTGTTAATCCCTTACTTAATGGCATGCAATAATGTGCATGTGCTTCTATTTATTGAGAAACTAGAGTATCACATGACCAGTAACCCTAACCAGTTTTGCTGTTCCAACGTGCAAATGTTTTTGCAATTTCTGAATCAGGAAAATAGCTTATAACAATTTGCTGTTTTCTTTATCTGCATTGAGAGAGTGCTGTTTGGATACAGTATGAGTGTCATGCCCATCACTGTCCTGAGATCCCCATGCCTAGCAGAAGGTGCGGTGTCTGTTGTTGAAGTTTGGCTGGTGGTCCTAGGCTTTTAGTGGCCCTAAAGAAAATTGTTTGCGCCCCCAAAAAACTCCAAGTGCAGTCAATAAATCGCACACTGCTAATAACTGAACGAACACACACTTGCACACAATAGAGATGGACAAATCAAGTCAAAGCAAATCTCTTACTTTCTTTGTGGCATGGCAAACAGCTACAAACAGTGACATTGTGTGAAATTTAATTTAAAGTTGTCAGTCAGCCTAGAAATAGAAGATGCAGAGAAGTCAGAAGACAGAAAGAAAGAGACACTTTTATTTGGATTTGTCAGATATTTTGGTCACATATTAACTGAATGTTCACTGAAGACTACAAAGATAGATCAACTTCAGAACAAAGACTGCCACTGTGGGTTCACTCAGCACAAAGACACACTTCAGATTGATCACCGCTTATGTGGTTTTTATTGGTACTGCCGATGCGCTAGGCAGAACACCATACACTCCAGCCATTCGCAGGCCTCTGGTTTCCCTCGTTGCTGCCGCCTGGGTGTGGATGTCTGCTCCAACTCTTGGTCCAGTACTAGTGTTGTTTACTACATCAGATTACTTACTCTCAGATGGTAAATTGAACAAATCGTTTTTTTGCGTCATTTCATTCATTTTAACTAGTACAGCGCTGTAGCCCTCTTGTGGCCAATGTCAACGTGACAAATGAACAAAAGGCCGATCTCTATGAAAACCTGCATTCGCACTCAGTTCCAGCAGTGGGCCTCAGTCACAGCTTAAACTCTGGTTTGTTTGTCCATTTTTCACAAAACTTGTGTTTCCCCATGTTTATTATTTTATTTATTTTTAGAAACTTTATTAATCACATTGAACGTCAAATTACTTCTCCACATTTAACTCATCCAGACTGGCACCTGGTCATAGATCTACATAGACCAATCCCGAGTCTAAGATAGATCTACTGTACAGTCTATATGATTCTGGTGAACTTTTAATAAAAACACAAGAAATCACATGTTATTTAAAAAATAATAATACCTCGTAATCAAGCATTTATGGGCCTTAAAATTCACTAAGTTGATTTACTACTTTTTAATACTTTTCAATTTTGTGTTGCTGCTTTTATGTTACTGCTTTAACTATACAGGCTATTATATTCCCCACTATGAATGCAAACAATGTCCTTACTACAATCCTAAAGTAATTTTAACTTAATATATATTAGTTTTTCAATTTTACTTCTTCATACTGATGTTGGTAATTTCCAAATTGTTAAAAGGAGCAAATTTGGTTATTAGCAAAACAGAAGATATTATTAAAGCTAATAAATAAAAAGTTATTCACTCAAATTTAATTATCACGGGTCACCACCGTGAAATTAGGGACTATTACCCAAAATATGCTAAAGTCTCAAAATCGAGTTCTAACACAGCAGTTGAACAGTGATTCATCTACCATAGCACTGGACCTTTAGCTGATAAAATACAGCTGTACCGATCCTGACAAATATGATGGCACAGATCAACAACATGAACAGAATAAAAACACTTGTATGTAACTAAACAAACACACTAACGAAGTTAACCGTTCTGTGCTTAGCTGTGTTCTCACTGTGAATGTGCCTAGCTGCTCGATGTTCCTTACACCCATTAAATGATTGTGCATCAATTTCCTGTGATTAATAGTAGATAGTAAAGTAAAAAAAAAAAAAGATAACTATGCATCCATGCATCTCCACCTATGAACATGTTGTCAAACAGAAGTGGTCTAACTGAACAATTTTGCCCTGAGGCAACAAATGAAAAACTACCATTTTAGTATATGATAAAGACAAAAAGGGTCTTCACTCAATCAAATATGCATCTTCACAAATGGATGTACATCACAGATTTATTCATACAAAGTTATTTAAATTTAAACATACTAAAAAGCTAAATTCATATTACCTTCTGCTCGCAATGTGTCCAAGCCAGCAATGGTCCCAAAAAGGATTTTTTCACCCACAGACAAACTTTCAACCAACGCCCACCTCATATTTCATTGGTCACAGACTTATCAGACTTTCAGTACCCTTAACCCTTTATAGGGCACAAATTCCAACCCTGGAGTGTTATTGGTGGATATAAGTGACTTTAAAAAAAAAAATCTGTTTTAGGCTGCAAATCAAAGTCACCAAAGTGACCATATACGGTCATAAAGGGGAATAAATGCCTCTTAATTCTGATGGAAAGTTTCCAACTTGGGAAATTCCTGGAACTTTGCAAGCCTAGCAGTAGGCTCCTGGCTCCTGGTGGCTCTGCAGGTTTCCTCTAACACATTAACATTAGCTGCTTAATCCTCCAGCTGGCTGCAACCGGAAGGATCTGACAGAGGAGTTGTGTCTCCGTCTCTGGTGTCTGAAAACTGCCCTTTGCTGAAGGTGAGGGTGAAATTCGTCCCCCAGACTTTTTAATCTCAGAGGCTCTGTCAGGGAGACACTTTAATTATGACTGATCCAGCTGTGTGTCTGTGTGAGCTTGTGTGTCTATAGGATATGACACTGTGGCTGTGTACGACTGCCACTGTGTTTGGCAATGGGGGGCGCCCAGATTTTCAATTAAGAAACCAGTCGGATGGACATTTGCTGAGCCCTGATCTGCAGCACACTCAACTATTGAATTAAAAAGTCATGCATGTGTGCATGTGTTTGTGCCAGTGTGTAAATAGATCTGCACTACAATAATAACTGACGTAGCTCTGGCAGCGTCTGTTTTCAGAAACATTTGCAAACTTTGTTCAAAAGCTGGTAAGATAGCACCGTTATTATGTTACTATATCTAAAACCAACAGGATCAGCAGTACTAGTACTACTGTGGCAAACAATGTATACAGCAAATGACTGACTGAATTGTACACAATAGTAAGGACGCTGTTGAACACATGGCATGCGTTTCGCTCAGCAGACTTTAACCTAGCTCCAGCCAGCTACATCTGCTCTGTGCTTATTCATCGCAGAGTGCAGAGAGCCGCTTCTGAAACTCACTGCAGTGCTCCTGGTCCAATCACAATCATTGTCTAGAACGGGCATGATCAGTTCCACCAGCCGCGGCACAGCTGGAACTGATCACAGTCGTGCCCGGTGGAATTTAGGGCTTACAGCAGCTTCAGTGAGAGACTGAACTGTAGTCAACTTGAACTTCAGGCAGATTTTTATAAAAGGAAAGTGTGAAAATCTAAAAGACTCAGAAGAGTCATCCCACTTATAGTTTTATATTGTAATCACAACTTATTCACAGTTCAAAGTCTGACAGGGCATATACATAGACATATAAGTCAGAAATAACATTAAAAAATATGTAGAATACATACAGATTCCTTCAACATTTTGTCTATGTGGCAAGTCTGCTCCCACCATGTGTGCTCCAGCAACTGACACGACGCAAACAGGTGACAGCGACTATTTTCTTTTATTGATATGTGAGATAACATGCTAATTCACTGAGTTCACTGTGGCCCAGCATATTTCTACACAGAAGCTGCTGTCTCAAAGCTGTGTCTTTGTCTCTCCACTCTCCAGCTGCTCTCCCAGGTCCAGCATGCTACTGTGTTTAGAAGGGAGAGAGACAAGTCAACTGCATCCAGACGGGCCAATCACTCTCACCTCTCCTGAGCCAGCTCCACACCTCTCCCCTTCAGCTGATGCACCATGCCCCCTCCACAGTCTATCATTAGTCTCTTGTGGTCTTAAAATGTATATACACTACATTATCTGTAACCGCTTATCCGCACTAGGGTCACAGTGGGGCTGGAGCCTATCCCAGCTGACATAGGGCGAGAGGCGGGGTGCACACTGGACAAGTCACCAGTTCATCAGAGGACACACAGAGAAAAACAACCATTCACACTCACACAATTCACCTATAAGTGCATGTATTTTGATTGTGGGATGAAGCCATAGTTATTAAGTAATTGATTATTAAGAATCATTTGCCATAATGAGTGTATTATTTATAGGAAAGGGAAAAAAAGATTTTTTTGTGTGTATTTTACCAGATGGAAACAATAGAAATGTCTACATGCTGTAACAATTGCAGACTTATTTAAATGGGCATACTGTAAATATGCCTGAGAATTGTTGAGAAACAAAATATTTTACTCCAACTTAACTACTATATTTAAGCATGCATTCAGCAATTCTATTAATAAATACATGAAAATGAGAATAAAGAAAATAAAGTCACATTCCCTCTATTCAATTTATTCACCACTCAAACTTTTTTTCTAAAAATATCACGTAAAACAAACCTCTCTCAGCATCATATTTGGACAGTAAAACACAACAAGTTTTCTCTTGATTCCAAAATTCAAACCTTCCTAGTTTATGAACTATATCATTTAACGTATGTGTCACACCGCGGTGAGGTCAAGCTGGGTTTTTGTCTTGTCTTGTCACTTCCTGTTTTATTTTGAAAGATAACTCTCCTCTCGTTTCAGGTCACTTGCCCTTACTCATGTGTCACTGGTCTGATTGTCTTCCCCGCCCAGATTGTTTCCACCTGTTCCCCATTACCTCGTGTATATATTGTCTGCGTCTCCCTTTGTCCCGTGCCAAAGTGTTTCGTCTGTCTCAGCGTACACCAAAGCCTCGTCTCCTGAACCATAGCCATAGCCTTGCTTTTGTGATTTTCTTGTTTTTCCTCGTAAGAGTGATTTTTTTGTTGTTGTTGTAATTTCATAGCCTTAGTTCTAGCCTCATAGTTCCAGAGATCTTTTGTTTCTTTCCTCGTTAGAGTGATTTTCTGTTGTATTATCTTAGCCTAGCTCCTTTTGTTTTTGAGAGATTAGCATAGTGTTTTGTCAGAGCATTCTTAGTTTAAGTTTGTTCATACCCCTTTGTTGTTTTCCTCGTTGAGAGAGATTTTGATTTTGTTTATTTTTTTATTTACCTAGTTAAGTGTTTTTTCCTCTTCGGAGTGATTTTTGGTTTCTCTTTATTTAGGCCAACTTTTATAGCCTCACTCTTTCGAGGGTTCTTGAAGACCTGAAATAAAGATCCTCTCCGCCTAACTCTGCACCTGAGTGCACATTTGAGTCCCCGGCCTGTGGCCTGTGAGTTGCTGAAGACGCCTCGCCTTGGAGATTTTTTAATCTATGTATTTAGCCTGTGAGTTTGGCGTCAACACCGGCAGCTCAGTGGCAGTCAATCACGCCAGTTCCATCATAAACATATAGCAAAATCCTCTGCAAACAAAATCTATTTCTTAGATGCTTAACGCACATGCATTATGAGAGGCGGAGGTATGCTATTTTGACAATTACTTCCTAGGAGGCGTGCACACACACACACTTGCACGTAAATGACGTCAATACTTTTAACTTACGAGACAAAGGAAACATTTGCATATAATGCAGGCATATTAGAGAGGAATGTGTCCATGGATTCAGACATATGTCTGTCATCAACTGTTATTTTGATGTGTATCAGGTTACAGTCAGAGTATAAACACTAGGTAGTCTCTAGGAATCTCCCTCCTACATTTCTGAGAAATCTTGTGTCTGCATGCTGGTGACAATTCTAAATGATGAAATGTGAAGTTTTACATTTTTAAAGATGTGCCCTGATGGTTGATTTGGTTGAGATGCTTCAGAGTTTGTTAGCTATATTTTTCATTCCTAAGACAGTCCTCATTATGTGTCTATACTTCTTCTACTATTTATCATTACTCAACTCAGAGAAGCTACAAGGAAGTCGTGTGTGTGTGTGTGTGTGGGTGAGGGGGTGAGTTAATGCAAATAACTTGTTTTTCC
The DNA here is from genome assembly GCA_004119915.2 of Collichthys lucidus. Classification (NCBI taxonomy): domain Eukaryota; kingdom Metazoa; phylum Chordata; class Actinopteri; family Sciaenidae; genus Collichthys; species Collichthys lucidus. The sequence goes on from CM014084.1 coordinate 25,625,059, forward strand.
CCAAGTCTGCCTCTGAACAAATAGTGATTTTGTCAAGACAAAAAAAACACAAATGACAGTCAATGAAAAGTGCATCAGTGACAGACTTATCATTCAGAAGCAAATCCTTGAAAAACAGATTTTAAACCTTCACTTTGGACTGCCAGAAATGCACATTTTGGAGATATGTTTTATTTCCTCTGTTTTCTTATGATAACAAGTTAATTTCATTAGTCTTTTTAGGATCATAAGGTCTCAAAGTAAACTCAAGAGCTTGTGTGTGTCATTTCATTGCTGTGGGAAGTGAAGAGGGTTAACCCCAAAGAAGGTCCAAATGGCATCTTCCCTGTGCTGCTTGACCACGGCCTGAGATAAGATAAGATAAGATAGACTTTATTGATCCCACTGGGGAAATTCACTCGTTGTAGTGGCTTATAATTAAATAAATAGGGGGCGTCCTGGTGGTTCAGCAGGTAGTGTGAGCTCCACACATATGAAAGGCTGAATACTTTCTGCAGCAACCCGGTTCTGACTCTGGCCCGTGGTCTATGTACTTTTACTTTGCTGTGTGTCCTTCTCCCTCTCTCTCCCCACTTTCCTATCTGTCTTCAGCTATCTGTCTGTCTAACACCTAAAATACACTGCATGCGAAACAGCTCTGCTCCGAAACGACAGTGTACTCCACCGTCCTCCAACTCACACATAATCCGTTTGTGATGCGCACTAAATGCCAGGAGAACGCGAATTCAAGCATAATTGCGCTATATTGCTGTCTGTAGTCTCCAAGACTCCTACAATGGCATTCCACACTGCATCTTTTTTTCTGGTGTCCTTATAAAAGGGATGTGAGGTGTCATAAATGATTTTGGAACTCCAGAATCAACCTCTCCTCATCCATGGTGTCGACGGGGTGAAAAGACACCTGAAAACCTCTGACCTGTTGACTTCAGGTCGGCCCCTCCCATTATGACGTGTTCCCGTAATAAAACTCGATCCGGGGTGAACGCACTCCCACCGCTCATACTACAAATTCCACAACGCATTGCAACAGTCACCACACAGGTCAAGATACTGTCATTGGTCAAGACCTGTGCACCACCCCTCCCCTGCTGTTTTGGTTGTGTATTGACACACTGATCAGCAGATGGATGCACAGTGACATTAAAGCCCCTCCAGAAAATGTCCGAACGAGAAGTTGACTTTGAGAACAGGTGGGAGGCACACAGGCTTACCGACACAGGAGGTAAACGTGTTTGCCTTGTCTGCCCACCTACCTCCCTGGCCCGTGACGTAGTCCCAGTTTTCAATTGTGGCCCACTGGGACTGTGACTTGAGTTTGACAGCCCTGCTGTAGTGTATTTTTGGACAAAACACATAAGAAAAAATAGATGAAAGCTTTTTTTGTTCTATTGTTATTTTTTGATTTTGAACTATTTTTGCTACGGCAATTGTGTAGTGAAAATCTGATATTGTAACAGCCCAAACGACAATGCTAACAGGTGTAATGGTTACCTTGTACCTGGTTCAGATATGCCATTAGTTTAGCAAACTTGTTGATGCGCTGGTGTTACAAGTTAAAGGATGCCCTAGTTATGACGATTCATTCTTCAGCTGCTGAGATATTTTGGTCTAGACGACAGAGGCTGGCTAAACTATACTGCCATCACTATTATACTCTCCAAAGAACATATCGACTAGCTTTACGTTTTCTCCTTCTGTTTCAAGATACAGCTATGTAATACAGCCCTGTATGTTTTAGACATGTCCATGTTTCAAGTCTGTCATCTCTCTGCCAGCTGGCTCCATTCTCCAGACGCTGTCTTCACCTTCAACACGTCTCCAGCTAACCTGCTTCTGTCTCCTTGTGAAGTGACATCAACTGCCTAATGAATTCCCCTTTCTTACAGGCACTCTGTCACAAGACAAACTAACTGTCTGCGGTGTGTTATTCGTGTGTGTCTGTGCCCTTTCACTGTCACCACTGTTGACTTAGCTGACAAAAAGCTGGACATTTTATCTCCAATTAATCTGCCCGCTGTATGTGCATGCATATGTGCACTTGCATGACTGTATCTGTTTTGATGTATGCCAGAATGTGTCTGTGCATACATGCACAGTCATGTCAAAGAGGGATTTATTTTTTAATATCGAGATAGGTCAAAAAGATTGTGTGAGTCTGTGCGTTTGTGCGTGCGTGTGTGAAGCACAAACAAGAATTAAATTTCAAGTCACGTTGCAATGCTAACAAGAATGACATTTTTCTGTTCTCATCATGACATTTTATCACAGTTATTTCTTTGACCTGGGGGCCCTTGGAGAGAGAATCCAGAGAATGGCCAACAGGGAACATATTTTTGTGAGCCACGGAAATAAAGCCTATCTAATTGGGATCTTATGTATTTGTCTGTCAATGAGTCTTTTTCCAGAGGCAGTTTGTGATACCAGCTTTATTAACATTTTTCTTTTTCTCCAGCTCAGGATCATATCCATGCCGGGAGTGTTGGTGTCAAACTATTCCGCTGTTCCTCATTTTTACAAACAAGTTTCCTGTTGAAAACTCATCAAACGCTACTAATACTAATGAGTTCATTACCGTGCCCTTTTTTGGATTGTTTACATTTTCCAGCTGTGCATAAAGCTGCTTTCAGTTGTTAATCCACATCAGGCCTAATCCCATTTTTCCCAAACGTTGTCTATTTAATGAAGACTAATCTGAAATTTACAGCTGCAGAAAGGACAGTGTGCTGTTTGACACACAGCTGCACAGAGATGGCAGCCACTTCATGACCATTCAGAGCCTCTCTGGATTCCCACGTGTCATTCAGTTGTACCTGTAACTCATCCAGCCACTGCCAAAAACTTGACGGCCTGGTGATTTAAAGGTCCAGTGTGTAGGATTTAGTGGCATCTAGCAGTGAGTGTGCAGATTGCAACCATCCGAGTACCCCTTGCCTCACCATCTCCATTCCAAGTACGTAGAGGAACCTAAGGTGGCTTGCCAAAGGCTCTGTCCAGAGCCAGTTTACCTTGTCTGTTCTGGGCTACTGTAGAAACATGGCAGCCTCGGTGGGAGAGGACCTGCTCCCTCAGTAGAAAAGTTGATTGTACAACAATGAAAACATACTTTGAGATATTATATTCCATTTCTGCCATATTCCGGTAATAGCCTTTGCTTTTTTTTATTATGCAAATAAAAACTTGCATGATAAAAGCTTTTCAATCCATGACTTCTTAAATATGTGCTCTTGATGTATTCAGAAGCTTAGAAAGGACTAAAATATAATATAACAAAAAATTTAAATAAAACAAAAGATTCTGGACATCTTGACCGCAGTTGCCACATACTGTATCTATTATATTCAAACAGAGTGGAGCTCAATGTAACTGGATGTGCTGTTCAAGGCATTACCTGTGGATGTTGTAACAGTAGTGGAAGAAATTAAAGTTTCGACAGCGATGCTTATTGAGTGCCACAGAAGGGATCTACCGTATCAAACTCAATGTGTAGAACTGTGACGTCTTTGACCACTCTGCAAGCACAAACAGCTGTTTCTATGTGTGCAGTATAAATAATCATTAATTCTTCATTATTCATTTGTTGTGGGATGCACCCAACTGTGAATCAATTCAAATCAATTAAAACTGCTTATCACAAAAATGAAAAATCACCCAGCAGTTTAAATGCTCATAAGAGAAGTGAGCTCATACCACTCACATAACCTTCACCTTAACCTGTCAGTGATTGGACACTATTTTAGTTTTGACTACTTTGTTTATAACCTTTTATTTAACTATTGTTATTTTGAAATAGAATTGAAACAAGGACAGAGAGTTTGGCATAACACACAGTTATATATAACAAGTTACCCTGCAGCTGTAACACTTCAGTTACAAAGACTGAAGGGTTTTGTAACCACTGGATGTGAGTCAGGCTGAGACATTTTTTTCACACTGTTCACACTCCTTTTTTAAAACCCTTTATTACTATAGAATAAACAATATGTGTTTTGTACTGAAAGTAATAGTTTCATAATGCATTTTTGTTATTAATTTCCCATTTCCTCTGGCATCCAATGGTGGTCATTTCCTTCCTGTAGATCCTGAACCCTGTTAAATGAGTTCTGAGGAAACACTGCAAGCTGCCAATAAGTGGTCGAAGTCTGCTTGCTTTGAATTGTCTAAAGACCTAATAAGAAACCTGATCACAGCTGCCATGTCTGTATCTTCACTAAGAAAAAAACAATACTGCACCATGTTTAAATGACAGTTATTCAATGTGGCTAAAGTGGCCTAAAATGAAGGTAGGAGTTTATGCTCTGAAGACAGTATAGGATTTCCAATCATTTCATACTCGATGTTTTCACATTTTCATAGACTGCAGCCATCACTTCTATAGAGTCTTTGGGCAAAGGAACCAAGACTGCAGGACTGGAAGCATTCTGGTTTCAGTTTGACTACACCAGAAGCCCAGAAACATTGCCACATTGTTTCGAGGGGCTTAATGGTCATCAGACAATAGCCTTGGGTTGTGATTGACCACATCATAACTGGAGCAACCCATTGCAATCCTTGGTAGAAGGCTTTTTTTGTACTTCTTAGATGTGAAAATCAAAAAGCAAAGATGTCCTCTACGTTAGTACTGCCTCCGTCGTCTCCTGGGTAATCCAACAGTGGGCAAAGAGGTGCCGGTGGATGGAGCTGAGGTGGGCTGGTTGCCCAAACAAGCCACCTGAGATGTCATCTCATGTCAATGATATTGTCTTGACTCTTAATTCTGCATAACTTAAAGCCTAAAATGAGAAAATTAGCTATAGAGACTAAAACTGTTTTTGCCTCATGTTCCAGGGTGTGATTGACCACATTATAACTTGAGCAACCCATTGCGAAGGCTGGTGGAGTTGCCACATGGTAAAAACTGATCATCACAAAGAATGTTCCTCCTGTTCTGTGAAGCTGCTCTGTGGGAAATATGGAGGCTTCTTACACTTCAGTGTATCACTCCCATATCTTCTTGGAGCCCTCACAACCATTCACCAGGATGATTTTAAACTGGCCGAGAATAAAACTGAGAATGACCCACACACTCTGACCCCCCTGACATATTCAAACAAGGTTGTCGCTTAATTTTTATACTCAAAAGAGAGACTCAGACAGATAAACATCATCACCATCTCAAAAGCAACTTCTTGGGCTGGGTGACATTTGTGTTTATTTGACCTCCGGGTTACATAACAGGAGTCTCCTACTTCCTCATTGTTGAAAATTAAAAGGAAACCTGTGCTGTTTCGCAGGGCAACGCCATTAAAAGCACTGTGCCCACATGACAACCGACGACTGCGCGAGGACCCTGGTATTACACACACTTATGCTTACACTGCAAAGCACCCACACATGCTGAAATGAGTAATCATTCCCTTGAAGATGTGGTCGTCATCGCTGCAATCACGACAGCAATTGTGCGTGGCCTTTAAACGCAGCCCAGCCCAGACTGACTCATGATTTTACTCAGGCCACTTTATGAAATGAGCTCAAATATGATAGGGTTGATGAGTCCCTTCAGCGTCTGTTGATATAGCTGGTCATGGTGTTTAGGTCGCATCAAATCCAAGAGTTCTCAGTATTGTCTTCGGGCCTGTTCATTTAATGCCGCTATGGGCTTTTAGTGAGGGTGGAGAAAGGCAAGTAGCGATGTGATTTTAATAGGCTCACTGTGGTCCACTGGCAAGGGAAAACAGTCATTGCACTAGACCTCTTGGAGCGCATAATTTAAGTAAGCGAGGGGAGCCTGGATGCTGTCTGCTTGTCATTCAGTCTTACAGTGGAGCCGTGTCGATGAGATGGCATGTCGTCTTTCAATGTAGATAAGGTGTTTGGAATACATTAACCTTTTCCTCATTTGTTTTGTGTGTGTACCCTTTTTGTTCCACCGTGAAATGAGAAGTCTTTGCTGCTACAGGGCAAATCAGGAGCTCGCATGGGGCTCACAAGGCGGAGGCATGTCACACCTGAACATTAGCCTTCAATCGAAAATGAGAAAAGATGAGGGGAGAGGAGCAAGGGTGGAAAAAAACGACAAGAGATGGAGGAGGGGGTTGGGTTGGCGGCAGCGGGCTTTTCAGGGTTTGGGTAACAGCTATTTCTTGTCTCCCTCGCTCATTCTATCTTTCTTTTCATTCTCTTGCTCTCCGTCTCTGACCGTTAAAGCTCAGTACCTCAGGCACTGCAATTATTGGCACGGTAAAGATGAAAGGTCACAACTGTTAGCAGAGGAGAAGGAAGTGACAGAATGAGGAGGGAGGACAGTCCAACTTTCTAAAGCTTCAAGTGGTGGGGCATAGAGGAGGGAAATAATGTAATATTGGCTGTCAGAAATCCTGCTTACTGACTATGCAAAGCAATGGTTCCTGACCTTTTTCCTCACTGCTGTCCAAAACTGTAATCATTTAGTAAAAAATAAGCACACTTTTGACCTCCACCAGACACTGCTAGAAACCACAGTGTCAAAAGGTAGCAATGTTGTTCAAAGGTGGAGGCCTGTAACTGATATAAACAGTTTACTAGTAAACTGCATATAGGAGCACAGATCCATTACTGGCTGTATTAATAAATATAATGCTAGATTTAGGATCACTATTGGCGGTATTTCTGAGAAAGGACCTTCTGTACATGTCTTTTTTTGATGACTCCATTGATTGCAAAAAGAAGTGTATTTGTATTGACTGCAAGGGAAAGATGACAATACATCCCACCCAGGTGGCAACCTTCGTGGCATGAAGCCAATGTGGAGGTGCTAAACACTGTAATTCTTCGAGCGGCCCCTTGAGACAGGCTGCAGAAGTGAGTTAGTCTCCATAAGTCCCCATGTTTAAATGTCCAACTTCACAACACCTATGGAAGAATTATCCTCTCTTTATTTAAGAGCGTAGATTTTCAGTTTAAGAGCATGATTTCTCCTTCTCATGCTTATATTTATTCTCCTCATGCTCACATTTTGTGCTCACACTCAGATTTCGCACAGAACATATTTGTGTCCAAGCAGAAGAAATGTGAGCACAAGCATGTGATTTTTGAGTCCAAGCACACATTTTAAAAGAAAGCAGCAGAAATCTGAGTGCGAGCACAAAATGTGAGCACGAGGAAAATAAATCATGAGCATGAGAAGGAGAAATTATGCTCTCAAACTGAAAATCTACGCTCTTGAATAAAGAGAGGATAATTCTTCCATAGTTTCCAGCCTGGTACAAAAAACATTTTCGGTCTCTGTAGCTAATTTCCCCCGTTCATGACAACTGTACTGAGGGTGAATTTAAATACAACTCACCTGTTCAAATGATTTCAAGGCTTAAAGTTACACATAATTAATAGTGTGACTGCTTTGATTGACAGGTAGGTGCCGGTACAGGCTTATCAGAGCACCCAGGCATCATTTGGCCCACCTCAGGCCTGCTGATGATCCACGTCTTTGCTGATATTTAGATTAACCAGGAGGCAGAAGAAGAAATACATCCAACATGCTCTGTCTATTCTCCATTTATTGGTCTCACCTAGTTTATTACCTCAGTAAACGGTTTCCTTTTATGGGCTAAATTGCTTGATTCAAGTTTTCTCCTACATAGCACGATGTTCATTTTGTAAACTATGGTACCACACAGAGTAAAAAAATCAGGGTATGTTTTACGCTGCGCCTTCCTTGTGTTTGACAAGTTTAAGATACTTAGCTGTAATACGAGTTTGTGACCAGGCAGACCTCCATTTTCCCAAGCAACAGATTAACTGAAACCAAGCTTGGCCAGCGTAATTCCCAATACATCACCTGCTTGCAAAAAACCAAGATGGCAACAGCCATGTCAAACTCAACCTGCACTATGAAGGTTCACATTTTTATCTCGACACAAGGCTAATCATTACAGGATTTTTAAACCATGAACATTTCATGTTCCATGATTCTACAAAAGCTATGTTTGTTCGTCCCAATGGGCCTCTGCTACAGGGAGACAAACACTGATGTGCAATGGACCGCAAAACACAAAAGCAAACCAGGAAGCATGTAAGAAAAAAATCCAGTCTAAGACATCAACAGACACATCTAGTAAAAAAAAAAAAAAAAAAAAAAAGACAGACTGTTGGTTCACAAAATGAATGTGGTGGGAGGACAATTCAGTAAATCTATACCGTCTCTTTTTGGAGCTTAGCACTGCACAAGAAAAAAAAATCCAGATAGAAGGGGGGAAACCTGAGTGCAAAATAGTTTCACCCATAGGAGAAATGAGATCTGCAGGCAAAAACATTCTTTCTGCATCTCCTATTGTAATCCTTCGATTAGTTAAGTCAAAGATCAGATTATCAATGGTCTTAATTATACAGACTGTAACCATTTCAGTACTTAGTGCTTGGTGTAATGGTGTATATTCAGTTTAAACATTGCTCTATTTCAATTATTGCGAGTTATCAACATAGTGCATGTAGGTCTTTTAATTTTGTGTGATCATTTTAGAACAAACACACCGAGTAGTCATAATAAATGTACTGTTCTGTTTGGTTCTGACATGAAATACATAGGAGAAAACAACTGATGCACCTTATATTTAATGAGTTGATAATGTGCTGTCCCATCAGCATGCATAGAAGCTATTTTGGACACAGCCACTAGATGGTATTATAAAAAATCTGTTCTCTGCCACTGTCTCATCAGTTTTAATATCCAGCTCTTAGCTGCTCTGTGTAGAGGTGCAGCATTGTGATGCAAAGTACTGTAATTATGGTCATTATTATGGTCATTTGCTTTTTTGGCTTGGGAACGAGGCTCATTAGCCTTTATGACTGAAATTTCTTGTGGTGCTGGTCACTGCACTCCATTGTCGAGCAGCTGAAAAAGTGTGTGTGTGTGTGTGTGTGTGAGAAATTATTAGGTCACTGGTATTGATCAGCAGCATTATCAAACCCTGCAGACAGTATCTTCATTAACCTGAAAAATGTTCGTTCAGCTGCAGCTTCTCTCCACACTAAAAGTTATGCACTATCCTGAGAGACTCCTGAGAGTCCCTGTTAAGAGCAAATACAAGGGAGATGGACAAGGTGAGAGTGCGAGTGAATGAGGAGATGGGAGGAAAAAAAGGATGGATTTGGGCTGTAACTGCCCAGGTAATTGGGTTGTAAGGGGAAGATGAAAGACAGGAACTGCAGGCAGAGAAATAAGAAAGACCATCAGAGTATGAGAGACAGCAAATAAGGAAATTGGAGGGAAAGTAAAATTAAGCAGAGAGATGCTGAGAGGGGAAGGGAGAGGCAAAGGAGAAGCAGGGAGATGTATATGCCAGGGGAAGAGTGCTGTATTTCAGGCCCAGTGCTTTTGTGGCATTTGAATCACTGCAGGTTTCACATGCCCTAGGCTCTTCTATACAAAGCTCAGACAGCTGCTGGATTTTCCACATTACCGCCATGGAATTGGATTAATACAATGCCCATCCATGTTTTCTCAGTCTTCAGCCGGCATCCAGAGGGACGTGCTCTCACAGGTCGCTGGCCACCTGTCTCCTTCTGCTCATTGTTATGGGGGACATTAGCTGGTGTGGGCAATGTATGGCACAGCATGCAGAGCAGTACATCATTAGGAAACAAGTTTGTCATTCAACATTCAGGCATGAAAACATGTCAGGGGTGAAAAGGGTGATGTGTGTGTGTATGTTTTTAATGTGTTTATGCTCTTGACAATGTTTGTGGATTGGCTAATTCAAAGACAGGCCTGGGCCCTGACATTTGATTTGGTTTCTTCTACTATATATATATTTACAATATATTTACTCAAACGATCCTCAGGAAGATATGCCATTTTCTGTTCTCCAGGTCTTGCTTGCATGCATTTACAAAATACACAGTTTCTGACGATCTTCCCTGCTAAGGAGTTTGCATGAGAGAGCCAAAACTTTTGAAAGCATATGGCTCCTGCCAGTTCCCTGTTGTGTCTTGTAAGCTGTGGTACACCACTTTTCCTGGGGTTTGTAGGGTAGTTTGGATGCTATCAGCCGTAGGTTTGATAGGATCTCAAGTTCCTCTAAATACTGTAAATCGTGCATCACATTACAGCATCCTCTCAATATATTGCGTATGTTACATCCACGTCTGTGCTGCCCCTGTTGTTGCTCCATTCTTCCTTGTGTGTTTGTCCCTCCCTCCTAGGGACGGGCCCCAGTCGCAGCACACACCTGAAGCCTTGTGGTGCAGGTCTGTGGAGACTAAAGATGGCTTGGTGAAGTGGGGGTTTTGGTATTGCACATAGATGCACAAATTCCACATTGCTCTCCATTGTTTCTGGTTCATGGTGAAAGTCCTAATACTCCTCCATACCATCACCTGGAGCTTCCTGATATGCTGTCCAGTGGTCCAACTTTTGATTGTGCAATTTGATTGTGCTCAGATAAGAGCTCTTGCACAGACTTGTGAGCATTTTATATTCACCCACAGCTCCTTTAAACGCTTCAAATGTGTCATTGACTTTGTCAACATTTCCAACATCAGTCATGAAATCCTTTATTTAATTTGTCCTCCTTGTGCATGCTCCCAATCTTACTCTATGCGAAGCAATGCACGATTTCAACATGTCCTCAGTTGTGGTCTCAGGTCAGATCTTATCACAAATTACCACTCACATTCCTTTAATCTCTGTTTGATTCATCCTTTCAACATCCCTGTTATTGCAATCCACATCCACAATCCACAACTTCTTCTCCCATTGTGTTCAATTGTTTGTTTGCAGTGCAACGGCGCATTCATTCATAAAGTCGATCAGCTGATTTTACTCACGGCCCGCCGGCTGCTTTTTTTCATCTGTCGGCAAGTGATCGGCTGGATCCACAAACTCTCCGATTTCCTTCGAGGTTTGTCAACATGCAAAGTGTAATTGTTCATCATCGTTGTAATTTTAGCAGATCAATTAAATATAGACTCTTCCGACAGTTATATAATATATTGAACTAGATGAAATACATTTTTACTGGAACTGAAACATATATGGCTGAATTATAATAACCTTTTTGCGTTAACTATCAAAGAAACATTTATATTCCTAAATTTACATTGATGATGCATTCACTTCAGAAATTATGACACATTGGTCTCCCCTACACGAAAGTAGATAAGATGCTTTTTCAAGTAAAAAGTATTGGTATCGGTATCTGCAATACTGGCTCTGTATTTACTTGGTATCGAATCAATACCAAGTTGTGTAGTATTGCACAACCCTACAAGCCACATAAACAAGGTACTGTAACAAGCATTACAATATCCACGCTGTCGTCTCAGGAGTTAGTCCCATGTTCCACAACAAATTCATAAAAAGATTGTTTAATTACATTGAGCTTTTTGACTGCATGAGCATTGCTAACACTATCTTAACAAAGAAAAAAATTGAACCAATAGGAGCCTACATTGATATTATGTTGGTACTTTTGCTGAGGAGCTCAAGTATGTTGTAATCATAAACATTAGTAATGATAAATAAGCAGTCTTAATTGCACTGGGCCGGAAAAGATGTGTTCCATGTACACCGCCACGTCGAGAACTGGCCAAAACAGTGTAACGTGACACGTGGTGTTGCAGCCCTACCAAGTGTAACGTTATACAAGTGGAATTCCAAGTAACAAGCACACTACAAAATGATGAAAGCCAAATACAAAGTTGACGACTGGCTACAGCTAAAACTAAGGCAGTCTGATAAAGAGGTCCTGAAATAAGTCATACCGTTGTGCTGCTGCTGTATTATACTGTCAGGTGAAAAACAGCCCAGTGGACAGAGGTCTATTTTTGGGTCATATGCTGTCTTTTTTTTGCATATGAAAGTATATCTAGTCACAGTCATAATGTCTAGAACTAATGGTTTGTCTTCAATTGTTAATGGTGACAAACACACTTTGTGAAATATGCAGTGTTAACCTGTATTTCTGTACTGTTATTATTGACCCATGCCAGATTTAAAAATGTCTTTTGTCCTCAAACTGTGTTACAGATCCATTACACAAAAAGACCGCCATTTCTTCAAATTATAATGGATTTGGGAAAAGCATACCATTTTTATCAGCCGTCCTTCATTTCTCCCCATCACACGTCTGATGTATCAAGATGTCTGACCAGGGTCACATCACACAGCTCACAAAAACGCAGCCTTGAGCTTCTGCAGAGCACCTCAGTCACCACATTTCTGTCACATCCTCCCCTCGTATGTACTATATCGCAGCAGCTGGAGTGTCTTCAGTACACTTTTATGAATTGTTAGGTCTTGATGGCAGGACACACATAAACTGGTAGAAACTCATAAACGTCTAATCAGTGAGGTATATGTTTTATGATGACAGCGGTGAGGTATGCATCTACTCCTGGGTGCTGGGGAGTTGTGAAAGCTGATAGGAAAACATTCTTTCTCAGAAGACTTGGTCATTTCTGTGGACAAATAAAATCAGAAATAACCTCAACACTAACACTCGGAGCTAGATAATCACTGAATCACAGAAAACCAGCCTGGCTGAGCTGTGCACTCTTAGCTGAGCAGGCTAGATTGCTGATGTAGGTTATCCTGGTGAACCAGAAGGCTTCTGGTACACTGCCCTTTCACGCCTCTCCGCAGGCGTGGTTCGTCACGTAAGCGCCGCCATTACTGTTGTGATTCAGGGAGGGGGAGGGCACAGCCGAACACTGGGGGAGGGTGTTCAAATCCCTCCCTACGATCCTGATTCGTCGGATACTTTCTGGACGGAGGAGGAGAGCGAAACCAACGCTGCACCAGAAGGTTGTGTCGCCCAGTGCCCTGGGCGTCAACACATAGCTTCTGGTTCACCAGGATAGATGTAGGTCATATCACTGGCAAATTTGGGGATGGGTTCAGTAGCAAGGTTCAAAGTCAAAAAACATTGCATAACAATAAGACTAGCTAGCTATCAATCTAAGTCATTGTCCCCAAATCAATTCCAAGATTTTCACAAACAAATAATGTTAATACACTACCGTTCAAAGGTTTGGGATCACTTAGAAGATTCCATGTTTTCCATGAAAACATACAATAAATTTGTTATAATATATTGCAAAATGAATAGGAAATATAACCATTGACAGATTGACAGGTCAGAAATAATGATTAAGGATGAAATTGGCACCAATCAAGTGCTGTTCACTGAGTATGGCATGGCATTGCAAAAGGGAGTGATAGCCTTCTTTCATCAAGATTTGTGCTGTTTAAGTCTCCCAGTACAAGTCTCCCATTTTACCACCACCAATGCACCCCCAGACCATCACATTGCCTCCACCATGCTTGACAGATCACGTCAAGCACTCTTCCAGCATCTTTTCATTTGGTCTGCGTCTCACAAATGTTCTTCTTTGTGATCCAAACACATCATACTTGGATTTGTCTGTCCATAACACTTTTTTTAAATCTTCCTGCAGCCAGTCTGAAATGATAATTTTATTGTAGTACAAATAAAAAGTCACTTTTAATAGTTAGCTGGTCCTTTGAAGCATTTTTGTGACTTGTTCATGGTCATCATGTTGTTCTCAAATTGAACCCATATGAAATTACTTCATTGTGCTGCAGAAGAGAAGCTCACAACTGTATCACACTGAACCAAAAAACAAACACTGCACCAGTGAATAGGATAAATAATAATGCAAGCTGGGGGGGCTTGTGACATTATCCAGCCTGTGCTGTACTCTACTGCCACCTAATATATTCTCAACATCTCATTACCAAAAGGCTGAGGCATCTTGCACCATATTCATGACTCACTTAATATCATCAAAGTAGGGTAGCTTAGTGTGTAGAGCACGTACCACATATGAAGGCAAGGCCTCAAAGTCAGTCCAGGCCTTTTGTTGCTGCATATTATTCCCACTATTTAAAAATAAAGAAATAATTATAATAACTAGAAAATTTCTAAAGAAATTTTGAGTGTGCGTGACTCTGGCCACGTCGTCCCCATGCATTATTATATAGCATGTCTTGCTCTGCTGTCCCTGTCTGCCATTTTAGACAGACAAGTTCAAATTAAGTGCCAAGAACTACTAAAATGGCCACCGCTCGTCTTTTATTTGCTGGCCCCTCCCCCTCTCTTCCTTCAAGCAGGCAGCAGCTAATCTGCACCTGTTAACATTAGCATGTTATTGCTGATGCGCTGACACGCTAGCAATTAACATTAGCATGTTGAGATTAGCATGTTAGTAATTAACATGTATTTAATTTCTAGTGGCTAATGTTAATTAGCACAAATTTTAGCATTGGTTGCTGATGTTGGCTAATGCGCTAGCTGCTCTGCTGTCTCTGTCTCTCTGTAATTTTAGACAGACAAGTTCAAATTATGTGCTAAAACTGCTAAAACGCTCGGCTTCTGCCTGCTGGCTTCTGCCTGCTGGCCCCTCCCCCCTGAACTCCTACAGGCAGGCTTGAGGTTGCCAAGCAACCAGGACCTAATCAGCAGAACATTTACTGCACCTGTTAGAATGTCAGTTAAAAATCCTGACAGAGACTGAGAGAAAATGCTGAGACCTTCCCTTGAAGAGGAAGGATCTCTGACCAAACCGTATTTCCAATCATTGAACAGACATAACTGGGAGCATCCTGTGCCCTTCCTGAACGTCTATATAGTCGTTTTATGTCGATAAATAAAGAATTGTGCCTTCTGACTTCTGCTTACCTCCAGAAAATTTCCCTCCTTTTTAACATGGGAGTATATGAGGCTGAGGATGGGAGTAGTCGATCTGTTAGCGTGTAGGGAGCCAAAACTATAACAGAGATAGCTTCAACAGTGTTATCACTGCGACCGCCTCAAATTTTCCTACGTGTTGATGGTAAAATCACATCTGTAGCTGTGCATTTGCGGCCACAGTCACAGTTTACAAATTTATTTTTCAACGACTTTTTCGTCACCCTCCACTCAAGCGATGACATCACTCACTCTAGCTCTGGAAAGTTCTCGCAATACACATCCATTCATTTTTTGGCTTCGTTTTTGGCGATTTTTGGCAAAACTGTTTGCCGAAACTCTTAGAAAAGTCATAGCCGGTCGTTTTGATACCCATTTTGTGTATGTGCGACAAAAACTCTGGGAGGAGTAGCGAACCCAAAAAAGGGCGTAAGAATAAGCGGACACAGTCACAGTTTACAAATTTGCACGCACACTCAATAAAAAGGTCAAATTCTGATTGAAATGAAGCTGCTTAGATTAACAAACTTTTGATGTGAAATATCAGTTATAGCTACAAATAATCATATATATATTTGGTATGTCCAGCAGAATATTTAGAACATTTTATCATCATATTGTTGCATATATAATAACATCTATTTTTCCTGAGCTATAAAAACTTATAGAACATTTGAAATCTTTTAAACTCAACTTGAAAGCCAGTGTGCTGAGGTGTACAGTGGTCAAGGGGTGCAGAATATTCCCCGTTGCTTTCTTGTCTAATTAAAAACTTAAGACTTGAACACTGCTGGTCATAGTCTTGACACAGATTAGGTCTTCGACATCACATTGCCAGTACAGTGTCTGTTTCAGCCGCTGGTCTGACTGTGAGAAAAGGTCAGTATGTGTCCATTCCTCGCCAGTGTCATGTCCTGTGTAAATAAAAAGGTCTTTCACCACAAGATGCTCTCACATTCTGTCCTGTTTGTTCTTCTGCACAACGTGTGCCATGTAACTATAGGTTGCTATGATGTCTTTATGTGCATTCAGGAGTAGTAAAGTTTTATTATAAGAGGCACCATTATTTGGGGAAATTAAGCCTTTAAAGTACTTTGGGAGGTTGTTTTGTAGCCAGGACGATAGCCAGCAAAGATACCAAATTAAACAGGATGGAGCTCTGCCAGGATATCTCTTATTATATTAATAACATTTTATGTTAACCAACAACCTTAGAATAAAGTTGTATAGAAGTTTCTCATTCTTTTATCAGGCATTGTAAAACACATTTAATTGTCTCTCATTGATTGAACTCATTCATTTTATAGCCTGCCAATACAAGTTCAACATCTCTAGTGTATTATTGATTTAGTCATTACACATTTTCATATTACATGATCGTTGAGAATCTGGCTGAACAAAGGCCTACTTACTCAGTGAGACATTCACATCCTTAAAATGCTCATCTGTTGGTCTAAAAAAAGACCTCTTTCAAAGCTCTTCTTTAGATATGAGATATATCTTCTTCAATAAATGAATAAAAAATAGATAAAAAGATGTTCGTGCCATTGCTGTTGGCCTTTTTTGTCTATTTATAGAGGTCTAAAAAATATTAGAATGATTTTCAAGAGATTTCTGCATCCATCATTCATTGAACCCTTTTTTTTCAAGCGATATTGCTGACTGCCAGTTGATCTGGTTTGTTTGCAGGGATGGAATTTACCCCAAAATGAAGAGAAGTCAAGGAACCAAGGACAGTACAGCAGCTCTTCACAGTGCAAACATGGAGAGCCAAAGACACTCAGACATGAAGAAAAATCACTGCCTCTAATCCATCTCACTTCCTGGTGTTTGAGTGGTGGGAGGAAACCTACACAAACACAGGGCGAACATTACACTGTCCACACAGACACAAGAACTGAACCTTGTTGCTGTGAAGTGACAGTGCCAACCACTGAGCCACCATGCCACCTCCATACTGGTGGTAAGGATGTGAACGCTTGGCAATGAATCTGTCACGTTCGGACTGAAAGGGTAAATGTTTTTCAGGCAAGCTGGGCCATCTGGTGTGTGGTGGAGACACCAGCTGGAGGGAGGCAGGAAGACGGGTTCAATGGGCCCGTGAGAAAATGGCAGAAGTGAGTGCTCTGAATCAGGTGACGTCTCATAAACAGGGCGAGAGGTCCGGTGATTCACTGCTGTAGTGGATTGCACCTGCTCAGTTCCAATGCTCCTATCTCCTGTTGGGACTAGGGTAACTTCACATACACGAGTCAAGCTCAATTTGTAAAAAATCTAATCCTCGTTATGTTTGTTAATTTGCTTCTTAGGGAAATGATATATTTGTCAAACTTGATGATGTAAATCATCTCGTAAAAATCCAAATCTAAGTACAAGATATCTAGTAATTTTAAGAACGTATACTTCTTTATTGTGAGACTGAAAGACACCCTATTTTAGAGACATTCACATATACAATCAGGAATGCATATGAGTCAGTCTCTATTCTGCCCAGCTCATGCTGATGGTCAGAATTTAAACCCTCACATGCATTTTCCCATGTTAGTGTTCACCTTCAGCACATTCTAGACTGGAGTCACTGTCGACTGTTCATGTTAATGGAACATCAACAGTTAACTATCATTTATGTCTGGGAGGCCAACATTCAGTTTCTTTGACCCTGGTCACCAGGCAACTTTGAGATAGGCTGGCACCTGGCATACCAAAGAGAGAGAGTCTTCTCTGATCACTGTCTATGACCCCAAGGCCCCTGTACAGTCCTGTGTAACCAAAGTATAGAAAAGTCCATAACAGTTGGATGATTTAAAAATGGACAAATTGATGGATGATGGGTAGACCTGAGGTTGGCTAAATGAGCCAAGCTATCTGTGATGGCACCCACCTGTCAGTCAAAGCAACTACAG
Organism: Collichthys lucidus; assembly: GCA_004119915.2. NCBI lineage: Eukaryota > Metazoa > Chordata > Actinopteri > Sciaenidae > Collichthys > Collichthys lucidus. Next base: position 25,642,625 of record CM014084.1, read on the forward strand.
TCTTAATTATGCATAACTTTAAGCTTTTGAATAGGTCAGTTATAGAAAACAAGTTTCATTTCGGGGTTTGGCATTTTAACATGGGGACTGACTTGTTTTAGTCTGAAGTGGACGAAAATGACAACCTGTTCTCATTCCCAACACGTAAAATACCGACGATTTGTCACACCCCTTGACGCTGAGAAACGTTGATGAAATCTTTAACATAGTGAGAAAAACAGTTCCGGGCAGAGGGTCCTCGGTTGTCCAATCAGATTGTAGCTTGCAGCGTCATGTATCGCTGTGGTCGGGTTATTATTGGAGTGAATGGACAGCTGGAGCTCTGCTCTGAGCGTCTCTTACCAGCGCAAATGGATTATACTGGAGTCAATGGACAACCCAGAGTGTTTCATACAGATGCGGAAGGGTACCTTTTACGTCGGTATCAGACGTCAAGGGGCGTGACAAATCGTTTTTAACACGTTTTACGTGTTGGGAATGAGAACTGGTTAAAAATGAAGATTGTGAAGATTGTTTAAGGGGTTTTAAGAAAAACAGGAAGTGAACACACCATGGAGGGTTAGGGATGTTCACTGTTTCCAGCTTCAGTTAATCATCATGTGGTAAATCTGAATATTGAGAAGAAGAAGAATCTCATCTGGAGAAAGGAAATAGAATGGCAGCCATTCTCTGAATGAAAAATAATGGACCAGCTTTAGATTTGGAACACTTGTGAAGCGTTTTTGTTCTTCCTTTCTTCAGTTCAAACATCATATTACAACCATTTCAGATTCTAGTTCATTTAGCCTGAATGTGGCTAAATGTATTCTATTATAAGTTACATAGAGAAGATTGCATAGAAGAGTATAACATAATGAGAATTGCTAATAGCATAATGTAAATTAGAAGTGCACTCACATCCTCTGCCAGAATATAATGCAATCAAAATATGCTGCACGGCTCCTTTGAGGAGCAGTTTGAATTGGGGTTTTTTTTGTGACTAAACATTCATTACAAAATGGCAATTACATCCAGAAGTAAATGTTGCTTTACAGTGGTTATCTAATTGTTTTATCATATTCAATACCTTCCCTCCCCCCTCCGTTCATCCCTCTGTTTCACTGTGCACAGCAACCAAATCCGCAATTATCCTCACAGTAGAGTTCTTGTCAATGTGAAATTGAGATGTGGGGAACTTTTTTCCTTGCCCGGGGCCATTGACTCATCCAATAAGAAGGCATCCTACATAGAGGCATTCACTGGCTTGTTGTTGAGACCAAGTGTTTTGGCAGAAGCTGCTGGGAGCTGCCATTGAAGATTTATCCGGCCAGAACCCAGAATGCCCCCCACCCCTCACTATCCCATACCCATGCCCTCCATCACTGCCACCAGTTGACACATGCTCACTGTGACATCTTGACTGATTGCCTCATTGCCAATGAAGCAGAGGGCCATGACTGATGTGTCACATGTGCCGCCTCGCTGGGTCTCTGTGAAACAGTGATGACATGTTGGAGACTACGACAGATTTATTTTGTTTAACAGTTTATTGAGTTTATCTAAAGGGTTAAGCAATGTGTTCTTCCAGTCATAATAATAGGCTAATTTCTAAAGGTTATACTTCATGCAGCAGTGTGAGCACAAGTCAGCAGATTCTCAATGCTGCCCACCATCCACTGAAGGCAAATTGGAAGCTGGGGTTAAAGGGCACAGGCGACACTGGTCTCTAGGTCTCTACATCAATACACAGTAGAGAAACCAGCCAGAGGCAGCAAAGGATCCTGGAAGGGGGAGGTGAAGTTGGCCATCATTTATCAGCTCTAGGTAACAGCAGCAGTGACTGGGACACCAATGCATCAATAAGCTACAGGCACACACATAGCGATACCCACATGCACAACAGTACTAATGAGGTACAATAGAAAAGGTTACAGCTCAGAGTGTGGAGAAGGTGCACAACCATGTGTTGGATGCCGAATTCTCAATCACATGTGATTCACTCCTGGATGATTCCCAGTTTTCAATCTGTATGATAAAGAGGTCTAGAGTAAGCACAGTCAATGAGGGATTCTGGCAAGAGATAAAGGGCACCCAGAGTAGAAAACAGCAGAGAAGAAAAGCAGCCAAACACCTCCAGACAACCAGCTTGGTTGCTGAGGGAATTTTCATCCACCCTGCAAATATTGATTTTTGTCTTTGCTGCTCTTTCCATCAATGCTTCAAGCTAAACCCCCATCCCCAACCACCATAACCTCTCTGTGCTCCCCCCGTCTGGCACAGGGCCAGCAGTGTCCTGGGTGGTTTTTATAAAAGTAGCACACCAAAGTCATGATGTGGTTCACTCACTCTTAACTACAATCTCCTGTGACTTCTGCATTCTACTGTACCATCTCATCACTTCAAAAGGTTTTTCTATCAAAGTCAAACTCTGAAGCAGGGGAGGATTGTTTAGCTCTGGGCTGCACAAATCATCCGGAGTGCTGCACATTGTATTGTATTTGATTATTGTGAGTATCAAAGGACTTGTACAGTCAATTTAAAACCACTTGTGCAAAACTAAATATCCTTTCCACTGAACATGGTCATCACTGCTGAAGTGTGGTGCCGTGTATGGGTTTCAACCATGAATGGGATTGGATGGGGAAACATGGATTTTGCTGAGCAGATTCTGTGGGTGGATAGATTTATACAGCCAGCTACCAGTCTCTATTCTAATAACCATGCTTCTATCTAGGACACTCTCACAAATACATCTAACCTGATAATGCATGTAAAATCACTGAAAACAGTCGAGGTACAACATACTTTGTAATGAAAGGTGTTAATATTACAATAGGGTACCTTGTAAGACAATCTCATGTTAAGTGTAGGCATGACAATTCAGAACAATAATATCAGCCATAAAAAGGACACAAACCACTGAATCCTATTCAATATTTCTTCTTCAGCATACTGCATATGGCCTCTAATGCTCAGTCTATGTGAGCTAAACTGTCATGGTACAGAGGTCACAGGCTGAGGATCCGGTGTACACAGACTTCACAGTACGTAATCTGATGCAGTATGTATACTGACAATGAGGAGGAGGAGTTGGAGTTCCCACTGGATTTCTTTTAGACATTAGCACACAGAGAGCAACATCCGCTGAGGTTAGCACAGCCGGCTGATTGGTGCACAGTCAGTCACACTATAGTGAGTGCAAATGAAACACCAGAGCTTTACATCCTTTAAATCAGTTTGTTCATGAATCTGATAGATAACAGTCAGCGTTGCAGGGCCCTACTGTTGCAGAGTATGTGAATGGCAACATATGAAAAATGCTAATGAATTTTCAGCAGCATCCGCCAGATAAAAGAAAGTATCTTTATGCATTTTGAGTTTCTTCCCACTGTGCTGAACCAGGACCCCCAAACCAGGAGTGAACCAAACTGTCTGATTTACTTCTGATTACATCTTTACTGCTTCACAGTCAAGGGGTGTTGTGTATATATATTCATCCCAAACCACTTCATACATACAATATAATATAATATAGTGTTGGTTGAGTGGCATTTAAATCTAGTGTTGATTACAAACATGCCTTTGACTGACATATTTTCAGAGACAGAAACACTTATAATTATACTTAATATAATTGGTTGATTTAAACATTACTCTTTGACTGACTTCCTGTCACCTACACATTTAAAAGTCAGTCAGCTGTGATGAGTTTCAAGGGTCAAGAATTAATCAACAAACTCAAAGTTTCCTTTAACACCACTTTAACTGTCAACTTTGTCAAACACAGTTTACCAATTCAGATTCGTGTTAGTGTTGTCAGCACTATAAGGCCACCACCTTAAAGCTAAAATGTTTTAGGTATGTGTCATTACAGTAGTCTATGGGTAAGCTCAAAGTAGGATGTAAGTGTAGGTGTTATGGTAACTGTGGAAGATATAGTGTACAGCGGGGATAAAGGTACAGATTAAATATAGATAAAAGTAGAATCTATAGAATATATACAATACTCTTTTGTTTAATAATATCTGTAGCACAAAAACTAAAAGTATTAAGAGCTAATGACTCAGCTCCACTCATGATAGAGCAATGTGATATAGTTTCCTTTTCTATAGACTGTTTAAATCATGTCCCACCTCCAGTTTTCTACTTTACTCATTCATCCACGCATTCCGTGAGACTGAGCCATCTGGCACCCACATCACCACCACGACAGCTCAGTCTCAGCAGACAACGACACAACCCCTTCGTCACGGATTTGGAGTGGAAGTTTTGCGAACGCTGCCTGTCCACACAGATGTAGGTAACCCTCTCATAACTCCCCAGACTATTTTCTGTTGACTTGTTGTGATGGTGGCCCACATTTGTCAGCACTGTCACTTCAGTCACCCCGCTCTGCCATACACAGCTTCATTATGCCCCTGAGAGCAGTTTTGCATCACAGGTGTTTGGGGGAGGGACACCTCAGCGAGGTGGTTCTGAAAGTGCAACAGTTTGGTTTGGCTTCAGTGATCTCACTAACTTTCACTGCAGGATTTTAGTAATCACTGGCAGACTATACTTCTCTAAAAAGCCAAGTTCTGAAGACCCAAGATGAATTATTTAGATTTATTTAGGCCATTTCATCACGCCATTTTTGTTTCACATGAATGTCTTCACAGTTTTGAGATCCGCTCCACTGCAACTTTAAGACACTTTTATCCAGAAAAGACTCTGAAAATACATAAATGCCACAGAAAACTAAGACTAACATTACTGCTGCTGTTCAAATGCTGCTATCTGTTCTTCCAGGCTGATGAAAACGTCTCACTCCTGCAATGACAGCATCCATAGTTTCAACCTGAGCTACTTCTCCTGGGATGCCACTCGCTGTCATAGTTGCATCACAGATCAGTGTAATGTTACTCTTGTGCCTGTAGCAATTTTGCTGCACTATAATGCTTTCTGACATGTCTGTGCCAATGCTTCTACAGGAGATATTAAGATCTCAAATTATTTGCCAACTTCCTGTGCTCTCTCTTTGACTACGTTTGACTGCTGTATGCTATTAATTAAATCATAGTGCAGAAAGGTCACTGCATTTCTAAGGAAACAAAAAAAAACCCCACCTCATCTAGCTTTGTTATTGTTGTGGATTCATCCATTTTGACTAGCTGCATTCTGGATTTAGTGTGATTTTAACATTTTTCAAGGGGTTGTGAGAGGATTCAGATTATTTTTGAATAACGTCTGTCCTCCGTTTCCAACATTCTTAATATATGGTAATCATAGAACTTGTCAGACTGGCTTATGATGTTCTTGAACGTACAGAGCACTCAAAGAGCACACAGTAAACAAACATTATTGAGAGAACTGGTGGAAAGCACATATACAACAGTGTGTAATTTATGGGGCAGTGGGCTTAGAGGCGTGTTGGAGTAAATACCAGAACGACTGAGGATGAGGTAAAAGTAAAGTGGCACCAGTAAGATGTGCCTATAGATCACAGTGTCAGCTTATAAACTGCATCTCAGTCTTCTTCCCCAAAATTAATTAAACACTTTTAAACATAATTTAAGGACATCTTCAGAAGAACTGAAAAAAGCTGTGCTTACGATTAAACCTTTTTGCAGAAAAGGGCTGCTTTTGTTGCGTATTTTGCTTAATAAATACAGGTTCATACAATTAAAATGAAAATTCCATATGAATGTTATATAAAATAAAAGGTTTTGCCATGAAAGTTTTCTGTACATTCAGTACAGTAGTGTCAAGATTTTTTTATACATAGAAGATGTGGCTGTAGTAATAGTGATACTTTTTTTCTTTATGTCACTGAAGCGTGTGTAAATCCTTGTGTCTCTGTGGACAATAGCCGATGGTCCTCCTCTATCTTTCGCATTAATTCAGCAGCCGGATATTTCTTCCTTCTTGCATATCTGCCAACTGCTAGGTGTCATAAAACACTTCAAATATAGGCAGACTAACAATGAGACAGATGCTGAAGACTGCAGATTTCATGAAAGCTTCTGCAATCTAAGTTGAAAGCCTGCAAGAGTGAGGCAAACACTTGGGCTGACGCTGCTGCATTATAGATGGAAACAAAACAGGCATGGCTGTTTTATCATGAGCCCCTCTGCGTGAATGGGAGATCAATGCAATCTGGGATCTTACCTGGAGACAGAGCTTTATTGTGGACAGTCTGAACTTTCAAACTTTGTTAGAGTACGGCGGTCATGGCAGTGGCTTTGTTGAAATATTGATAGCACGAAACACAGTGCAGCGCTATGTACACTGACGCAGTGTTGAGGAAGTTAGATTTAGTACTGGCTGCAACTGAAAATTCTCTACGATGCACTGAATATGTTTTTTACTTAATGTTAAGAATTTGGCCAGCAAGAGATACTTGATAATTGTGGGGGGAAACATGGCTGCTTACACCTCTGTGTGTGAAATACTACAGTCTTTGACCACACGCAGAATCACAGGTGGGTGTGGTATGTTTTACTTTTAAGCACATACAGCTGTGATGTAGTGAGGTACGTTAGTTACTGGCTGAAGAAAAAGGATGTTGCCACTAGCTGGCAGTGCATGCAGCATTAATAGACCAAGTGCAGTTGTTCTTTACATCTTGTATTCAAAGTTGTATTGTCATGTGCACTGAAAACAAGTTTAACCTCTTTGACACAGTTAACGCATCACCTCCAGCTGAACCTCTAAAAAACTGAACTGTTGGTCCTCCAAGCCAAACCTACTATACACCACAAAATCAACATCAAAACTGATTCCCTATGTCTGGCCTTCACCAGAGTGGTGAGAAAACTTAGGGGTTATTCATTCATGACCAACTAACCTTTTCCAATCATGTCACCTCAGTTGCCCGGTCATGCTGCTTTGCACTTTACAGCATCAGAAAAATCAGACACAACATGCTACTCAACTCCTGACACAAGCTGTGGTCATCTCAATATTAGATTACTGTAACGTCCTCCTGACAGGCCTCCCAGCCTGTACAGTGAAACCTCTTCAGCCTGGTCTACAACCAACCCAAAAGGTCACATGTTACCCCGCTGCTCATCTAGCTCCACTGGCTACCTGTAGCAGCCCACATTAAATTCAAATCACTAATGCTGACAACAATGTAGTCTCCGGTACTGCACCTACCTACTTGAACGCCTTTATCCTTCAATATATGACATCTGGCTCTGCCACCCGTTTTTGTTCAAGGTAATCCAAACTCCTCGTTCTTCCCCATTGGTGGAATGCATTACTAGTTCCTACCAGAGCAGGGGCGTCCCTCTCTCCCTTTAAAAAACTCCTGAAGATCTCCAGCTGTTCAGAGAGGTCCTCTTCTCCAGCACTACCAACAACTGGACATGCTAAATTTATCCTTTAAGAATTGTCACAGCACGTACTGATGCACTAACACCTTCTTATTACAACTGTAGCTTCCCTTCTCTGTAAGTTTACAGCAGAGTAAACAAACAGAGGCTAAGGTTGGTTGGACTAACATCTCTGAAAGAGTTAAGTTTCACTAAAAGCCCGGAGGAAGAGCGAGAAGTTAGCGGAACATTTAATGGCCTGTGTACTGTGAAGAGAACTTTCCTATTTTCACCCCAAACACGTCTCATGTGGCTTCTTCCTTCAAACCACTTACATTTGATTTATTCACAGCTGCATAATAAATAGAATCAATTCCAGCTGAGGCATTAAATTACCTGTAATTAAGCCATTGATTGAATGTTCTGATCTAGGTAATTGATTTTATTCTCCATTAATTTAAACCAAAATCTTCGGTGAGTGAGTTCAATGACTGCTGCCATCCTATCAAGAGAGAGCGATTCATCTTGCAGTGTCTGATATGGAACATCTTTAATGTGGGTGCAATAATGTCAATGGAGTTCTTACTTAATATCTTGATGTTTCAGCAGCGGAAATACCACACTGCATAATGTCCAGGATGAGTACAAGTAAAAAAGACAACCACTAACTGAGTATCTGTCTACATGAATATTCCCACAGGTAAGGAGCTGATTTGGATAAAACCGAAGGTTATACCAAACAATGCAATTATATTAATTATGTTATAGACCTGATAGCCTTTAGCCTGGAACTGTTTTGAGTAGCTGTTTTAGTTATTTCAGAATCTTGGTGGCAAAAATAAGTCAGATATGCTGCAGATGTGATGTTTTTGGAGACTCCACATGACCCCCCTTCTCTCTTCTGTAATGTTTTTCATAACCTTCTTCCTCTTTGAATACAGTTTAGGTCCCATTATGGAAATATTGTCGCTCAGTTATGCATGAAACCTCCTCGTTTTCAACAAACTACATGACATTCCTTCACAAAAACACTGGAGTTGAATAATTAAAAAGAAGTATTTTGTGTTAATGCATTTAATTATAATGCCGTCATGATGAAATAAATTATTCATGACAACTGTTTTCTTCCCCCTGCTTTGCACAAAGTATCTACAATTCAAATGCAGCCTTTTTTATGTGTTTTTCTTTTTTTTTACTCCACTCTTTAGGTTCATGGAGAGTTTTACATGACCGAGGGGAAATAGCACTGCATGACTGCGGGCACGTGATGCACTTCCTCAAACCCTAACCCTAACCATTCCTCAAAGTCTCATTAGGTTTTTTTCCTAGAAGTTACAGTAATAAGAAGCAAGAAGAAATATTTATTTGATTGCTTCTATGGACTCCGAAGACTGAAAGTTAAAAAAAAAAAAAGCCTGGTTCATTTTGAGGTTGTTACATAATGTAGCGTCCTTGTTCCCACACTGACAGCAGGACTCAGAGCTTATAAAATGTTTAAAATTAGTCATGAAATAACCACTTTTCTCTGCTAATTAGGAGGCCACCTCTGTTCCCGTTCCCTTGCCTTTTTGTCTCTGGCTGCAAATTTCTATCCCGCAATCTGGTCATCTGTGAGAGGGGCGAGTTGTGATTGGTCCACTTTAAAGATCAAAGCACAGCTAATTGGCTGGATATAGACTCATTTGTAGCATTTGCTCGACTTAGAAATTTCATCATGCATAGATAACCAGTTGACATTCTGAATGAACAAATGAAGAAATATTAAATAGTCACATAACAACAGTCACATAAACAACGCACTGGGCTGTCCATCCTCAGCTGAGTGCTGAGAATTCAATTGATGTTTGGGAATTGTGCAGTGAGAGCATTTTAAAGCATTTGACAGTTGAATCGGAAAATCATGCACTGCAGTGCAAAAGTGAAAAAAAGGACGTTTTTCAAAGTGGACTGAGTGAACTTACAGTTTGCCCTTCAGATCAACACACTTTTGTTTTTGAGCCACATCATAGCAGTGGTGTGAATTTATTAGGAACTGTTTCATTTGTTCTTTCATGTGAACACTGTTTTTAATGTGTAGTGAAGATAAATATGCTATAAAAGTCTGATTGAGACAGAAATGTGTGTTGCCTGCCTCATTACTCCAACAAACCAATACGTAGACTGACATTATCCATCAACCATTATCTCCAGTTTAAATAGGCCACAAATCTTGCATCATATGCTGCTGTGTTCCTATGACCCTGGTGAATCTGACTGTGTTTGTGTGGTCAAAATCATCAATAAATCTTGAGCCAACAGATTTATTACTTTTATTAGGAACAAAAAGGCAAATCTTTGTATTTCCACTCAGCCAGGAAAGGATAAATAAAATGCTGAAAGAGTGTTTATTCTACACTGTCACAGTATTAGTATTCATCTTTAATCTACAGAATGTTCTTAATCTTAGACTCTGAGATTGACTGCTTTTGTCTCCACCTACATACCCAAGGAGATCACAGCAGGTAATTTCACTCAGTTAGAAACCTTTTGCAAAATAAAAGGAAAGAAGCTTTAGTGCTTCCTTTCTTATCTTCTTTAGCATAGGATACACCAGACCATCCTTTACGAAAGGAAGAGGTAATGCTGTCCAACAATTCACCTTCTGAACTTCAATTCACGTCAAAAACATCCGCAATTGCATAATAACATTATTAGAGTAAGTGCAGTGGGATTCTCTGAACACAGTGGTCGTCTTCTTCTAACTCCTTATGAATGCCTTTTCATCAAGGTCAAGGAAAAGTGCTTAGGAAAGTACTAGGAGATCTTTTTCTTTTCTTTTTTTACTACTCAAGCATACCCAGTGTTTTCCTGAAGCTGCAACCCTTCGCGGCTGGGAAATTGTTTTGATTGACAGGTGGGTGCCATTACAGATGGCTTGTTTTAGCACCAGGCGTCATTCAGCCTGCCTAAGGACCACTGATGATCCACATCCTTGGTGATTTTTAGATTAGCTGGGAGGCGAAAAAAGGCAGGACTGCCAAGATGGCACTGGCCAGAGCTTCAGCTCTTTGGAATCATACATCTGCTGTCCATTCTGTACTGTCAGTGGTGGTTTTCCTCATTTGAGTAAAGTTCTCACGCAGGAAAGTACACAGCGTCACTCTAGTGATTATTTCTCCATTATTCAGAGGGACACATTTACATATGCTAACTTAATTGTGTTGATGTTTGAGTTGCTTTGTGGATATTTTTCTTTTAAAAGACCCATTTCAAGCTTTTCATTGTTTCTGCTAATAAATACAGTTAGTAATAAGTAAGTAATAACGTAAGTAAGTATGTAGTAGTAAGTAGTAATATGTATCATTTGTTATAAGCCAACAGACAACGTGTGAAAATGCAAGTAAACTTCTGTGCTGGAGTAACCGTCAGCACAGATTTCTATGAAAATGACCTCATTATTTTTGGACTGCACAGTAAAATACAATGTTGTGTATAAAATCCAGGACAGTACCAGTTATTGTAGATAAAAGACCTGATCTCCAACTGGAAGTCCAGCCCCAAATATTATGCAGCTGATTCCCAATAAAACAGGCAAGGAAACATTTTATATTCAGAAAAGAGAAGAAACTAAAGCAGACAAAGGGATACAATGGACAATAGTGGCAATGACCTGTGACAAGGTGGCTCAAGGCGAGCAGTCAGTGAGAAAAACTTTTCTTACAGCATATCAGGAGGGTGAGGGGTCTTCAAAAGGTAATATATAAATCAAGTCATCACATAAACCTGAAAAAACACCCATTTGACAATTGTGAATTTGCTGCTAGAGCTACTCAGATCTTTAAATAACTAAATCATGCTTTACCATGTTACTTCAAATGACAGACATTTGGTTGTTTCTGGTGTGACATTCATTCAAGTTATACACTGCATACATCTGCCCTGATATCAGACTTTCTAAACACATTTCTCTGCACATACTGAAGAGAAACAGAAAAGGAATTTTCTATATCTCAGGCTTTTCTCTCATCCTTCAGCCAGCCTCCAGTAGCTTAGGTGAGAAGTTCCGCCTGTACTCCCACCTTCAGCATTTCCTCAAAGTCCCAATCCAAATCCCAACCAGGATAATCTCATCCCTCCACTCTGATGTACTTCCATTTATCCTAGCCTTGTACTACTGCCAGCTCAGTCCCGTGTTAGAAATTGGATTTCTTCTGCTTTCCCCTTGCTCGGGCACTTCACTGAGGTTGTAAGTCTGTATCGCCTTGGAGCTCTGCAGAATCTGCTCAATGTCACTCCTGCAGAGCCTCAGGACACAATGGCCGCATGCTCGTTATCGTGCTACTTCCAGCTGTAGGTTCATCTGAATGACTTAAGAGTTCTGCAGTATAATAGGGTAGCCATCATCAAAAGGCCCAGAACAGGTAGATACAGTGTGAGATGCAAAGAATTGCAAAGAAAGGAGTAAAGCAGGCTGTGACGTAAATCCATTACTCCTAGTTAATTCAATTTTAGTTTGTTTGGCTGAATATAAAATGTGAGAAGAAAATTATAAACAGCATTATTTATTTGATTGTAACTTGTTTGCATTCAATTCCAAAAGATAAGACAAGTAAAAACAACCTCATCAGCTCTGTTTAGCCTGTTTCACTGGTTAACACAGAGTTTAAAAGGTTTTTTCTGATTAAAGTAAATCATCAAAGTGCTTTATGAATAAAATGTATTATTCTGATCATATGATGATGATTATTATTGTTATTATTATTATTATTAGTGTGATTATGATTATGATATCATAATATGTTTTGTCATGACCTAGTCTGTGTATGTCCATGCAGCCAATATTTCAGCACTGCATAAATCCATCCAGCATGAGAGCGTCACAAAGCGAGTCAGCCTGCTAAAATTAACTATCGTGGCACATTGTGCACATAGATGACAGCAGAAGATATAAGCAGCCAGAGCAAAGCAGGCCCATGCAGCCACACTGTCAAGCACAAAGACACTGACTGGACAAAGCCAAGGTGACACAAGCTTAAGAGTGACATAAAGGCCAATCATTTGCTTTGAATTCAATATTTCTAAAGCTTAGCTGAATATTAAGAATGTAGAAAAGGAAGGTGAAGGAGATGAAATACCATGTGTGTGTGTGTGGGGGGGTGGGTGGGTGGGGGGGTGGGTGGGTGGGTGGGGTGTGTGTGTGTTTGACAAAAGCCACGCTGACTTGACCATGCAGAGAAATAATGAATGGGAGAGACCATCCAGTGACCTAACTGACAATGTCCACCTGCACCTCTACCTGCAAACCAGAACACAAATGCAGTGTGTATTCACACTTCACCACAACAATTTTAGACTGTTGGCTGTGAGAATATTAAAAAGTGTGGAGAGAGTGTGACGATGACAACCTGCCCTGTGTGTGGTAAAAGCCATGTTAAGTTTCCCAATGGAGTCAAGACTGCAGTCATGGCAACGACCAGGCAGGTGTTGTAGCCCCTGATGCTCAAACATGAGTATTCACAATGGCATAAATCTGCAGCAATAAAAGCATCATAATGAGTCAGACAACAATGCAAATGCAAATATATACCAATGCCTGTTTAAAAAATAGATGGCAGCAGCCAGCCAGGAGAGTAAGGACACGATCACAGAGCAAAGATGACCAACAATATATACTGTAGATCTAAGCTTCAGAGTGACAATGCAGTAATGAAAACCATTACACTGCTGTGAGTTAAAGATCTCTGCTTAATATCAAGTGTGTGGAGATAATGTAAATATGACCACCTGTCCTGTAGAGACCACACGGAGATTACGAAAAGCCCACAATGCAAGGAAATAATTATGTGAATACGCCATGATGTCATTTTTACGCCGCAAAGCCAACATACAATACATCTCCCTACTGGAGACCAATAGGCAAACAGTGAGCCAATAGAGAAACCCCATAACCACAGAATTGGTAGAATATGAGCGAAATATGTAACAGTCAAACACGAGCATTCATACTTCACCACCAACAGCATAATGAAAAAAAAAAATCCAATAAACATCATGAAACACAAATCAAAAGTAAGAAGCTCGACAACAAATTTGTTCACAATTCATAAAATTGCATACAGCAGCAGAAATAAGCAGACTGCAGACAAGCATAACATATCATGGCAGCATGAGCAGCCATAGTGTCAAGCACACAGACTAAAAGGCAAGGCCTGGTTACAGGCATGAACTGTTTACAGGCTGAAATATAAACCATAATTCTGCTGCTGTCGCACATCTTGCAATTTAATCTGTGCGATAATAATATAACAAGCAGACAACTATGTTTGTCAGAATGTTTTTCTTACCTGATGAAGTTAAGTTGTTTTTAGTTGAACAGTTAAAGGTACCACTACATCTGGAACATCTGGAATTTTCTATCCTTAGGTTACACATGTCACACATGGGCCTTGGGGTCATTCTCAATATTTAGATTTACCACATGATGATTAACTGAAGCTGGAAACAATGAACATCCCTAACCCTCCTGAGGTATGGTGTGTTCACGTACTGTTTTTCTTTAAACCCCTTAAATGTTTGTTTGTGATGTCATAAAAGAGATTGAAAAGGCAAAGTCATCAAAACAATCTTCACAATCTTCATTTTTGTCCACTTCAGACTAAAACGAGTCAGTCCCCGTGTTAAAATGCCAAACCCCACAGCCGAAATGAAACGTGTTTTTTATAACTGACCTGTTCAAAAGCTATAAGTTATAAGTTAATCATAATTAAGACTGTAGTCACTTTGACTGACAGGTGGGTGCCATCACAGATAGCTTTTCCTCATTTAGCCAACCTCAGGTCTACCCATCATCCATCTCTTTGTCCATTTTTAAAATCAGCCAATTATTAATTATGGTGATGGCACAAAGCCAGATCAGAGAAGACTCTCTCTGAATGTCGGCCTCCCAGACATAATAGAAAGCTAACTGTTGATGTTCCATTAACATGAACAGACGACAGTGACTCCAGTCTAGAATGTGCTGAAGGTGAACACTAACATGGAAAAATGCATTCCCTTTGACTATTTTGGGCGTATAGTATTTGTGGTGTCATCTGTGAGGGTTTAAAGTCTGACCAGCAGCATGAGCTGAGCCTCTGCAGCATGGCCGGCATCAGGCGCGCAGATAGGTTTGAGAAACTGGGGGGGACGAAGCTGCCCCCCCCGGGACGGAGATTTTCTCGTGCGCCCCTGGATGCGCCGTGCGCCCTGATCAGTCTGTCCGGCTCCCCCTCTACCTCGTCAACCCCCCGCCCACGGGGGCGCCCGCTCCGCTGTCTTAATGAGCGGTAGCGAAAATTCGCGAGGTTATTGTTGGGCGCTCGTGGCGCCCCCCACGAAATGGCGCCCCGGGCGGCTGCCCTGTCCGCCCGTACCTAAAACCGCTACTGGCACACACCTCAGTAAACCAAATATTATGTTAATTCATATTTTGGTTTCCTCGTGATGCTTGAATCAGAAGATTTGAAGAAGACAAAGTTTAAAAAAACAAACGAAAAAACAAACAAACGTTAAGCTACATAAAAGTGGGTGGGACGGATCTACGGTCATTCAAAAGTGGATGTGTCATGACACACCTGACACACCCACTATTTGCGCCCCTGGCCGGCATGCTGGAGAGGCTACGCAGGCGTCCACACAAACCACCGCTTCCCAGTACCAACGCAAGATCCCTCGCAAACAAGTTGGACGTACTGAAGCTACAGGGAGCGGTGAATAAAGACATCAAAGACAGCTGCTGTATTGAGTTAGCAGGCCGCACAGCACACCGGCATGACAGGACCAGAGACTCCGGTAAGAGCAGGGGAGGAGGGCTGTGTCTGTACATCAACAGCAGCTGGTGTACAAACATTGCTGAAAGACTGTGCTAAGCAGCTGGCTGTCCTCTGGTCTTCACCAGGATCTTCAAGCAGTTACTAGCACAGTCCACCAACCCACCGTGCCTGAAGCCATCAATAATAGTTCCACTTCCCAAAAAAAGCAACATCAGCAGCCTGAGCGACTCCCGTCCAGCAGCACTCGCCCCCATCGTGACTAAGTGCTTTGAGAAAGTGGTCAGAAAGCACATCACCACTCACCTTCCACCCACCTTTAATGTACACCAGTTTGCATACAGGGCTAACAGGTCTTCAGAGGACACAATAGCCACAATCCTCTATATTTCAAAGCCCGTTGTCAATCCCAGGTTGACACAGGATGGTTGCAACTTGCAACTTCACCACTATAGATGCCACTAAATCTACACACTGCTCCTTTAACCAAGTGACTATGTGTAGTGGGTAAACAGCAGACATTTTGAGGTAGTTTTTTTTTTTTTTTTTTAAGTATAGCACAAGTTTTACCCAAATGGCAAAATCTGCATTTTTTTTAATCCAACAGCAATATGATATATTATCTACTGGTTCATCAAGATAATAGCTTGTGGCACACAATTTAAATTCAGGTCCATTGCAGAAGAAGAGAAAATTCTATTTTCAGTAAATGGGAAATCTATACAGTGACACACTGTCTATAGAATATAACTTTATTTGAAGTAGTAGAGGACAGTAAAACACTAGCAGTTTTACTCTTTTCTTTTCCTCAGTTTAATGAGACCTGACTCTGACTTTAATGGCTTGATTCTAATCAGCATGACACAGTGTTTGCATTCTCACTGCTCTGCTCACCACTTTATCTCACAGTCTCCAAATTTGTTTTTTGACATTAATGCAGAGGCCCACTCCATGTTGGAGACTGATTTTTGGCTTGATCAAAAAGGATTTCTTTTGTAAAGTGAAATTAGCCATTTGAAGGCTCACACAAAGTGTTATCTGAATCGTATTCTTGCTTGTCATCGATAACTAATGAATAAAGTTATGAGTTCTGTTGTTCAGAAAGCACTTTCCATAGACTGAATGAGAAAAATGATGAATAACTCTGTGGTGCACTGAAAGCAAAGCAAAAATCCACCCTAAAAATATATACTTTTGTAGTTTTTTGTTTCCTTCCTACAACATCAAGATACTGAACACCGCTAGAGGGAAACTTATTAGTAGAAAGGTTTTCATCAATGTAAAAGATTGACTTAAACATGAGCATAAATATTGTGATTATACAACTTAAATAAAATATAAAATCAAAAGATATTCATGTTTTGGGGCAATGTGCTCTCAAAATAAACATTTTATGCTTGTTTCTGTTCTGATCTTCGTTTCTATGGAGACACACAGGGCCTGACTAATACCTGGAAAACAATCAGTTACAGCAGTAGACTGAACTGGTTTCAACTACATGTAATTGAAACCAGTTCAGTATTCCAGCAGTAGCCTGAGCCTTAGAAACGACCCTAGCAGACGGAAATGCTTTCTAGTCCTGTCAGTGCTTGTAGAGATCGTGGAGAACTGAATAAATACGCACATATAAACACTAAACTGCTTTGCTAGTGTAACCCTCCCACCAATCGGCTCAAGATATATGGCGTACTATATGCACCTTTAATTCTCAATACGTTTCAATATGGTGGGAGATACATCTCAAAATAAATACTGTCTAGGGTAACGTAATGATTCACACTCTCTATAACGACAGATGAGAGGCTAAGGTAAACTATGAATTTGCAGGCACACACACTGATAAAACAAGACAAACACAGCACATCAGTCTAACTTTGTATTAGGAATGACAGAGCTCACGGCAAGTCCACCACCGCTGAGGAAGCTCCTCCCACTGCAGTCTTGTCCGCGAAGAGGCAGGGCTGGTGTCTCTCCAGAACAGCGACGAAGGTAAGCTAGCTCCGGCTAGCTGGATTCACCGGGCTAAAAACACACTGAAGCAACGGCGAACTGTCCCACCGCTCTCTTACGTCTTCAGCGGAGTCGCCAACAGACGCTTTAACTTCCATGAAAATAAACAACAACTCAAAATGAGATCTTCGTAACAGTCCATTAGTTATCGTCTGATTTTTAAGAAGACACAGCTTTGTTACAGGGCAACAAAGCTCGTTGGTCTTGGTCTTCACTTTAACCTGATGAACGAAACCATTTCCATCAGAAAAGTCTCCATTATTCTTCCAAGTGGCCAGGAGTTTCTGGGTGATGTATCGTCCATGATCAGCACCACGTTGCTGACACAAAAGTTTTTCCAGGTGAAGACCACCGCTGACGTTCTTGGTCAGATACTCTTTACACCTGCGTTTCCAGAAGACATCTGCGAGGTATTGAATCTGTCTCCATCTGCAGTTGACATACTGGTCATCTTTATGAAATACTCCTGGTGGTAACTCGGGCTTGACTTTGAGCAACAACAAGTGATTAGGTGTAAGGGCCTCTAAATCATTGAGGTCTGATGATGCCTTTGTAATAGGCCTGCTGTTTATGACCGCCTCAGCTTCACAAAGCAGGTGTGGAGACCTTCTTCATCCAGCAGTTGCTCCTTGACCGTGATGTTCAGGATTTTTCTCACTGAACGGATTAGCCGCTCCCAGCTGCCTCTGTGGTTAGAACCCGCTGGCGGATTGAAATGCTTGCCAGCTGCTCCATGTAGTCTTTTACAGATAACACACTTGGACAGGAACCTTCTCATAGCTCCATTGGCTCCAGGAATCCAGAATCGTTGCCGTAACTGAGCCAACATGTGATTCCTTCCATTGTGAGCTGTAATGTCATGAATGTGTCTCAACACAAGCCTTGTGATGTGTGAATCTTTAGGTAAGATGACTTGCTGCTTGGAGTCATCAGGCATTGCCGCACGACTCAGCCTTCCGCCGACTCTCATAACTCCAACTTGGAGCACTGGGTTCAACTTAAAGAGAGAGCTACTTTTTTTCACTCTTTGATGCTCCTTTAGCATAGCCAAGTCTTCTTTAAAGCTTTGTTTCTGACAGCACTTCACAATTTCTGTTTCTGCTTCAGTCAAATCATCACAAGTCAGATGCTTTCCTTTAACGACTTTCTTCTTTCTGTCATCTGGCTTTCTCCGTCTACTGCTCTTAGCTCCTTTCTCCTTTCCTTTAGCTCTTTCAGTAAATCCTTGAGTTTCAGAAACCAGCCTACAGCACGCTTCAACGCTGTCCAGGAGGAATAGTGGTTCATCCACTGATCCATCAAATCCTCAAGCTCTTGCGATCCAGCATGCCCGGATCTGGATTTTTAGGCCACTGGTCCTGTGAGCAGAGCAAGAAACTTGGTCCTGAAAGCCAGCTCTCATTTTTCAGAAATGCTTCCACAGTCTGTCCTCTTGAGACAACGTCGGCAGGATTCAGGGTGGTGTTGATGTATCTCCACTGAGATGTCTCAGAGTGATCCAGGATTGCTGAAACCCTGTTAGCAACAAACGTCTTGAATCTGGTGCTCTCACTATTCAAGTACTTTAGCACAGCCGTGCTATCGGTCCAAAAGATGGGTTCGTGAAGCTCCAACTCAAGCTCTGCTCAAAAGCTTGTCCACTTTTATTGCAACTGTGCCCCCTGTCAGTTCCATTCTGGGAATAGTTGGTGACTTTAAGGAAGGGACCTTGACTTTGCCAGGATCAAGGTGGATTGCGCTTCACCCGTTGAAATATGTAGCAGCAAGTAGCTTGTGGTGCCGTAGGCATCTTCACTAGCGTCAGCAAAGTGATGAAGCTGTGCAAAGACTGTCCCAAACTTCTTCGACTTGACACATCTTTCAACTCCAAATCTTTCAATCTGAGGCAAACTTGAGATCCACTTATTCCAATCTGTAACCACAGTGTCTGGCAGGTTTTCATCCCAGCTATACTTCTGTCGACTCAAATCCTGCAGGATTCGTTTGGCGGGCAATATTACTGGAGCGAGAAAGCCCAGTGGATCAAAAATTGAACTGACCAAGGAAAGCAGACCTCTCCTATTGTGTGGTCGATCTTTGAGGTTGATCTTGAACCTGAACTGATCTGATTCGGCACACCACTGGATACCCAATGCTCTCTCCATGGGCAAGTTGTCCTCATCTAAATCCAGATCTTGAAAGCCTTGAGCCCTTTCCTCTGCTGGGATTGAGTTAAGCAACTTCCTGCTGTTGCTTGACCACTTTGTCAGATGGAATCCTCCTTTAGCCAACATGCGTTAAGACAGTCGTCCACGTTAAAAAAATGTTTTAGCCGTCTCCTGTCCAAACTCCTCTGTGAAATCTGTTGCGCATTTCTGGAGTGCAAAGGTGGCGACACTTGGAGATAATGTTGCGCCGAAGATATGCCCCAGCATCTTATGTTCAACAAGATCCTGCTCATAGTTGCCGCAAGGCCACCATAGAAATCTCAGAAGATCCGTGTCCTCATTACACACTTTAACCTGGTGGAACATGGCCTCCACGTCTGCCATGACCGCCACAGCCTCCTGGTGGAACCTCATAAGGACCCCCACCAGCGAGCTTGTAAGGTCCGGGCCTGGTAGGAGCTGCTGGTTCAGTGATGTTCCTTGAAAGCTTGCGCCGCAGTCGAAAACAACACGCAACTTCTGCTCAGTTGGATGTCTGACTCCATGGTGTGGCAAATACCACGTTCGCCCCTCAGTAGGTTCACACTCATCACCTTCAAGCTTTATGGCGTAACCTTTCTTAAGCATGTTGTCCATGAACACCACATATTCTCCATAGAACTTGCTGTCCTTTGAGAACCTCTTCCGTAAGTTCAGTGCACGTTGCTCCGCAACTGCTCTGTTGCTCGGCATACATACACGTTTTTTCTTCACTGGAAGACAAACATTGTAATGACCGTCTTTAAGTACAGCAGACTGTGACACCATGCTGATAAACTGATGGTCCTCCTTAGACATCTCGACATCTTCGTCTTCTCCAGCATCAGGAAAGTCCTGCTTAAATTGAAGCTGCCAAAGTTCTTCAAGCTTGGTTACTGAGATTCTGTTTGCAGTAATTCCTGACAGTGTGTTTGCCTCCACTGTGTCACTTCCACCTCTGAGTGGTCCGTTCACTGTCCAGCCCAATATTGTCCTCACGGCGTATGGTCCATTGTCCACACTGTTCACCACTTGTAGCGGTTCCATCGCCTTGGGAACATTTACTCCAATGACTAATCCAATTTCTGCCTGGATAGTGGGGATTTTCACCTCCTTTAGGTGGGGCCAACTGTCAATATCCTCTTGGCGGGGAATACTGTCCTTAGCTACAGGAATGTCCTTCTGTGAATACACCTCCGAAAGCTCAACAAACTGGTTGCTGTCCAAACTGCTGATCTCCAGGCCAGCCACAATGCGTTTGTTCACGACTGATTCATGTCCCATAGTTCGCAATAAGATGCTTACATTGCGTCCATTAATGTTCAGTTGGTTTATCAGTGATTCTGTAGCGAAAGTAGCCGAACTACCAGGATCCAAAAACACGTAGGTTGTCACTGTCTTGGTTCCCTTTTGTGCCTAGACACACACTGGAACGATGGAAAGAATGCAATCGTCCTTACCGGCCCCTCTTTCAGCCATTTGTACAAGAGCACTTGAAACTGATTGCTGATCACATCAGTCCTTTCCTGTATCTTCTTTTGTGTCTTTGTTAGTAATGTGCAATGATGTGGGATGCAGTCTGGAGTCTCCCCAGGTTGTGTTTTTGCTGCTGTCTGTTTTTCATTTTCTGTCTTGGGTGGCACAACAACTGTTGTGAACACTTTCCTTGACTTAAGTGTTTCTGCATATTGTGGTTTCGTTTTTTGTTTTACAGGCTCTTTCGTGTTTATTGTATTGTATTGTAGGTCCTTGAACTTGACTCTTTTCTTTGTTCTTTCTTGCAGGTCGCAAGCAAACTTCCTCCAGGATTCCTTGAGTTTGTATGAAAGTTTAATTGCCAGCGCCTTTATATTACCTGTGTTGTCCAAGTCTTCCATGTAGCTTGTTCCCTGTGTTTTTTTTACTAGATGATTGCAGAAACACCTCTGTGTCCTGTGAAGGCAGGCTGCCACTGCTGCTATTGGCTCCCCACATTGCCAGCTGGCCAATGGTGAAGGAGAAGGCTTCTCCAAATAGAGGATGTCACCGGCCCTCTCTCTCTCTCTCTCTCTCTCTCTCTCTCTCTCTCTCTCTCTCTCTCTCTCTCTCTCTCTCTCTCTTTTTTGCTCCCTGTTTACCATTTGTACTGAGCTCGTTAATCTTATCAACTATAGAGTTGTTAGAGGTGGTTTGTTTTGCATGGGACTAGGTAAGTTGGGGTACCCTGTACATTTCCACACGTAGGTGTTGTTTTTGTTAAGTCACTAGGTTTATTGGTTGTGCCACCCCTGTATTGTTTTGAGAAGTATTTTGTTAGCTAGTGAGTTAGGCTTTTTGTTTGTGTTTCTTTTCTGTAGCTCTAGGGAAGACAGACAGTCCTACTTTTGTTATATTAATTTCACTTTCTTTGGCACAATCACGTTGTCCCATCCTACCCCACCTGAGTATCTTTTGTTTCTTATAAATAAACCTTTTTTTCTTCACTACCACTGAGACTTTGATTTTTACGATTGTCGTGTTGTTGTCTGACTAGGTTAGTCCTAGTGGACGTAACATAGCTGATATCTGTCATTGTGTTAGAGCAGCCTGTTAGGAATAGTGCAAAGGATTGAAGAGGAGCACCATCGTCTGGCTTAATTGTGGGCCAGTCCAAAGCTTCCTTTATGTATGCTTCCGCTATCTTGAAGTCGTCTCCAAAGAACTCTTTCAACATTTGTTTTGCTTTAGCATATCCTGCTGAAGACTCCATGTGCATGCAGCTCTTAACCAACTCATGTGGTTGTCCAGTTGTGTACTGAAGCAAAAATTGAAGACAATCACGATTGTCACTTGTGCGGCCTTCAATTCCATGTTCAATGGCTCTAATAAAGGATTTGTATTCCAGTTGGTCTCCTTTAAATGTTGGGATGGTGAGATCAGGAAGTAGCGATGCTTTGTGACTCCTCACAAGATACTCTGTGACGTTGGCTTGCTGAGAGATGGCTTGGCAAAGCCTACACTGGTCCCTGTGGCTCTTTAATTTCAGTCTTTGGCGCAGATGAAGCCAGCTGAGCCGCTGCTGCTAAAGCATTTTGTTTAACCCTGGGCGTTGATAAGGTGGGTCTTGATGGTGGTTGAAGGGTGGGTTTTGTGTCTGTTTGACCGTTATCATCAACCTTTACTGTGCTACCATTTGGTTGAGTGTTCTCATATTTTTGTAAAACCTCCATTTTAGCGTCAGACTCAGCCAGAGCGGTTTGCATAGCATGCATTTCCTTTCTAGCCTTTATTGAAGCTTCCATTCTTTTTTGTTGGGCTTCAAACTCTGCTTGAAGTTGAACCTCTTCCTGTTCTATGGCCAGTTTGTCCCGTAAAGCTGCAGCCTTTGCTCTTAATGATGCTTGTTCCATTTCTGCCTTTAATCTGACTGAAGACGCTGATGAACGTGAACTTCCACTCTGTGATGTAACTTTACTTCGACCACTAGTGGACACTTTTGTGGATGTAGACCTGCTGTCTGCAGGTGTAACCTGTCTGTCACACTCTTCAGCCTGCTCAACACGCTTCAAAACCTCATTTCATTTATTCTTTGGATAAAACCAGTTACTTTGATCTCCCACATATTCCTCCTCATTCATTAATTTCTGAAGGCCAGAATTAAGCTCCACAAATTCTTGATGCAAGCCTCTGAAGTCAACACGGAGCTTATTTTTCACAGTGTCAACATTTGCATCATCTTCCATTAATTGTTCAATGTTATTTTTTAATCTAGTTATCTGGGAGAGCTTGTACCTGCGTGCCTGGATCTGTCTGGATATCTGTTCCTCTATGGCGATCTCAGTCATCTTTACTGCTTTCCACCGTCTTGTTCATCGATAACAAGGTATTGTTTCCACTTTTAATCAATAAAGAAGCCGAAGCACCGTAGAGTCTGACTTCGTTATTCAACAACGATCCTTTTTTTTACTCACGCACGTCGGCGAGTAGACTCGCATCCATTTACGATCCGACGCCGTTGATTGCGGAGTCTAAAACTGAGTGAGGGAGAGAGAGAGAGAGAGAGAGAGAGAGAGAGAGAGAGAGAGAGAGAGGGGTCAAAAAACTGTGTGGCTCCCCTCCATGACACAGACCTGACTACCTGTTTTACGTCAATAACGTAAACGTACCCCTATTCCTCCGCATTAAAGATTACATGTGTGATTTTTTAAGCCTACAAACATCCACATATTTTTTAGTAAAATGAATGAAATACTAACTTATTAATATAAACTGTCCACCTGTAAATAATGTTCATTTTATCAAAATTAACAACAATCTTTTTCCACATGTCAACTTAAATTATTATTCAAACATTTATCAACAAAAACAGCATTCAGGCTCCTACACAGGAGAAAGGTAAATTTGTCACACACAATTACAGAATAATGAATTCTTCTCATGTATAACTGTGTAGTGTCCAAGCCGATTGTTTAAATTAGGGTTTCTGTGTGCAAAGCAGTTGGAAAATATAGGCAAGGAAAGAATATGGGCAACATGCTTCTCTGCTCAGTGTCTTTCCCCAAGGTGCCCTTCATCAGGGCACTTAATCCACAGTTGTTCCAATGGCAATCAATTCAAGGCTGTGCCTTTAATTGGCATATATTGTGTGAGAATTTTCATAACAGTAAGATTGTGCAGGGCGGTGTGAAGAGCTACAGTAGAAAAATGGTTTAAATACTTTCTAGATTGCTGACAACTAAATTTGCCATCGAGTCAGTGGTGTGTGTGTGTGATCACATTAGTGATGGATGCTGTCAGTGACTAAACCCGCCAATCAGCTGTCACGCACATGCAGCAGCACCAGCTGACACTTGAGGCCTCAGGCAGATGTATGTGGTGTAGACACGTATGCTCCTAATGTATGTGGAGATATCAGCTGTATCATAACACACGTTATGTCATGATGACACTGTCATATTAACGCTGGTCTTGGAATGTTCAGGGGCTCACAATGACACGGTAGACGCACAAAATGTCTGTAACAAATAAGGATCTTGCAACTTCACGTGGCTTATTTCTGCTATCTGTACTGTGTCATTTTCAGCACAATTCGAAAAAAAAAAAAAGGTCTTTTTACAATTTCTACAATAAAGAAATATGTTGTGCTGTTGTTGTTTCCTGTGTGTACAAACTTTTGCCTGTGGCAAAAGAAAAAGCCACAGTTGTTGTGGAGAAATTGCTGAAGTCAAAGGTCAATGGTGAGGTCAGGAGGGAAGAAAGTGTTCAGGAGCCTCTGATGTCTTATGCTGTATTATTTATTGACGCTTGATCAAGGAGAACTAGAGACACTCTCAAAGTACATCTGAAGTGCTTGAGTCGGTCTCGCATTCTGACGAACTTGTGATGGTGCATATACTTTAAACCCAAAGATCACACCCCAAATACTATACGCCCCAGAATTAGTAAAAGAGAAAGTCTTTACTCTTGGAGGTGTTATTGTCAACACATCCTAGTCTGGAGACACAGATGTCCGCTTACGCAGATTGGAACGACAACAACAAGCTATCTATTATGACTAGGAAGGCAGCAACAGGTCTCTTCGACCCTGACCACCACAGTGAGATATGGTGGCACCTAGTCATAAGACAAACAGGTAATACTGTCGTGGATCACAAGGCTCACACGTGGCCTTGTGTAACCTAAAAAGAGAAAATTCCATAACAATCCCCTCTTATTGATCATAAGATCAATACTAACTACCAAATAATAATATCTACCAAATTTAGAGACCACCAGGGAGTACAGTCAGAATGAGATTGACACAAACAATATAAAACATTCATAATCACACAGAATTATTCAAAAGGCCATCCATAAAAATCATTCTTTCAAACAAAGCAGTCGGTTTAGAATAATTCATACAATCAGTGAGAAACTTTAAGAACCCCTCTTATGTACCCCATCATCCCATTCCCATGATGTGTGAGTTCCACTTTCAGGTCAACAAGGGCCTTTAAGCTAGCGAAGATCCCCTACAACACAAAGGTGTTAAAAAAGGTCATCAGGGAGGTCACAGATCATGTGCAAATATGCCACTGGGAGAGGAGAAAGATCAAATTTATTATTTCACCTAGTAGATAAAACCCTAGCAATTAGAAGGGGTTCCATAAAACAATTGATTTAACATTTCTAGAACAAATTTCTTCTCTCTTTGAAATCAATCACAACAATCATCGTTGAAATCAAGACATTGCAAAAACTTCGACCCATGTACATTATGTACAGTAGAGGGTCACCACCATGGAGAGGTTACTAGCACATACGATGCATGGTGGCATGGAATCCATCTTCGTAGAACTTTCCATGAACAGTCGTTATCCATCAGTTGCATATCATCATAACAAAATTTTAACTTTGAACTTTTAAGCATGTATTACATTACTGTGAAAACCATCATTGAAAATAGATTTTAAAAGTGATTCATAATATGGCAATCTCTAAATGATTAAAAATAACATCTCCTAGAATACTAAACAACCAGTGAAACCAGAATCATCACCTAAAGTTAACCTAAAATGAAACACAGAGGTAACAGAAGAAATAGACACCCTCCATTTACAGACCATAAGTCTTCTCTTCATCATTTTCACCAAGAGAAAGATCATCAAGGTCAAAGCTTTGAATCCTTTCCCCAAAACCTTCAAAATGATAATACCTCTTACCCACTGGATTGGCAACCTCTGGACGTATACACACCTGGGGTGCTTGAACCACTGACCTTGTTGTCTTCTTCACGATTAGACAAATAGAGTAGTCAAAAATTTAACTAACCCTGATCCCCATGACCCCAAGGTACCAGAAAAATCCCCAAAGTTGAACCCATGTTTATCATGTAACTCTTTGATACCTTGAGCTGTGTCATGCGCCATATCCATGACCTCAGCAGTCGCGTCGGAGATGTAGAAGCAACATTCAGTACCTATAACTTTACAAGTTCCTCCCTGTGCTGCCAACAGGAGACCAAGCGCCATACGATTCTGTAAAGCTACAGTTTTAACTTCCTGCAGCTCCCTATGTTCAGCTAACATGGCTCTACTGGAGGCATTGAGATGATTCTCCAGGACTTTAGACAGAGATTCAAGTTCCTGTTGAGTTATATACATACCATACCAAGGCAAGAGGATGCTGGCTATCTTTTGAGATGTTGGGATTTCTCTTTTATATTTATGTAGAGGCGGGTATAATGAAGCAGTCTCAGCGGATTTCACTTCCCTGATCAAGGGAATTAGGTATGCCAAATAACAGACACCATGAAACAACTCATAGGGCATGCAGCAATAAGCTTTATCTCCACAGACTAGATACACTCTCTCAGGTAACGACGACTGTCTCAGAGTGACATTTACTACTGTTTTACAGCTGCTTTGTCCTAAATTATCAGGTCCGTCTCCTACTCCCTGAAAACACAAGGAAACATTTTGCCGTTCATGGGTGAACACCGGAGGCACATTAGTTGAGGAGTTCGCTCCATCTGTTGTGGCACTGAGCAGTTACGTTTCTGTATCTGAAGTGACTCCATGGACCTAACACCGGACCACGGCTGCACAGAAACTAGGGCCTCCACCATTAAAGATGCAATATATGGTTGGGGAACACACACCTGATCTCCAAGAGGTTTTGAACAGTTTGAAACCGCTCGGCAGGTACTGTTCATTAACTGTTTTAGCAACGTATAAGGCAATTTCAGCATTATGTGAATACTTTGCCGAATCTATAGGGTAGGCAGGAGTATAGCACTCATCTGCTTCATCTTCAAATCTCATGGCCAAATTATTCCAATTGAACATCTCATAATCCGTTCTAGTGAATGGAATTGGATGAGACATTGGTGAGTGTATGGACGAAGGCATATTTTGACACAGCCAACAGTTACTGAGATTACGATCGTGAGCATAATCAACCATTAGACTAAGGGCCGAATTTGTTTCTTGCACTAAAATTTGAGAAACTTCACCTGTACCTCCATTACTCCTTGTTGATTTAGGTTTGGCTACCTCAAGTGTATTTATGGAAGAAATAGACCAATATATAGAAAACTATCACCCTTATCAGTTTCACCATAGTACAGATCTTACCGCTCTGCACCTCCCCTGGAACATCTCAGTAATTAACAGCCCACAGTTTATAATCGGGATAACTTTTCAATGGTTGTTTAGTGAAACACCACAGCTCCAGAGGTTCAGTCAAAGGTACAGCAGCTGTGAATGTTACCTTCATTACCTGGGTGCACTCAGCACTGTCTTAATCGGTCATGCGTTGTCCACGACCATTTACCTTGAGAGCAAGTCAGGGGGTAAACAATATAACAGTCATCACATCTGTCAATTGGACAGTCAAACATAACAGGGTTAACAGTTTGGTTAGTTTGGTTAATAGGCAGTTTGGTTAAAGTGCAGGAAATACAAGTCCTCATTGTCAACAACACCTGGTTCCACCTGGAAGACAAAAACTTTTTTTTTTAAATATTTGATTAATACAAAATTTCTGTTATTAAAAGGATAAATTGGTTCCTCCAATGGTTTTGTGAGCCGTTCAGACACCTGTAATGATAAAATTCAAAACGTCAGTTAATCTTTTACATATTCATATTCATAAACTCATCCGTCCAAAGCAGAGAAGTTTTGTGTGGTGTCAAAGGGGGACTTATCCCTGTGGACATTGGTCTCCCCATTAACACCTCATGAGGACTTAGTCCTGTTGTTGCGCTCGGTGCGCTTCGGATGGAATACAACACAATAGGCAGTGCATCAGGCCATTTTAGGCCTGTTGTCAGCACTGTTTTGGTCAACCGATCTTTGATAGTTGCGTTCATTCTCTCAACTTGACCAGAACTTTGTGGGTGATATGGAACATGTAACTGCCACTTGAACCCTAAGATATCTGACAGACCCTGCGTTATTCTTGATACAAAAGCCGGACCTCTGTCACTATCTATTCCCTGTGGCACTCCAAACCTAGGGATCACCTCTTTTAGCAGATACTTAACAACTGTTCGAGCGTCTTCTTTCCTTGTCGTGAAAGCCTCAACCTATTTTGAGAATCGATCTGTCACAACTAACAAATATTTGTAGCCTTGACAACTTGGCAAATAAGTCTATTTGCAAATTTACAAAGGGACCTGTTGGAGGTTCCAGATGGTCATGCTTCATTGTGCTATTCTTCTTTCTGGTCTGTTGACACGTCATACAACTGTCTACAAGTGTTTATGAGACTTGCGTAATGCCTGCTGCAAACCATTGTGAACGAATAACATCATTTATTACCCCTCTTCCTACATGTGTTGGTCCATGTGCCACACATGCCAAGACATGTAGGAGAGCTCTTGGGCAAACTGGTTGCCCATCCGGGTGGAGCCACAAGCCAGACTCCGAATCAACTGCACAACCTTTACGCAACCAAAGACTTCTCTCCCTGTCATCAGCGTGATTTTGCATTTTCACGACATCATTAGCGGAAGGTACTGGAATTGGATTGACGGGTTGTGTGGAGGTATATTGATATTTATATTCCTCGTGAAACAGGATCATTTCCTTTAGTGTGGGCAGAGGCGATTTTTCTCACCAGGCAAGCCAATCAGCTGCTTGGGGCCCCCACTAGCTGGCGACAGAGAGTCGAAATTTGCACAGAGTCGAGAGTGAAGAAACGAAATTTGCGTTTTGAAAAGTCATTCGCTGAGTCTGACTCTCGTGGGTTTCCCGTTTACAACAAGCTGTTGGGAGGAACAAAATGCTAAGCAGCCAATTGCGTGACCACATTTGAACACAAGTTGATTAAAACATATCTCCGATCAACTATGTCCCAAGACAGACTTTCTGGTCTTGCACTCATCTCTATTGAGTACAGGGTGCGAAGGTCTTTGGATCTTGAAGACATGGTCACCGTGATTGCTCAAGCCAAGGCCCGGAAACAGATCATGTGAAGACATCTCTTACACCAGTGGTTCTCAACTGGTCTGGCTTCGGGACCCACCATCACCCCTAAAGGACAAGTCGTGACCCAAATTGAGGAAAATTTTCAACTTCTCAAATTTATTTAATGAAAAGATGGTGCAGTTTGAACCTGAGACAGTATTCCCACACAGTGCAATGCAAAACGCAATGCTAAAGAGGGAAATATTAACAATTAGCTGCCTTTTAATTAAATAACAAAAAGTGCATCTTAAGAACACAAGGTAATACAACACTCAAAAGTGCTTTCATGCAAACATGAAATAAAAAAATTAAAAAAACTACTGAGAAGTAGTTTAAAAAAGACTGAAAGTAGTCACTCACTGAATCTTACAACCAAACACTGAACTGAAATGATTCAGTGTCTTGAGTAGCTGCTTTTATCTACAAACTCAAAATAAATTAAACAAAAAGTGATATTCAAAAAGATTCAAGTATACAAAATTTACTTTTCTTCTGATTACATATACTTATCAGTAGGTAAATACTGAAAAACATGAAGAAAATTAAGCAGCACTCACTTCAACCATAGGTATACGATGTGCCACCCAGTAAGATGCACAGAGTGCCTGTTTTTGCTTCGAGCATTAAAGAAGTAAGCCACTTTTGTGATGACCTCAGGTCTTGAAGTCGTCTTCGAAAGTACTCAACAGGTTTATCTTTGAGAGAAGGATGTTTTGTTTCCAAGTGCCGCTTCAGTTTTGATGGCTTCATGCTTTCTTGTGCCAGAACCTCGGTGCACAAAACACACTGAGGTTTTTGCCCTCTTTTGTCCTCAATGTAAGAAAACCCATATTTCATGTAGTCGGTGTTATACTTTCGTTTCGACATGTTAAATTAGCTTTTGAAAACAAACGTTGTGGGTCTTCTTCTATGCAGTGAAATGGTGGGTGTCTATTAACATTACAAGGCTTTATCTCCACCTACTGTGGCGATTGTGAATAAACATAAAAAATCCACTTCAAAACAAAAGCACAGGATTTTGTTCTTAACATTTTTTTCCCAGGCAGAGGCCCGCGACCCACTGAGAACGGGTCCGCGACCCACTGTGTTTAGCTTTCTTGCTAAATAAGCTAGAGTGAGTTTATACGTCACTTTTGAAATCCCCAAAACTATCCTCACCTTTGCTCCGATCTGGTTTCCACACTGGCCTGCCTGCAGATGAACAATTTCCCTCATTTTGGTTGATTAATTGCAAAACTTCTTCCTGACAACTGTTACAAAGTTGTTACCGCTCGAACGCTCCAGCAAAAAGCACAGGATTTTGTTCTTAACATTTTTTTCCCAGGCAGAGGCCCGTGACCCACTGAGAACGGGGTCGCGGACCCGCGGACCCACCAGTTGAGAATCACTGTCTTACACTATTGTCTCTCCACAGGGGCTCTACAGCCCCCCAGGCGGTGTTGGGTAGCCCTAGGGTAGCGTTAAAAAGATCAAGCTTATTGGGGGTGGCGCTGCATATATTAGAGGTTATTGGTCCATTTTATTTTTTGGAGGTATATGGTGAGGTTCAGGGGGCATTTGTTTTTAAAAAAAAGTTGAGAACCGTTGCCTTACACAAAGACTTAAAGTTTAAAGGCTTTTCTTTTGTTTGTTTGTTTTAATATAATGTTAAAATAATAGATTTTGATATAATATTATATTTGATATTGCACTCTCTGTTAAAATAAACAGAAACTTCACAATGTTTAACGTTCAATGTTTGTGTAAGTAATATTTATAACTTGTGAAATAAAACAAAACTATACTTGCTACAATTTGTTGGTTATTTATTAAAATTACAAAGTGAAATTCTGTTGTGTGGGGGGGTCAGGCGGTGGGGGGCCCGCCCAATGAATTTCTGCTTGGGGCCCCACTGGACCCTAGAATCGCCACTGAGTGTGGGCTGCACATTTTACAATCGCAAGCTGTGACGGGCGCAAAATAGCCTCTAATAGATCATTTACCAACGCGTGATGCTGTAATGGCTTACCAGAGGATGAGACAAAACCTCTCATTTTCCATAATTGTCCAAAGTCATGCGCAGTGCCGAATGCGTATCGCGAGTCAGTGTAGATAGTGGCAACTTTACCAGAAGCAAGTATGCAGGCTCTACTAAGAGCATACAGCTCAGCTGCTTGGGCTGAAGTTCCATGAGGCAGGGATCCTGCCTCAATGACTTCAGAATCATTTACTACTGCATAACCAGCCAAATGTACGTTGTCAGATGGTCTGCTGGCCGAACCATCAGTATAAAGAACCATATCAGAATTTGGTATCACTGTTTGCAGCAGATCTGGTCTCGGAGATGTGCACATTTCACTAAGGGCGATACAGTCATGCTCATCATCTGTATCAATCAATGATAGCAGAGTAGCTGGATTTATTGGAGGTGAGCGCTTTAAAGTTATGTGGGGACTTGATAGAATTATTGCCTCGTAACCTGAGCGACGTGCTGCGTGTCATGTGTTGCGTTGCAGATGTGTTCAAAATGTATAATACTGCATGTGGAACGTGCACGACACAGTCATGAGCCAGTTACAATGGGATTTGTCGATCAAAATGGCAACAGCGGCCACTGCTCTTAGACAACCTGGCATACAGAGTACTACAGGGGTCAGTCGAGAGGAGTAGTATGCAACAGGACGATAATGAGAACCATGTTTCTGTACCAGAATGCCAGTGGCGAAGCCATCTCTCTCATGCACATGTAGATGGAACGGCTGATGATAGTCAGACAAACCCAACACTGGAGCCATTGTGAGAGCATTTTTCAGATCTTGAAAGGCTTTGTGCATTTCCTCAGTCCACTGTACCATGGGTGGAGCTGATTGCAGTGCGGCGGCTCGAAAAACAGAGTCCATAGTTGCATATTCAAAAATCCAGTGTCTGCAGTAATTAGCCATCCCCAGAAAAGAGAGCATCTGTTTCTTGGTTGTGGGGGGAGGCATGCTTACTAGCAGTTTCACCCTCTCCGGTGACAAAAGGTGTTGTCCATCCTTCAGAACATGACCCAAGTATGTCACCTCCGGTCGACAGAATTGCAACTTTGCCAGCGACGCTCTGTGACCACACTCGGCCAGTCTCTGTAGCAGCAAGATAGAGTCTGTGTGGCAAGCTTCTTTTGATGAAGAAGCTATTAGGAGGTCATCAGCGTACTGCAAGAGAGTGGAGCCACCTGGCAGGTGGAGCCCATTTAGATCTCTTTCTACCGCCGCTGCATACACGGTGGGACTCTCGACAGAACCCTGCGGCAACCGTTGCCAAGTGTATTGTTTACCCTTGAATGTAAATGCAAACAGATACTGGCTATCTGGATGCAACGGTATCGAGAAAAATGCAGAACTCAGATCAACGACCGTGTAGTGCGTGGAGTTAGGTGGTAAAGAAGCTAAAATCAAATTGGTGTCAGGCACAATTGGAGCTGCAGGTACCACTATATTATTAATAGCTTGCAGGTCCTGCACGAACCGCCATTCATCAGGGCGATTTGCTTTGGGGATTGTTAAAATGGGAGTGTCACATGGGCTAGTGGTTTGAACTAGCACATCTTGATCCAATAGAGACTGACTAGATGACAATTTCAATTCCTACTACAGCTCTGTGAGGCAAATTGTATTGTCTAATCATAGGTAGCTTAGCATTAGGCTTAAGTGTGACTTTATGTGGCGGAGCCGAATTTACAAAACCCACATGATTTTTATGTTTAGCCCACAAAATAGGTGGAACCTCAGACAATTCAGAAGGAGGTCCATACTGAGCGGGAAGAGGCGGCTGATGAGTAACAAATGTAGACATCGGTAATTGCATATGTTCATCTAAAGACAACATATACAGTTCCTCCCCTAAATATGTTACTGTTTGGTGTTGAGAAGCTGGTACAGCTTCTCTCAATGCCTGGCACTGAGCCACCATGTGTCCAAGGTTTTTCAGCTCACAGCCAGGTGTGACGGCCACCACGATATGTGGATATGAATTTTTAACATTAAACAACCTCTGCTGTTCACTACCCCTCTTATTTATTTAAAAACCTGGAAACCAATTGTTTATACTGCTCAGAAGGGTTAAATGCTGCAGTACAATGACAATGCAAAAGAGGCCTCATTGTAGACATCAATGTTGCACATGTTGGAGATATTTTGGCGATTTTCTGAATATCTGAAACAGTGAAACTGGGAAGCATATTAAAACCTATCAATTCCCAGCAATACAAACTGTTTTCCGTACTCTGCAAAAACTGAAATGCTAGAGCAGCTTTTTCATCAGGAAGGGTCAAAAACAATCCATCCGGGGTGCACTGAATAGTAGCATGCAGTGTACAAAGCAGATCCCTCCCCATGAGATTAATTGGGCTTTTATCAGATATCAGAAAAGAATGCATCACTTCAGAGCCTTCAACAGTTATTTTAGTTCTCTGAGATAACGGTTCCGCAATGGGAACCCCGAAAACGCCTACAGTGGTGATGAAGTTGGATGTAGGTGTGCATACATGCTCTGCAGTTTTTACAGTAGAGATAGTTGCTCCACTATCTACCAAAATTTCAACGGTATTTCCATTAACTTGAAAGGGCATTATCAGGTCTTCAGCGGGAATACTAGAAAGTTGAACAGTTGCAGCTTGAATATGAAATGGTTGTTCTGATCCCACCCCTCCATGGCCTCCCTATGCTTGATTGTAATATGTTGGCGTGTAAGCAGCTTGTGTGGGTGGGGCTGGAAGAGCAGGAAATGACGTAGTAGCTTGTGGAGCGGGTAGAGCCGGAAATGATGTAGCGGCTTGTTGTTGGTTCTGGTTATTGGATTTATTCCGACGACGACGACCACTCTTACACTCTTTAGCCCAATGTCCCGCTGCACCGCAATTGTGACAATTTCCACGTTTCGGATTATCCCTGTTTTTGTTATTGTTTTGACCACCCTGCTGTTGTACATACTGCATCATTTGTTTTGAGCTGGGAGCATTATTACCAGCGAAGAAAACATCGTTCCTATGCATAGCCATTATTTTGTTTATAGTTGACTTCGAGTCAAGGACTGATAGTTTGTAAGTGGCTTGAACATTCGGTCTTAGATTTTGCACAAAAATTTGCACCATGAGACATTCATGTTCATCTCGCTTTATTCCAGCTTTAATATCCTATGTTTGTATGAATCAGGGAAAACAAACTCATCTTAACACAAGATCCACTCAGTTCTACAAGTGAACTGGATTAAATGTTTTTTCTGGTATTCTTCCATGAACTCAGAAGTCCATGGTTTTCAAACTGCTGTGTTGTCAATCATTATTTTTACAAGCATTTATTAAAGATGTCTGTGACACTTCAGAGGCAGGGGCAAAGTTGTTTTCCTATGTGCCTCTGTGTTTCTGGTCTGCCTAATCGAGTGTAACATCAGATTTAGGCATTTATGTAGTAGTGTAAACAAAGTGTGCTTTTAAGTAGAGCCAGTTTGATTTTTTTAGCTTGACATATACAGTTATTTCTATTATTATTTGAGCACAAACTGCTCTTACTTAACTTATCGATTCATAATGAGCACAATGATTGGAGTTGAAGTTGATTCTGAGTTGATTTAAAGTCATCAGGTTGAAACATGTGTTAATTAAGTTTAAAGAAGATTGTACCACACCAAAATAGTATGCGATGATTGTTACAATACTTAACTTGAAACATTTTTTCTTTGCAGTAGAAATAATCCTATGACAATTTAAGTAAAAAGGTTACTTTTAAATAAAGTTGAACAGAGCTAAACTTTAACAGTATAATCCTTGAAGAGGGAGAGCAGAGATGTTGTTTTGTTTTGGCTTTACAATCTGCACTTCCTCGTCACTAAAGTCTGTGTAAGGCTCCTCCTCTCTGGGTCTGGCTCCTTCTCCTTCTAAATCTGACTCATTAGACTGTCTGCTGTCTTCCTTCTCCTGTCTGTGCATAATCTTGACTTTTCTTTCTAATTCACTACTGTAGCTGCCATTAGGATAAACTCATCATCTGCTTTAGTTTGTGATGTGCTTGGTTGTTCATCTATCTCAGCATTGCAAGAGGGCTTTGTATTTGAAAGTTGCGGAAAAACAGAGATCGCTTTTTCATTGTTCTGTTGTTCCGGCAGTGTTATCCCGACCTCGGCTAAAATATTCAACAAATCACGAGGAGTGGGAATCTTGGCTTGGCGCTTTGCCCAGCCATACATCATAGCTTTTGCACAATTTTCCAAATTATCAACATGTCGCTGCTTTATCTTAGCCATCTCTAAAGCTCTAGTTTGCAACTTAGCTTCTAGTACAGGCATATGAGAGGCAGTAACACACTTAGAAGCCAGATCAATCATCTTTCTTAAATCATCCGGTCCAATCTCGCAGCTTTTGTCATGCACTCTCACACCACATCTTTCTTGGGCCACAGTCAACCACACTTGGATACACTCATTCATGTATCTGAAGTCCCAGGATGGATTTCCAACACTAGAGTTAACATTCATCTCAGCCATTTGCAGCTTCTCTCTCTCGAATGCTCCATCATACGGCCACATGCCATTTGTACATTCACACATAAGAGAAGTGAACGGAAACACAAAATCCCATTCTTTCAGTCTACCGATGAGTCCAGCTGGCACATGCTGCGAAAACGTTGCTTTAAATTGTGATATCTGGTCAGATGTGTATGTGTGTGTGCCTGCTCCGGCATGCTGCGTATCAATGACAGGTTGACCATCTAACTTCACATTAGTTCTTTGATCTTTTACAGAAAGATGTTTTGTCTTTGATTTAGCTTTTGCTGAGTCAGTTTGCATGATTTCAGGTTTGTCTACTGCTTTGGACAGATTACCCATTTTCGCTTGCACAGTAGGACATTACACATACAGACAAACAGATTTCAAACCACAATACAGCAGCATTAAAGGTCAGTCTCCACACTTTTCTAACTGCAGCAGTGGTGATCTGAGGTGAAAGGAGGAAAAATGTACTTCTTTTTCTCTCCCAGTGTATACACATTTAAAACCAACGTTTCCCAAAGGACACAGAGCAGATCCCCGATCTTGATTCAAACGAGGGTGTATTTAAACTCATTCGAAAATGTCTTTTCTATAGTTTAAACCTCAGGTGGGTCTCTCTGTGCCGAGTGCAGCCCGAAACTGCCCCGGAAACAAACAGCCACGTAGTGGCAACGCAGTGGGTCATAAACCCAACCTGCCCCCCTTCAGATCCACACACTGTACACTGCTCTGTAATCAATTATTGTTACAGCTCCATTTATTTTTTAAAGTCGTTTTTTACACCATTGTCAGCTTTCTTGATTTCTCACTTTAAGTCAATATGCCGAATTGAACATCTAACTGGGATGTTTGTATGACACATACGTTCCAAACAACGCCAGAGGTTTCAGCCAGGACATTGTCCCCAAGACACTGAAGCTCCTGACCCCCTGGTGGGTCTTAGATGTTTTTATATTCCAGGCAGATTAAATAAGCACATAGTTTTTTATGATTTCGTCAAACGCAGACATGGTAAGGCATAGTAATAAAACTTTGCACTTACCACGTCTTTGTTCTGTTGAAATCCTGTTCGTGACGCCAATTGTTGTGGAGAAATTGCTGAATTTAAAGGTCAATGGTGAGGTCAGGAGGGAAGAAAGTGTTCAGGAGCCTCTGATGTCTTATGCTGTATTATTTATTGACGCTTGGCCAAGGAGAACTAGAGACACTCTCAAAGTACATCTGAAGTGCTTGAGTCGGTCTCGCATTCTGACGAACTTGTGATGGTGCATATACTTTAAACCCAAAGATCACACCCCAAATACTATATGCCCCAGAATTAGTAAAAGAGAATGTCTTTACTCTTGGAGGTGTTATTGTCAACACATCCTAGTCTGGAGACACAGATGTCCGCTTACGCAGATTGGAACGGCAACAACAAGCTATCTATTATGACTAGGAAGGCAGCAACAGGTCTCTTCGACCCTGGCCACCACAGTGAGATATGGTGGCACCTAGTCATAAGACAAACAGTTAATACTGTTGTGGATCACAAGGCTCACACGTGGCCTCGTGTAACCTAAAAAGAGAAAATTCCATAACAACAGTTATAAAGGTAGAAAGTGACTGCGAGAATGTGTTGACTGTGTGTGTCTTTTTTGCATGAAAAATAAAGGATCATTGCAATATCAATATGTGGGCTTTATGCTCATTGCAGCGATGGGTCACTCCCGGCTGTAAAACCTCAGTGGCTTCAATAATATTCCTTTAATAATAGTCAAAAATATGGCTCAGTCTGACCTTTGTCTAGAAACTTCAGCACGTTTGGTGCAAACCAAAGACATCAATCCTCCACCCCCATCAACACACATGGCACACAGATCTTCACAGCAGAGCAGGTGAGGAAAGAGCTGTGCAGACTCTGTCACGCAAGGCAGCAGGTTCCAGTGGTTACAGCTCAAGGGTCCTCAAAACATGTGCAATCTAGCTGAGTGGAGTCCTGTAGCTTCAACCTGAGCCTGAGTCTGGAGAGGGTCCCTGTGCTGTGGAAGACATTACATTACATTACATTGCATTTAGCAGACGCTTTTATGCAAAGCGACTTACAGAGGAGGACATAAGCTGAGAATGGTGTAAAGGAGCACAGAGTAGTTTGTTAGTTTTGTTAGTTTTGTTAGGCAGGGAAGCATTCTCGAAACAGAAAGGTTTTTAGAAGTTTTTTAAAGGTAGAAACAGACATCCTGCCTGGTTCCAGTACCGAAGAAGGGGCGTCCCAGCACCTCCAACGACTACAGACCTGTGGCACTGATGTCCCACCTGATGAAGTCCCTGGAGAGACTGGTCCTGTCACTTCTTTAGCCCCTGGTCGGCACTTCCCTGGACCCTCTCCAGTTTGCCTACCAGACAAAACTGGGAGGCCATCATCTTCCTGTTCCACCATGCCTACACCCACCTGGACAGATCGGGAAGCACCGTGAGCGTTTATCACCATCCGGCTTGCCCTGCTGGGGACTAAGCTGAGGGCGATGCAGGTGGACCCTCCCCTGGTTTCCTGGATTACAGATTATATGACAGATCTACCACAGTATGTCAGACTGCAGGACTGTGTGTCGGACACTGTGATCAGCAGCACTGGGGCCCTACAGGGAACCGTTCTTTCCCCCTTTCTGTTCACCGTGTACACCTCAGACTTTCTGTTCAACTATGAGTCCTGCAGATGACTCTGCAATTGTTGGCTGTGTCAGTGAAAGGAAGGAGGAGGGGTTCAGGGAGGTTGTGGACTCCTTCGTCGTGTGGTGTGAGACTAACCATCTGTATCTCAACACCACCAGGACAAAGGAGCTGGATTTCTGCGGGAAGAAATCTGCCCTCACACCCATTTCCATCAATGGTGTGACTGTGGATGTTGTCCAGGATTACAAATACCTTGGAGTACACCTGGACAAACACACTGAGGCTGTTTACAAGAAGGGCCAGAGCAGACTCTATTTCCTAAGGAAACGTATGTAACATCATATTGATGATGTTCTACCAGTGATAGCTAGCGCCATCTTCTTTGGTGTTGTGTGCTGGGGTAGCAGGCTGAGGGCAGCAGACACCAACACAATCAACAAGATCATCAGGAAGGCTGGCTCGATACTGGGGGTCCAACTGGACTCTTTGTTGGAGGTGTCTGAGCGGAGGATGCTGTGTAAACTGCATAGTATCCTGGACAAAAACGTCTAGCTTATTTTATCTCTCTCTTGGTAGTTCTTCACCACTTTTGTATCACAACTGTTGCACAGCCATTTCCCTCTGGATAATTAAAGCTTCTTAAATCTTGAATCTCATAAGGACAACAATAACTGCTGGTAGGTGCTTGGATCTCCACTTGTTTGCAGGATGTGTAGTCATTCATGGCTATTCAGAAACCAACCCGTTCTCATTCCCAACGCGTAAAATATCAACGATTTGTCACGCCCCTTGACGTCTGATACCGACGTAAAAGGTACCCTTCCGCGTCTGTATGAAACACTCTGGGTTGTCCATTGACTCCAGTATAATCCGTTTGCGCTGGTAAGAGACGCTCAGAGCAGAGCTCCTGCTGTCCATTCACTCCAATAATAACCCGACCACAGCGATACATGACGCTGCAAGCTACAATCTGATTGTACAACCGAGGACCCTCTGACCGGAACAGTTTTTCTCACTATGTTAAAGATTTCTTTTAATAATATCATCAACGTTTCTTAGCACAAACACGCCAAAGTGTCACTGATAATTCAATAATAAGACAGCTTCATGTTGTGGCCCTCAGTATGTTTTTTTTTCTCCTTCTGGCCTGAGAAAGAAACTTTTATTCGTATGTTTTGGATAGCGGAAACGCCTACACTACCCAGGATGCTCGACCAGCTAAGATTTGCGAGCTACAATCTGATTGGACAGCCGAGGACCTTCTTCCCGGAAGTGTTTTTCTAACTATGTTAAAGATTTCTTTTAATGATATCATCAAAGTTTCTTAGGACAAACACGTCAAAGTGTCACTGAAATTCAATGATAAGATATGTTTTTTTTCTCCTTCTTGCCTGAGAAATAAACTTTTATTCGTATGTTTTGGATAGCGGAAAGACCTAGACTACCCATAAGGCTGGACCACCGACGTTTTATGACGCCCCTTCACCTCTGATATGCAATACGTAATGCATCTTGGGAGTCGTAGTAAACATATGTTTCAAGTCAGGGTCCATCGACGAGAATTTCTCATCGTAACATGAGCCAGATCCCAGCCAAGTACATTGTGATAAACTCTGCGGGTAATTTGCATGTTGACAGAACTATTAATCAGTTATAAAATATTTTCAGAAAGCAGTCTGTGTACCAAGAGAACTACATAGTACTAGTTTATATTAGCATTGTAGTTTTAAAGCAGTCTTTAAATAATGTTATATTCTGTACTATACTAAAAAATGTAATTGTAATAATTTTCTCGAACACCATACCTGATAATTCTCTCCAAGACTTTCTAGTATAAAAAATACATATGTAAACATGTTATCAATATGAACACCAAGATTCTTATAAGAGCATACCTGATTACCTCCCTGAAGTGGTTAGCATCACCCTTGTACAAAACTATATGTCACAGTACTAGGTTGATGTGTCTTATGCTATGCACTACAAAGTCAGGGAAGCAGTGTCATCAGAGGATTTAAGTTATTAGCTATCTAAAAATTATACTCACACTCATTAATGTACAATGTAAAAAAAGCACTAAATCTCACACTACTTGTACTTATTGATTTGGGTCAGTGAGGGTGTCAGATGACTTATTTTATCCCAATATTTACAAGTTGTAACTTTGGTTAAAAAAAAAATCTTAAGACATGCAAAAAAAAATCTTTTTTTGTTTATGTGTACTGTACAACCCTTTTTAATAACCTGTGCCTGCCTGACTATCTATAAGCGTTTGTACTTGATTGATCTACACTAATTCAGCCACTGAATCTGCATTTGGCTCCAATTTCTCTCAGTTCCTGAGAAATAGGAACAAACTACCTGATACTACCTGGTCTTGCTGCCTTCCTGATGTTTACGTTCTTTTAAAATCCTAACAGCTCAATGTCTAACAGCTCCTTTATATATGCAACTTGTATGTCTTTCTTTTGTTTATATCCAGCAGGTTCTCGTGGATCGTGGCTGCTGCTGTGATCCTGCATGACGTCCACTACACATATTATTACTGTCATTACTACTACAATATCTCCATCACAGTTTATAGTTAGTTGATGATTTTCTGCTGCTGTGCATCTGTGTCTCTCTATCTCTATCACAGGTTCCACTGCTACTGTGGTCACTTTATCATTCATTGTGATTCATTGTCATTTTATCATTCATTGTGATTCATTGTCATTTTGTCAGTCGTTGTAATTGTACAATATGTTTGTGTTGATTTGTCCTGTACACGTGACATCTATTGCACGTCTGTCCGTCCTGGGAGAGGGATCCCTCCTCTGTGGCTCTTCCTGAGGTTTCTTCCACCTTTTTTCCCTGTTAAAGGTTTTTGTGTCAAGTTTTTCCTCACTCGAACCGAGGGTCCAAGAACAGAGGGTGTCACTCCCTGTACAGATTGTAAAGCCCTCAGAGGCCAAATGTACTTTGTAAATTTGGGCTATACAAATAAAATTGATTTGATTTGACTAATTTGGATTAAAATGAAATTGTATAAAGCATGACATGAATATAGAAGATATTTCAACCTATAGATATTCTTATATGTCACAACCTAACTTGTCCTTTTAACCTGCATTGTGTGTGTGTTGTTGTTGTTGTTATTGTTGTTGTTTTCTTTTCCTGACAGTGGCAAAGTGTGGGATGACACATGGGAACCTGCGCAAGCTTATCTGTAAAACAGCCCACCACAGGTTGCAGAGTTGGCACCACAAGTTCCCAGTTCAAAGTTCAACATGTTGAAATTTACAATAGAAATAAAGTTAAAGTTCAGAATAAAATATTGAATACACATTTCAGTCAGTGTCAGTCTCTGTTTCACTCTATAACTGGCTTAAGTACATAAAACATCTATAAATCCAATAGATCAATAATATCTCACGTAATGTGTTCACAGCTCTCGATATCTCACATTTGTGGTCTACTTCTCATTACACAAATACACACACACACGGAAAAAAAATAATAGAATCAAAATAGGACAAATAAATATTTGTCTGTGTAAGTACACAGTATAAGTAGGGTAGTAAAATATCAGTTTAGGAAGTCTATTGATCAAATTTTGATCTTAGAAAAATTATAGAGGAACATAGAGATAACATCATCTGAATAGTTAACATCTTGTGTGCTGATGAAGGCTTGAATGGATCATTTATTTAACTCGATCAATAGTTTCATATCTATGACAATAATTTGATAGGTTAAACAAGGTTGGTTTAGGCCTGGCAATACAGCATGCCTCCTGATATGTATACTCGCTACTTGTAAGCGCTTATGAGTTAAAGCCTTAACTAGTAGGCCTCATTGAGTACAGAACGGCTGACCTCTGACCCTTCCCAAAGGGCCACGGGTCCGAAACTCGGTACAGTGATTGTGGCCCATGTCCCGATATGCTTACTCAAATTTCAGCCCCCTTCCTCAAAGCTTTGATGAGTTATCAGGAGATAGTGCCCGGAAAAGAAGAGGGTCAGATTTGGGGACTCACTAAAAAAACGTGTCTTCGTGGCCGCCGCGCGGCAGCCTTTGACCCCAGGGGCCCCAGATTTGGAACAGAGGACCCCCTGGGGGCCCTGAATTTTTTTGCCCCGTCTGGATTCCTGAGCATTGGGATCCTGTCAAAATCATGCAGTCTTATACCCTCTGACCTGCGTGGAGGTTTTGGAGGACATGTGTTTCTACAAGTCGCACGGGTCTGAAATTTTAGTATGTTGTTCAGGCGCATGAGACGAGTGGATAGATGTTGGTTCGGTCTGGTTCGATGGGCGGGGCCGAGAAAGGACGCCATTACACAAATCTGCGCCCTCGCTGCTGCCACAAAAATGCACCAAACTGCATGAAACTCACTGTGCTATTCTAAATGGAGGTCTGGGTCAGGCTCCCAAAGTCCCAACTCTGTAGGCCATCTAGAAAGCTAACTAGCTCTACAGTGATGGGATTATGACGGGACCAAAAAAATCCCAGCAGAAGGCTCCACAGCGTACGATGTAGTCAAATTTTAGCCTCCTACCTCAAAGCATTGTCAAGTTATTCCCAAAAAGGTGTTCTAGAACGGGTGAACTCT
Organism: Collichthys lucidus; assembly: GCA_004119915.2. Classification (NCBI taxonomy): domain Eukaryota; kingdom Metazoa; phylum Chordata; class Actinopteri; family Sciaenidae; genus Collichthys; species Collichthys lucidus. The sequence continues at coordinate 25,685,519 of CM014084.1, forward strand.
GACCTTTCCAAAGGGGGTACGGGGGAAAATAGGGGCCCTGATCAGACCCTGTGTCCTGATACACATACTCAGATTTCAGCCTCCTGCCTCAAAGCACTGATGAGTTATTCACAAACCAAACAGGTGTTTTTAAGCCTGAACTACTAGGCTTCAGTAAGTACAGAACGGCTGACCTCTGACCCCCCCGAAGGGCGCATGGGTCTGAAACTCGACACCGTGGTCGACCATGCTGTCCCAATGCGCGGGTGCAGATTTCAGGCCCCTATCTCAAAGCGTTGATGAGTAATCAGGGGATATGGCCTTGACCTTGAGGTCAGCTTGTGGTGGCTCAGATATGTTCTGTGACTGTCAATTCACCAGTGTGACGGCATGCTTTTAATAAAACACACCCTATCAAATATGTCAATTCAACTTTGATGATTTCTTCGACAAAACACTGAACTAAACTCACATGGTGAGTGTGCTGCATGGTGCTTTTGTGATCCTTTGAGCAGCCCAGAAAGCTTTCCATGAATAAAATTGTTACTGTATATGAATATATACACAGTACAGCTCCAGCGCAAACTGCACACAGGAAATGTCATTGTTGTTCTGTTGATAACAAGCTCTGTCTAAAAACAGACATTATAAAAAGCACATTAAACAGAGAAGTGATTTATTTATTTTATCAGTCATAATATCAATGGTGACACACACACACACACTCTCTCGAACTTCATCAGAAGTGCTGAAGTCATTCTCTGCAGCGTCCTCTGAATTTTCCTCCTCCTCCTCGTCTGTTTCCAGGAGTGGTTGGTGGCTGAGGATTCTCTGGTAATAGTCCTTGACTTTTAGCATTTCAACTTTCAGTTCAGTTTGTTTTCTTTAGAAGCAATGGAGTCCCTTGTTTGCATCCTCCGACATGCCAATGTTAGCCAGTAAGCTTGTTATAGCTTAAAGATCCAGTGAAACTTTACTGCTTATAGTCTGAGGAGATCGTTACCAAATCCAGAGTTCGTGCTTTAAGCGCTGTCCGGTCCTGTCCTGGGCCCTGCAAAGGTTCATCTCCTCCTCTTTAAGGCGCCTCACAGCCATCACCTTCTCAACGACCTCTCTTTTTGTCTTAGGGTCTGCAGCAGCTACAGTTTATCAACATCAGAAGGGAAAACATAGATTATGATTCAAGATCAGAACTTCCAACTACTGCTCAGATACTGGGTATTTGGTTAAACAGGATACATTTGAAATATTTTAAAATGAAGAGCTTACGTTCACTTGTGTTCTGCCAGGGCCATACGTCGGTCTGGTTGAGGGCATCACTGGACATAATTTGCTTTGACGGTTCAGCCAGCTTGTTGTAATCGTTGACAGCAGCCAGCAAGCGTTTTTTCTCATCCAAGATGACCCTGCGAATTCTATGTCGCCTCTTGTTGCTATCTGTAAATAATCATAAAAAAAAGGCCACACCTGTCATTTAATGTATGTTTAGACTAAAATCAACACTGTTCAATTTGTTTGACAGAACATGCATCACATCCAGCTTAAAACAAACAAGGATCCGATTTTATTCACTTTTATTCACTGACGTACCAGTTTGCCTGTAAAGATTTTGTTTTCGCACTCTGATGACGATGACAAGCTCCTCTATTCATGCCTGCAGTGCTCCAAAGCTGCCATCAGTTTGATCCATTTCTATGTGAGAGTAACATTAAGAGTACAGTATGAGTATAGTACATAAAACTTATCACTCACTTACATTCAGCAATCAGTCTTTTAAGCAGAATTTCAAGGGATATAGTAAGTTATATTAAACAGTAAATATTAAACAGTAATCAAATGTTAATGGAGCCAATTTCACAGAAAAAAAGTAATATATTCAGTAATAAAAATTAGATTTGAGAAGCTGGACATGCTGTAGAAATGTGCTAACGGGGGTACCAAAGTCAACTTTTACTCTCTACAATAAATTAGACAAGTGTTCTCTCTTGAAGTAGTGTTTAACTACATCACTTTTAATGTTTTAAAATGTTACCTCCATATCCTGAAGGAGTTCATTGGCACCCTGAAGCGCTTCCTCCAATTCAAGATCCTCTGAATCACTAATTTTTCAAACTAAGGAGAATGGGTTGCAGAAACAGGAGCTACAGTGGTAATGCTAATGCAACAGCACTGTTGCATGTGTAGAGGTACTGTAATGGCCATTTAAAATGCGTGCACACATGACAAGGCATAAACCCAATGCATTGGTCGCCGAATTGAACAAAAAATAGACTCTGCATTTATTGAATAAAATACAAACTATTTGCGAACTTACTGGTTGTCATGGAGATGCATGACACAGGGTCCGACCGAAACACAAATTCAAAAATTTGTAATTTAACTCAGTTGCCAAAGTGCTTGCTGAAAAAAATGACAGGTTACAAAATGTGAGCCTCTGTTGTGTCTATTGCTATCTGATGAAGGGGACATGAAGAACATGAAATATGGTTTAAAGCAAAGATGCTGTTTGATGAGTTTATTGATGATGCAAAAAGCAACATGTATGAACATGGAAATGTTGAAGATGGCATATATAGATCCTAGTGACTAGCTGGAACAGTTCACAATAGGGCAACTGCAAGAACTGGTCTGTAGCTGCCAGCATACGGATTCTGAGCGTGGCTATGCACTGGTAAAGAGCCTACTTCAAGAACATTTTGGAAATCAGTACAACATTGCAACAGCTTACATGGAAAAGGCTTTGACCTAGCAAACGATGAAATCTAAGCAGGTGAAAGAACTGCAGGCCTACTCCTTACTCTTGCATGGATGCAGCAATGTAATGAAGAAGCTTTAGTACATGCAGGAACTGGATATGCCTGTAAATATGAGAGTATTGAGTTTTTAACTCTGGTTTACCCAGACTCCACGTTGTTGTACCATTCGTGGTAACTTTCTTTGAAGATTCCTTGTCATATTTTTGGATGCCTATTTCTTATGTCTGTTCATCTGCTTTGTCTTCAGCCCTGCCACACTCACCTGCCCTGCTAGCCACGCTCAGCCTACCCTCTGCTCAACAGTATTTGTCGTCCTGCTTTGAAGCTTTCCCCCCAGACTCCTCCTGTATCATCTGTCCATGTCGTGTCTCAGAAATAAATACTTTCAAAAGCAATTCAAGTTTGTGGTCTGCATTTAAATTGTTATGTCTGCTAGCCATTAACAACAGTTGTTGTTGTTTCCTGTGTGTACAGTGGGTTACGCTGTGTGATTACCAAAGGCCACGTATGAAGTGCAGTGTTTGGTTTTCTTAAAGGACATCCACTTTATGCTCAATGCAGCACATAGATCATTGAGGAACGTTTAGCGTGCTAGCCAGGCTGCTCCTGGATGAAAAACCTCAAACACTAAGTAATAGGCTAAGCTCCTTCAACAATAGTTTTCTCTGTTTTGTTATTTTATCTCACTTCAAATCATGACACAGTCATTTCAGTCTTAGCTGAGGAAAAAGTCCCCCAGCTGTTCACATAATTTTATTTTCAATTTTAATAAATTGAAAATAAAGTTATGAAAAATTGTGAATCATCTCATCTCTACTTACCTACTCTACCACTCATGGTGGCTGATCCTCGTGTCAGCTATGTTGGTAACCTATATGTTTAGGTGTCTTACCATTTTGAAAATGACAATATTAGCACTACAATCAAATGATATTGTACTTGTGTTTGTGGATGAATATAATGACAATAATGGTGCAGAACAAGACGTGCACACATGTTGGTTTTGCAAAGATTATTTGTTGCACAGATTCAGAAACCATGAAATAAGGAGCAGGCAGAGGCAGAGCATGAATGCAGCCCAGAGTGCATATACGACAACATCAAAGCCAACATCATTGTAAATGTAACTGTAAACTGTAACTGGATCTGAAACATCAGAGGCCACAGAAAGCATTCAGTGCTGATGAACATATTGGCATCCTTATAGGAATATATTTATATTTGCCTCAGGATATACAGAGATACAAAGATTTCAGACCAGACCAAAGTCAGCCAAACCTCATTTGGGTACATTTGACCCTCAGCTGAGATGAAAGCTTGAGTGTCTTGTATGCTTCCCCTTGAATTTAAATATAACGTTTGACAACATCAAAGAAAATTTTGCAGGAAAAAAACGTGCAGTTCAAAACCAGGAGATTAGATTTAGAAATGCCATGTTGTTTCAGAGATCACAAGGTGCAATATGATTCAGCCCCTTTTCCTTTCATTCACCTTCATTCGTTGCTGGTATATGCTAAGACCACATCTCAGGAACTTGATCAAGTCAGGAAAACTAAACAAACAAGTCTTGTTTACAAGGAAAGGTGGAATTTTAATGATATGTTATAGTGTCACAAAACACATAATATGCAACTCTGACTGTACTTCAGTGTCTCTGTCATAGGAATATATCAGCATAAATCCATATTGGAGGCTCGTTAGTCGAGCACACCCCATATTGTTTGCTGCTCTTTGTTAGTTTGCTCTTTGTTAGGATTTCTCATTTTAGACAGTCTTTAGAAACACATTACTGCACCGCTGATGCGACGTGACTTATTTACTCCACAGCAATTTCCTCTCTCACATTCCCTCAAAGGCTCTGAATTGAGCCTGGGAAAGGAGGGACAAGCCCAGGTTACGCCGGAGAGAAAGCACACAAGATTTTGTGTCACAGCAAACAAGGCACGTCAGTTGTGCCGTGTGCAGCATGAGCCGCAAGAAATGGATTTCTGAGTTTGCCATTGTAGCCCTCAGCAGGGCACTAACATTATATTATTGGCTGTTAGCAGCTCTCAAGTTTTCTATTACCTTGGTCCGTGACTTGACATCACTGTTAAATAGCGGCACAACATGTGCCTTCCAGCTTGTTCAATTGTTCTGACCCCATGAACCCGCAGGACTCAAGGAAACAGAGCCAGAGAAAGGAGATTGGGGAGCAGAGGTCAAAGCCAAGGTGATTGGCCTTTGTGGAGGAAAAGTGTGTCTGCGGCTGCACGTGTGTGTTCAGTATACAGCTATACAGAGCACACATGGAAGTCTGCCGCTTGCATAGATGCTGTAGCCATGCAGTCCTCTGTTATTGAAAGTGCATTGATAGTTGCTCAGCCCTCTCTGTATGATGAATGGCTGCAAGCTGTCTGACACCTAAAATAAATACCTCTCCCTGCTTTAACTATGGTACACTGTCTAATGGTGCTTCCATAGTGAGTTGCCTTTAGCCTCTTTCAGCCCAAAACCAACAATAAGTATTCTGCTCTTCTGGTGCAGCATCCAAACTTACCTTGTTACCCATTTGTTCATTTTTAAAGGACACTGAAATTTTAAGGAGAGGGTCACTGAAGTATCGAGCAGTGATGAACAATCCTTGAGCAGCACTCGTCCTCTGTCTGGAGATTCCTCCGTCCACACAATGTGAGCAGGAAAGTTTAATAGGGATGGGAATTGATAAGATTTTTACGATTTCGATTCCATTATCGATTCTGGTTAACAATTCAATTCGTTATCGATTCTCTTATCGATTCTCATTTGGGGAAAAAAATGAGAACAGTTTGATCAACTGTAGGTTGAGATTCTTCTCCAGTCCGAAGTGTGTCAAAAACACGACATTCATTTAAAAATATTGCATGTTGTGTGTGCAAATGTTTCTGCATGTTCGTCGTGTTTCCTCCAGATGGTGTTATCTCCACTTTGCAATGATTGCAAGTCGAGCTGTTGCCATCTGTTTTGGTAAAATGCAGCCAAACATTGGAGCGTTTGAACTGAGTGGGTGACATTGTTTACTACTGATTGCACTGCACGTGCGAAACTTGCGGAAGTTACGTGGCGTAATTAGTCGTGCTTGCTGGAATCGAGTGTGCGTAACTTCTTGCGGAAGTTACATGATGTAATTCGTACTTTCTGGAATTTTTAAAAGAATCGTTATGTGGCGAGGATAAAGTGCAGAAGGGAATTTAAACCGAATTAAGAGAAACCGACAACGCCACCCGGGGAGTTTCACCCCGGGAAATAATTTGGGAAAGCACACAGGTAAGTATACTCTTGACGGCCAAGGGTTTAAGAAAATATACAATTTATTATTTTAAATACTTTAAAATGATCACATTCATCCAAAACACCCATAAAAATAAAGAAAGTCGCCTGAAGGGCTGGAGCTGTGTGGATGGACAAGGCTAGGTGAAAGGGGGGGGGGGGGGGACACCGCAACTTAAATACAAATTCACACCACCTGACATACGTGACCCACACACTCAGTGAAATGAGGAACCCGCTTCCCAGGACACAGCAGGCAGAGGGGGGTACCACCACCCAGTCACCAGCACCACCACCAGTCTCCAGCAACTAAAAAGAAAGAAACTAATTAGTGGGCAAAATTACAATCAAGAAAAAGGAAACATAATCCACAACAGAATCTATACACTAATCAAATCAAATCAGAACAACCAAGAAAAATAATTAGAATACAAAATTAACTAAACACCATTCAACCAGCCAGGCCCTGGTTAAAACACAGGCACATTTACTAAAGTGGCTCTGGTGCAAAATGCAGATCACGCCAAGCATCCAACCACCAACACGCCGCCGTACGCAGCGCAGCGTGGAGACAGCGTCGCAGAAAGAAATAAAGCAACGCAACTGAGGCGACGCTTCAGAGGCAGAGCCTCATTGGAGACAAACAGCGTGGAGACAGAACTTTCCCCGGAAACAAAACAGCAGCGACTCCTAAGCAGCTGATCACAGCAACTCCTAATTACAGGGAAAACTCCGTTATTACTTTAAAATACTGCGGTTGCTCGCATGTACTAAAAACACACATACCTGTTTTAGGACACACGCTTGCACAGGAGGAGGGAGGGAGAGAGAGAGACGACACCGGCTGTCGCTGGCATCCACCTGCGACCACACTAGTGTTAGCCATCGGACAGTATCAACAACGCCAAGTTAGAGGGGGGACACTTACCAAATAACCACGCCACTGCACATAAGGGAGCACGGAGCAGCACACAGAGTCACCCTACAATCACACAAATACCATGAGCACGCAGAAAAGTTTAAGCGACCAGTGTGATGAGACAGCGGGTAGCCATACCTGGCAGACCAGGTGACCTTGAGCCTGGAAATGACGCACCAAGGGCAGAGGTGCAAGAGGAAGAGCTGGTGGCAAAGTGCCCCTTTTATACTGGCCCACCTCATAACAGCCACCTGGTGTTAAGTATGGGCAGAGTCACCCAATAACCTAGCACCTCTATACTGCTACATTCTACCCCACCTCCTTGGATCGTCGTCCCGATGGTCAACAAAAAAAAAACAAGCTAACTCCAAGGTCTAAACAAAGCAGAGACTGAGTTAGAGACAGGAGCCCGTGGCAGATGATGCACGTTCGAGTGCTGACCAGCAGTTTGACGTGTGGTCCGGCGTGAGGCCATTCTGCTGGAGTCAGAGCAAGTAACAGGAGAAGCTGAAGATGTCAATGTTCCTCAAACTAAAACCGAGGTAGGCGTTTGGGGCATGGCTGGTCTAGTGGGAGGCATAGCCGAAGTGGCACCATAAGGTTGTTGGTCAATGGCTAACAAGTCATACTCGAATGAAGGCTCCTCTTCTGGGGGTGGTTCTTCCCTGGGTGACAAATCATGAGACGAGTCGCAACCAATTGAGTCCACTCCAACAACAGCCTTAAGCATAGTGCGGTGGACCCGTCGGACCTTGGTCTCATCATCCACTGGCACAATAGTGTAAACTGAGCCACCCTCTTTAGGCACCCTCAACACCCGATACCTCACAGAGCTCCAACGATCTCGGATCTTCTGGGGCCCCCTAGCACTGAAATCACGCAAAAACACCAACTGCCCCTCCTGCAGTGCTGATCATGGACCTGCTTCCACCGATCAGCAGCATGTTTCAAGCGTTCCTGTGCACCGTCAAAGGCTACCTGCAAACGCGCTTGGTGCTCTTGAGTCGAGAGACCCACCAATGGGTCTCTCGACTCTACCCAGCAAAAAGTCAATTGGCAGTCTTGGTTCCTGGCCGAACATCAAGAAAAAGAGGGACTCTCCTGTTGACTGGTGAGGGGTGGTGTTATAGCAATAGAGGACATGAGGTAATGATGAGGTAAAACGGGGCAGAGGAAAGGCATCTCGTCGAGTCTTACTATTGAGCTGTCGACAATCAACACACATAGCGCATGCTACCATCTTTCTTACGTACCAGCACAATAGGGGACGCATAGGGGCTGCTACTCTCCCAGATTACTTGGGATGAGAGTAGCTGGTTGATGTGCTCCTTTACAACCTCATACTCCGAGGGTGGGATGCGCCTATAGTGCTGCTTCACTGGAGTGACATCAATCAAAGGGATATCATGAGAGATTAGATTAGTACAGCCTAAGTCTGTGTCATTAATGGAGAACACTGAAGAGTACTGTTCCAACAAGGTCCTCACCGGACCCTGTTCCTCTGCAGACAACGACTGACTGGGAAAACACAGTGGCTACACCTGATGGCACCTCAGTCACCCCTGAAGGGAGGCTGACCACGTTCACCCAGTCCAGTGTGCCGACAACCGTGCGGGGGTACAAAAGAACATCGTTGCAGCCAACATTAACGACAGGTATGTAAGCTGTGCCCCTGATGACACGAACTAAAGAAGGGGAAGCAAGCAGTCCAGCAGGCAAACCAGCCTCTAAGGCAGGGGTCGGCAATTAGCGGCCCGCGGGCCAAAACTGGCCCGCCATCAATTATATCTGGCCCGCTGGATGACGTTGATTTATTTTTAAATATATATATATATTTAAATATATCTTTTAAACCTCATGTTTCCTGTCAAAATACAACAATTCCACAGATTTTACAACATTTATTGAAAAGTAGCTGATAAGTAACGTGACAGCAGCCAGAACGTCCTCGCAGCCTCTTTACTTGACGCACAGGTCAGAACACTAATTGGCACGTGTGTGCGTGCGCTGTAACCTGTGGAAAAGAAAAGCGTCCTGTGTCCCTTGTAACGGACAACGTGAACAAATGTGTTTCTTTAAAGGAAAAAAACAAAACCAAACAAGGTCGGCTAATATCAAATATGAATGTGAATGCACATCCGCGGCACATCCGCGGCAGATCTGCGCTGCTGTATACATTAGTTACGGCAGCCCCCCCCCCCCCCCCCCCCCCCCCGCAAAGCCTGGTCATGGCCCATGATGGAATTGTCAGAAAAAAATTGGCCCGGGTCCAAACTTAATTGCCGACCCCTGCTCTAAGGGCTCAAACAGTACGGTAGAACCAGAGTACTGCTCTGAACATGTGGCAGCCACAATTTTCATCACACCGCCAGGAATCCGCCAACCCCTTTTACCCCTGACCTTGACTTTTCCTGGAACATCCTGAGAAGCTAGATCACTAGCATGATGGCACTGTTGCAGAGCCTGCACGACAGGCTTGGGAGCCTTTGACAGACAGTTCTGAGAAAACAACGTTTCACCATACTGGCCAAAAAGGTCCTGGTAACACTTGCGGATCACGTTCATCCCCAAAACACCAGGCACTTTAGAAGGCGCCCCACCAGGCGGGTCTCTCACCACCAAGACACCACATTGGGGCATCAGTTTGCCCAAAAGTTGCACATCAAGCTCCAAATACCCAAGATAAGGGATCGCCAGACCGTTGGCAGCCTTAAGCTCCAACCAGTGGCAGGAACGGAGACGCTCAAGATGCTGGCGGAAAAAACCCTCGGAAATCGTAGACACCATGGAACCGGTGTCTACCAGACAAGGAACCTCCACACCGCCCATGTCCACATCTAAATGGGGACATGAAGAAATCAACCTAGAGACATCCGAATGGTGTAAAACAGCTTGTGAGCCAGTAGCAGCCCCACCCAAACTTTGGCTCTGCAGTTCGGTGGGCACTAGTTCACCCTACACTAGTGCCCACCAGAGTCACCCTACAATCACACAAATACCATGAGCATGCAGAAAAGTTTAAGCGACCAGAGACAGCGGGTAGCCATACCTGGCAGACCAGGTGACCTTGAGTCCGGAAATGACGCACCAAGGGCAGAGGTGCAAGAGGAAGAGCTGGTGGCAAAGTGCCCCTTTTATACTGGCCCACCTCATAACAGCCACCTGGTGTTAAGTATGGGCAGAGTCACCCAATAACCTAGCACCTCTATACTGCTACATTCAGATAAACTGCCAAACGATTCCATGGAACTGAAACACACTCTTGTTGAGAACCGGTTCTCGATTCCCGTCCCTAAAGTTTAAGCAACAATGTCCCGTGTCACTAGAGAATGCGACATTTGCAACATATTGTGTTTTATTATAAAATAGAAAATATAAAAATATTTTTATAAAAATAAAAAAAGAAATTATATTTCTGTAGATTTTCACTTGCTGAACTGTGTTTCAGTATGTAAATGGTTTGTAATCTGCAGCCTATTGCAAGGTAGGTCACATTTTACTGCATCATGCTATGGGGTGCTATTCTTAAGGCAGCTCACTCTGAAAATAAAAGTACCATTTTGTCACATTTAGCTTCAAACAATGTTTAAAAAAGTGGTGTGAATTTTTGAGTCACCTTTTTTGCACATTTACAACAATATTTGTCAACTTAGAGATATTTTAATTAATAGTTAAATCCAAATATTAAATGTTACATCTAAATGTTAAATCTAAATCTGAAAGTTAAATCTAAATCGAAACGTTAAATCTAAATGTTTCAGGTAAAACAAAATATTTAATTAATATGCAAATTTAAAATGCCAGAAGTACCAAAATAAAAGCTTAAGGAATAACGAATAAAAACCATCTTAGCCGGGGAATTGGACTCTTGGACATGGATTATCGTGATAACAACTACCTAAAATAATAAATCCCCTTTGGAGAAACTTTATTTAAAGAGTACTTTGAGTTTTTAGTGTCACTTTTATGAAGGGTGCGGGTCATATGACCTGTAGCCACTATAGCCAGCCACGAGGGGGCTCACTTTGACTGACCTGTAAAGCTTGCTTGCATAAAGGCCAGCAACGTCCTCCAACCGCCCGCCTCCACCCAATACACTCTACTGTTGGCCATGGTCGCTCTGCAAACATGTCTGGCGAATTGGCGTTAGCGGAGAGTATTGGCAGAGCCATTCTGGCGGCAATACAAATATTTTCCACAGAGACAGCAACCGCCACAGGAACACCACAGGCCAAGTATGTTCAATTCAATTCAATTCAATTTTATTTGTATAGCCCAAAGTCACAAAGTACATTTGCCTCGGAGGGCTTTACAATCTGTACAGAGAATGACACCCTCTGTCCTTAGACCCTCGGTTCGAGTGAGGAAAAACTTGCCCACAAAAAACCTTTAGCAGGGAAAAAATGTGGAAGAAACCTCAGGAAGAGCCACAGAGGAGGGATCCCTCTCCCAGGATGGACAGACGTGCAATGGATGTCACGTGTACAGGACAATCAACATAAACATTTTGTACAGTTACAATGACTGACAGAATGACAATGAATGATAAAGTGACCACAGTAGTAGATATAGTAGTATTAATGACAGTAGTAATATGTGTAGTGGGCGTCGTGCAGGATCACAGCAGCAGCCACGATCTACGAAAAACCTGCTGGACGACAGAGCACAGAAACTCCGGGGAAGTTTGGTTAGTAGCATGCATTAATGAGACATGTCCAGAGACAGACAGACAGACAGACAGACAGACAGACAGACAGACAGACAGACAGAGAAGAGAGAGAGAGACAGACAGACAGACAGACAGACAGACAGACAGACAGACAGACAGACAGACAGACAGAGAAGACAGAGAGAGACAGACAGACAGACAGACAGACAGACAGACAGACAGACAGACAGACAGACAGACAGACAGACAGACAGAGAAAGACAGAGAGAGAGAGGCAGAGTAGGAGGGAGGGTTTTCGGTAAGGGAGATGTGACTACATCTTTAACCAATACCGTGCCTGGCTAGGCATAACCCTGGGGAGTCCCCCGGCAGTCTAATCCTATAGCAGCATAACTAAGGGATGGCCTGAGCCAGCCCTAACTATACGCTTTATCAAAAAGGAAAGTTTTAAGTCTACTCTTAAAAGTGTTGACCGTGTCTGCCTCCCGAACCCAGATTGGTAGTTTGTTCCACAGAAGAGGAGCCTGATAGCTGAAAGCTCTGGCTCCCAATCTACTTTTGGAGACTATAGGAACCACAAGGAACCCAGCGTCCTGAGAGCGCAGTGTTCTAGAGGGATAGTAAGGTACTATGAGCTCTTTTAGATATGATGGTGCCTGACCATGAAGAGCTTTGTAAGTAAGGAGGATAATTTTAAATTCTATTCTATATTTAACAGGGAGCCAATGCAAGGAAGCCAAAATGGGAGAGATGTGATCTCTGATCTTGGTTCCTGTCAGAACACGTGCAGCAGGATTCTGAATTAACTGTAAAGTCCTAAGAGATTTATTAGAGCAGCCTGATAACAAAGAGTTACAATAGTCCAGCCTAGAAGTAACAAATGCGTGGACTAGTTTTTCTGCATCTGCTTGAGAAACAGTGCGTCTGATTTTAGCGATGTTACGTAAGTGGAAGAATGCAGTCCTCGAAATTTGTTTTATGTGGACATTAAAGGACAAATCCTGATCAAAAACAACTCCAAGATTCTTTACAGTGGAGCTGGAGGCCAGGGTGATACCGTCTAAAGTAACTAAGTCTCTAGAAAGAGAGTTTCTGAGGTGCTTGGGTCCAATTACAAGAACTTCAGTTTTGTCTGAATTTAACATCAGAAAATTGTCGGTCATCCATTTTTTTATATCCTTAAGGCATGCTTGGAGTTTAGTTAACTGATTGGTTGCATCAGGCTTGATCGATAAATATAATTGGGTGTCGTCAGCATAACAATGAAAATTGATAGAGAGATTCCTAATAATGTTCCCTAAAGGAAGCATATATAAACTAAATAAAAGTGGTCCTAGTACAGAACCTTGTGGGACTCCATGACAAACTTTGGTATGCATGGAGGATTCATCATTGACGTGAACAAACTGAGATCGATCTAAGAAATACGATTTAAACCAGCTTAGGCCGGTTCCTTTGATGCCAATTTGATGTTCCATTCTCTGTAAAAGAATTTGATGGTCAATGGTGTCAAATGCTGCACTAAGATCTAACAGGACAAGTACCGAGATTAGTCCTTTGTCTGATGCCATTAGGAGGTCATTTGTAACCTTGACTAATGCGGTCTCTGTGCTATGATGCACTCTAAATCCTGACTGAAAATCCTCAAATAGACTATTGTTATAGAGAAAGTCACACAGTTGATTAGCTACAGCTTTCTCAAGTATCTTAGACACAAAGGGAAGGTTTGATATCGGTCTATAGTTGGCTAAAACCTCTGGGTCTACAGTGGGCTTTTTAAGAAGAGGTTTAATTACAGCTACCTTAAAGGACTTAGGTACATGTCCTGATAATAAAGACAGATTAATTGTATCCAATAACGAATGACTAACTAGAGGTAAAACATCCTTGAGCAGCCTGGTTGGGATGGGGTCTAAGAGGCAGGTTGAAGGCTTACCTGCAGAAATGATTAAAGTTATTTGATGGAGGTCGATGGGAGAAAAACTGTCTAAATACATATCAGGTTTTACAGCTGTTTCCAAACTTGCTGTACCAGAATGCAGATCAATGCCTGTTGAAGACAGAAGGTGATGGATTTTGTCTCTAATAGTTATAATCTTATCATTAAAGAAGCTCATGAAATCATTGCTACTTAGACCTAAAGGAATGGATGGTTCAGTAGAGCTGTGATTCTCTGTTAGCCTGGCTACAGTGCTGAAGAGAAACCTGGGGTTGTTCTTATTCTCCTCAATTAGAGAAGAGTAGTAGGCTGTTCTGGCATTACGGAGAGCCTTCCTGTATGTTCTGAGATTATCTTGCCAGACTAGATGAGATTCTTCCAGTTCAGATTTACGTGCCTCTTGTTTTAATTTGCGAGTCTGCTGGCTATACTATGGTGCTAGCCTTCTTTGTTTATTTATCTTCTTTTTCAGAGGTGCAATAGAGTCTAGAGTTGTCCGTAATGAGCCTGTAATACTATCAACAAGATGATCTATTTGTGAGGGGCTAAAGGAAGCAGACAAGTCCTCTGTTACAGTTAGACATGGCATTGAATTCAATACTGAAGGAATCGTTTCCTTAAATTTGGCTACAGCACTATCAGATAAACATCTGCTGTAGAAGTTTCTACACAAAGGCTTATAGTCCATTATTATGAACTCAAAGGTTATTAAAAAATGGTCAGATAGAAGAGGATTCTGTGGAAAGACTATTAGATTATCAATTTCAACGCCATATGAAAGAACAAGATCAAGAGTGTGGTTCAGACAATGAGTCGGTTTATTTACACTCTGACAGAAGCCGATTGAGTCTAATAGGTATGTTAAGTATGTTTTTCACATCACGTAGCATTGGATCCTTGTCAAGGCTAACTTAACTAAACTAGCTAACAGTAGCCAGTAGAGATTAGCTTTTAGCACCAATGCACTTTATGTGTAGCACATTTGGTTCTATAAACAGTAAAACTCACACCAGTAAGTGATGCAGTGGGATGAACTCATTAGCTGAAAAACAAGGTGTGTAAATGTGAGTTCAAGATTGCGTGAAGATGTTCTGAGCAGCAAAACATGGGAAAAGAAACTCTATGTGACACAATGTTGCTGTTATTTTCAGTGTTAGCTGTTTTACAAACTGGATCATATTTTATGGTTTTCCCTCACACTGTACTCAAAAAGAAATACATTTGTATTGTAAATTTCAGTTATATACAAGTGGAAGCTGAGTTATACAAATGTGTCGTGACTTATTCTTTCTCTGTTTGAGACAGGAAGTCACAAGTTAATAATATAATTTTTCCACATTTGTTGAGCTTTTCTAAAACACTCAATGTTTCTTTATGTTATCCAAAGCTTTTTTGTGAAAAATACAAAAGAATTCACAGGTGGATTAATAATCGATTTCAAATATGGAACTGTATGACCATCTGGCTTTGGCTCCTGGGCCTGTAGTTTGAGACCCATGTATTAAAACAATATAAAATCTTTGACATGGCAAAGCAACATTGTTTTGTTTGTGTAAACTGTCATTGTTAAGTGTGACTGTGTAAAATAACCACATCTGAAGTTAAAACCATTCAACAGTGATGAAAGAAAGCCTGTGGTTAAAATCTATCTATCCGAATAGAGTAATACCACTCAGTTTTTAAATCTTATTTTCTGTGTTTACTTGTGTCAAAAATATTCTGATTGTATAGTTTAAAAGGTGCTATTCGTTACCTTGTAATTCTGATGGCATAATGGCTATCCATGCCTTTCTCTCAAAGATAGATCCAACAGGCAGAGTGTCTTATTATCCTCTAATAAAAGAATAGTGAAATTAGGTTCTGGGAAATCCCACTTTTGTGTTCTATCCACTGTGTGACAGAGATATGAAGTGCAAAGAGATGTGTGACAGCTGGCACAGACATAATTTAGGACACAGTTCAGGTTGAGGTAAGGTGAATGTTTGTAGGTACGTGCAGTATTTACACAAAAGAAAAAAAAGAATCTTATGTAATCTTACAAAGGCAGGACTGATCTCAAATCAGTCTCCTGTCCTTTTTTTTTTTTACATTCTGGGGAATGAGATTACCAGGAATATTCTGTGGTTTCAATCAGCAATGACAGTTGGTGAGTAGGCGTGTACCATCAGGACAATGCCTAAAGCTTGTGGCTGTTTGGTATGTTCCTTTATTTTTATCTGCGTACGAGGAACTTCTGTGGTACTTCCTCAGAGAGTGATTACCTCTTGCAAAGGTTCATGCCATTTTATTTTGGTAGTGGTCATGGTTGACAGTGGAAAGGAGTAAATTCATTTGTTTCTGCACACTCAGTAACTGTTGTACCTATGGAAATCCAACTGAATGGATTTGCATTTCAGATGTGTCTGCATCACGCTGCAACCTGTCTCAAGAGATAACAAAGAAAACCCAATAAAACCTGACCAGACAGACTTTTTCTGCATCCTAGTGCTTGAACAACCTAACCCCCCTGTAAAGTTCCTAATAAAAATAGTTGCCTCTGCGAACGGTAATGCAATAGAAATGTACTCCACCTTGAATTGATTTATTTTAAGACTGAAATTCCACATGAACATGAAATCAGAATATGTTACTTCTAAACTGTCAGTCACCTCCTCAAATGAGGGCGCTGAGGGTTTTCCTTCACCACCTCAGGAAAAGGTGCTGCATGCATACAACCTCAATACATGCACTCCTGAATGGGAAACCCATTCACAGCTTTGGGCTGTAGGTATAATGTCCCATTCCACTGGTCTGCACTAAAAAGCTCCCTTTTAGCTCTGTG
The DNA here is from genome assembly GCA_004119915.2 of Collichthys lucidus. Lineage (NCBI taxonomy): Eukaryota > Metazoa > Chordata > Actinopteri > Sciaenidae > Collichthys > Collichthys lucidus. Next base: position 25,701,890 of record CM014084.1, read on the forward strand.
GTGTCAGAGCGGCATGGGCTGATACCAATCTGTCAGCTGCTCATGTGATATTAATAACTCACCTGTTTGTATCCGTGTGTGGTTGTGCATATGTTTGTGTGTCTGGGTCTATGTGTTGTGTCAAAGAGAGAGAGAGAGAGAGAGAGAGAGAGAGAGAGAGAGAGAGAGAGAGAGAGAGAGAGAGAGAGAGAGAGAGAGAGAAAGACACAGAGAAAGAGGGGGAGGGGGGGGGGGGTCTGCGCATGGATATTAAACACCCACAGCTCCCTCTAGCTGCAACAGCTGCAAGGGTGGGTGGGGTTGCAGGAGTGTGTTTGTGTGAATGTGTCCATGCATCCAGCTTCAACCAGGTTCACAGTCATTTGTCCTTATTTAAAAACAGTGATAGGCAACTGGATGAGAGCAGGGACAGAATCAAGGACCAATTTGCCAAACTGGTTAAACTGGTTTTCCATCTCCATTTATCTTTTGAAACAAACTAATAACGCCGTAAATCACCAAGCCCCGAACTGTTTTAGGTGGCTGATTCTTAACCATGAATCAGCATCATGTCCCCAAAACCTTTGCTATAAAACAAATCTCAGTTTCTCTTTTCACACCACAGGCAGTGAGCGAGCCACTGAAGAAATAACAATGTGAAATGTTCTGGGAGACAGACTATCAGAGACTCGGCCATTGAGTTGCTGGAAATAAGCAATGAGACAGTTAGTTTGAGTGGCTAAAGAACAAATGAGACAAGAGACAAAGAGAAAAAGTTTAGACAAGGGCATTCAACTGATGGATTTACTGAGAGGAAAAGACTGAGTGGACACAGAGACAAAGAGTGAACAGAAAGTGCTGCTGTTTTCCAAAAGAACAAACAATTACAATCACAGACAAATATGTTATATTAAAAGAACTGAAATTACACTGAGATATGATAAATATGTTTATGGTTTTGATATAGGATGACACATGCTCTACATGTGAGACGGAAAATTACTATAATGACACTCTTTGACCTTGCTATCAAAAATTTAAAAAACAGATTTTTCAATTGTCTGAAACAACATGACATGGACGTGAAAGATTCTGCATCAACACATAACTAGGAGTTCATAAAATCCATCACTGATTTTGTTTTTGGACTCAACTGGACCAAATTCTGGCACATTTTGTGAACTTAATAGCAGCAACTGGACATCTCACAAAAAATGAATATTTTGGTATTACTACACAGCTTGTGAGGGGAAAGGAGGCAATGCAAAACAAGCTATATCTGGTAAATCAAAGTTATCTATGTCATGAAATTCAGATTCAACAAAAGGAGGTGAAGTAAACTAAAAGGGAAACTAAGGGCAAAGCAAATATCACCAAAAGAGGCTCAGTACTTCAGTTAAATTACATTTTAATGAGAGATCTCTGATACATGCATTAAGTGCACTGAAGAAACTGACACTTTATCACTGTGTGTGGGAATGTCAAAAAACAGGTATTCTGCACAGAGGTTCTGGAGCTGACCTCTAAATTTATCCAGCAACTACAACGAACTGCAAACTAATTCATTTGTGCCTGCTCATAACTTGTACCACAGCTAGAATGGAGAAAATAGGATGATGGACACGTTATATAAGGTGGAATATTGCATCATAAGAATCATTGTGTATTTCAATCACAATCAAGTTGTGAGGTTGACGTAGATTCATACCTCTAATGTGAAAACAGAAGAACAAAACAGAAAATCTGAGCACAAATCTCTAAATCTGCAGTTCTGCAGCTTCAGACCTTTGATATTTTGCAACATCCCCTCAAGGATGCGGCCTGTTTAAAGCCTTAGTTTTTAGTAATAATAATCAGTGACCTATCATAATCCCTCAAAATGATTAGTTACTGTTTGTTTGAAGTGAAACCTTCACATCTCAAACATATAAATGTTTAAGATATAAACTGTGAAGCAACTGGTTTGATTCACAATCTAGAAAAGTCACATTATGGAGAAGAAGGGGCATCTTCTGTTTATGAATCAGAGCTACGTTTCTGCTGCTGATGAGTTTCCTCTGATCTGAGAAGGATAGATGAAATTTATTGATCCCTGCGGGTGAATTGGGTGGAAAATTGATATTTAAAGAACAATCTAAGCTTGTGTGCAGAAGGTAATATAATTTTGCAGCAGACACATTTTGTTGAGCCGCAATTTCACCCAAAACATCGACCTAAAACACACCTCCCAGATACACTAGCCATGCATTTACTCGGTAGGAGATAAGAGCAAATCTGAAACTTGTTCATGAACTTCTTTGCTTCAACTTCAAACCATAGACTATATAAAACATGCAAGTAGTATCTGTGATAAGCACAGGTTTATGAGCCATCATGAAGCTTAGTGTGGTGGCTTTGGCTGCCACCACCTTGTGTTAAGCTTGAGCTTAAGGTAAAGGTGAGGTCCAGGGAGGATTTTGAGGGCAGCATGGTGAAGACTGGAGAAAAGACAAAGGTAGGCTGAAGGCCAACTCACACCGGAGGCAGAATAGAAGTCAGTCTAGTCAATGAGAGCACTCACACAGGGCGCGCCTCAGAAGCGTCCCAGAAGCGTCTCTCCGCGCCACGGCGCAAGCTTTCCGTAGCATTTCTATTTTTACCGCGAGCCGCTGCTAAATCTCGTAAATTTCAACAGAGCACTGCACACCAGACAGGAAACCCGACACAGAATCAACATAATAAACTTCCGCCCCCTTTCAAAATAAAACACAATAAGCAGTTCATGTAGGTTATCACAATTTCACATCAACGTTACGTCATGACCGGTGGCACCAGGTGATCAAAGATCGATCAAAGGGTCTCAACATGGACAATGAGAGACTAATTGTTGAAGTGGAACTGTCACAGGATGCAAAACATGGTTGTAGTTTATTATGATCGGGTATCTTGCATATTTTTGTTTGAATTGTTTTTTGGTGTGATGGACAATATTATTGATTGATTGCTGTGCGCCACAAAGGCGATTATTTTGTGTTTTGGTTTGCTGTGTTTTTGTGTGACAGACTTTCTACCCGCTCAAATGTAAACTGACACTTGTTGCTACAGATGGGCACACCTGAACCTCATTACAGCCGTGATTACAATCACCGGTTGCTCCTCCCAGGCTTTTTAAAGAAACCACCAGATACCTCTCTCTCTGGCAGCGGCAGACGGCGGCGGCGCGGGAATCCTGGCACCGGATTTGCGGAACGGACTGAAGAGTAGAGAGCCTGCTGGAGCGGCTCTCTCTCCCGGCTGGTAACCAGGGCGATCGAGGAAACCGCGGGGCGGCACGACAACACTCGTTGGAACGGACTCCCTGGGCGATCGAGGAAACCGCGGGGCGGCACGACAACACTCGCTGGAACAGACTCTCTGGTATCTCGCCTGCAGAGTTCAGTAACTGCCTGACACTGGACAGCATTTTCTTGCCTTCATTGTTTTATCATTTTATCATTCATTTTTTTAATCTGCTACATTTTTGGCGTTGTCGGCAGGATTCCCTTTCCACACCACACAGTGTAGAATGCATGAAAACGAAGTGCAGCCTGAAACTGCAGGGCATAGTGCATCACAAGCTTCTGTAAATCAACCAGTTATAAATGCAATGATGATGCCATGGTTTATGGGGGTCCCATGGATCCCAAAATTTAAATTTAATGGTGACCAAAACAAGATGAGTTTTTCAGAATGGAATGGGCAGGTCCAAGCAATGTTGAGGGCACAAGGTTTAAATGAGGAACAGAAAATTGACTTTATATTTGGAGCACTTGAGGGTGAAGCAAAAAGAGAAATGCGGCTATTAGATCCAACCAAACGCTCAACCAGCACCGCTATCCAACATGAACTAAAGAAAATCTATGGTCAAGTAATCCCAGTGGCCCAGCTCCGGGCAAAGTTTTTTAAATGTCACCAACAGGAAGATGAGACTGCTGCTGCTTACATTCTTCAGCTCCGTGAACTCTTCTCCACATGGCGAGAGCATGAACCAGCAGGCTCAGCCCAGGATGAAACAACTGTCCGAGACCAGCTGGTCTTGGGTTTGAGACCTGGCTTGGTGCAACAGGAGCTTCAGCGGCAGGTGCGTAGAAACCCTACAATGTCCTTCGGTGAGGTTTCAAGTGAACTTAGAGCCTTAGAAGCTGAGCTGAAGATGGAATTTGCCTGTGCATCACGTGTCTCTGTGCCACAGCCACGACAGGCCTTGGCAACGCCTTGCCCTGAAGACTGGAAAGAGACAGTAAGAGCTGAACTTAGAAAGGAAATGAAAGATCAGTTAAATGTCCTCAAAGAAGCATTAACGGAAACTTTAACTGAAGAGATTAAACGCCAACTTTCTCCACAGATTAACTTAGCTGTATACAGGGACATGACCCCGCCCCCAAGAGGGAGGGTCCAAGGGGGCCGCTATACACCCTCCTCCAGACACCAGTCCTTCGAATGGGATCAACAAGGCCAACCTATCTGCAGAGGCTGTGGTAAGGCTGGACATATCCAGAGGCATTGCCCAGAGAGGAGGCAGTTAAACTAATATCCCCAGCCACTGGGAGCCAAGTGGTTGGGGAGGGGGGACAGGAGAATCAGACTAACAAGCAATCTATAATTGGGGCATGTCCAGGTGTCGAAATTGAGGTTGCAGGGGTGAAATTGCCTTGCTTACTTGACACAGGCTCACAAGTTACACTCTTCAGTTAATCTTTTTTCCAGAAATGGCTGAGTGGGGAGCAGAAGCGTAGCCCACAAGACCTTCGCTGGTTAACTTTAAAAGCTGCCAATGGACTACGCATCCCCTACATCGGGTATGCTATTCTGGATTTCACAGTAGGAGGGGTTACTGTACCAGGTAAAGGAGTCATCATTGTCAAAGACGAGTGTTTAAATGCTGAGAAAGGTATCCTGGGCATGAATGTGATTTCATATTTTTGGAAAGAACTGTTTCAGGGAGTCCACCCTGGGCTGACTGTGTTCGGCGCCACCATGTCTCAAGCAGCCAAAGGTGAGTGGGAACGGGCGTTTGCTGTCTGCCAGAAAGTGTCACAAGCTGAATCTTCAGACAAACAGATTGGAGTAGCCCGGCTAACCCGCCAAGACCCATTCTATGTGCCTCCAAACAGTGAGATGGTGTTGTGGACACAACTGTATGGGCCCAAGAGCATGTCTGATTTTTGTGCTTTGGTGGAGGGGCCAGAAAGAGATGACGAATGGCAGGTAGCTCGGACTGTCATCCAGGTGGTGAAAGGACGCCTCCCTATAAGGATGTGCAATATGAACCCTTATCCTGTCTTAATACCTCAACGGCGCCCTCTTGCTAATGTCTTTCAGGTTGATCAAAGCCAGATCCGTGGAGAAAAGGACCTTGTACTCAAGGCTTCAGACCCAGGGGTTGGCGAAGTAGATGTTCAGGCAAGCCACATCACCACAGAAGATCCACATCCAGTCAGCCTGCTGAAAGGAGAGGGGTTGACAACAGACCAACAACGGAAAATGGACGCCCTGCCGCAACGCTGGAAGGAAGTCTTTGCAGCTAGTGATGAAGATTTTGGGCAGACCAGTGCAGTCCTCCTGGGTAGGGTCTGCACCACCCAGCAGGGAGTGCTATAGACCTATCCCACCAAGTCTCTACCCTGAGTTGAGGGGGCTGCTCCAAACCATGTTGGACAACAATGTCATCAAGGAAAGCTCCAGCCCTTGGGCAGCGCCTATCGTCCTGGTGAAGAAAAAGGATGGATCATGGCGGTTCTGCATCGATTATCGAAAGCTCAACGCCCTCACACACAAGGACGCCTACCCTCTACCCAGGATAGAAGAATCCCTTACCAGTCTCAAGCAAGCCACGTGGTATTCCACCCTTGATTTGGCCAGTGGATTCGGATCCAAGTGGAGATGGATCCAAAGGACAAGGAGAAGACAGCGTTCACGACCCCTCTCGGCCTCTATGAGTTCCAGAGGATGCCCTTTGGCCTTTGCAACACACCTCCAACGGCTGATGCAGCGGTGCCTGGGCGGACAGGTCAACGAGTCCCTTTTGATCTACTTAGATGACGTTGTAGTGTATTCTCTCGACTTCGACACCCAAATTGAGCACCTGGAACAGGTCTTCGAAAAACTAGCTGCTCATGGCCTGAAGCTACAGCCCCATAAATGTCGCTTGTTCCAGAGAAAGGTCACTTACCTAGGTCATGTCATCTCCAAGGACGGGGTATCCACAGACCCTGAAAAGACGGCTGTTGTGGAAAATTGGTCCATCCCTTCAACAGTCAAGCAGGTACACTCATTTCTGGGGTTTGTAGGATATTATCGGAGGTTCATTAAAGGTTTCTCCAAAATAGCAGCACCCCTGAATGCTCTCCTAGTAGGCACTGCTAGCATGGGCCAAGGAGGAGGATGGTTGATTGGACTCCAGACTGTCAGATGGCCTTTGACACTCTGAAAACTGCTTTGGTAAGTGCCCCAGTTTTGGCCTATGCAGATTTCTCAAAGCCTTTCCATCTGTACACCGATGCTAGCTTAGGGGGTTTGGGGGCCACACTAGCACAAGTACAGGACGGTCGAGAGAGGGTAATTGCCTACGCTAGTAGAAGTCTGCACCCCACAGAAAGGAACGACAGAAACTATAGCTCCTTTTAAACTAGAGTTTCTGGCTCTTAAATGGGCAGTTACAGAAAAGTTTAAGGACTATTTGTGAGGAAACAAATTCCTGGCTTTCACAGACAACAACCCACTGGTCCACTTAGACACAGCACACTTGGGGGCCACTGAACAACGCTGGGCAGCTCAGTTGGTAAATTTTGATTTCGAGTTAAAATACCGTCCAGGCACTGCTAACCGTAATGCTGATGTGTTGTCCAGATTGCCACAGGAGACGGTACCTACCCAGTGGGCTCAAGCTTTGGCAGTGGAGTCAGATGCTGCCTCCGACATTCTCCACGTTGGAGAAGCAAAGTCAGCTATTTGTTGTTGTTGTTTTCTTTATACACTGTTTATCGCGTGGTCTCGCTTACATCTAGGATTCTCATCCAAAAATATATCTCAGAGCTTGCTAGTAGCAATGTTACCGTGAAGGAACAACAAACTGTGGAAAGCGTGGGGGGAAGCAGTTAAATACTGCAGGAGCTGATGTGAAGCAGGTGATAGCTGAGCAGGTGAGGCTCAACGGAGGAGTGGTTGGAGAAATAAATCAGCCACGCCCAGCCTGCACAGGCAGGGGAGACTGGAAAACAGACACAGAACACGAAGGGCAGGGAAACACCAGGAAAACACAGGGAACTAGACAAGACGAGCAAATCCTAACATCTTGGCGGTCCTGCTTCTTCCACCTCCTGGCTAATCTGAAAATGGGTAAAGACATGCGGTTCAGTTGAATAGTCAGTTTTACTTAGGAAAGTTCCAAACTGAGTGAAATGACCCGGAAGTATTAAGGTAGCCTCCATGATGAGAGCTGTTCCAATTCTCTAACTGTTAAGGAAAGGAGCTTTAATGCTTCCTTTATCTCCTTTAGCATAGGATACACTGCACCAGGTAATGCCATCCCACAATTCCTTGCGGCAGCGACAAAAAATTGGCACACTGTTTGGTCATTCACAACCAGATATGAAAAAAAGTAAAATTTAATGTATTTAAGCAGTGTGATTCAGACTGCGAGAGAGTGTGTGAATATGAACAGTATGACTGTGGAGCTGCATTCAAGGAAAAGTAGTTAGAAAGGACTTTTTTAGTACCAGGCTGTGAACATGTTTATTTTTGCTATAAAGTTGGACATTAGAACATGGGCACTTATGGAGACTGACTGAGATTATTACTAATTGATGAAATTAAGACCAGTGTCACTTTAAAGAAGAGAAAGAATTAGTGCTTGATCCACCGTGGTTAACCTCCTCTCCTCTCACTCAGTGCCTCAGCAGTAAAAAAACAACAACTGGTTTTGCAGGGCAGCTCTCGATTTGAACTGTATGAATGTGGGCACTGTATGAGAGGTGCATGTGTGAAAACTTGAATAAATTCAGGTGGAATAAGATCTTTCTCTCCCCTGGGGGCCTCTGACACCGTGACCTGCAAAGCCTGGAGTTTGACTCCTGCCTGCATTGTGGATCATCACACCCCACAGCCATATGGGAAGCAGTGCGCCTGCCTACTCGCTAAAGCCTTGTCCTCTGGGATTAGCTTTACTCAATGTCGGTGTAATGTAATTCTCACCGGCATAATTCTGTGATTTTAGTTCCAAGGTTAGTTCCAGTGTTATTTGTGATTATTACAGGGCATTTCTCACACTGCAAGTAAATGACCTGATGTTGTTGTTTTTTTTGGTTTTCAGTCAGGCACTCAACAGTCTGGGTTGGCTGCACATTACTAGTCATTAAAAAGAAATCTATTTAAACTTTTCAGCAAACAGTGTGGTCACCAAGACCAAGATGTGAGTTGAGTGTTTAGTTCTTCGTAAGATTAGTGTGCGGTCCCAAATATTTATGAAAACGAGCAGCATATAACGCTTCCCTTTTGTGATGGTTTATCAAAAAACCATTAACCTAAACGCACTTTTGACATTTTCTTGCAGACATGTATGTGTACACAGTCAACACGTTACATGAATTTGCATCAATATGTATATGTGTTTACAGATGGTTTGCTTCTTAGTGCCAAAAAAATGCTAGCTTTTAACCACCCACACTGGGCTCACTGCTGCTTCACACAAGCTGAGGTGCAAAGCTAGTGAGAGTAGCTGTCAGGTTGTGTGCCTTCTGGCATTTGGTGGTGGTCTGTCAGCGCAGTGCAGGATATAGGCAGGACCACAGCACACAGTATTAAAGCAAAAGTCCAAAGTTTTTCCGTGTATTTCTACGTCTATTTTCAAAATAACCAGATGAGTGTGAGTGACTTAGTGCAGTTTATGTTGGCAACACGCAGAAAAGAGTGAGGTGTTTTGAGAAAAGGAGCAGCTCCCAGCAGTCTCAGTTCCTGAGGCCTTCAAAGCACAGTGAGGAGCTGGTCTTTATGGGAAAGAAAGGAGACAGCAGGATGAATAGGAATGAATGGAGAGACGGAAGAACTCAGGTATAACATTATTTAAGTGCTCCATGGCTGACTGATTGTGAATGGGTATGTTGAATGCTCAAAGCACTCCTGCAGACACTCCTACTACTCTCTCTGTATATAGAAGGGAGGGATCTGCAGTGCTCCATTAATGCACATTAATTTCCTTCATCTAGAAAGTGTCACTTAGGGTAATCATTAGTGTGATTCATTTTTTACCTCCCATGCCCTTCACACACTGTATCTGTCTTTATCTCCTGCTGTTCAGTTTAGTATCAAGTGAATCCATCCAACATTTAAAAATGTGTCTGCTGAAATAATGAGAGGAGCAAGCTGTTGCTTCAGCAGGACCTCATGCAAAGAAACAAAACAAATATCCAATCAAGGACGGTGCTATATACTTCTTATACTGACAGACTGAAGGCAGAGCATCAAGTGTTATCCAAAGCTAATTCAACAGTGTTAGCAGAGTGTTGATGTATAATACATAAGTATAATAAATGCTATATTTACATTTATACAACAAGTAAGTCTGACCGTCCACTGCCAAAAGCACCAACAATCAGTATGTGAGCATCAGAATTGGACCATGGAGCAAGTGAAGAATCAAATTAAATCAAACCAATTTTATTTGTATAGCCCAAAGTCACAAAGTACATTTGCCTCAGAGGGCTTTACAATCTGTACAGGGAGTGACACCCTCTGTCCTTAGACCCTCGGTTCGAGTGAGGAAAAACTTGCCCACAAAAAACCTTTAACAGGGAAAAAATGTGGAAGAAACCTCAGGAAGAGCCACAGAGGAGGGATCCCTCTCCCAGGACGGACAGACGTGCAATGGATGTCACGTGTACAGGACAAATCAACACAAAGATATTGTACAATTACAATAACTGACAAAATGACAATGAATTACAATGAATGATAAAATGACCACAGTAGCAGATATGGTAGTAATAATTACAGTAATAATATGTGTATGTATGTGGACGTCGTGCAGGATCACAGCAGCAGCCACGATCTACGAAAAACCTGCTGGACGACAGAGCACAGAAACTCCAGGGAACTTTGGTTAGTAACATGCATTAATGAGACATGTCCACAGATGAAGAGAGAGAGAGAGAGAGAGAGAGAGAGAGAGAGAGAGAGAGAGAGAGAGAGAAAGAGAGAGAAAGAGAGAGAGAGAGAGAAAGAGAGAGAGAGGGTTTTCAGTAAGGGAGATGTGACTGCCTCTTTAACCAATACCGTGCCTGGCTAGGCATAACTCTGGGTGGGGGGTGGAGTCCCCTGGCAGTCTAATCCAATGGCAGCATAACTAAGGGATGACCTGAGCCAGCCCTAACTATAAGCTTTATCAAAAAGGAAAGTCTTAAGTCTGTTCTTAAAAGTGTTGACCGTGTCTGCCTCCCGAACCCAGAATGGTAGTTTGTTCCTCAGAAGAGGAGCCTGATAGCTGAAAGCTCTGGCTCCCAATCTACTTTTGGAAACTATAGGAACCACAAGGAACCCAGCGTCCTGAGAGCGCAGTGTTCTAGAGGGGTAGTAAGGTATTATGGCCTTTTGAATTATAAATCACTTCTTCTTTGACATTACGATTGCTGGGTGCGTGGCTTACCTGGGGAACACCAGGATGCACTATGGGAAAAAGGCAAGCCGACACGTTGGGCAATGTTCTACTGGGTCCTTGGGTCCAGTCATTCATGTGGATGTTACATGTACCACCTACCTGCATTGCTGCAGACCATGTACATGGCTCCTTCCATGGAAACCGTATTCCCTGATGGCAGTTCAGGCAGTTGTTGACTTGGCCTCCAAGTTCTCCAGACCTCAATCCAATCGAGCGTGTGTGGTATGTACTGGACAAACAAGTCCGATCCATGGAGGCACCACCTCACAACTTACAGGACTTAAAGGATCTGCTGCGTACATATTGGTGCCAGACACCACAGCACACCTTCAGAGGACTAGTGGAGTCCATGCCTCAACAGATCAGGGCTGTTTCGGTAGCAAAAGGGAATCTACACACTATTAGGCAGATGGTCATAATATTCAGGTGGACTGTATACATACAATGTATATACTATATATACACGCAGTGTGTTATTTGTCAGTGTTCATGTATTTCTTGAGCAGAGAAAGTCGTTTATTGTTGCTGTTGCACATTTTTACCTTGAGCTTAAACCACAAGTGAAATAATAGTGAGGGGAAGCAGGTGAGGGTTGTTGTTGTTCAGGTCAATTGGCCTTGAAATAGAGGCGCACTTCACCTCAGGTTAGAATGGGCTCCTTTCCCCTTCAAAATATTCATGAAGCAATTATAATTCATATGATTAACAGGGAGGAACACAGAGAAACTGTGATGAGCATTGTAATTATGGGATTTATGCAATATTTGAGAGATAAGAGTGTTTGTTTTTATTTTTTTATTTTTGTGCTCAGTACCAGGTCTGCGTCCACAGAAGTGTTTTTTTCATTTTTTTTATCATAATAATCTACAATCTGTGTTTATTGGTCATAACTAAGGTGTCCTTATCAGTGAGAGGATTAATATCAGGGAGCAGGGCGAAAACACGTGTTTATCTGGTGCAGATGGTGTTTTTTCGCTTCTGTCCAAATCTCAGCTGTTGCCTCAAATTACACTGCTGTTGAATTAGGAGAGAAGAAGAGAACGCACCTCTCTTTCTCTTTCTCTCTCTCTCTCTCTCTCTCTCTCTCTCTCTTTCCCTTTCCACCCACTCACTTTATTTCTTTTTTCCCAGATGTACTCCACATCTGCCTATAGTGAGAGACTGTGCTGCTTGTTGTTTTTGTCTTTACCCAAAATATGTTTCTTTGCATAGATCATAGATAGATGAACATGAGTGTGTCAGGTCATGAAATACAGTCTGGTCTTCCTGCTGAGTCCTGAAGTCTGTGTTGAAGTGTTTGTGTGTGTGTGTGTGAGAACAAATGAAAAGGTGCATGTTTTCAGGAGAGTGTCTGGCACATAGGGGTTTGCAATCCATCATAGCACAGAAAGTTGCTATAGAAACACTTTCCTCAGCCACATGGCTTTTGACACTGGGTTATATTTAATCTATACACAAATTAATTTAGAAGTTTGAAAGGCCACAAAACTTTGTGTAGAGTCCTTTCTCCATCAAATGTGCCACTAAGATGTCGTGAGTTGGGACTTTCAGCCGACACAGCAGGATCAAGGTGGCGATATTCTTATGAAGGTGAACTTGAACATGTTGCACATGTGACACATCAACAAAGGCGTTTAACTGGAAAAGGAAAAGACACTTTTCCACAAGGAAATGCAAACAGTCATGTGATGTTTTAACCTCATTTTTATCACAGTAACCCTTCCTATGAAGATCACATTTACAGCGCCCTTCTGATGCACTGCATCAACACACAAAACATTAAAGATGGGAATTAGAACTTTATATATAGCCTGTACATGTACACATCATCCACAGGACAAGCTCATTCATAATCCAGTTTATGTTTTAAAATTTTCTTTCTCTATTTCTCTCACATATTGTATACTAAACTAGAAATAGTAAAAAAAAAAAAACAATAAAAAAAAGTTGCATGTTATTAAAAATCCTCTCTCCTTGATAAATGAGGCAGTCTCTAAGCAACATGAGCTGACGCTGTCGCTACGTTCAATACCTCAGACTGCATCTGTTGTCCAACCGGCTCCATGGGAACAGGTAATCAAGTTTGGTGAGCTATTGTCTTGGAACGGCAGCTACCTGCCTGGTAATTGGAAATGAGTGAGTGTGAGCCGAAAGACTGTTGCGAGATTTTGCTCAGGCGAGAGAGAGATGGAATGAGCAGAAGAAGGTGGTAGAGGGTGAGACAGGTTTATGAAGTGTGTCTGTGCGTGTTATGTGTGTGTCTTTCCAGTCAGACTGTCAGGCAGAGAGATGCTGGCATGGACAGTGCCAGTGAAAGCTCGCTGTCCCCCAGGTTTCCTCTGTGCAGTGATGGCTATTGGTGTCTGTCTTCCCCGAGGGACCGCTACTCTGTCATCTCTCAAACACACACACACACAAATCTCAGAGACAGCATACTGCCTCTTGGGTATTAGTCTGTTATTTTGGAGGGGGGGTATACACACTCCCACAATCCTCCAGGGCTGCAAACATGCTCCTATGTATTAGTTTGTTTTTGTGATATATGCACACAACACATACACTCACACACAAAAAAGAAACGGCTTGTAGGGTTCAGCCGTTACTACACAGTGGCATCCATTATTGCCCAGCACAGTGACAACAAGGTCATGCCTCGAGGAGATCTGCATTCTGTCAAATCTGACACTGTAATGCTGCCACCACTGCTGCTGCTGCTGCTGCTGCCCAGGATTTATGCATCACTCACAGGTTGTTCATTCTTGACATTTTCAGCTCAGTAGGTGGCTAGAAGTCTTTGCAGTACAACAATGTTCTTTTGAAAGCGTGACATCAATTTATATTTTTCAGGTTTTGCTGTGTGTTTGTTTGCTACAGATGGAGAAAGCACATTTAGTGGAACATGAGAATTGTCATGTATACATACTGAGCTAATACAGATTAAAGAGGTTTAAGCTGTGACTGTTGCTTTTATTAATATTACCACTTTCCACTTTAAAACATTACATCGAGGCATGCATTATTATAGATGCATACTTCACTTTTCTTAGCACGTACAATGATAACCTATGACACTGCATGGACTGATATAGCACACTATGAGTTAGTACATTTGATTGTTGAGGTGTGTGTGTGTGTGTGTGTGTGTGTGTGTGTGTGTGTGTGTGTGTGTGTGTGTGTGTGTGTGTGTGTGTGTGTGTGTGTGTGTGTGTGTAGGTGAGTATAGGTAGTCATATTGTGATTGTGTTATTATGTCTACAATCCCAATCATGATCAGTGATTAATTAATACTCTTTATTGTTGAACCTTCTGATTCTAGACCTGATGGCATGACCATTGTGTTTCTTTTTTGACTTACTGTACAATCAGCCAATGCCAGTTATTCTCATTAAAAGCTCATTACTGATGTATAAATGTATGTATTATTAACACTACAATAATCATTCATTAACTAAGTAACACAAATAGCTAAATCTTAATGAAGTTACAAACCCATGGCCACTCACTAATGACCAACTCACTTTATAGCAAGCCGTCCTCAAGGTTGTTGTTGTTATTAATGATGTAAAAAGCATTAATAAATGATCATTCGATTGGAAGAAATCTCTAATCCCTTCTTATAACTGAGGACCTGTTTATCATACTTATTATATCATATGAGAATTGCTCTTTTGTCGTTCTTTTATTAGTAATAACTCAGTGTTAAAGATTTTTATTAGATACATGGTGTCTAAGCCTTTTATAATTAACTAATTAACATTCATTACTGCAGAACCGATGGCTTGTAAATTATTATTATTATTATAATTCATATTTATTGTTGTTATTATGGTTTATTGGAAGAGGACACAGAGAAGATAATAAGCACATGTTACTTTAGACTTTTCAGCTCATTATACATTATTGACTCAACTCCTGATAAGCCAACCCTCCAACAAGATGCTACTCTATTAAACATAAGCATTATTACTGATGACTGCAGACTGTGGAGCATGAATTCATTGTTAAAATTCCCATTGAACAGGAAGCAAGAACTCTGCTAGGGTATTAGTCTGTTTTTTTATATGTTTTATAGGCAGAGATGTATAAAGTACTGGAGTAAAGGAGTGGAGTAGAAGTACAAGTGCTATATCAAAAGACCGACTTGAGTAGAAGTTGAAGTGTTCTTTAAACACCATACTTAAGTAAAAATACTAAAGTATTCAAAATGTTTTGTACTTAAGTATTGCAAGTAGAAGTATGCTACTCAAGTACTGAAAGTAAAAGTACAAGTACTGTTGTTTATATTGTTTCAAATATTTATTAAGGCACAATTTCTATTGTTACAGTGTTACAATGTTTATGGTAGAGTTCTGTGATTTCCCATGGTCTGTGAATGCGTCTGAATGAATGCGAGAGCGAGGGGGCGTATGAAGGTAGATTAGTGCCATATATCTGAAGAAGAGCAGACTATGATTTGCACTTGTAAAACCCGTAATTCGCAACTTGTGAACGCGCATCTCAGAGTTTGTAAGTGTAACTTCAGATCCACACATCTGCAAAAAGCAAACTGCAAGCATATTTCACAACTTGTGAAAGCGCATCTTCGAATTTGCACTTGTAACTTCAGATTTGCAAACCTGCACAACATGATTTGCATGCGCAGGTTCCTATTTGCTCGCTCAGTTGCGTCATCCTTCTCACGTGAATTTTGGCACGATTCTCTCGGATGGATTTGAAGGAAACGATTTGCGCGCAGAGACCAGGGAATGTCTGTTCTACCACTCTTGTCCAAAAGGTGGCAGTGTGGTTATTGGATAATATATCAATAAACGGCTTAGTTTTTTTGTTTTGTTTTGTTTTTTTTTTATTATTGCAATAAGACAGAGTATTACAATGACACGTGACAGGTAGAACAGAAATTGCTGATCATTACATCAAGATAAAGTCAGTAAAAAAAAAAAAACAAGAGATAAAAAACATACATAGACATACAAGAGGAATATATCTTAAAGAACATTTAGAAGCTTTGTGTTTTTCTTATTATGTACAAGTTTAAGAGATTTGAGAAGAGAGGAAATTTCTAAAATAAAAATATCAAAGAGAGGTTGATTCTTTTGCCATTTCTGTTTATGAATGAAAAATTTGGCTTGTAGAACATAAAAGTTAACTAAAAATTCAAATGATGAATCTGTAGAGTTCTCATAATAAAAGAAGATGTCTTTGAGAGTGAAGACATAATGGCCCTGTTGTGCAAAAAGGTAAAAACTAAGGTCTATTAGAAATTTCTTAACAATATCGCACTCAAAAAATAAATGTACAAGTGTTTCATCTTCCTTATTACAAAAAGAGCAATGTAAATCTAGGTCTATGTCAGTATATTTTGAAATATTAACATTTGTAGGGTAAATCTTGTGGAGAAACTTAAAATGGACTTAATAAACGGCTCAGTGGTGGTGGTGGGTGGCTGGCCATGACTCTTGGTCTACGACACGGCGCCATGAGAACATGGAGAGAAGTGTTCAACAACGTGTAAGTAACATTATGGTTTACACGTTGTTGAACACTTCTCTCCATGTTCTCGTGGCGCCGTGTGTCGCAGACCAAGAGTCATGGACAGCCGTTTATTGAGATAATCCCCGACTTTTGCATGGCCAATAACCACACTGCCACCTCTTGGACAAGAGTGGTAGAACAGGCATTCCCTGGTCTCTGCGCGCAAATCGTTTCCTTCAAATCCATCCGAGAGAATCGTGCCAAAATTCACGTGAGAAGGATGACGCAACTGAGCGAGCAAATAGGAACCTGCGCATGCAAATCATGTTGTGCAGGTTTGCAAATCTGAAGTTACAAGTGCAAATTCGAAGATGCGCTTTCACAAGTTGTGAAATATGCTTGCAGTTTGCTTTTTGCAGATGTGTAGATCTGAAGTTACACTTACAAACTCTGAGATGCGCGTTCACAAGTTGCGAATTACGGGTTTTACAAGTGCAAATCATAGTCTGCTCTTCTTCAGATATATGGCACTAATCTACCTTCATAGGGGCGGGGCAGCAGGTGAGAGAGCGCACCTGGGTGAGTCAGGTCTATGACGTACGGCGCACGAGCGAGGTTGATGTGAGGCCGGGACTGTTCAGTTGGTTTTTTGGCGTGGTTCCGGCCGACAGTCACCGAGTCCTGGAACCAAACCGTTCAGCAACAAATGCAGTTTGTTCAATATCGCCTCGTCATTCATCACGTGTCCGGCTGGACGCTACAATAGTAACGAGTAACGATTCAGCACATGAAAAATGTATCGGAGTAAAAGTATTACATTCATCAAAAATATGTAGTGCAGTAAAAGTGGAAGTTGGGGGAAAAATAATACTCCAAAAAAGTACAGATACTGCATTTTAGTACTTAAGTGCAGTACTTAAGTAGTTCCACTTCGTTACTATACATCTCTGTTAATAGGCAGATAAGGTGGGACTGGTCATGGATGTTGATTAGCATTTATAATATCAAGTGTGTCTTACACTCCCACGGCTACTGCAGCTAGCTGTATGAACCTAGTGTAAATATATTCTGTATGAAATCCAGTACAGTAATCAATGAGACCCAGTCACAGATGACTGTAGCAGCCCTCAGAATCACTCATAGTCTTTATCCAACAGGAAGCACGCCTTCAGAAGAGAGAAAGCGTTTCATTGGATGAAAAATTTGTTCACTCCCCCGAGTGCTGAATGAGTCATCAACACGTTTTTATGGTTCATCAGGAAATGACAAACTCTAAAATACCATGAAGAACACCTAATACTGAAAACATGACTTTGTGTCAGTGCTGGACAGACACTGGAGGACAGATGGAAGAATCTTTTTTGACTTCACAAGGACTTTAATAAAGCTATTATTAGCAAAAAGCTGCACTGTAATGCCCATTAAGTATAAAGATCTCAATCCTAAACCCAGAACAGCTCATCTGCAGAGAGCACTGGGTGCTAATTACTGCCAAAATATTCTAACATTAACCATCACATTTTCAGTCATGTCTGTAAAGACAGACAGAAAAAATGACAGCTGGTGGAACTGCTCAGCAGAAGGATTCAGAGACTCCGGAGGGTCTTCCTTCTTCCCACAGTGATCCGTCCAGCAAACACAAAGAACTGTGTTTTGGATCAGGGCGCAGAGAGAGAGAGAGAGAGAGAGAGAGAGAGAGAGAGAGAGAGAAAGAGAGAGAGAGAGAGAGAGAGAGAGAGAGAGAGGTGGGGGGGTGGGGTGGGGGGGACTTAAAAGGAGAGAAGGGAGAGATTGGGGGCAAAGAGAGGGCCAGGAAAGGATGAGTGCCAGTGGATGAGTGTCTCAGATCCCTCCATCCTTCCCTTCATCCTCATCCTCCATCCTGCCCCTCCCCCGTCCTTCTCTCTGCAGCTGCCATTTTTTACCCCAGCATAGAAAGACCTCTCTGATGGTAGAGACTAAGACATCAGTGTGTGTTCAAACTAAGAACAGAGTCTCCCTCCAAACCTTTCCTGAATTCACACCCGCTGTCTCCTCTCTATCATCATCCTCTCTGGGCTGCACTCACTCCTTTCCTCCTCTCTCCACAGTGTCCTTTTTATCTCCTCCTTACCCCCTTGTTTCTCCTCGTCTTTCCTCGTTATTGTTTGTTTCTCATCCACCTCTCCTTCCAGCTCTCTCTCTCGGTCTCTCTCCCTTTCCCACTCCAGCTGTCACTCCTGTCTCCGGTCTTTTTGGACCAGCCTTCCAGTCCAGTTTTAATTGACTTGGAGTGACATGCAGCTAGTGTTACATTCGTCAATGAAAATTATGCCTAAATATCATCATCAACAAACCTTTATCATGTGACAAAAACAAGACAAGACGCAATGTAACTATAATTAAATATATAATGCAATATTGTTGACGAATAAAAAATAAGACTAAATGTGGCTTACAAAACAAAAACTCTGCTAAAATGTCTCTTAATTCTTAACTAATCGAATGTCTATATGTACAGATATGGAGCGTCTCCAACACCGACTAGTCTCCACAGAGTCAGCAGTGTGTGGCTGCAGGGTAAAAGCAAGGGACTTTGGAATGTACACGGTCACTTTGATATGATACATGTCATGAATAAAGTCCTTACCATAAAGAAATATTACACACATTTAGCCAAAGCAGCTTGAGGTAGTGTTAATTGCTGCTAAATTAGTGATGTTATGACCATGAAAGCAAACAGCCATTATGTTTGTTTCTAATCATCCTGTATATGTTTGAAGACCTATTTTCTTTGAATAGATCATGCATGATTTTTTTTTCTTTTATTGTTATATAGTTGAATAGTGTGACAGAAAGTATGTCTATTATGTTGATTGTATTTATCTTCCATAACATAAGCAGTTATGTTGTTGTATATGATAATATGCTGAAAAGTCTGGGAGAAGGGGTTAGATTAAAAAATTTGCTGTGTGTGTGTGTGTGTGTGTGTGTGTGTGTGTGTGTGTGTGTGTGTGTGTGTGTGTGTGTGTGTGTGTGTGTGGTGTGTTACGGAGGGATATGTGACAAAGAGAAGGAAAAACACATCAACTCAACTCAACTTCATTATAAAGCCCTTTAAAGACAGCTGTGGCTGACACAAAGTGCTGTACATGAAATAGAACATGAAATACAAGACATAAAACATAGGAACAATATAAAAACAATAATAAATGATAAACAATACTAAAATAATAATAAAGAAAAAACAGAAACAGTCTCATGCTGGGTTGAAAGCCAAGAAATAAAAATGGGTCTTAAGACGCATTTTAAAAATGTGTGAAGGGGCTTGTCTAACATTACATCATGGTAATGTTTAAGTAGATATGAATATCACGTAATATAATAACTTTGTCATTATCACCGTTATCTACAATACAACATACAATGTACATACTTACCTTATACAATGATGATGAGTCCAGTCATTGCAGGAGGCATCCCCCACCCCAGCCCCACAGCAAGGCAACCAGGACGTGGTAAATAGGGTAAACTTAGAGATCAAGCTGAAGACAGAGAGGCAAATCTACATGTGATATCACTGAAATATTGGTAACACTGTTGGCCTTGAAATGGAGTGAAATCGCTGCCCGGAGGTTAATGAAGTTGATCCACTGTGTCTGGTAGTAGGTCTGCTGGACTTTGACTGGAGTAAACACTGTAGTCAAGCTACTGATACATTTTTAATTCTGAAGCTCTCAAACGGAAAGCCGTAGTAACCTCAACATACCGTGCAGTTAAATAATGCAGTGGAAGGTACTCATACTCTCATCTCTAGAGAAGTGGTGGCATGGTGAGAGTCAATCTCAGTCAGGTTCTGTAATTAAAAATTTAATTTGAAAAATATTAATGAAAGCTTCCAAGATGTCTCTAATGCATGTGCAAGACTTATTCCACGTGTGTGATCACAGTTTTGAAATGTTTAAGCAGATGATTTGCTGAGCAAAGGTCGACTGTGTTCACCTTTGAAATCAACATGAAATCAAAATTAAATGATCACGGTTCACGTTTCTATCAGCGAGATTCCCGGCTCTGCTACCCGTATGCTCAGGGCAATCAAGACTTTTCTCATCTACTGTTCCCCGTTGGTGGAATGTATATTTATTTATATTATTGTTATTATTGTTATTATTATTGACATTCAGAAGCCCTTAGATATTCCTTGCCCCTTGGCTTTGTCCCAAGAAAGCCTGTTAATCATAAATTAAATTTATATCTGACATGTGAACAGTGGATGTGGGCTCAGAAACACTTGATTGATTCTTAACACAGACAACTGCTGAGAGATGTTTGATGGATAGATCTTTTATTGATCCTGAGGGAAATTTACAACCTGCATTACAGTCAAATCTAAATAGAGATGAAATAGTTAATATTCAAACAGGGGGAGGCCTGAAATGTCTTGCTAAAAGGCACTTTGCTTCCAAGAAGCTGTCAATAGACAGACATAAGCTGGTCATCCAACCATTTGTTGTAACAACATTGGCCTTGAGGTGAGGCGGAATGTCAGTCCACTAACAGTGCCCAGCAGGTGCAAGTCCAAATGGATGACCAGACAAAATGGCGGAAGAGTAAAAATGGAGGCTATCATGAGGTTACAGGCTGTATGACCTCTGTACACACAGTTCCAAGCAGAGCTCTCTGAGAGCAGCCTGTATTTGAAGGGAACAATGCATCTGTGATGGAAAACATCAGGGGGTGGTGGGGAGCTCCAGCCAAGTCCACAAACATTGGTGCAAAGTTTGAAGGATTGTTGACATCTCTGTTTATTTCTTGTGTCAAAGTTGCTGTTTGTAGCTCAAATGTATTCACTTCAATTAAAACACAATGACTGCCATTATGTGAGAACAAAATCTAGTTAGTTTTGTAATATGGCATTAGACCCAAATACACAAGTTTTTAATCGATTTATATTAATAATATGGTTTCTGCTGATTAAAAACAAACAACAAAAACTACACAAAAATCACTTTGGATTACTGCAGAGGCAGGACTGACTGAGCTGCTGATGGTGACTCCAAGAATCGGCAACATAATTGGAACATAATCACACATTCAAACCAAATCAGATTTTATGATTTGGGCCACAGAGGAGGGATCCCTCTCCCAAAACGGACAGATGTGCAATTGATGTCACGTGTACAGGACAAATCAACACAAACATATTGTACAATTACAATGACTGACAAAATGACAATGAATCACAATGAATGATAAAATGACCACAGTAGCAGATATGGTAGTAATAATAACAGTAATAATAATCTGTTGTTAATTCACATTCTACATGTGAGGCTCGCGAATTGCAGCTCGCGGACATGTAGCATTAACTAGAACATTTCTAAAGAAATTTTGAGTGTACCTGACTCAGTGGAACCTGTGATAGAGATAGAGAGATACAGATGCACAGCAGCAGCAAATCATCAACTAACTATAAACTGTAATGGAGATATGGTAGCAATAATAACAGTAACAATATGTGTAGTTGACGTCATGCAGGATCACAGTAGCAGCCACGATCCACGAGAACCTGCTGGACGAGAGAGCACAGAAACTTTAGCACAGAGAATTCAAAATGATGTGATAACTATTTTCAACAATATGAACGTCTGTTTCCAGTCCAACACAGTGGTTACTATCTACCATGTTGCGCACGGCTTCCACTTCACTTCACTTCGTTTCCGTGAAAGACATGATATCAACAAAAGAAAGACATACAAGTTGCATATATAAAGGAGCTGTTAGACATGGAGCTGTTAGGATTTTAAAAGAACATAAACATCAGGAAGGCAGCAAGACCAGGTAGTATCAGGTAGTATGTTCCTATTTCTCAGGAACTGAGAGGAATTGGAGCCAAATGCAGATTCAGTGGCTGAATTAGTGTAGATCAATCAAGTACATATAGGTATATAGGTATATAGGTATACGTATAGATAGTCAGGCAGGCACAGGTTTAAACTGGGAATTCTCTGGGACTGGGACTGGTCCAGCATCAACATTTTCTACAGAGGATGGTCCAGCTGCTGGTGTCCCGTTTTTAGCTGCTTGTGGATGTTGTTCTGAAAAATATTAAATATTCATTAAAAAGGATTGTACAGTACACATAAACATAATTTTTTTTTTTTTTTTGCATGTCTTAAGATTTTTTTTTTACCAAAGTTACAACTTGTAAATATTGGGATAAAATATGTCATCTGACACCCTCACTGACCCAAATCAATAAGTACAAGTAGGTAGTGTGAGATTTAGTGCTTTTTTTACATTGTACATTAATGAGTGTGAGTATAATTCCAGATAGCTAATAACTTAAATCCTCTGATGACACTGCTTCCCTGACTTTGTAGCGCATGGCATAAGACACATCAACCTAGTACTGTGACATATAGTTTTGTACAAGGGTGATGCTAACCACTTCAGGGAGGTAATCAGGTATGCTCTTATGAGAATCTTGGTGTTCATATTGATAACATGTTGACATATGTATTTGTTATAAAAATTATAACAATTACATTTTTTAGTATAGTACAGAATATATTACATTACTTAAAGACTGCTTTAAAACTACAATGCTAGTATAAACTAGTACTTATGTTAGCTAGTGTCTTTCACATGTGAATACATTACAAAAGAAAAAAATAAACTGTTGCAGAGGTAGTTCTCTTGGTACACAGACTGCTCTCTGAAAATATTTTATAACTGATTAATAGTTCTGTCAAAATGCAAATTACCCGCAGAGTTTATCACAACTTACTTGGCTGGGATCTGGCTCGTGCCACGATGAGAAATTCTAGTAGATGGACCCTGACTTGAAACATACGTTTACTACGACTCCCAAGATGTATTACGTATTGCGTATCAGAGGTGAAGGGGCGTCATAAATCGTCGGTGGTCCAGCATTCTGGGTAGTGTAGGCGTCTCCGCTATCCAAAACATACGAATAAAAGTTTATTTCTCAGGCTAGAAGGAGAAAAAAAACATACTGAGGGCCACAACATGAAGCTATCTAATGGTTGAATTATCAGTGACACTTTGGCGTGTTTGTGCTGAGAAACGTTGATGATATTATTAAAAGAAATCTTTAACAACACGAGAAAAACACTTCCGGGCAGAGGGTCCTCGGTTGTCCAATCAGATTGTGGCTTGCAGCGTCATGTATCGCTGTGGTCGGGTTATTATTGGAGTAAATGTGATGTATTGACTTGTAACAGTACTAGCTGACAAGCCTGGAAACATGCTAAAGCAAGTCAGTCACAATAGCTCCATTAAGCGTGCTAACTGTCAAGTGGTAAACTAGTTAGCTTGGTTTGTAGTGAAACATTCAACATTCTTGTACCTGTCTAAAAATCATTTGTCTTGTGTGGAGCAGTATATGTTTTATTTTAAATGCAGATGTTTTCAGGACTTAAGGCAAAACCATCTTCTGTCAGTCAGTCCCTGATCAGTGGATGGACGGTGGTCATCATTTTGTGGCTGCAAAAATCATTATTACTTTTATTATCGGACAGTTTCTTGAACTTGAACTCCACTTCCTCTACACTCAAAATGATTTTAACGAACAGTCTTCATACCACACTTTCAAACATACACATTTTAAATGGGTTCAACTTCATACCAGTTGCAGTCATTTTTAATATCTGCAGGAAATAAATGTGGACCCAAGCACTTTTCCTATAGATGCATTTCTGATTGAACGGTCCATATCAACATTATATATGTGCTAATAAAAAGCACGATGAGAGTTTGAAGCTTAATTCGTTCAATAAAAAACAAAAAAAACATGTTTATTTAAAGTATAATTCTTTCCTGCAGTCAACTGTTTCTGAAAATAATCCTGTGCAGCAGGCAACAGGCAGAATTCTGCCTAAGGACGAGCACAGAGCTCAAAATGCCTCTGCAGGCAGCTGAATCTGCATGTTAGATTACTGCCACCCGTCTGTTCTTCTTCTGCTCTATGTGCACTTGTCTTTATTCGTGTACATCTAAAGCATCATTACAGTTCTTACTCTTTGCAGTGAGTTACTTTGGATTAATATATTGCAAATAAAGGCTCTCGACGTTCCATTGTTCATGATATTGATATTCTCATAATAAAATGAACAGTGTGTGTATGTGTGGTTGCGTCTGTGTTGCAGAATCATTAACATAGCTCAACTCATTCACCTCTGAATGGGTTTGTTTTGTCAAAAATGCTTATGTGTTGCATCCACATGCAGCAATCCTTAAGGATCAACTTAACTCAAAGAATATCTAATTAGATAAATCAGGCAAATTTCTTCATGTATTTATAGAGTCATGCATACATTCTGAGTTTACAGATTTTGAGCACAGCTTTATAAATGTCACTTTTTCTCCATTCGCCCTGCCTCTCTTCTAAATGAGAATTCTGTATACATGTAGTCCAACATGAACACTGTCCAGTCCCTTGGTCACTGTGAGAAATATACAAAAAAACATGTATCACCTCTCATTATGTTGAAAAAAGCTATTTTCCTCATCGTCATTGCAGTTTGTGCTAGATCACATCGGAAGCAAGAGCAGGGTTTTGGTTTGCGATGTAACATCACTGTTATGATGCCTGACTTTGTAGCGCATGGCATAAGACACATCAACCTAGTACTGTGACATATAGTTTTGTACAAGGGTGATGCTAACCACTTCAGGGAGGTAATCAGGTATGCTCTTATGAGAATCTTGGTGTTCATATTGATAACATGTTGACATATGTATTTGTTATAAAAATTATAACAATTACATTTTTTAGTATAGTACAGAATATATTACATTACTTAAAGACTGCTTTAAAACTACAATGCTAGTATAAACTAGTACTTATGTTAGCTAGTGTCTTTCACATGTGAATACATTACAAAAGAAAAAAATAAACTGTTGCAGAGGTAGTTCTCTTGGTACACAGACTGCATCGGAAGCAAGAGCAGGGTTTTGGTTTGCGATGTAACATCACTGTTATGATGCCGATGTGATGGAGTGGGGTTGCATGAGGTACTTATCCATAACAGTAGAAAGAGGCTGCCATCGGAGAGGCACTAACTAATCTGACTAACTTCTTTGCATAAAACGAACCATGCTACACCCTGTATTACGCCAGCTGTACAACTGTTTGGATCAGAGATACAGCAGCACAGTTTGATTTCAGTCCGATCTTTTAAATTCCAGGCCCAAAGAGCTGATCTACCATATAAGTTCTACAGTTAGTCCCAAAGAAAAGGCTGTCTGACGGCATGCTGAAATTGTGAAACTATTTTGAATATAGTGCACACTTTTATATGCATATTTCTTATATGGCTGAAATTTCTAATATTTTTCTGCTGCCTCATCCGCAGCAGTGCAGCTACTGTAGATAATACTCTGACTATGAATAAGTACCTCTTATAACATGACTTTAATACCAAAAATGACCATTTAAGTGGCTCAGATCAATCAAGTATTGCCAAGTTCTGAGATTGGCTTCATCAGCAATGTAAATCTGATTAATGCTAGTTTTCTAATATGATTTTAAATGATTTAACTCAAGTATGTGTGTCCTCAGATGTGGCTATAATGTGCACACAAAGGTGAGAGTTAACATAACAGTAATAATAATAGTTAAATAATTTTGCATCCTCCTTATCCTTTATCCACAACATGACAAAGAAATATATGTAAACTTTTGTAAAGTGAAAGAAGAAACTGTGCTTGTCAAGACTCGCTACCTTTATAGAAGATTTAAACATACAGAGAAGAAGAAAACCGAGCAATTTGCATGTTGTGAAGAAAAAGAGCAATCTGATTTGAGTGGAAACGCTTGAGTCAGATTTTAATGTCAGGTCCAAAGGTAATCCGGATGAATCACATCCAGACACAGTTCAGATAAGAGATGCATGCATGTTAATGCCGGGTATAAAGAAAGACACACTGGTCTCCTTGACAACCACACCGAATGGTCTGTTGGGATCAACTCTGTGAGTAGCAGAACAAATGTAATTGCTTGATGAGTAAGCCATCCTGAAATTTTGTCTAGCATTCAGTAACCTTCAGTGGATATCACTACGTGTTCAGCAATATACCAGCCTGACATTCAGACCCTGTTGCTGCCGGAATCTCATTACCACAGTTGGATTAAGTTGCTGTCTACCTATTATTGGATATGTGTGTGTGTTTTCTTATATTGTCTCATGCAGCTAAACTTTTGAATTTCTTATTTTCAAAAAAAAATGTCTGATGGATTTAAAGAATATTCCTTTAAATCAATTTATCGCACCAAAATTAGTGCAGACCATGTTTAAGCAAATCTTAGAACAGCATACAGACCTCAGTCACAATGGTTTTCTTCAACCAGAGAAATGTAAGTGTCAACATGCGTTTTAAATTCAATTCACCACCACTGAAACCTGAAAGACGTCTATCTGTTCATCCATCCATCCATTTTCATTAGCTTATCTCTGTCAGGTTGCTGTGGCAACAGGCTAAGCAAGGTAAACTCTTCTATCCAGACATTCCTGGACCAGCTTAGATGGGATATGTAATCCCCTGTAGTGTGTTCTGGGTCTGGGTCCAGTTGGACCTGCCCGGAAAATCTATTAAGGGAGGCATTCTTATGTGTCTGACATCTGAGATCTCTAAGGGTGAGCCCAGAACCCTGTGAAGTAATAATAGTTCACTAAATTCCATTTTGGCTGCTTGTAACTTCCAGTCTAATTCTTTAGTACACTAACAATAGATTGAGATAAGGTCAGTACTGAACCTTAATGGAATGGCCAATCCTCCAAATCAAATGACGAAGATATCAGAAGTAACTGTCCTTCAGAACAACACATTCAGGCGTTTATTGATCTGAAAGTTTCTTCCCAGAATCTAAATACATGCAGGGGTATAGTTAATTGGTGAGTCTAAACTGGGACATCTCTGTGATGAACTGGTGACTGCACCTCTCGCCCCTCGTCAGATGGGATCCTCCAAAGCAAAAAATCTTTCCAATAGTTCCTTATAGGGTGCTAACTGGTCTGTAACCACCCACTGTGTTTAGACATAGTTTGATGCCTGACCAGTTGGATTCTCTCATGATTTTGTAATCTCACATGTCTGCCTTGCAAGGCTATGTTAAAGGTGAATTGCAAGGTTTATTAACATCCAATGATCTTAAAAGTGTTATTACATTTCTGTAATGTCTGTAATTTCTAATGATACATGACCCACTTATGTGTTTAGTCCTTAATTGGCCATTTCATGCAAATTTAGTTTTTCAGACTTACTATATTGTTACATTATTTTACATTATTGTTAGGCCATATTGTCTTTTACATTCTCTGTGCCAGAGCTGTGCAAAAGTATTTTTCTGATGGCTGATGTTGCCATGATTCCTAAAGGACCGTCTTGATCTTAATATCTCCCCTGAAGTACAGATGTGAAACCAAGACCACAAACCACAGGGCCATAACTCCCTTCAGGAGCCACATTATATCAACAAACAATGCAACACTGGCCAGTACTGGGGGCAATCCATTTTTAATGTTCTCATGGATGAGTGGTATGTATGTAACTTGATGTAATACTCTATTAAATAAAAGTGCCTTGGGCAGAAATAATAACAACAATGCAGGGCAAGGGTCTGTGTGCGGCGGTGCTCTCATCTGCATGAGAATCAGAGTTTCTCTTTCATCATCTTGTGTGGAAAACATGCTGGTGCTGCCGGCAATGCCCATTGATGAGGTGTAACATTAACGCATGAGGAGGCCAATCTCAGTCCCATGGCTCCCAAACTCATGCTGGGATGGAAGACTCAGAGGCGATTTGATTGCTACATAAAAAGCACAAGGCAGAATGAAGGCCTAGAGGTGCCTTTCATGTCTATGAATTGGAATTGCCTCAAAAGTTGTAATTATTTAGTTTGTGCATTTCTATAAAAGGTATCTCTCACGTTCCGATGTAATTTTCAGGGCACCCTGCAGCTCCTAAATTTTCTATAACGTTTGAAGTAATAGTAGGAGTTTGTTGTAGTGTCCACAGAGTAAAATAAGTATTCTGTGTATCAGCCATCCTACAGGTCAGATCAGTTCCATCTTATGTAATAATAAATTATATAATAGTATAATAGTTACAGTAATATTAATTGTACACATTTGCAGAACGTTTGTGGTATTTAAGTAAAGGACTTATTATGCATGATATTGGGTTGCATTTCATTTTTCAATTGCATTTGCATTTTTAGATCACCTATCATGCCAGACAAATAATGAACTGTATATTTGACAAAAGGGAAATTAAAAGACCAATTTAAACAACAACACAGCTGTTGTGCTCCAAAGGTTCAAGGATTATTTGTGCCATTTCCTCCTCTTCAAAGTGTTAGAATTTGGAGCGCCAAAATATTTACTGACTAAATTCTGACTAAATTCACATGAACATGATTTCCTTCATATACAATGAGTAATACACTTTTAATTCACTGTGATTTTTTTTCTCCTTTAGAAGCGACAATATCCATTTTCAGATGGAGCTGCCAACTCACCAACTTGCTGCTTGGTTTGAAGTGGTGAGAGCAGATGATGACAGTTGGGTGCTTTGCACCGTGGGATGACTTTGAAAAAAGAATGACAGAAAGTGACCAGGCAACAGCCAACTGTACATTTGTCCTCCGCAAATGTTGCACTCTCAAACAAGTCACTATTTTTGTGAGCTGTAATTTCAGCACCAGGTATTGGTCAAGCATTGACATTTTGAAAGTCCCCAAAGTTTTTTTTTGATGAATGAAGTGAGGAGGTAGATCGAGGGGAACTGGCCATCATTTTATTAAAAATCAAATCTCTTGACAGAAGTTAACCAAGAAATTAACCATCCCCAGTGTCTGCATATTTTCATTAAAACACCTCTCTATGTATTGTTTGACATTACCGTGCTACATTATCTACAAGACAGATTCACAGGAAATGATGCAGCATGTAATCCAGTGTTACTGAGTGTAGTTTTATATGATAGCAGCCTCTCTGTTTACTGTTCACTCTCTCACAGTTATTTCAGAGCTGGACGAAGTGACTGCAAATGCAAGCCAAACATTTCCCTTTGCCACTGCATCAAAAATACTGAGCTAATGAAGAGCCAGAGGTAACAGGCTGCACACCTCCGAATTCTCAGTATCAGAAACAACATTAAATCATCAAACAATGACTGTAACTGTACTCTGCTACTAGCTATTGTACTGATTTTTGTGTGGAGAACTATTCATGCTATGCACAGCATGAAATTTGATCAAAGTGGCAATTATATTGACCAACATCTTCATTTTAACAACATGAGTTTCTTTTGTTGCACTACAAACATATATATTTACAGATACACTTCTTATTACTGTTGCATTTATGACAAAGGAGCTGCTCAAGCATTGTTTGTAAAATTCATTTCTCTACACATTTTTGGAGCTTTAAAATGGCTGTTCGTCACCTGTGGGTGATGTCATACTTACACTGTCCTGTTCTCTGTGTGGTTTTAGCAATGCTTCAATTGTTCTGATGATTTTTTTCACTATAAAAAAGTATTCCCAGGGGAAATTAGTGCACCATGAATGTGTTTCACTCTCAGCAACAGTGTCTTTTTTATACTCCCACTAAGCAAAGAAATCCTACCCACAGGGGCTTTAAAGAGCAGCATCCAACAATGATTAGTGATGTGTAAGGATGATGATGATCCCTGAAAGAAGGGATATTTGAAAATCACCAGTGGAATAATCATCACTATTCAGACCCACCTAATCACTCGATGTTTGTGTTGCTTTATTCAAAAAGTAGTGTCATCTACTATGTGTTATGGAATTTTCTATCCTTAGGTTACACGTGTGGGCCTTGAGGTCCTCTGCAGTATTAGTTGTTTGGCTTTGGTTCAGAACAGCAGGTGCCAGTCTATCTCAACACTGTGGTGGTCAGGGTCGAAGAGACCTATTGCTGCCTTCCTAGTCATAATAGATTGCTGCCATTGACGTTCCAATCTGCGTAAACAGACATCTGTGTCTCCAGACTAGAATATGCTGACAGTAACACCTGCATGGGTAAAGACATTCTCTTTGACAAATTCTGGAGGTATAGTATTTGTGGTGTTATCTTTGGGTTTAAAGTTTATCCACCATCACAAGTTCGTCAGAATGCGAGACCGACTCAAGCACTTCAGATGAACAGAGTCTCTAATTCTCCTTGATCAAGCGTCAATAAATAATACAGCATAAGACCTCCTCCTTTCTTTCATTTTTCCAAACAAAAATCAACACTATTTATAACGACCTGTCCTCCTCTCCTGCCCCCACGGCCTGCACTCCTTCACCTGCTCCACCCCTCCTCACCTCTCAGTCTCTGTCCCAGTTCTCTCCCTTGTCACCAGGGGAGCTGCCCAAAACCATGAAAGGCATGAAAACCTCTACCTGTGTCCTGGATCCCATCCCATCCCACCTCATCAAGGACTCTTTACCAGCCATCTCCACACTCATCACAGAAATCCTCAACTCCTCCCTCAGGACTGGCTTAGTTCCCCACTCACTCAAACTGGCTGCTGTCACCCCCCTCTTAAAAAAACCTGGACTCAACCCTGACATCATGTCGGACTTCCGGCCCATCTCCAATCTCCCCTTTCTGTCTAAAATACTGGAGCGTATTGCCACTCAACTCAAAGCCCACCTCTGCTCAAAAGACCTGCTTGAACCATTTCAATCCGGTTTCCGTCGTCCACCGAAACAGCCCTCCTCAAAGTCACCAATGGCATCCTCCTCTCCGCAGGCTCCGGCCACCTCACCATCCTCATCCTCCTAAACCTCACTGCAGCTTTCGACACCATTAACCACACCATTCTCCTCTCCTGCCTTGAGTCCTCCCTCGGCATCACTGGCACTGCACTCTCCTGGCTCAAATCATACCTCACAGACCGACAGCAATTCATCCACATCAACAACTGCACCTACTCCACTCTTCCTCTGTCCCAAGGCGTCCCCCAGGGTTCGGTGCTTGGTCCTCTCCTCTTCATTCTCTACCTGCTCCCTCTTGGCAACATCATTCGCCACCATGGTCTCCATTTCCACTGTTATGCCGATGACGTCCAGCTTTATATCTCCACCAACTCCATCACACCCGGCGATGCCACTCACTCCACTCTCTCCAACTGCCTCGCCGACATCAAATCCTGGATGCAGACCAACTTCCTCAAACTAAACTGTGACAAATCAGACATGATCATCATCGGCCCCAAATCCCTCACCAAAACCGCAGACTGCTTACACCTCAACATCGACAACTCCACCCTGTCTACATCCCCCCACAGTCGCAACCTCGGAGTCATCTTTGACAATAACCTCTCCTTCGAACATCACATAAACCAAATCACCAGAACTGCCTTCTTCCATCTCTGACTGACTGTACTGACCTTCCCACCTTCAAATCATTAATAAAAACACCCCTTTTTAAAATAGCTTTTAATGTTTAATGTCTAATGTGTTTTTAGTGCACTCTTATATTGTTTTGATGATTCATGTTTCTCTGTAAAGTGTCTTTGAGTACCATGCGCTTTTAAATAAAATGTATTATTATTATTATTAAGACATCAGAGGCTCCTGAACACTTTCTTCATTCGTGACCTCACCATTGACCTTTGACTTCAGCAATTTCTCCACAACACTATGTTAATGTTAGTGTGTAATTGTCTGAACTGACTGTCACAGCCTTTTGCCACAGAGTGCACAAATAATGCATTTAGAGAATGGGACGGGCTGGGTGTCTCCACAGGGACGGCGGACATGAGTGATATTAATGTAAACCATTAAAGATATCGTACTTAGAAACATGACCCCTTCTTAGATTGGCAACTGTAACTGGCATGGAGCGGGGGCCGGGTGTCAAATTTAAGCTGGGCGCAAGCAGTTTCATCTGTCGGGGGGGTAGAGAAGGACCGTGAATGAGCACAACAAATTCTTGTGCCACATTAAATGTCGCCAGCCAGCTTTGCCAGGGTGACCTCTGTGGCCAATTATAGGGGAGGCTAATGCTTTGGCTGACATATCTATTTGAATGGATGAGATGTTTTTCTCATTTGCTGACACAGGAGATCACACGCCTATTATCATCACAATGGCCATATACACAAGCTTATGTAAATGCCTCCTCACGCAGTAGTGACTGTCAGGCCCGCCACATATTAGCTTTGTATTTGTAAAGAATGGCGAGTGTGGAGAGAATATGGGAGGGATAAATCCAGGGTTGCTTGGATATCACTGACTGAGCTTTGAAGGCTACACAACCAAAGATAACAAAGACTTTTTTTCTAAGGGTGAATGACAATATTTAATTAGCTCAATTGAACTGATTCTGAAGCTGCACTGGGGGCCATTCCAGCTCTGAGGGCATTAGATCTGACATCTAAGTCGTCAATTAATTTGACATTTGAGGCCAGAGATATTGAGCTAATAATGAACTCCCGTAGTCCTCGTGTAATAAATTTTACCTTGATCAAATCAATTCCCAAAGTCCAAAAGGCTAAATTCGAACATATTCCCAATGTCGTACGAGAAGCAAGAGACCCACGTGTCCTCCAGGCTCTCCCATCCCCTTTCACTGGGCTGAGAGCACCTTGTGGACTGAAGTAGGCCAAGCACATAGGCCCGAGGCACAAGAAAGAAATGGAAAAACAGCAGCCCGACTGCATATTGGACTGGGCAAAATAAATGCAGCTGGTATGACTGACTCCCAGTGGAAACGACCCTTAATTAGGCCCCTTCATGTTCGTCGGTGCCAGCACCTGAAGAAAAGACAGGGAAGAAGAAAAGGCTCCTGTGGGCTGTCTGAGGTTTCTGGCAGATATTTTTATCTGGAGGGCCATCCTGTGACTCCATTTGTGTTGGCTGCTGCTGATATCCTCTGCTGCCTGCTTCATTGTTTCTCTGGATGAAGTGGGCTTCCTCATCAGGCCCCAATTAGCTGCATGCATGGTGAAGGACTAGATAGTCAGGAATTTAGGAGTGTGTGTGTGTGTGTGTGTGTGTGTGTGTGTGTGTGTGTGTGTGTGCGTGCGTGCGTGCGTGCGTGCGTGTGTGTGTGTGTGCGTGCGTGTGTGTGTGTGTGTGTGTGTGTGTGAGCTCAAGCACAGGCAAATATGTGCACGACTGTGTGTGTTTGTGTTGAGGCTGGGAGCTGCTGTCAGTAGTCATCCTGTCTGGGGGGGGGGCAACTGATGTGCCTCTCCTATGTTTGATCCCACTGCTTGCTCAGCCGTGAGTTTGTTTGGTAACCTTTGACATGCAGATGATAGGACCATATTGATGATAGCGCACACATGACAGGTGTTTACAGAGTTTGAACATAAACAAAACACCCACTCACACACACTCACAAAAACTCATGTATATCCATATAATTATATACAGTGCTCATTTGTGTATTATTATTTTTTGGTCTTGTTTGTGCTGAGGCCGCTCCTGCATCTGTGTCGAGCAGAACACAGCGTCTTTGTTTCCCAGTTCGTCCAAACACTCCTCTGCAGGCCACCACCGTGATCAGAGCACAATCCGGACAGAAAGGGAGTGAGGAGAGGGGGAGGCCGCCGAGGGATGTCAAAAGATTACATACACACAGAGGCATTCGTCTCTCTTCCTACGTGCCTTTAAAGAACCCTCTGTATCCAAAGTGCACAAGTCCAGTCCTATCTGCCACCTTTCATTCTGTCAAGTGGCGGCCCCTCTTTTTTTAATGACCCTCACGCTGTGCCTCTACTTCTTTGAAAAGTTCAATCCGGCTCCCCTCACACACTGTCAACTAGTCCCTGGCTGTGATAATTGAAGCCCCTCATCTTTGGAGATGGGCTAATTTGCCGTCTTTGTACCATTTGTTCTCTTCTCTTTTCAGGGCATTATTCGCTCCACCTGTCATACTTCACTATTCCTTGATGTTCCAACGGCCCATGCCCTTCATTTGGACAGCGACTGTGACACGCCACCACTACTGTCACCTACTGCCCTCTGCTGGCCTCACAGGGTGTCGCATCCACCATGCAGAGTCTCGCTAGGAAAAGCAGATTGAATGCAATGGTGGATTTGAGTAATTAGTAATAGTTTGACTTTCGCCTGGTTGTAATCTTTATTGCCAGCGTTTTGTAAGTGTGTCAGAGTATGCCGTGTGACAGAAAAGCAATCATTTAGCAGAAGGTTCAATCCTTGTTATGTATCAGGTGCCATTCTCCCACAGTGTGGTGCGGTTAATCATCCTGGATCGGCACATTCCTCTTCATAATGTCAAACGCAGCAGTTTAGAGAGCTGTGGTGTATGACTGAGCATACAAGCCCAGTATAAATGTGCTTTTTTAACGCAATAGTCCTCTAATGAGACTAAAAAATACCCCCATTGTGCAAATGGTTCACATCTTGTTTGAGAGTCCTCTGCGATAATTCCAGTATTGCGTGTCACCAGTTTGAGAATGAGAAGCTTAAAATAGCACCAACCATTTTGGATTTGGCTCCCATCAGTGAAGGGGAGGATGTGCTGCAGTTGGCAAAAAAAGGTTCCGACAGTGGTTATTGAGTATGTGTGTACACAGGCTGCACACATGTATGCAAAGACCGCAGACACACTTATGCCCACAGCTTGGCAGGCCTGCCCACAGACCTGGCCAGGGAATTGCAGGTCAGAGAATGACTTTGCTTCTCTCTGTGTGTCAGCAGCGGCCCCCCAGCACAGAGGTGGGACTGCTACTATCCTTCGCTTGAGTGCTACTAATAAGAACAGGAAGCCCAGATAAAGGGCTCTCTTTCATGCTGTACCCACAGCCATAATGAGGCCTGGCATCTGATGGATTACCCAGACTTATTTCCTAAAGGCTGCCTCATTTTTCCCGTCACCCTCTGCCACCCTCAGCTCTCCCAGTCAGTTGAACAAAGGCCAGTCATTTTAGTGCCTTAATGCTTTCATCACACATCACACACATCACGTGTGTCTGCACTTTGTATCTCCCACTTATTACTTGTTCAATCAATAATCCATATAATAATAATAATAATAATTATTATTATTATTATTATTATTATTATTATATTTTTTTCTTCAGTTCTTTCCAAGATACTCAAAGACATTTCACAGGAGTTACATTTATCAAAAAACACACTCTGAGTCTCTGATTTGTTTGGGATCCAGTGTTTGGTCTTTAGTGGAGACAGAAGGTTAGCATCAAAGGAGCGGAGGCTGTGGGATGGAGTGTGGTGGTGGAGCAGGTCTCTGAGGTAGCAGGGGACCTGGTTATAGGAGCTTTGTGCGTCAGGATAGGGACTTTGGGTCTGTTGTGGTCACAGATGCAACACTGGCTGAGCAGATGGGCAGCACAGTTTTGGATATATTGAAGTTTATACAGGACTTTGGATGATGTCTCATAGAAAATGCTGGTCGCTGTTAAATTTGAAAGTTTGAGCAGCAAAGAAGGCGAGTAATGGGCAGAAACCAGCTGTCTTTTTTGGGTAGTTCTGGTGATTTGATAGATGTGATATTTAAGAAAGAGGTTGCTGTTGAAAATGACTCAGATTGTGACTGTGTACGACGAGAGACGGCGCAGAGTTATCGATGGAGATGCAGAATGCTCTCACTTGGGACCTGGTTTAAAAAGCTGTCGCTCATAGATGAAGAGACAGAGCTGCAGCCTGAAGGCAACAAGAGGATCGCCAGCCTTGGCCAGCATCAGGGATTACACATCACAAAGTAATGCAGTGTAATCACATTACATTTGTCTATACAATATCACCTTTAAGTTCAATGATATATATGATACTTTTCTGATCCACTGACCACTCAAAACACTTCACACACACACATTTATACAGTGATGGCAGAAGCTGCCATACAAGGCAATGCAAGTTAATATGTTATACTTTTAAATCATTATCATGTGATTTAAACCCATTTGAATTCATTTAGATTCATTTTTGTGGAATCTGCTAAATGCACCACTATTTTTAGCTGGTTGCTGACTGTGTTGGTCCGGGGTTAAGCAGGTGCAGTACCGCTGCAGCTGCCTGCTGCGGCCAAATGACACTATTAGAGCGATGACAACAAACCAACACAGTGAAGTTGCAGGTCTGACAGCTCATAATCGTTATAAAGCTGAACGAATGCAGATGTCAAGGTAGATCGAGTGAACAAAAGGTAGCTTTGATAATTTACTAACAGGCAAGTAAACATAAAAAGGGAAATGAATGGAATAAACAGTAAATCAACAAAAATCCTAAACAACAAAACTGGCAGGAAAACACAACAGCAGGAAGTAAAGTAACAAACACAAGGAGAGAGGGAAGAATTACAAAATAAAAAAGGAAACACTAAACAAGTAACCAAAAACCGTGATGAATGCTTTGTACATCTGATAGGAGCTGCAGATAATTCTCCACCAGTGATGTGATATCATTTTACTTGTCAACTCTTGAAAGCTTCAGCGGGGAATCTGCTGCACCCGGGCATAACGGGCTCCATGGTGACCCTACAGAGAGTAGGAAGAAATGGGGAGAGGGGAGGGAGGCTGGGAGGGGTGCAGAATACTGAAAGAGGAGGACAGCGTTAGGGGGGATATTTATAGTAATGTTGAGGTGTGATCCTGCTTTGAACAGGTTTGATGATTGAATCAAAGAATGTTGTCAGTGTACGTCAAACATGAGTCATTTGTTGGATGCCCAGAAACCCACCTGGCAGCTTTGCGATGATGACCACTGACTAATGTGGAGGCAGACGCCTTTATAGCCTCTACTGAAGTTTACACTGGGGAACTTTGAGGTGATCAGGAGTTTGAATGCAGCATTATGAGCCACATTTTTGCTAAATGGCAGAAGAAAGACAGTGCTTACACCATGAATCACTGTTATTACTGACTCAAATAGAAGCATTCAAAAGAAAAACTCAAAGAGCCTGTTTGATGCACAAGGCCTGTAAAGGACCGCTCACGTCTGAAAGTCTTCTCTGATCAGCTGGATGTGAAACATCAAGAACAGCTGGATCCCTGGACTGCTTTTGTAACTACGTCTAATCTGCTTGAGCGAGAATGTGTTGGTTTTTTTTTTTTTTTTTTTTTTTTTGGTTTTTTTTTTGTGTTTTGTGTGCGTGTGTGTGTTCTCTCCCCGGCGCTTTCTGGTCCTTAGCCAAAGCCAGAGCTCTGTAACACGAGATAAAGCTTGTCTGTTTTGAAGACAGGAGGAAATGGAGCTTGGCTCTTTGGAGAGGGGCACTCACAACTGTATTTACATCATTCTGGAGGGGAGCTGGACCACGCTAAACTCGTGTGCGCTCATCAGTGAAGTGTTGTTTCTGCACAGAGGGAGCTGTGGTTTGTTTCAGGGAGCTCTCCCTACGGGCATAAACAAAAAAACAAAAAAAAAGAGGAGCTGACTTTTAATTGCAAGGGTAATTTATCGCCTCACTTGCTAATTAAATTGCGTCTTCAAGCAACCACCATGACTGCACAAAGGCAGCATTTGAGAAAGGCGTGGAGTGGCAAATTTTGCCATGGGCGAGAAGAGACAGGGGGAAAATGGAGAAGGGGATGAAGGGTTGAGGCAGGGAAAATGGCAAGCCTTTTAGCGAGGTCAAAGTGAAAGACAAAACACATGCCCTGCTGCATAAATCATTGATCCCCCTGCTGTAATGTCATAAGTTACAGAAGTCGAGGGTGTACACGTGAACATGTAAGCCCCAATTAGTCACGCAAGGCTGAAGAAAAGGTGCCCTGAAAAGTCCTTTAGCATCAAACGTAATCAAGTGAAACTCACTTCAGATCAGATATTTCTCTGTGCATTCGTGTTTCTTTGAAGTACTCTTAGTTAACTTGAACGTAAGTGAACCCAAAATGGAAAAACTAGAGACCAAGAACAGTTTGAACAGTTTGACAAAACCAGAGGGAATGGTGAAGGGACAGGTGGAGGTCTGGGAGTGAGGGAAATCCAAAGCAGTGCAGAATTCAAGAATTGAGTAAATGGCAAGACAGAACTTTATGTAGCTGGTGAATGACTTTAGGTTAAGGTTAGCAAGAGTCAGAAACAAGTTCTCAAAAAGTACACTGAGCATTGTTACCGCAATGCAGACTGGACAATCTGGTGGAGTCTGGGAGATGGAACTGGAGGATAGGAGGATAGGATAGACTGCAACAGACAAACAGACATAAACACAGAGACGAGAGGAAAGAGGCCACATTTGTTTAAAATCCTTATTTTCTATGTATTATGATTCTGGCTTCATTTTAGCTCTGTGTTATTGTTATAGCTGCTATAGTTTATATTTGTATATTACAATGGATCACATGAGTATGTAGGGTGGTGGGGCCACTGATAGTGATGAACCCAGAAGAATTATGGCTGTAGTTTTCCTACAGAATATTGTGTTTGTCTTTTAAGTATTTGAACAGTGTTGGTTTGCTCTCATTACCATCACTTTCAAATGCAACTCAGTTGTTTTCAGTGAAAAAAGAGCCACTGAACGCTGTGCAAAAACTAGAGTGGATGTTTGACTTATGTTTATCCTTCATTCATTCATTGTCTGTAACTGTCATATCAGGGTTACAGAGGCCCATTCCAGCTGACATTGGGTGAGAGGTCGCCAGTTCATCACAGGATTGACACATAGAGACAAACAATCATTCACGTTCACAACTACAGGCAATAACCTAGAAACCTTGGTGTCTGTGGGAGAGAACACACGCATGTATCAGGAGAACATGCAAACTCCACACAGGAAGCCACAGAAAGTCCCCAGCAGGTTCAAACTCACAACCTTCCTGTTTGGAAACTCTAAATGAATGCTGACATTGCTTATGTCTGCAGGATGTGTTAATAAACCACCGTTTGCTTACAAATGTGCTTGAAAGGATATGTCAGTGTTTACAGCTTGTTCTGCTGCCATCAACTGACTGAAAAAAAACACTTCTCTAGCTAATTAAGTGTGCCTGAAAGAGCACACTATCTATTATTCCCCATGTCTATTATTATTTTTCTTACATGTTTTTTGGTGCGCTACTCCTCCTACAGTTTTGGTCGCACATACACATGCTGTGTGTGCTAAATGTTTCGCCAAACGGTTTGCATAAAAATCACCAAAAACCACGCCAAAATATAAATGGGTGTGTATTGGTAGAATGTTTGCGAGGTACAGCTGGTGATATCATCGCGAGAGTGGAGAGGGAGAGAAAAAACTGTTGAAAAATACAAATTTCACTCTACATAAATAATTTATACATAGAAACGTAGGAAAATTTGTTGTCTCATTCACGTTCACCTGCTGAAGCTGTCACACAAACTAATGCGCCAGCAACACTAACCCACAGCCCCATCTATTCCCATGTTAAAAAGAGAGGACATTTCTGGAGGAAAGCAGAGGTACCAGTTTTTTTCCATCACTCTAGTGTCCCATTCCTTAACGTAAGCCACATAAAATATATATGTAGACGTTCAGGAAGAGCTCAGGATGCTCATAGTGAAGCCGGTTCAAAGATAGGAACTACGGTTCGGCCAAAAAGCCTTCTTGTTCGAGGAGTACTTTCAG
Organism: Collichthys lucidus; assembly: GCA_004119915.2. NCBI lineage: Eukaryota > Metazoa > Chordata > Actinopteri > Sciaenidae > Collichthys > Collichthys lucidus. The sequence goes on from CM014084.1 coordinate 25,741,547, forward strand.
ACGTTTTACTATCTCTCTCTCAGCGGTGTCAAATGTCACAGGAGCAATTGCTGTTGCTTGCTCTGCTCAAATTGGTGGGCTCCACCTGGCCCTGGTTGCTTGACTGTCAATAATACAGTTTGAATGTCATTTTAACCTTCTCTCTGACACACAGACAGACACGCACACACACACTCACACACACACAGACAAGACAAAAGGCTTTCAAAGTAAAATTCCCTTCAAAATAAGAGCCTGTTAAAAAGGTAATGATGACACCGCTTTTTGTATTAATACAGAATTTCCTGTGCAGTGTCAATAATAATGTATGGGGGCGACAGGGCCAGAGTCAGGTACACTCAAAATTTCTTTAGAAATGTTCTAGTTAATGCTACATGTCCGCGAGCTGCAATTCGCGAGCCTCACATGTAGAATGTGAATTAACAACAGATTATTATTACTGTTATTATTACTACAATATCTGCTACTGTGGTCATTTTATCATTCATTGTGATTCATTGTCATTTTGTCAGTCATTGTAATTGTACAATATGTTTGTGTTGATTTGTCCTGTACACGTGACATCCATTGCACGTCTGTCCGTCCTGGGAGCGGGATCCCTCCTCTGTGGCTCTTCCTGAGGTTTCTTCCACTTTTTTTCCCTGTTAAAGGTTTTTTGTGGAACCGAGGGTCTAAGGACAGAGGGTGTCACTCCCTGTACAGATTGTAAAGCCCTCTGAGGCAAATGTACTTTGTGACTTTGGGCTATACAAATAAAATTGATTTGATTTGAATTGATTTGATTTGAACAGATGTGGAAGAGCTTTAAAGAAACATGTTTAATTGTGTTTACACTGAGAAAAATCAGAAGGTCCCAAGAAGATATTTCTGTGTTCGCCAGGAGACTCATAATAATCCTCCATGTATAAAGAACAGAGGCGAGAGCAATTCTGCTTGTGTTGCAGCCAGCTGCCTGTGCTTACACCATGGCAAAGAGCAAGCCTTAAAGTCAGTGTTTGTGTCTGTGTTTGAGATGCTGAACCTTGTGAACTGTAAATGCATATACGATACACTTCCGTGAGAGCAGCAGCACTGAGTCTGTACATCAAACATTGTCACATGTATTTTAGCGTGTTAGCTATGTGACCAGGTCAGGTGGTAAAAAGACACGTCTCACTGTCCCATGCCAATCATGTGTACATTAACAGGCATATGTAAAGGTATTCCCTGAAGCTAGAAGTATGTTTGCCTTTGCTGCAAGAATACAAATGCATATAACACTGCAAAGTGCAGATGCATGTATGACAAAAGTAGACAGCTAGTGACCTCGCCAGTATCTATCACTGGCTCCCGAGAGGGAGGAGTGGGTGAGGACGTCCACAGGTTACAGCACATCATTATTAATATTATTATTTGCACGGCTGCATGTTGCTGGCTGTCACAATTCCCTTGATGTGATCGCATCCCATCATGTAGGAAAATACTCAAGTGTAACGGTTCACGTTGCTGTTCAATAGAATGCACACACGAGTACACGCCAATGCAAAATGCGTTATACATGTTTCGCACATCTTTGATCCAACATGACATCCATGATTGGAATTTGTCACAGGCACAATGAGCAGCTTGTTGCCATGCACACAAAAACATGTTTCTTTAAGAGCATTATGAATTTATTAAAGTAAAGCTGTTTCACGCTCGTCCATTTCTATAATATAACTATCGAAGGTAACACACTGACTGAATTAGAACAGCAGCATTTTGTCATGACGAGGTCTTTTTTTCTGTCCTGCTCATGTTCCTTTTTTATGAAATGACTAAAACTAAAGCAAAGTGACACGCATGTTTTATGTGCAGTATATATATTAGTGGTGTTTTGAGCAGCTAGTTTTGAATTCAGTCAATCCATACAGTAACATCTTTTACACAATAGGACTCTGCATGACCTGTGATCTACAAGTATGCATCGTTGATGACGTTGATGATAGCATAGAACAATCTGAACTTAATCACTTGCATGATATGATCTATTATATAGAGTAAGTAAGCAGTAATTTGTTTAAATTCAGTTCATTGTCACATGTAATCATGCAGGTCAAATCAGATTTGAAGAAATGAATAATTCTCCTCAAGGCCTATGTTTTTCATTTCCTGGAATGGAAACACCAGAGCAGGGGCTCAGGAAGGATGGGCCCTGAGAATGCTGAATGAAGACACTGCCTGAACAATAGGAATAGAAAGAAAGAAACTGAATTACTATTATTATGATTATTTACTCCTTATTACTATTATTATTATAATAATGAATTCCAAGTGTTTGCTTACTTATTTATTCGCATTACGCCAATGTGAACCATAATTATTTATTATGTTTCCTGTTCTTATTATTATTATTCTGAGAGATTATTTTTAATTAAACAAATTGTCGGCGCTAACAAATGCATATGAAATACACTATGATTGTAACTGTGTGATTATATGTGACACATAAAGTGAATAGATATGAATTTTACTCTTTTATGTGGTCATGATTACTGAAATCAGTTACTGTCCAGTTGCCCATCTCTCTTAGCGGGGTGACAGTGACGGTTATAAGCATCCATTGAGCCCAGGACATCTGATGAGCTGATCTTATTGACTATTGTCTAACCTAATGTCTAATCTGTTATATGGACATGCAAATTATGTGTAGCTAGTGGTAAGCTAACTTGCTAGAATCAGTGTTGCTAATAACCGGTCGACCCATGATGCTGCTCATAAATAGACATAGCAGTCTGTTCTACACGAACCACCAGGCTTTTTCTTCATGCAGTGAGACACCCACTACATAAAGCGTGATTTTCATTCGTTGTCATTTAAGGAGTTATTGCAGATTAGAGTGATGTGTGTGAAACATTCTAATAGTCAACTTTACCTTTTATCAGAATGCCCTGGTACCTGCTGGAGTGTGCTCCGACCTCGCTCATTAACTTCATCTTCTGTCTCCAACTTTTTGCTTCCTGCTTTAAAATCTTTCTGCATCCTGCTCATAGAGACACGGCATCTTCTATTCTTTTGTATGTCGGGTTTTGTATTTCAATCTTTTCACCATAACCTAATGCAAAGTGATGCATAAAGCCTGTGAATAAGACTCATGACCATCCTCCACAAAGTCAATACAGTATGTGTGAGAATAGAGTGCATTCATCAGCGCTGGTTGCTTTTTGCCTCGCACTTCATTCAGTAAGATTTTCTTACTTATTGATTTTCTTTTGTCCATTATCTGCCAGGCGGTGCAGCCAAAATGATAAACGTGACATGGCTGGGGAGAAGCGCTGTCATTGTGTATGAATTTAGATAAGACATTTAAAGCTCACTGCAGAAGCGTCATACATCAAGTTATTATCCATTGTCAGCTCCTCTCCCCTCTTTTTGCCCTTTGCAAAGGGCAGACTGGTTGATCTTCGAGCATCATTTGAAATCTGGGTTGCCTCACATTAGAGGTCTCATCAGGTTTATAAATTGGCCTCTATTGTGTGTTTCTGTGGAAATATGTGCTATTTCGGGGAATTGCAGAAATGATTTTTGTGCTCATCATCAGAGCTGTAAAGAATTCAACATGCAGACACATATCACATATTTCCTTCAGTCTTTATCCAGATCAGATCTTGTGTAGCATCTCTTGAATGCACCTGTGCTGAATGCTAATTTTATTCCTGTGGTGATTTATTATTTTTTAATATTGTTAAAAAAAAGTGCATATAGGGCAGTGAATCACATTAGATTTACATTAGATACATCATCCGGTAGATCTTCATAACAATAAAGGTCAGATAACAGCAGGTAGAAGGTGTCAAGTAAGTTGAGATCCCTGGTCCGCTGACACACCAAAGGAGTTAAGGTAATGGTCATGGGGACTTTCTGATATGCCCATCAAATGCATAAAACCTTGGACATTTCGGGACTTTCTATCTCTGAGAGGACAATCGGGGACTTATTGTTGGAGTGTGAGTAATGCATAACGATAAAAATAAGCTAAACTAAAGTGTGATCAATAATGATTTTGTGTTAAACCATATAAAGAATGAAATGCTAAAATGAGTGTAACCATGAATAGAAAGTGTGATTATAACTGTGTTCTGATTCTGACTGCTGGAAATTGTGAAATCATTGCAATAGCTGGTAGCCAGGAAAGTAATCATAAATAGATTCATGCTGAGAGATTGGGCCAAAAAACCTTGAGGAACTAGACCCGAGGGACGGGAGGGATGAAGTAACCAGGAAACATCTGGGAGGATGAGCAAAAGGAAGGAACTAATGCCTAACATGGTTGGACTCCGGCGAGTGACTCATTGTTGCCTGATAAGGGAAAAATCCAACAAACACAGAGAGTATAAAAATCCCTGCACAACGAAGATCGAGGTTATCTTCATCAGCCGGCACCCAAGTTCGAGACATGCTGAACGACAGACCAAAACGGAAGCATCAAATCTATGGACTTAGACTCTAAATCACAGAGAAGGAACAGACGAACAGCCTAACATCGCAAGAGAAGAATCTGGGGAGCTACGGCCGGCAGGAGGGAGCCGAGCGTTGGAGGATAACCATCCCAAAACCGGCTGTGGGCCTCGACAGGACCAACCAGACCTCTTTTCATGTTCATCCTGCCAAAGATACTACGGACGTCAGGAACTTTCTGGGCTTTGGACAAAGCCAGGGTCTCTTGACGAAATCCAGCAGTACGGCAGTCGTGAAAGGACTGGATTGACTGATCATCGCTTCACCCTTTCCCTCCCTCTCTCCAAACTGGACCAACCTCAATAATTCAGCAACAGCCTTCGTATCAGGTTATCAGATTTATTAGTATAAGAATAGTATATTAGAGGATAGGATTAATCAAATTTGAATGAATTAAACTGTATACTCGCCCTTGCTAAACTTTGCAATAAATATATCCACTGCAGTTAAAGATTAAGTTGTGGACCTCGCTTTTATAATATCTCCTATAGGGCGTAATCATAAGTTATAGTGTGTTCAACATCTAATGGTTCTAACAGGTTACTCTAGCCTACTGAAATTAACAGACCCTTGAGGCTCGCTGTACGAGCCACTGAAAAATATCCTAGCAACCACACCAAGTGCACAGATCAATGAGGGGAGAGCTGCCGTGAACGCACGGGGCTAGTGTAGTATTTGGCTCATAGGGGCTATTCGGTCAGGTGCTATACTAGAGCAAGCAGGGTAGACGTGGGGATGAGTGCAGTTAGAAGCTAGGCGAATCTCCTCGCCACCAGCTTGAACAATCCTCTAAACTGCCCCGACGGAGTAAGACCCACGGGCTTGAGGATCGGACCCGTGAGACGGAGAGCTGGACCAGTACCACCTGGACAGGGGTTAACTCGGGATCCAACAAAGGATAAGCACACTAAAGAAAAGTGATATGTGCACGTTGGCTTGATGGTTTTAGGTGTGGAGGGTCTACAGGATCTTCCCGGAGCTGCTTGATGAATAGGAGGTCAAAGTTATTAGTTGATTGCCGTTATTCAAAATTAATTACTTTTGGAAAATATGGTTATTTATTTTGTGTCAGAGAATCAGATGAGAAGATCCACACACCCCTCTGATGGCTGTGTTAACCCTTTGATGCAAAAGCAAACCATTTCTAAAGTACAGCACAAGTCAGAAATGACGCATATTCATGTTGTTTAATGCATGTTTCTTAGCTATAACTTTTGAAGTCAGTTCATTTTATAATTTCATATTCTCAGTATGCATTAAATATCAGATGTATCTGATTATTTTCATCTTTCCTTTCTTACTATTGCAATGATTGCATTGATTTTACACAACTGGGTCAAAAAATGAACACATTTTTTAAAAACAATAAACTGCCCGTTACTGCTTGGGAAATTAGATAATTACTCACTCATTATATCACAGAAGTTTAACATAAAATCATCAGATTCCATTTGCATTCATGTGAAATGGCATGAAGTTCTTCTTCTACTGAAAAGGTTTCCTTTCTCTGATCTTCCTCAGCAGAAGAACTTCTGAAGGCCAGGCATCTGAAGGAGGCACAGCCCTGTTCTGATGAAAAGGGTATCAGGATGATGATAATGACAGTTTGGAGATATTTGAGCTTCATACATTGTGCTCCTGATTACATTATGATCTGAACCTTTCTTCCGGGTAGTTTTGCTGATTAGGTGGTCGCTGATTCCCAGAGAAGAGGTGGTAATCACTGAAATCACCTGGTTCTATACCAGGTGATTTCAGTTTGATTGGTATAAAATCGTGCATGCTCGACCCTCAGCAGCACATTACAGCTGCTCATCCCTGCTCCAACCACAGTGTCTGGAAAATCTGAGAAAACTCTCCATGCAGTGAGGATGAAGTGTACCCATCCATCTCCATTCCATTTTTGTCTTCATTGTACCCCTTTGATTCTTCAGGTTAGTTACCTAAGACTAATTAAGATGGTTGCATAGCAACAAGATGATGCAACAGTCCTTGTGCCCTTTGGGCTCTTGCGTGTTATTAGCTAATATCTTGCCATATTCACCATTATACACTGAACAATAACCAACGCAATGTTGATGAGGTCATTAGCTAAGCTAATGAATGTAGTGCATAGCATATGTTGACATACTTGTTTTCCAACAACACGCGCTGCTATTGATATTAACTACCTATCCTAAATCATGAGGGCGTGAAGGAGCTGCAGCAGATCTATTCTCATTAATATCCAAATGTATGCAGCAAGATTGTGAAAAGTCAATGCCAGTTATCTGCTCTGAGGCGGCCGTGGTGCAAGTATGACCTTTATTTCATGTGATGTTTGTGTTCAAAAATGTTTTATTATATTTACATGTGTGTCTGCATGTAAATATAATAAAACATGTACAGCATATGGGCCTCTTGTTATGACTTGAACCTCAGTTGCTGCTTTAGGGTCATGAGGGGCTGCAGCCCAATCCTGCTAATAATCATAGTTGAGAGGAGGGGTACACCCTGGACAGGTCGCCGCTTCAATACACTCTATGACACATAGAGGCAAACAACTATTCACAGTCACGCAATTTAGAGTCACCTATTAGCCTGCATGTGTTTGGACTGTGGGAGAAAGCTGGAGAACCCAGAGAGAACCCACACAGACATGGGGAGAATGTGCAAACTCCACACAGAAAACAGTGCTAACCATTGCACCACCGTGCTGCTCATCATGAAACACTAACAATCTAAATGTTGTGTCTGAAACAAAAGAAGCTTATAGTCAGGTTTTCATGCTGTACTCCTCAGATGTAGTGAAGCCTCCCAGCTTGTGTATCGGGGGTACTGAATATTTGGACTTAAAGTCTCATGCTGGGTGAGTTCCTGCACTGTTCACTGGCGTTTGAACGCTCTACACTGATACAAGGCAAGGTGGGTTTATTTCTACAGCACATTTCAACACTCTTTAGTGCTTTACATCAAAGAAATGCATCAGAACTACATTTAAAAACACAATAACAATGAATGTAGAATCAATTCCAAATATAAAATAATGAGATTTAAAATGAAGATTAAATCAAATGCAAATGCACAAATAATAGACCGACTATTCACACAACATCTAACGTGCCGATGATGACTCTCTACAGCTGAACCTCAGCTCGCAACAGTGACAAACATTTAATTGTTGAACATGAATATCAAAAGTACTGAAGAGTTATCAAAGGAGTTTTTGTTTTGGTGAGAATAAAGTGAGTACACTCACAGCAGCTTTAGTCACATGTGCATCATTTTTAGACAGATGATCCACTGATTGACTAACTTCACCATCTATTTTCACACACGCCATGTGACATTACCTTGATGCAGGCAGTGTGGGTGTCACAATGTCGCCACTCTCAACTGGCAAGGACAATACAACCAACCCACAGAGGGCCAGTCGCTGGAAACCTTTCCTCTGCCCTGAACTTCTCAGGCTTGAAGCAGATGATTGGATGTGACATGACAGGTGGATAACACTACAGGGGACAGCTGGGCACTGTGCCCCGCAGACCTGCTGGGATCTGAAGAGTCCCCCAGTTCAGAGTCAATTGAAGTTAGCTTGCCATTTCCCGAGCTCTGTTTGCTGTGCCACTGCCCACAATGCAGTGACCACTGCTGCTGAGAGAAGGTGAAGACTGAGCCAGACATGCTACTGCTGGGAGCTGAACCTGCATCATTTCTGTGTTCCAAGTCAGCCAATTAGTGACAAACATGATTCCACAGACAAGTGATTATTCATTCATGACTAGAATATGAGATTACCATATTATTGTTAGATTTTTTTTTCTGTTTCCCTCAACTAAGAAACATCATCACTCATCTGTGTACCTGTTGTAATTATTAGCAGGTCCCCATGAGGAAAAAACACAGCTTTATGTACGACCTTAGAAAACTGCCACCACTTCCAGTGGTTGCTTTGCAATAGATTTTTTGGTAAACAGTTAGACAGTGCAGCTTCAATGGAGCATATTTATTTCAGCCAAAAAAATATCAGTACCAAATGTGAGGATTTGCTGGGCTGGGCTCAGTGAAGTCACTGTTTGCACTGATGTTCAGCCGTCTTACCAGAAGATTTCTGCTGTAGAAAAGCCATAGATTTCTGTTTTTCACCAATGGCAGCCAGCCACAAGACATTTGACCACTGTCCTCTTCGAAGAGTAGTGAAAACACGCTTTCCTGCTGTAACTACTATTTTAACCACTATATGCAAGTTCAGACCTCCATGATTAACCTTGTAATGTGTCCCTGAAAGATCTGTTTGGACAGGCCACGTTAGCCCACAGAGACCACACCGAGAGGGACAGTTTCCACAAACACTGTCATTTTGCATGAAGGCAGATGAAAGATTTCGTTATCTTTTATTAATCTGATACTTCTATAAGCGATGCTTACTTGTACATGATATAAATGAAACCATACATTTGTCAAGAGAGCTGACTGAATATGTTCAACATACGTTTGAGTGGTGTAATACGCAGAATGAATAGTAGGTGGCAGCAACGCCCTAAAAAGACATCCTCTGCATACACGAAGAAAAGAGGGCCACAGACTTAGACTGTGTAGATCAGTTTGCTGTCATAGACGTTTCAGAAATGTGCCCTTTTCTTGTGTCTGTTGTATTGATTTGTATTAATGTGGAATGACATCATCTACACTCTGCTCTCATACTATTGTCTGTGTGCTCAATCGAGGCTTAATCACAACATATTAAACATCTTATCTCAAACATATGTGTCATGATCTTTGTGGTCCGATATATTTCCTCACGATTGTCACATCTAAGAAAGCACAAACACAAACCAGATAAAAATATTAACGCAGGGATGTCTAAAGAACGGCTTGGGGGCCAATCGTGGTCACGGTCAGATTTCAGCTTAGTTTTTTATAATATATTATTTATGGGCTGCTAGGATTGGCAGATACTGTGTGGCTGGAAGATCTGGCTTTTTTGGTTGACTGTCATAACGAAGCATTTGAACCTTTTAGGATGTAACTGCTGCTGTTATATATCTGTAGATGTGACCCAAAATATGACTTTCTGAATGATTTTGTTACAGAGTGATACATTTTAAACCTAAATGTTAACAGACTTTGCATCACTCATAATAAGTCATGTTTAAAATGAACATGAGGTTCAGATTTGTATCAACTTCATGCAAGTTTAATGTGTTCATACAATTTATTCTGTTATTCTGACTCCAGATGTGAAAGAAAGGCAGAACTGGTTTTTAGATTTTAGATTTGTTTGCGCCTGATTGGTTTAGATTAGGTTACATTGTCATAAAAAAAGACAATTGTGACATTGAAAACTACACAGAACAGTGCATTTGTATGAAACTTTTATTGTTCATTTCTCCATTTTTAAAAATATTATTATTGGCTCCCAGGCATCTCTACACACACACACACACGTACACACACATAAATAAATAATCTAACGCTCCATGGTTGTCTATGTGCCGTGAGTCTATGGCAGAGCCGCTGTATTGTTTTGATTAGGACCATCATTTGTACAGGTGGATCACAGCCACAGATTACTGCATCAAAGGTGATTTTTCACGACATGAGTTTGGGATTTTTTCATATTTTCCATGATGTTTCAGGTGGTGCGTTGACGGGTCCGCGCAGCTAAAGACAGCACAGCTAACTAACCCGTCTGCTGATTAGCAGGCTGCTAACGCGAGCTAGCTAGCTCTTAGCACAGCAGCTAGCGCTACACCGCTGTCTCTGAATACCGGAGTTGAACGTTTGTCTAAACGTTAACATGAACCGTCGTTAATAACGGACATGTAACGGCCGTGCAGCTGCTTAAAGCGCATTTCACGTAGGGCTGCTGTTGAAGTTAGCGTTAGCTCGCTAGCGTACGTGAACAGAACTGCCACTGTCGACTAGCGGCGCCAGCTGTTCACACGGGTTATATGAACGTTGTAGAAATGTTAGTGTAACGCTTTTCACACGAACAGCAAACGTAAACGTGACTGTGGACACACTGCTCAGTGTGAGGAGATGTGACCACAGCATTAGCTTCACGTTAGCTTCACGCCGACGCTTCCAGCACAATGCCTGGGCGAACATTCACATGGCAAATGAACGGTATCACCAGAAACGGACAGCTGTGACTCATAGCATGCCGTATAAATGTGGTATTTGAAGATATTTAGCTGTGTTGAGGTTAACAACCAGTCTGTTCAGCGGGGTAGTGACGCAGGCCTGGCTAGGACTCAGCTCGGTGTGACGTGATTTAATGTACAGAGGCTCTGTGAGAACACACAGATGTGTTCGCAAGTCCTCGGTGTAAAAAGCTAAACTATGAAACACGAAACATTCTCCACGCTGTGTAATGTTATCATACACTGCCCGTGCAGTCTGCGCTGTCAGCCAGCAGGGGGCACTGCAGCACAGTGTTCAGTTCTCAAGGATAGAGAGAAGAACAGTCCTCTTTAAAGCCTTCACTGCAAGCAGACGACACACACACACACACACACACACAGGATTGTGTGAGAGAAAAGCGCTCGTTACATTAATGTTGTGCTTTAGTGGGAATTTCCCTGCATGTTCTGACCACAGTGACCGATTCCTCTGTAACTTTTCCCACAGTGTTTAGTGATAGGGGGGCACATCCAGGATACAGAGGCTCACTTCCCATGTAGTGATGTAAAAGAAGTCAGGGGTTAAAACACAATCATAGTGTTCATGTTTTCAAAGCTGTTTGCGCACACACACTCTGAGTCAGCACACTTCTTAATTAGCTGTTTTCTGGATTATATCTTACATAAATAGCCTATTGTTTTAAACTTCAAAAATATTGTAAATATTCCAATGTTAATGTTTTTCTAATGCTGGTTTTTGGACTAGAGAGTTTTTTTTTAGCTCGAGGGTGTTGTCTTATCTCTGATTATGAGGCAGTGCTGTAAGGCGACTTCCTCCTGTTGAAAACAGGCTACGTTAACGCCTGCGGAGACGGGACGACGTGTTTTTTTCATTCACTCGCTCAGTGGTGATTGATAGCAGCAAGACGTTTCTATTAGAGGAAATGTGGCGGAGGTTTTAGATGGAGGTTTAGGAGCCAAGACTGGGAGGAGTGCAGACGGGAAGCAGAGAAGGTTACACAGAAGAACTCACCTTTTATGTGTGTCGCCCTGATAGCACAAACCGAACCTGAACTCATCTATGAGGTTTCCAAATCAGATGTTAATATCAACTAGGTTTGCTCTGACCATACCAGTATGAGATGTCTCCTGTTGTAACAGCTCCCTGTGTTTTCCTCTAGCTCTGCAGTCATAGAGGTCATGGATGAGCAGACTGCCTCACCTACAGCCAACAATGAAAACAACGGCCAGAGAAATGGAGATGAGGTAAGAGCTGAGCACGCAGATATCAAATGACACATTTCTCAGTTTTTCCAAGTCAAACTCCCAAGAATGTCCCGCCAGCATATATCACAGGGGGATTGCTACCTGAAGCCTTCAAAAGCTGTTTTATGTTGTTTTTGCAGAAGCCCAGACGTGGCAGCTGGACCAAGGGGAGGAAGAGGAAGAAGCCAATGAAGGACAGCAACGCACCCAAGGCCCCGCTGACGGGCTACGTCCGCTTCATGAACGACAGGCGGGAGCAGCTCCGCGCCGAGCGCCCAGACGTGCCCTTTCCAGAGATCACAAGGATGCTGGGCAACGAGTGGAGCAAGCTGCCTCCCGAGGAGAAACAGGTCAGTAAAGGAGCACCACCCAGAATCATACATCGAGCATACAACGGTGGGGCAAAGCTCTGCTTTGACCTGCAGAATGTTTCAGATTCAAAGTATTTGTACAGATTAGTGCTGCAAGAGTGAATAACTGGGGTGAGCCGTGCTTTGAGGAAGCGGTGCAGCGATAGAAACATTACTACAGTCGTGGTAAATCGTTTTTTTTTCATTCCAGTGCAGAGATATCTGAGCGATAGCACTGTGCACCAGCCAGGCAACACTTGGATGACCCTTTTCTCATGGCAGAGCAAGCATCAACAGAACCAGAATCAGTGTCCACTGCTTTAAGACATTTTTCTTAGGAAATTCCAACTTTTAGAAGCCCCTCCTGTAGGTATTGATATCACTTAAAGTCAGAGCTTGCAGTTGGCCTTGCCTTTCTTTCCAGAGAGGATTTCACAAGTCTGGAAGTGTTTAGTTTTAAAATCCAAAGGTGGGATAAAACTTTGCAGAGACAGATGTGTCAGCATCCTGCAGCCAGGTCCTCACACAAACATCTCTCATTTATTCACTGATTACATTAAAAGGCGTTTTTTCATTACAAGCCAGTAAGTGAGTGTAGATTAATAATATTGGGAATGACTGATTTTTGTCTCTTGAAAGGAACTAATCCTGATTAGAAACAATTCCTCCCACTCATCGTGTCATCTCACCCCCAATTCTCCTCCATCCCGTCTCCCCACATCTCATTTTGCTCTCCTCACCTTTCTTTCTTCTCCCGGCAGCGATACTTAGACGAGGCGGAGCGAGATAAAGAGCGTTACATGCGGGAGCTGGAGAAGTACCAGAAGACTGAGGCCTACAAACATTTCACCAGGAAGGTCCAGGAGAAGCAGAAGGGCAAGCGGCATAGGGGAGGTGAGATGTGGTCAGAAGAGCAGCAGCATGACAAGATGGCAACAGCCGTGGAAACTAGCCTGTCTGGCAATCATCCCTCCAACATTTTGAGGGTCAACTTCAATATTCATATCAGTTTTGTAGTACTCGAGACTCTGTGACCTGTGGTCGATACAGATGGCAGAGATCGGCCCCAGAACTCCCAATAGTGTCATCACCATTTCTACCTTTAGATCCAGTGTGTTTAGGATGAAATTGTAAAGGGATGTTCTTCATAGATGCAGCCTCTAAATTTAGTTGTCAACATCGACTGATGCATTCAACTTTAAAATGTACAAAGTCTTGGTCTCTTGACAACAAGACTGCTTCATACGCCCGGTGACATTTGGACAAAGCAGGTGTTGTGTTTGGTTTTTGTTGAGGCCGATTGACTAACATGAACATGACTTAGTAAGATCATTATATGGCTTGTTTTCCTTTTTTAAAATAAGTAAGGGAACTGAAGTCTCCTCTGTCTTGTTAAAAACTCCTTTAGATGCTGTAGTGTTGCTGTTTAAACCGGTTTAAACCACTAAAACAGGCGAACCTAACTTCCCTCAGAGGCCATACACCCCAAAATGTGTGATATATGAATATATGTTATGACTGGATTTAGAACCTCCGAGCACATCTGCTTCACTCAGTCCATGGAAAAGTGTCAGGAAAGATCCTCCTGGAGCTGGTAGAAAGAGTTCAGGTTCTGAGTTCAGCTTGAGGACAAGGAGCTGTTCCTGTGCTCACACAACACATGGTCGACATTATTTGTTCCTACTCTGTTCCTGTGGAGAAATCTCCGTTTGAATATCAAAAATGTTGATGACATAAACAGCTCTGCCGTGAGTTTGGAGATAAGTGAAAGTGCTCTGCCTCATTTCAGACGAGTCGCAGCAGAGAGTGCAGAGATGGGATTTTTTTCATTCTATCATGCCACCATGTAGTAAAGGCAGGCTGCGCCGGGGGAAACGTGAATCATCTGCTGTCCTCTCTCTTTATTCTTTCTGTCCTCTGCAGATGGTGGGCACCAGGTAGCCAACGAGGCTCTTCACGAGGTCAGTAACTCTTTCCTGCCCTGTCACACTGAATATCATATTTAATAAAGTGGAGAGCTCCACACTACAAAGTCTCTATGAGCATGCCTTTTGTGAGACATACCCACTCTTTATTTAGCAGCAGGGTGTCAAATTAAGACAAAGACAGACAGTGGAAGACTCTTTCAGACAGTCAGCATTCATTCTGCATGTAGTATTGTTGTGACACAGTTCATCTCTGGTATGAATCATATTTTTATGGATACTTTGTGTGATATACTTTGTGGTTTTGTAAATGTTGATTTCTGAAACAAAAGTTGGTTCTGGTCACGGTGAGGCTGGAGCCTCTCCCAGCCGACTGTGTGAGAGGCGGGTACACCCTGGACAGGTCAGCAGTCACATCACAGGCACATAGAGACAAACAACCATTCACACTCACACCTACAGACACATTTCCAGTCTGGTCAGAACTACTTGTTGAATAATCCTGGTTAGACTCTGAGCGTGTTGTGTTGGCTCTCCTCTGCTACACACAAAGCTCTTATTGTTGCCTCACTAAAGCACGGTTCATCTTCTTTGACGTGGCGTGGCTTTGGCGTGGCTCCTGCTCCATGTGCACTTCATTTTTATGAAGCTCTGCATGTCATTAAGAGGTTTGCTTTGTAAGTGTTAGACCAGCATCAAGGTGACTTTGTGGAATCAGCAGCGTTCCTGTGGGGACTCCAGTGCCCCCCCTCTACATTTCAAGGACATGCTTCAGCATACATTTCCTAATGTTAAGAAATTATGAAGCATGATGCATTCTTCCAGAGGTATCGTGTATCATGTGTTATTGTTCCGAGCATTTTTGGAGCAGATGTATTGCACACACTGAAGCACTTTGATATCTCAGCAGCGCTCGTGATGAAATTACGTCTCCCCCCTCATGTAAACTGTCACTGCATTTCCCCCTGTGGCCAGGTATGAAGTCAATTACCCACCCACCCACTGCCCAGCTAGATACATGACCATCCCTCGCTGTCACTCTGTGTGGCCACGTTTCCACTGTTCAGCTCATCTTCTCTTTCACTGTCTCTGGCTGTCAACAGAAGGATGCAGAAGGGAAGGAAAGAACTGTGTTTGACATACCGATCTTCACAGAGGAGTTTCTCAACCACAGCAAAGGTAAAGAGCTCGCACACAGCCAGCTGTCATGCTGGGAAGTGCTGTGAGCTTTTTTAAACCCCCATTTGTCTAAGTGTTTCTAAACACATTCCCTTGTTACCTCCAGAGAACTTTGTTTTAAGGTCCTCCTTCAGCCCAGAATAGTTCCACAGTCCGCTGAACTCATACCCAAACTTTGAAAGAACAAATCAAAAATTGATGATGGCGCCAGCATTGTCGTATATCTGGACATCTCCTCTGATCTGTTTTTTTGTGTTTTTGTCTATTCAACAACAACAGCGCGTGAAGCCGAGATGCGGCAGCTGCGTAAGACCAACATGGAGTACGAAGAGCGCAATGCAGCGCTGCAGAAACACGTAGAGAGCATGCGAGGCGCTGTGGACAGGCTGGAAGGCGACGTGATGCAAGAGAGGGGACGCAACGGCCTCCTCCACCAACACCTGGAGACTCTGCGCCAGGCGCTCACCTCCAGCTTCTCCTCCGTACCTCTGCCAGGTAGAACAAATCCAAGTTCTGCATTTGTAGACACGAGTGACAAACTTGACAAAAAGTAAAAACATGACAAAAAGTAAAAACTAAAGTAGAACGAATAGAATTTAGCAAAAAGAAACAACCGTATGAAAAAAAAATTGGCGATAAAATGTTCTATTAAAAAAATCCATCCCATTTTTTTCCACGTCTCTGGGCTGGGGTCGCGGTGGCAGAGCAGGTTTAGTAGGGCACGTAGGCACGTTTCAGCTCCTCCTGGGGGGTCCTGAGGCATTCCCAGGCTAGGCTATAAGCATGAACCACCTCAGCTGGCTTCTTTCGACATGAAAGACCAGCAGCTCTACTCTGAGCGCCCTCTGGTTGTCCGTGCTCATTAGCCTATGTGAGGCTGAACGTCGATGGACTGGAAAATCAAGGGCGTCATCAGCTCCCTCTCCCTACAACATGGCAGTACAGCAGATCCTGCACCAACCCTCCGGTCTATATTAAATAAAGAAACTCATGGGATAAAACAAACCAAAGACTGGTTCAGCAAGACGTAAAAAACAGCTCCACTAAAAACGATAAAATGTTCTGTGCATAATAATAACATGAATCAACACAGGGGAAGAAGTTCTAAATGATTCCTCTTGCATTCATTGGACCGTCCTGATAGAATGATCTGCTGTTTTTCTCTTTAGTTTCAAATGAACGGTCTGAGATAACTTGTTAAGTCGGGCATTCCTCCAGCCACATTTCTGCTGAGAAACACTTCCTGTCTCATCTATTACGGTGGCAGACGTGGGCCATTAGTTTTGGGAATGTTGGACAAAAATGAAAAATTCTTTCCTCCTCCTTTTTGTAATCAACATTCTGCTGTGTGTGTAAAAACCAAATAAAATAGCTTTGTGTGCAGTGTGGCTCTCGGGCTTCATACTTGCTGATATTGATCAGTGCACATTATAAAGTGCAGATGACTTGATAACTCATAACCAGTAATCCATCCCTCGACACAAATACAAAGACCGTAGTGAGCTATCAGCTCAGAGTCCCAGTCTAAGGGAATAATAGTGTTTTGAAGTCCAGCGTCTGTCCTCCTGAACAGCAGCCGCCATGTAAGTCAGGCCGTCTTAATATGAATGTTATTTAAACTGAAGGAATGTGGCTCTTCTCTGTTCACACTTGTTTTATGGACACACACACACAAACCCAGTATGGTTCTGATTTTGACATCAGGGTTTATCAATGATTGCTGAACTCCTCAGGCTTGCTCTGTTTCAGAGAAGGTGTAAATACATGACTATCCTGTAACATTGACTTGTTTCATTTCTGTTCATGAACTTTCCTTATGTATGTTAACTAGTGTTGAAACTTGCTCGGTGTCATATACTTTGATTCAATTCCTGTCTCAGTTTTGATTGGTTTGCTAACATTGTTTTGACACACGCGTTCAAACTCCAACCCGCCATATATATCTCATCAGGCTTCCAGCCAGACTCTTTGACTTCTCTGACCCTGTCCGCTTGAAGCGCAAACATCAGCAGTGACAAGTGGTGGCTGCTGGTGTTGGATTTGGATCATATTCTGATCGGTCCTGTCATCTAGTGATTTCCACCCGTGGTGTTCAGTGGTCACGCCGTCCAGAGCTGTAAACATAAAGGGTGTGATTAATGTCTTTCGTAGATCATGTGAGCAAGAATTAGAAATCAATAATGTATGAATCAATTGTTAAAATATATTTCGCCTCAAAATGAACCGTGAAAATGTTTGAATGGCGTGAAGCGTGGAAGTGTAACATTGCATACTTGTTGTCACTCAGCCAGCGGAGAGACGCCCACTCTGGACACCATCGACTCGTACATGCAGAAGCTCCACAGCATCATCGTCAGTAATCCCCAAGAACACGAGAATCTCATCAACACTGTGAGGGATGTGGTCAACCGCCTTGACAGGTGAGAGACAGCAGACTGTAGTCCACTTTTTCACCTGGTCTACGGTGTTCATTTTAGGGCATCCTCAGATCTCAGACGAAAAGGCATCAGGTGTCATAACCATAACGGTGTCATCCTAAACGGTGTCATCCTAAACGGCGTCATCCGAAACGGCGTCATCCGAAACGGCCTCATCCTCACATGAACTAAGAAACGAAACCGAAACTACACGTCTCGTCAGTCAACTTAACATCATAGCTGGTTCTTAGTCTTCTAGCAAATTCACATGAATTGCTGTGAATAGCTACAATATTGTTGCTAGACACAGAAAAGCAAAGAGAAGCCGCTGGATTTTCAAAATAACATGCTTTGTGTAAACTGCCAGTCGTAAAAACAGACAAAAGTGAAACTAATTAACTACGTAGCATATTTACACAGGTAGAAGCGTGTTTAGAAGAACATACACCGGGAAAATGTCAAAATCTGAGCAAGTAAACAAAGTCACCACGCTCACGCAACGCGCCGGGAAGCCTGTTTGACCAGTGAGAGCACGCGCTGTGCGGGTTCCCATAGAACCACGAAATAGATGGTAAAGTGCCTCATTTATCACCGGCCAAGCTGGCTAGTGATTTTTTTTTTTTTTTATACACGCCAAAATGTATTTCACCCGCGGTTGGCGGGTGTTAATTTAGAGCCCTGGTCATATTGACTTTGTGTTAATACTGTAACCTTTAACCTAATGCACCACAATGATTCTTACTTCATTATTTTCACAGTCTTGTAGGTATGTAATTGTCTAACATTGACATTAAGAATTCAATCAAAACATAAACTTTCTTATTAACATCTTATTAATATCTCTTAAGTTAAAACATGTCATACAGTATGAGAAAGCAGAGAAGACTAAAACACAAATTACCGGTAATTACTGTTAGATGAGGCCGCTTTGGATGACGCCGTTTCGGATGAGGCCGTTTCAGGTGACGCCGTTTCGGATGACGCCGTTTAGGATGACGCCATTATGGTTATGACACCTGATGCCTTTTCACCTAAGTCTGACACCTGATGCCTTTTTGTCTGAAGATGACAAAGGTTTTTCTGAGACTGAGTGACTTTTAGGCGACTCTGATGCCTTTTTGTCCGAGTCTGACACCTTTTCGTCTGAGTCTGAGATCTGAGGATGTCCTAAAATGAACACCGAACTGGTCAGTACCAACGTGACAAAATGGACTAGTGTCATTTGACTAATAGCTTATTTCTTCATGTGTTGGAGCACTGTTTGATTTCTCAGCTGTGAATGACTCATGGGTGTGTTTTGCTGTTTTTCAGATAATCGGACAGAGACTCATTGTGACGTTGGGTAGAAGCTGAACCTTCCTGTTGATCTGTCAGCCCAGTTGATTTTTAAAACATCTTTTATTACTCTGCTAAGGTGACGTAGGTGAAGGTCGTGTAGCCTCATATTTATTTATTATTTTTTACATATTTTTAAACTGTCCACACTTTATTAATGTAGATGTAGTTTGTTTTATAAAAATGATCAGTTGAGATGACATGAAGCAGTTTTCTGTCGCTCGCTGCTCCCGTTCTGTCTTCACCGTCCATTTATAGGAAATGCTTTCAGGACAATATCTGTAATCATCAAAATCGTGTTCTGATCAAAGAGCAGCGTGTCAGTGAGTTTGTATTTATCATATCCAAGAGATATTGTTGAGCAGACTTTCTCTTTTAATGCTCCAGTGAAGGAAAACGTGCCATTTATTTTTGTCTTGTGTGAAGAAGTGTTTGTGTTTTCAATAAACGTATTTACATTATGTGAGCAGTCGGTTTGTTTGGATAGGTTCACCACGGTGTTCCAGATCTGTTTGTACTGCAATGAAAATCAATCCACAAGGCACCAGTGTCCCAGATTTCTCCTTCAGACGCTTCTCTCCGAGTCAGTGCAGTTTATATAAGAGCCTCTGTTTGGTGTTAAAATGATCTCTCTTTGATGGCGTGTCTAAAATTGACTCCATATTAAATCAGCCAGTTCACTCATTTGCCAAACTAAATGCTGCGTTTCCACTTTGCGATTCGTCACACTGGGAAAAGAATTTGAACAGCCCAGTTCTGAAGTCAATCTGCATCAAATAGAACTACGTGCTAATCTGCTGCAGTGTGTCACTGTTTGGAATTGAGCTCAGTCAGCGCCTCAGCTTACTGACTGTGGATGTGGAGTCAAAGAGATTTGGGTTTGGTTAAGTTTAATTAATAAAGCTCTGCTGTAATTTAGTGGAATCTGGAGAAAGAGACAAGGATTAGTTTGTACTCACAGCTGCTGAGCTGCACACAGCTCTGGGAAACAATAACCTACTGTATCACTCGGAGGATTTTCCCTCTCACAGTCGTGTTAGTCCAGGGGAGAACCAATGAGGAAACAAATCCTTTTTATTGAATTAGATTTACATTACAGAAATAAGTTTGTGTTTGTCTCATTAGGAACTGGACAATTATCTTGGATGGAGACTATCAAGTCTTTAATCCACCACTATATCTGTTTCTACTTGATATTATGAGCCTTTCCTGTTTCCATTCACTGATGCCTGTTTCCTCTTTGCCAGCAGAGACTTCCCGTCCACAATGGCCGCATGTGTTACCGTGTTATATATCCAACAATGTCCCTAACAGATGTTTTGTTCCCACAGGAGAGTCTGTGGGTTCATGCTGTGAACTAATAATACACATTGCTGACTGTGTGTTGGGGAATCTATGTTTCTGTTTTACATGTTGCAAAGGTCCAGCTTTAGCAGTGTGGAGAGAGGACAGTTTGACCTTGAAGCTGATCAAATGATTTTTGGACCTAATTAAATGTCACTGTCAATGTGAAACTAGTCTACAGCTACGCAAACCCCTCTGTGGTGTAATGTCAGCGTACTGACTGTTGTGTTAGATGAAAGGGCTGGCAGATCACTGAAGTCAGAAGGATGCCTCATCACAAATATATTTATGATATTATAGAGCGGACAATGTAAGCATGACGTCACTCTCAGGTTTCTGAAGAGCCATTTTGAAGCTTTTAAATTAAAACAATCCTTAAAGACATGAATCATCAGTGGACCTGAAGCGGGCTGAATGATGCCTGCTTGCTACCTCTCAATCAAAGCGTCCATGCTTTTAATCCTGCATAACTTTAAGCCTTAATATAATCTGAACAGGTGAGATGTATATAAATTCACCCTCAGTACAGTTGTCATGAACGGGGAAATTAGCTACAGAGACCAAAAGTGTTTTTTGTACCAGGCTGTAAACATGTTTATTTCTGCTGTGAAGTTTTAACATGGGGACTTATGGAGGTTGACAGTTTCTGACACTTCTGCAGCCATGCAGGTTGTGGTAATCTATCCAACAATTGTTGAGACATTTTACTTAAAACCAGAAATATCAACCCTGTAGTGGTGTTAGAGGAAAGCTGATGAGATCACTAAAGTCAGTAGGATGTATTATCATTATAAATCATCATAATCATCATATCATAAATCTTTATCATACATATCTGTACATAATTTTGTTCAAATCTAGTGGAGACATTTTCAGTGGATGAGTGACTGGCATTCTACTAGTACCAAATGAACAGACAGAATCACAAAGTTTTAGGGTTCATTCTGGGCACCATGAATATTAAATCATTTTCATGCAATAATTGTTGAAACATTCCACTGTAAAATATATCTTACAATCTCAAAGTGTAAAAATAGCGAGATAAAATAGAATAAAAGTATAAAAATATAATATATACAGATGGCTACACATATGGACCAACAGGCCATCCCTGGAGCTCAGCTCTTGCATGTTTTAGATGTATTGTGCGACATCCAGTGGAGCTCCTGTGATCACTGAGATGCTCACTACCTTATTAGAGTTGTTTACCTTTTAAGTTCTGGGACAATCTTTCACATGTTCACTGCTTGCCGTGTGCAGAAGTCCCCAAAGCTCGTTTGTATAATGAGTTTAGCTGCAGCATCTTTTCTTTTTTTTTCTTCTTTTTTTTGCTTTGAAGTTGGCCCAAAGCTTAAATAAATAAGAAAAAAAAACATGAGCAATGTTTTGTACATTATCACGTTTTATTCTGAGTTGAAGTCCAGATGTTGACCTGTTTCACCAAACTCTGACTCGAACAGCCAGTCTGTCTTCTGTGATATCAAGCAGAAATTCCATAAGTCCGAAGACCTGACAGAACTGTTGGAACAGAGAAGCAGCATCGCGGTGCTCCAGTGCCAGTCTTTGTCTTTACAAAGACAGAGCCAGGCATGAACCGGTCCCTTCCGCCTCGGTAGGGTCGTGTCTGCATCTTTGGCCCCGGCTTCCTGCCCGTGGAGCAGTGGGCTGACATTAGGGCACAGGAGCCAGCTCCAGCAGAGAGCCTCAAATCCTGGACCAGAGGAGGGAGGGAGTGACTCAGAGCAGAGAGGATGAGTCAGGCGTCATGTGTGCTGAATTGGCACTTGACGGCCTCAGTGTCCTGAATGGTTTATGTTAGCCTACCTTTTGTTAGTATACACAGGCATGGTCAATGTGGATTTGATTATGTGGGTCAATAAATGATCATCCACAGTGACGTGGCACAAAATCTCCCTTCAATAAAGTTTGAGTTTACTGCTAAGGGCCACTGGTGACCTCTTTCTGATCGAGGAACTTTTCCATGAACTTTTAACATTTAAAAATCAATTCAAACTACTACTTTATGTCAAATAATTCATTCTGCACCACCTGTTTTGGTATCAAAAGTTCCTCTCCAAACAGGCCAAAAGGAGAAGCATGTGTCTTAGGTTGAGTAGTTTTTATGATTCTCTGTTGATTTCCCTAACAGACATTGGAGTCAGCTGTGGAACAGCTTCTCTGCAGCTGCCGTCTGACGCCTGACGTTTGTTTTCTTAAAGATGCTCGCTGTAACAAAGCTTTAATCCACCGCTCCTGTCTCCTGAATGCCACAATGGAAATCAGTTCTTAAGAAAATAAATTTTGGATTTTACCAGAAACCGTAATGACCCCTCCTTCAAACACAATCAGAGCGAAACATGTTGCTGTGGCAACGGGCAAAATATTTAATCACATGAGATACAGAGTGATGTGACGGAGGCTCTCCGTCAGCTTCTCCTGCTTGACAAAATGATTCTTATCGTACTATCATCGTGACATTGTTCTTATTTTCACCTCTGCTGCTGATTTGAGTCAGTTTAAAGTGAAACTACGTCTGTTCCAGCCATCCCTGACTCACTCTCACTCTCACAGACCTTTGGAGTCTGACCTCCAGCCCTGAAGTGCACTCCACTCATAACATATCATAAGTAGTCAGGACAATTTTACCATCTTTGCTGATTTTTATGTGACTTGTTTGCATGAATACTCTTTTGGAACGAGGAACGACTGATGCTAAAACTACTGTTGACATTTCAAGCTCTGGTCCTGGATTGATGATGAACTAAGCGTGTTGGATATTGAGTGTTGATATTGTGGCATTAGCTCAGTCCATAGGAACTTGACTTGAGAAGTAGAGGGTGGCTGTTTTAAGCCCAGTAGGGATCAAAGTATGGAAGGTGGATTGGTAACTCTGGATGGCTGCCCATCACTCCACCATCTTTCTCCACATTTGCATGTCCCTTTGTATGTGTGTGGTTGTATTTTGGGGTTAAAAATGCATGTAAAAAAGAATTTCCCCTGGAGGGATTAATAAAAGTATCTCTCTCTTCAAAATGATTTGAAGACATTAATATGTGAATACATTAAAAATGATCTCAACTCCCACACAGCCAAGGAACATGGACACTTTTGGAAATACAAAGTAAATAATGCAGACGTAGACCTCTTTGATGGGGTTAGTTTCCTCTGTGCTCATCTCTGCTGCAGGTGATTGATGCAGACAGATGATAGAAAGCCCAGAGACACGTCAAAAGCATACAACATTGCCCCTCTGACTCTCATTTATTCAGCTGGAGAAAGAGAAAATTAACTCTTAAAAAAAAGCAAAAGAGGAAAAAGCGAGTCATCCTTCCTTTTCGTTGATCCATCATCCGCTCCATCTCCCCCAGCCCTGGAAAATCCTTGGCCTCAGTGCCCGGGACTGAGGCAGGGAGGAGGAGGAGGAAACAATGCTTGGAATGTGTAAAAAAACTTGAGTCATTCCCACATGTCAACCTCTGGCTCGGTCCCTCCTCCTCTTCCCAAACGCATGTTGCCTTCAGGTTCTCCTCATAATGTCTTTTATTCAAGTTCTGAAGGCAGAAATATGACTCGTCCAAACAAACTAGTGTTGCTGCTGCCTGAATCAAACTATTCTTTATTGGACTTTCGTTTTCGGAAAAGACTCTGCAAGAAACAAATGTTAATGTTTACACAAACCAGGTGCATGAATTGTCTCTCACACCAACTGCAAAACATTACCATCAAAACTAAATGTACTACCAGGATTACATCAGCTGCTGGTAGTATCCTATTTTTTCATTTCACATTCACTTGCCTGTGTTTTTCATGTGAAACTGGCTCTTAGTTATGGTTGGAAATTTTCCAGTTGCACCTGAAGGCAGCAGTAGAGGAGGGGGATTTCCTCTCCTGCAGTCATTATTCCCTCATGAGAAGTTTCATGTCATTGTGAGTGAACTCAATAACTGTGACATACACAGCCTCGCTGTGGCTTTGAACAGCTGTGCTGTCCATACCAACACCAGTTTATCCAGTGAATCATTCAAAAGTCCTAATTCATCATCAGTGAATGTGGCTTTTCTTCAGGCCGCTAACGGAAAGAAGAAATGATGCACAATTGTCACAGCAACACATGCATTTTGTCTTCTTTGCCAACAGTATATATGTTAAGGTGTAGGAGAAATTTCTCAGCTATAAATAAAGGAACCCTTTATCCTTCAGTTTATCAAAAAATGGAAATCCAAAATCACCAAATTTGGAGACAGATAGTTTTCACTGCAGAAGGAAGACAAAGTGTAATCTGCAGAGTAACTAGTGACTGTAGGGGAGGAACAAATGCAATATTTGAGATGTAGTGCCGTATATAAGTGCAGTTATGTAAGTGAGAGTAGATGTACATGAACTTCATGCCTTTAATAGATTTCTCAGCACACACTCACACACGCGCGCGCGCGCGCGCGCACACACACACACACACACAGAGGTTAAGTGAAGCTTCCAGACGAGTTAGTGTGACTTGTGTAAATTGCGCGTTCACGCGCTTCTCCTGGCCTGCCCAGTATCCCAGTGCGCTCGCTCCCGCCTCGGGCTTGTGGAAAAAACTGCAGCGGCTGCTACCGGAGCCACGCAGAGAGGAGCCGAGAGCGAAAAACCACTGAGCTCCACACCACTCGGATTATTGTCACTCTGCCGAGGAGCACCCTGTCCAAACCGGGATTTATGGCTGCCGAGAGGCGCTAGTATCGACGGGGAGACGGTCTGCGTCTGAAAGGTAAAGAAAAGTTAGCCACGGTTGCTTTTTCCTGTGTCCGAGCTACAAGTCTCGTCAGTTTGCTCCAGCCTGCCAACTTCCAGTGTGTGCGGCGGGGCAGCTGCTAACGAACCGGGGAACGGCTCCGTTCGTTCCCCGAGCGTGATGCTGCGTGCGTTCGCTTTGAGTCCTATAGGTTTTAAGTTGAACGTTGAGCTGGTCTGGAACGAGCCCACACCAGAAGACACACAACTTCTACTTCTCCGTGTTTACACACGGGGAAGGGAGCGTTCAACTGTCCGCCGCCGAGCCACCAAACCGGTGCACAGAGAGAGAGCAGCAGCGGGCTGCAGAGGAATATACCCGAGATATGTGAGCTCCATGTTTATCGAATAAAGTCATAGATAGAAGACGGCGTGTCACTGTTAGCAGCATTGTTACCCTCCCACCTACAGAGCCGACATTTAAAGTTACTGCTGCGCGCACACACACACACACACACACACACACACAGATACATATGCAACAATAAAGTTATTAGAGCGAAGTGCCTTTAAAGCTATACTGATTTATTAAATACATAAATGAACAATAATCTATTGCAGATCCATATGATTTGGTTGGATGTGAAATCAGAAGGTGTACTTTATGCATTGTCTTCACGTAAACACCAACAGGCCATCGTCCTGTCTTCCTAACATCAGTGTGATGTCAAATGATCATGATGTTTCCCAGAGTGTGTTTGCTCCATGGTCTAACAGAAATGAGCTGTCACTGTCTTTAATATTAGTCATTCTAATATCAGAGACATATTTTGGGTATGAGTGTTTCTCTGTCTCTGTAAAGCCAAAGAATTTAATAGCACACAGAAGATATCAGAGTTGACACTCGGATGATCGCTCGGAGTCATCAGACTGATGACAGATATCAGGGGTGTAAATGAGCACGTTTTCTGTTGTAGGACATTTGAAATGAGTTGTAATTCATCCAGAGGCGCTGTGATCTGTCAGGCAGCTGCTGAAGCTTGGAGAATAAATCATCACAAGTCTGTTATTCTGAGGTAGACCAGAACGCTGTTAAAGGTTTTGTTTTGTCGCTGGGAAAAGACCTGACATCACAGTCTGACATGAAGATGTCTGTCTCACGTGAAAGCAGCAGATTCCCACACTTACATCTGTGGAACCAGTCAATAGCTAAATAGTTAATTCATTTTCAAAACGTAGCTGATGAATTTCTCGGTGTAAAAGTCTGACAGTGGAGGTTTCTCCCGTCACACGTGTGCTGTGCTCACGCTGCTTCTGTGGAAGAATGTGCTTCAGCTTCAGGCTTTCCACATTCCACAGCCCCACATCAGTCAGGTCCCACTTCTGTATTCTGGGCCGTGTTCTCCTGCAGCAGTAAACACTGAGACTTTGTGAAATGTTCTCCAGGTTCAGTGTCACACTGAGGCCAGTGAAAGCTGAAGTGGGTGAGCATTAAACCGCGATGAACGAGATGTTCTCTGCGCGCTCACGCCACGCCGTCACGTCTTGTCTTTACTTGCTCTTGTTTTGATTAGCACTCGTGAGTTGACGGTGTCAACAAAGGCGCCTGACATTGTTACTTCTTCACCTGGCCGACGTGGATAGAGGGATACGGATTTGGCAGGTTTCAGATAAGATGGCTGTGGAGTCCTGTCTCCACAAAATATTTGTTGGATTGTTTCCTCTGTTTCTGAATGGTGGACATACCTGACATTCTTTGTGGGCTGACACAGGAAGATAGTGTTTGTGGTGATCTCCATTTTTGTGTTTCTCACATGGCTGCTTCACAGCATCGCTGACTGACTGAGCTGTGGGACACACACCTAAATGATCCAAACTGATCTATGTTATAACAGTGACGTATCAGAGGAGAGGTAAAGAATATCATTGCTGAGTCTCTGGCCTCCAGGTGTAGTGTCACACAGCAGATGTGAGCTGGGATCAAAGTTGTCTTACCTGAAGTGTTTGGATGACTGTCACTCATGTAGAACACTACATGTTCAGGAAGAGGAAGTCAGTTATCAGCCAGACAAATTGTCATCTTTGAATCTGTTTGTCTCTGTAAAACAAAAAACAAACTCAACAAACGAAAAAAAAAAAGTTCCAATGTGCCGATTAGATGAATAAACCGCTGCTGCATATTTAAACATTGTTATTACAAACATGCAAATCTACATGAAGCAAAGCAGGTTACTGCTTCATTTGAATAGAATCAAATGTTTGTGTACAGTGTGTTTCTCTTCTGATTTCTTTCTACATCTCAGAGTAGTATTATTTTTGTCCTGAGGCGTGATGAAACTATTGAATTCTGTATGTCGGCTCCCTTCAGTCCACTTCAGAGATGTGGAATTATGCACAGTCCTTGTATATTATATTTCATAGAAGCTGAATGTTTTAAATTGCGATTGTTAGAAGTGTTTGACACTGTTACTGTCACTGTTCTTCATGATTTTAGTTTCATTATGATTCAGCAAGCCTTACTGAGCTGTTCAAACTTGCCGGCCAGTATGAATGTGACAAACATTTGCTTTGGAGGAAATTCACTGACATAAATAATAGGTAATTTTTTTGGGTGTGTGTGTGTGTGTGCATGTGTGTGTGTGCGGGCGTGCGCGCGGGCGGGTGGTGCGCGGGTGCGGGCGGGCTCTGAAGCAGATCTGTGAACCAAGTGACATGTGACACTGTGACTCTTGACCTCTGCCCTCTTTTGCCCTGAGCTAGGGCTTGAGCTAGGTAACAGGTGTGACCCAGAGGGTAAGGTGCAAACACACACGCACGCGCACACGCTCACGCTCACACTCAGAGGGTAGTTGCAACCTCCGGTGCGAAGCCAATGCAGAAGTGCTAAAAACTGTAATTCCTCTTCTAGTCACCTGAGGCTGGCTCCAGAAGTGAGTCAGTCCCCATGTTCAAATGTCCAACTTCACAGCAGAAATCAACATGTTTACAGCCTGGTACAAAAAACAGTTTTGGTCTCTATAGATAATTTCCTGCCTCAGGTCCGCTGATGATCCACATCTTTGTCGATATTTAAAATTAGCTGGGAGGGGAAGAGGAGTTTCAAACAGCGCTTTGGAAACCTACGGGTGGCGTCACTCATACTGTCACTGCTTCCAATACAACTGTAGTGTTTCTCCCACTGATGCCAGTTTGTTTACGTGACTCACGCGTATGATTAGGGATGCACCATATTTATCGAACAGATGAAATATCGGCCGATATGGGAAGAAATTCCGTAATTTTTTTATCGGTTAGGTTCATTTTAACTGATAAAAAGATCCGATAAATTAATGAAATTGGGGAAATTGTTTGCAGGCCAAATAGCCCCAAAAGTTTTAAAAGTAGTACTTGTTACGCTGCACAATGACAATAAAGTTGAATCTAAACTAATCTAATCAGTCTTCAAAAAGAAATTGTCTTCCAAATCTTTGGAAGGGACATGATTGCACCTAAACCGATGCTGAACAGTTATTTCTGGACTAGTTCTTGACTTTCCCAGCAGAGAAGAAATACCAGACTTTTCTTGGTCCTGGGTACAAACTGTAACGTACACGGTACATTCACTGCAAGACAACTTCCTGCTAAACTTTTCACTCTGCCACACTCGTTTCACTGTCTGCTGCTCGATGCATTGCCTTTTCACCACGGTAAGAACAAATCCATACAGCCCCCATGTCATCTATATATTTCTATCTCCATACAAATAAATGAAAATTATAAAATCAAGAGAGATTTAGCTGCTGTCACTGGGTCAGTTGGCTAAAAATGCTGCCCTTGATGATTGATTTATTAAAAATGTATATTTGGTGTGGTTCATAATCAGGATCTTCAGCTCCACAAAGGTCAATCCCACTTCACTCTTTTCCAAATGTCACACTCTTTGTGATAAACAGCATTGTCCCGCTCACACACCATCACAAATTCAGCCACGTAGCAGCCCCTTAAACACAACACTCCAGCTTTAAGAAGGTCAGTGGAGCTTGATAAAGTGCAGTTTGGGCTGGAAGCCCCGTCTGCAATCAAGACCGAGCTGGAGCCCGGCTTGTTTTGTTCTGGGTCTCTGGTCTTGATATAATTTGTGTTGGCAGCTCCAGGTCACGGCCTATACCGAGTACATTTTGCAGCTATCAAGCAAAAGCATTGCACCCACAGAAAGTCCATGTCATCTGAGTCATCCAGGTGGGAAGAGGTCAGGACAAATGAAAATAATCCTGGACTCCTGTGAGTCAGTTACACATCCACAAATTGAATTTTATGAATTAGAAACGTTACTCTTAAATTGAATGATCAAATCAAACATTTTAGTTTGGGTTTATCGGCTAACATTTTCTCTTCTGCACTCGATGTCACACTTGTTGCATGTCACGTTAGTGTTATACCAGGCCAGAAGTTTCATTAGTGCTATGAGTCATTCTCATATCAGTGTTCGATCTGTGGCTTGTTGCAAGGTGGCGATGATAAAAGAGCAGATCACAGCGACACTGTGATCGTATATCAAGGCAGCTGGCATCTACTGCTGTCTGTGTCTGATCTGTGAGAGAGAGGTTCAGTGTGTGTGTGCACTGCTCATGTTTGTGTGTTCATACCAGGGCCTGCTCTTGGCATAGGCCATATAGGTGGTCGCCTAGAGCGCCTTCTGCTTGGCCTTGGCCTTGAGGGGAAAATAATTTAAAAAATAATACATGGATTAAAGTTCTCCATCGCTACGACGGATTTCCATCATTCAGACTTCACAGAGGCGACTTATGAGATCAGTGTAGATCGAAGGAGAACAAAAAAGTGTTGGATGATTTTTATTGGCAGATTGTCACACTCTACAGCCAATGCTATTGTTTACAGTGTGCACGCCTGACAGTATGATAACCCACGCAGGGCGGGATCTAAACTCGGGAGTGGCGTTAAAGTTTAGCTGCTTAGCTAGCATGGAGCTGACCGCAGATGGGGCTGTAGCGATACACTGATCTCATGATATGATACGATATACGATATTCAGCCAACTATACGATTCGATACTCTGACTGGACAGAGTGTACAGCTTGCAAATGCTGGACAAAATGAATCAGATTTTTGTCATATCACACCCTTTTCACAATAATGAAGAGTTTTTGAATAAAAATATTATTTTTCAATCCCTTTGTCAGACATACATATGCAGTTTTTCAACCAAATATGTGAGGAACAATACAGTAATGCCCTTTTAATAAAAAAGGTCCCCTACATTTTCCTCAGACATGCCACTTAGCAAAGCGGAGAGCCTCCAGAAAGTTGAGGGGAAGCTGTCATTCAATAGAAATAGTATTTCTGAAGTTATTCTGTCTGTCACTCTGCTCTGTGTGCTCCCTGCTCCCTGCACTCTGTTCTACAGACACAGCTCTATCTCTCTGTCGTCCTCCCCCACAAGATCCCAGAATCCTTTGATTGGCTAGAATACGTCATGGATACCGTCCACTGATTGGTTGAAAAAGAAACTAGTCTGACAACTGTGTCCATTTGTCGACTGCGTATGGAGTCTGCCGAGCATCAATTTTTCGATTGGTCTTTTACGGGGTAGCGTAGAACAACAAGGAAGAGTCGGACAGACATAAACCTCTCCGTCTTCAGCAGAATCTCAGGAAAACAGTGAAACAAACCACATCTCTCCATCATAAACCGTTTCGGAGATATTCACAGACATGTAAAACTTTTGACTTTTTGGACGGATCCGCCCAATCCGTCCCCAGAGTGTTAAATATTAAATGCTGAATATTAAAAACTGAACATTTATATTGGCCATTCTCTTGAGTCTCCTCACTCTGACTGTGTAAACAGGAAGAGGAAGACGTCGGCGTCTGTGTAAAGAGAGTATCTAGACAGGTAATTTGATAGAAATGCTCTACAGCGACACTAGCGGCTGGCTGACCTGATCGCTCTTCCTGCAAAGCCAACGAGGGAAATGGGCAGCGAGCAGAGTGCGAGGCAAACACAGGATTTGAATGTATCGATAGATGCAGCTGAAAAATCGATACTTTGCTGGGGAAACTAAATATCGATGTATATCACAGAATCTTAAATTGACTGTACAAAATCCTTAATGTATCCTGTTTGTACCTTAATGTTGAAATCTTGTATTTTAACATAAGTGTATTTGACAAATGTAAAGCCGCAGAGCTTCTTTGATCACCATCACACTGACAAGGCTGCCAAAGTTAAATGAAAAGAGGCTCACTTTAAACAAGATTATTAATAACAATAATAGAGGGTAGGGAGTAATCTTGCCTAGGGCACCAAACTGGGTAGAGCCGGCCCTGGTTCATACACATTGTATGTGGTCAAACATGCTTCAAGGCTGGAAAATGTGAAAGGTTTGTTTGTGTTGTATGCATGTTTCCATATAATATATTTTTGGGATATTATTAAATGCCTCTAATCTTTGTTTTCTGTGTGAGCAGGCCATGAATTAGAAACATTTGAAAATGTTTGTGTGTGACCTCTGAAGGAATGCTGACTCTGTAAACATTTGTAATTATCTGGGAAACTCTGGGCTCTCCAGCTCGGCTGATAAGTTATTAGCTGAGGTGTCAACCTTGATAATGCAGGTCTAACGAGCTATTAGCTGAAATTAGGCTAGTTTATAATGTGTTGTATATGGTATGTGACTCAGCTTGTGGATCCTTGCAGACTAAGAACAAATATTTCTTGCTGTTTCTCATTACGTGTGCGTTCAGAGTCTGAACTTCAGAAAGGGACATGCAAACTGGACGCCGGCTGCGTTTTTCAATTAATTTCAGTGAAGGGTCGTGTGTTTTTGCACCGGCAGCCCGTAATCCAGGCGTTGCTGCAAAAAACTTTGCCGGTGTCCGTGAGAAAAGTTGAGCCAGATTCAACTTTTGGGAAAACAGAGCCCCACGTCACGCTCCACAAGCCAGTCAGACACTCAGATCGGTCAAACCTCCACAGACAGCCTGAGATGTCTCTGAAGCAGAGACTGTCCAGGTGGATTCATGGACTAAACTCTGATCATCTACCTGTGTGTGTGTGTGTGTGTGTGTGTGTGTGTGTGTGTGTGTGTGTGTGTGTGTGTGTGTGTGTGTGTGTGTGTGTGTGTGTGTGTGTGTGTGTGTGTGTGTGTGTGTGTGTGTGTGTGTGTGTGTGTGTGTGTGTGTGGTGTGTGTGTGGTGTGTGTGTGGTGTGTGTGTGGTGTGTGTGTGTTTTAGGGGTGGGCGATACATCGAATATACTCGATATATCGCGGCTTGTTCT
This sequence comes from Collichthys lucidus, assembly GCA_004119915.2. Lineage (NCBI taxonomy): Eukaryota > Metazoa > Chordata > Actinopteri > Sciaenidae > Collichthys > Collichthys lucidus. The sequence goes on from CM014084.1 coordinate 25,773,934, forward strand.
CCGTGAGATGTATGAAATGACTATATCGCGACCATCGAGTACTTGTCACGTAAATGTTTTAAGCCGTCGGCATTTAATTCTCCGGAGTTTTACCTGTGTCACTCACTCCTGGTGCTGCTCACAGCACGCAGCACACTGCCCCGCCCACCCAGAAACATCCCCTGCGTGCATGTGTACTTTTTGTATCAAGTGAGGAGAGAAGTGAAGAGCGAGTTAATCAAAAATGGAGACGGACGACTTGGTTCCGAAGAAAAACAACTCTCAAACACGCCAGCCGTCTCTCGTTTTCGCGTGGTCACGTCAGCTGGTCCAATATTTTCAAGTGCGCCCTTATTGCCGACTTTTATGGCAAATACTTTAGGAAAACTGGAAAGTCAGCGCTAGCTTACTGCAGCATGTGGACATATCCGCTTTTCAAAATAAGACGTGGCTGTTAAATGTATTAAATGTTTATTTATAAAATATGAGATTTGATTTAAGAAAGTGTCTCATAAGCCAAGTATGATCCTGCACTGCTTTAAAGCTCATATTTACATTATGAAATGTATTAAAAATTAATAAAAAAATAAGACAAGTGTTAGAATGCTATAAAAAGAGGTGTGTCTCATACATCAAGTGTAAATCTACTGTTCTACATTGATTCTGAGCAATTACAATGCTTTTAAGGTAATAATGACATTATTATTTATTAGAAATAAACAATACAAAACAACAACAACAAAAATATTGTGATATATATCGTGTATCGCGATATAGCTTAAAAATATCGAGATATTGGTTACAGGCCATATCGTGCAGCCCTAGTGTGTTCTTACTTTGTTTATTTCATGTACCAGCTTCTAAATCTGAGTCTGACTCGCTATTTACACCGCAAAATAGAATGACACGAAGAAGTTTAATTTGATTTGTGTCCGATGATTAGAGAGAGAGCACCGGCCTCAATAAAGCTGTCATTAATCAGAGAAATAAAACGTTATTGTTTCACAGCGGTTACATTCAGCAGACATGCATGCGATTTAAAGTGTGTCTCCTTCTCACAGGCCAGAGTTCAGCCATTCAGTACACCCCAAACTGATTTAATGTGCTGAAGCTGGTGGACCTGTTGAAATGAATATCAGGGGGTGGGACTACCACCATCATCGTGGCCCTGTGGTGTCCATAAACCATAGGCTGAACCAGAGCCAGTGGTGATGTAAGGCCTTTTCATTGTTGATGTCTTCCAGACCTCTCACCTGTCTCCCTGCACTGCAGTATCTGCTTAACAGCTGATTTTTGGTCATGAATGCTCCACCATTCCTGATGTTGCACTTCTGCCTTAAACCCTTCTAGTATTTCACCCAGACTTGGACACATCTTCAAACCTGGATGAATATTTCTGATGGATAATTCAGGTTGGCCATAGGCAAAGTCAGCTCACTCATTTTATTTGTTCCAGCTACATAACATTCCAGGCTTGATATGTTTCTTATTTCTCAGGGTCCCACTGTGCTGCTCTTACAGTCAGTGGAAATAAGTGATGTTGTGGTTGCCCACAACAGTATTCAAGACATTCTAAAGGCTTTTCACAAAAATAGTTGGCAGCAAAGCAGAATTTGTATCTTTGATCAAAGGCATCAACGCCTGAGCCAGTCAAAGCCATTGTTAGAGGAATTAAAGTTGGTGACGTTAAAAGATGCCCCACAAAGAGATGGGGACAGTTTCAGTCATTGTTATTAATCTGTGCTCTTGAAGACTAAATTACAATATATTAAATTTCTCTCTCTCTTTATCAAGGCCGGCGCTCGCTCACGTTCCCTCTTCCTGTCACTATTTTGCAGTGTAATTTTCGAGTCAGACTCTGATTTAGAAGCTGGTACATGAAATAAACAAAGTCAGAACACACACACCGGTAGAGTATCAGAGTTCAGTTGAATTCAACTGGATAGTCTCATTTTCAGAGACATTTCAGGCTGACTGTGGGGGGTTTGTCTGATCTGACCGTCTGATTGGCAGCTGCAGAGTGACGTCATGCTGCGTTTTCTTTTTTTGTGCAAAAGTTGGATCCAGCTGAACTTTTCCGCCACAGGTCGCTGCGCCACATGCTATGTGAATGCAGCCTAACACTTACTAATACGTTCGGCAAACGTTATCCAGCCTTTTCCCACCGAGAGCACAAACTCGTGGCACGGAAACTGAACAGTTGTGTTACAGCATTGTGTATCACGTTAAGGTCTTCAGCCGAATGCTGCCATAGATTTGTGGATGTGCCGTGCAATAATTCCACCATGTTATGCAACGTGGCCTAATTTTTCTACCGCTTTGCGCTATTGTCTTTGAAGGAACTTGGTTATACATGCTCTACCCTTGAATACTCAATCCTCAGGAGATTCATCTGTTTTCTTTATTACCATGAAATATAGAAATTGTGCAATTGTGTTGAGTTTTGCAACCCTAGCTCCTGATACCTCCCTCACAGTATGTGAATGAACACAGCTCTTAACCCGAGGCTGGAACGAGAGATGGCCAAAAGAGATGTAACAATATATAGTGAGAGATCGGAATCCTCTGATGAATCCGGTTTCCAATTTCATTAAGAAGCAAAACGCCTCGAGGCTCGGTCCCACAGTTCTGCATTTCTGCTGATTAAATCTGGCTGTGGATGGATGTGTGGTAAAGCAAATAACTCCCAAATCCAAATCTAATTCACTGTGGATGAAGTGACGTGCAGTCACATGCCTGTGAGCCTTTCCAACACTGTCATCATGTGTGTGTGGAGCAGGTGAAAATAGCCCCTGCATCAATACAGTGTGTCTGCAGCGAGGCGTTTGATCTAGAAGAGTGTCTCCACCGGTCTGGACACTGCTCTCAGGGAATTGCCTCGACTGAAAGAGCCCGACTGACTTTGACACCGAACAAATGTCACCAAATGGGGAAAAGGAAAGTTTTGTGACAAAGCCTGTTCACAGAGAAATGATCTTTTCTCTCTTGCCTTTCATTGAGAGGCGTCTGTGGTTCACTTGTATGTTGAATTTTGGATTAAAGCGTTACATGAACTTTTAACTGCCTTCATACTGCATTGAGCTCCATATATGGAAGGATAATCCCCCCTTGCAGGATCTGCGGTGATCTATCTACACAAGTATTTGTTTGAGTTAGGACAAAGCCCTTTGTGATTGGTTGTTGCTTTGGTGAGGCCAAAACAATCCCGGCTTACTCGAATGTGTTGAGAGCACAGAGGGGTGGTTGCTTTTGGCCAAGTTTCTTCTGGACTCGGCCTGCGTCTTAAAATAACATGCTACATGTTGTGCTGAAGTCTCTCAGACATACCTTGCTGCTGTTGGTCTTGTTTACCATGGTGAACCTGAGCTCTGCCTGCTGTCGGAGATTACAGGGCTGGACGAGGGCCACGTACACGCCTCAATACTATCTCGTACATTAATCTGGAGCTGTTTGGGATGAAGTACGATCGGCTTTTGGAGGTGGGTGGTGTCAGTTTGTATGCTTCTTTGTTGGATTTTAGAACAGACACCAGCTTTGCCTGCAGAAGGTAACATTTTAGAAAGTGTCTTTTCTGGAGCTTTCCTTTAGTTGTGTGGATGTATTCTATATGGTTTAAATATTCAATATGGTTCCTAATTTGCATCTCGACAAAGCTCAGTGGAATATAGAAGTCTCATAAATTACAGATGAGCTAGATGGAGGTGGTGGGTGCGGTGCCTCTCTGCAAATCTACACTTATTAATGGCTCTTCCTTCCTCCGCTGTTCTGAATGTTAAACTAGGTCATCGTGACTCACTTCTTTCCATCCAAATGTGAAATTTAGAAATACTTTTTATTTCTTCCTCTTACAAAGAGACCCCTTGTCTTTTTGATGGCGTTTTCTAATCTTGTCTAAATTCAGTGTCGGCCCGTGCCGACTTTATTGTCTCTAATTTCAACCATTGGTGTCTGTACATTGATATATTAATCAAGTTTCTATTTCATATTCTATGGGCCAATATTTGTCAAGTCAGAAATAATTAATCGGTAATCATGTCACCAATAGAAAAATACAAAATATAATACAAAAATTTGACAAAGGGCTTTAACTACTGTCCACTGTAGATGCCTACCTGTTGATAACACCACCTTGTCGAACACCTCTCTGTTTACAGTGATGACTGTGTGCAGAGGGGTTTCAATGAGGACAACTGAGAAGCACTGTTCAACTTTTTACAAGCTAAACACAAAGCTAAATGATTCGTCAATTGTCAACGATCCTCGAGGGAAAGAGCGTACATTCTACACCCAAGCATCTAAACCTGACAGATCTTGCATTCCCTTTTACATTTAGTCACTGAGCTGACACTTTTATCCAAAGCAACTCACAAAACACGTTAGTGCACGTTAGGACACGTTAGTGCAGCAATAAGTACTGTGACAGTTGTAGAAGGGGTAGATTTATCATGTCCAGTTGTTGGTAGACCTTTCTGAAGAGCTGGATGTCTTCAGGAGGTTTTTGAAGGTAGAGGCCAACTCTGGTACCGATAGGACGTTCCACCAACGGGGAACAACAGACGAGATTGCCCTGAACATACGGTGGCAAAGCCAGGCACAGCGCAACAATTATGGGGTCAGTATTGCCACAGTTACCATGAAGTAATCTGTTTACTCCTTTAAAAAGTAACTTGGTTACTTTACTGATTACTTAATTTTAAAAGTAGCTAAGTTACATCACAAAATACTTTATTAGTTACAATCAGCAGCTGCCGACAACATCCCCCCACACACTGCCCATGTCTCTGTGCTTTGCAGTTTGGCTGTGTCGTGCTGCGACTCCACACTTTCTTCAGATTTGACGTAGTGTTTTTAAAGCTACATAACTCTTCGTCGACAGCACAGTGTACCACGAAGCCTAATATTATCATCTTTAGCTGGCACAAACTCAAAGCGAAGGATGTTGCTGTCATGGTGTGTGTGGCTGAGAGGAGCAGCAGTTCAGTTTTTGAGAGGTTCAGCTGGAGATGGTGAACTCTCATCCATGTGCCATGTACTTCATGAATGTCTGAGAGGCATTCAATGCTGGTCATGTGTATAAGCTCCAAAGCTAGTCCATAACTGGTAACACACGGCCTCCATTCCCTCTTGAGTCTGATGGAAAGTTCTGTGAATCCTTCAAATGAGTTTTAAATACAGTTTGTTCTTCTAGGTTTCAAACAAACGCCCGTCTTCATGAATGTTGTTATTTTCAGCCCATTTTTATCAGTGACGGTTAGGGATGTAACGATACACTCAACTCACGACTCGATTCGAGTCACGATTTTTTGTTCACGATACGATTTTTTCACGATTTTTTTAAAATCAAAATGAGCTACAGACAAATTCTGACAAAATAAAATTATCTTTTTATTTGTAGGAAAAAAATCTCTCTTTACAGAAACTCTCAAACTGTTTGTGTTCTTATTAGGGCTGCCAGCAAGCAGCTGATCTGACCATTACCTTTCAGCTTGAAGTATGAGCTAACTGAAAATAAAAACAATTAAGATGATAGCTCGTTAACCCTTTAATGAGAGTCCACGGCCCCGGGAAACGGCGAGGTCCGACCGCTGTAAACGCAGAGCCGGTCGCGGCGCACCGCCTTGGAGGAAATGCGCCCGGCGGGGGCCAGCCGGCGCCGGGGAGAGGTCCCACGAGGGGATCCTCCCGCACCGTGCGGCCGTCCCTGACCCGTGCTTAGTCCCCCGTGCAGACTGCGCGGAAGTTGCGGAGAAGTTGCGGTGATTGGTTAAAATTGCAACACCGCCCTGAATTCACGGGGATTCACTGAAGTTGCGTTGAAGTTGCAAATCGCAACATCGTGAATTCCTGGAGGGTCTGTGTTATGGTATCATTTACTGTACAGTCAGGCCCGACGCCGACTACCACTACTGCGCATGTGTGTAGGGGTGTGTGTGTGAGACACAGAAAGGCAGACGCGGCAGTGGAAGCTGCAGCCACAACGTAACCTATTTCTAATTAAAAAAAACTTACTCTCGAATTCGCCAAGAATCGCGATTCATTTTTTCTGTGAACCGGTGCGAGTCGTCACGCATTTGTACCGATTTTAATCGTGTCACGATGTATCGTTACATCCCTAGTGACGGTGTAAATAAGAGAAGCAGCTCTATGTGTAATGCATTAGGCTTAGCTTGGTGTACTTAATAACCTGTAAGTGTAATTCCAGTGGGAGACAAATTGGACTAATTAGAGCTCCCTCAAAGATGTGAGAGACTTTGATTTTGAAATTAGTGTCAAGCTCAGTAGAGCAGGTAGGCTCTGACCATGAGTGATTCATCCTTGAAGTGATGCTTCCTTCATTCTGCATGTATAATGAGAGCTAATGAGACCTGATTGAATCTGAGAACAGAGTGGTGGCAGTGCAGCTACAACAACAACAACAGCTGGACCTCGCAGCGTTTGTCACAGCGTTCCGAGGTGGTCGAAGCATTATGCAACTTTCGCAGTGAAAATGCATCCCAGCATTCACCAGCTCATGACTCGTAAACAAACATCCGCCGCCTGACCTCGCCTGACACAGCAAGACTCTTTTCCCTAAATAATCCTGTTGGTGCTGCTCAAATTAAATGTGCACACTCACCCCATTTTCCAGTCACCCAGCTGAGTGAGGGCACATCTCAGATTACCTGTTCAGCTGTGTAGACCATCCTGTCAGACACACACACACACACACACACACACACACACACACACACACACACACACACACACACGGACACACTGTGATCTTATTAGCAGTATGGGTGCATGCTGAATCTCTGTAAAAGTGACTCCCCCCCCGGTGTAAGTACATGTTGTTCAGTGCGTGACATGATCTGGATCACATGAATATTGAAATGGCAAGAAAACAAACACTCTCATTCCATCAGACCCTGGCCTGCACCCGGGCCCATACCACAGCTATATCAGGCTGGCGAGAGGGGGAGGGGTTCGTGAGGGGTGAGAGACGAACATGACGGGGTATGTCTGAGAATGGTGTGAAAGACAGCATGTAGCACTTTGAGGAAAGAAGGAATGGAAGACTTAAGGAGCAAGTGTGTGGATTTTTGGGGTCCTGAGCCGACTTGTTGGTTGTGAAACTTGTGTGTGTCATTGTGATAGCAGACAGGCGTCCTGCCCAGATATTGGCATTCAGCCAAACATGGGCCATGGGAGGAAGAAGAAGAGCGCTATGATCCAAAGGACTGTTGACTGACGGGAACAGTGGTTGTGCAGAAACTAGCCAATGAGCAAGAAGCTGGCAAACAAGACCACAGCACAACAAGCGCCAGTATTCAGTTCTGTCTGGACTCAGCACTGGGACAACATAGTGCAGGATCAAAGTGAAAACGTGATGTTCAAACATCAGGGTAGGGTCCCTCCCCTCTGGCACTGTTTAATGCACATTAAGAAGGACTTTCACTACAAGTGTGTTTGTTTTCTTCACTCTAGAAGAACCTGTCTGATTGGAGAAATTCCCATGTATTTATTCTGGCTCGCATATTTCCTTCCTCATGCCAGCACATCTGAGAGTAGTGCTGGAGTACAGGACACCTGCACCAACACATGATGGAGACTCTCTGCAGGCATCAGAGGAAACCCTCTCTGTGTTTGTTTCTTTTAGCAGTCAGAGGAAGCAAGGTGGGGTGGAAGGAGCACCCAGGAGAGAGAGAGAGAGAGAGAGAGACTGGAACAGGGAAGATGATAGCACTTCTTACACCGTGCTTGAGTTCATCATTTCTGTTTAATTCACCATTGAGAATGTGAAACAGGTTCAATTGTTGTGAAGTATAGAAAAAGAAAAAACTAGTGATTCTTTGGAACATCTTGGGGCTTCTGAAAGGGACCGCAGCAGTCCTGGTGGGGTTTGAAACCTTGACTGGAATGACCGCGAGCAGCTCCTCTGGCTAATCACCTGGTAAGATTTGGACATTAAAGTTGAAGTTTTGAAGAGAGCCAATAACTGTGGGACAGAAAGTCATTTCATTTACAGTCATTCATAATCTGACTAGAGTTGTCACGATACTAAAATGAGTAACCACGATACTATACCAGACAAAGTATCGCGGTTCCGGGTATTACCGCGATACTGCAGCCTTTTGTTATTATTATTATCTTTATAAATTGCAATGTATTTGTACAAGTTAGTTTGAAACAACGTTTGTTTTTAAGCAAAATTAGTGTTGCCACTGACGAAGACGCCACGGCAGACTGGCTGCTCAGGCCCGGTGCTTCTGCCACGGTGAGTGTGTTGTCTCGTGTCTGGGCGAGACAGAACTTTAGCTTGTTGTTTGTTTTGAAGCGAGTTTCTATCGAAGCGGAGCTGTCTTTGCGGAGTTCATGCCGGCAGAAACACACGAACAGCCAATCAGCTAACAGACGGGCGGACCCAGCGTGCAACAGCCTATCACATCCCTGGACGTCACCAGTAACATGCAAACAGCCAATCATTCAGCAGCTGTGTAGTTCGGTTGCAGCACATGCCATGTTTTTTTTACGAGTGAGTAGCATGCAGTGAGAAGCCGGGAGGAGAGCAGAGGCGGCCGCTATGTAGCGGAGACTGGCACCGGTAATATAGTAATCCACGGTAGTACCGTCGTGTAAAATTTCTAGTATAGTAGCGACGGTTATGATTTGGCACCGCGGGGTACCGTGTATACCGTGGGTATCGTGCAACTCTAAATCTGACTAATATTATTAAATATTTCGCAGTGATACACGGCGATGTATCAAACCCCACCGGCTTCGCCACGGCCGGTTCAGAAGCGTCCCAGAAGCAGGCTATGGGCTGAAATATCTGCCACCAGAAACTGAATTTAAATCATTTACATTTGAATTTGAATTGCTTAACTTGAATATTTGCATTAAAAAACTGAATTTGAATCACATCATCTGAATTTGTATTATTCAATTTGAATCATTGCATTGAAAAAAACTCAATCTGAATTGTCATTTGAAATGTAATTTATAGGGATGCACCGAAAATTCGGCCACAGAAAATTTTCGGCCGAAAATGGCCCAAAAGTGCATTTCGGCTTTCGGTGAAGTGGTCGAATAGTGGCATGGCGCAATTGATGCAAAGAAACAACGTGTGCGGTGATCTGGCCAGGGTTGCTGATTCTTTTCTCATTCACACACAATAAACCCACGATGCAGGATATAGGAAATACACAGGCAAGAAATACATCATACATGGCTCTTTAGCCGAGCTGTATACTTCTCTCTACATTACTGCGTCTCACACATGTGAGGTGCGTTCAATGACCGTCAGAATGACTATGATGCGTTCATGAACGTGGGAAAAATGGATTTATAATAAAACTAAATAGTATTTCTTTCAAGAACAAATTAACAGTGATTAGAACAACATGGGCTTTCTAACAGTATAAATGAAATAATAATTATACTAACTGGAAATTCTACTGGAATATTTGAAGGATTTTAAATAAACATTTACTTTCTTTGTAAAAACATGTCTACAAATTTATTCTAGGCTATTTATGCAATAGTAAAAAAAATAGTGAAAAATTTAACCGCATTTCATATTCGGTTTCGGTATTCGGCCAACTATTTAATTTTTATTCGGTTTCGGTTTTGGCTGAAAATTTTTATTTCGGTGCATCCCTAGTAATTTATTAGTTTGGAACTGAACATTTAGTTCTCACAATTCAAATTTCTGTGGGGGGGGCGAGAGCCACGCTCTTCTCTCCGGAGAAGCCCCTTTCGACTACGACCTCAGATCAGACGAGACAACCCGCTGAATTTAAGCATATTACTACCAGGACATGGTCATATTTGTTGCCAAAGATTTTTTGTTGTAGGTTCAATTTAGACACACTACAGTAGCCTCTTTATTTGCTGCTGTTCAAGTTCAAGGAGCTGAGTCATCTTGTTGGCTTTGGTTGGCCATGGTTGGTTAAATAAAAAAAAAAAATACACTAATCAATATCAAATGCTAACTAACAATAACCATTAAAAAAACTTTGTTTGAAACAAGGCTTTCAGGATGTTTCTTCACATTAGAATAGCCCTAATTATGTGTGCCTACTATTTTAAGGTTTCGTTTGGAATTGCACAGTAGCCTACCTCTTAACAAGGCTCCTGTTCACACATACTTTGACCTTCTTCAAATGTTTGATATCCCTGGGAAGCTGAGCTTTAGCAGATTTCATTAATGTGGAAAAAGTAACTGTGTTGGGCACTGACAAAGCGACACAGACAGATCATAGCATTACATAAATGGAAGTGTCCACATTCTAGTCCCCAAGTGATATGATGCTAAGTGAACATGCTCTGACCCATTTTGATATTGCATTTTGATATAATAATAATAATAATTAATAATAATAATTAATAGGTTGTTGTAAATGGACTGCATTTATATAGTGCTTTCCTTACATGGTACCATAATGATAACGTTTATTTCGGTCATTTGAGACTTGATTTGGGACAAAAGACTTGAGACTTGACTTGAGACTTGACTTGGCATTGCCGTCAAAGACTTGAGACTTGACTTGGGACAAAAGACTTGAGACTTGACTTCAGACTTGACTTGGCATTGCCGTCAAAGACTTGGACTTGACTTGGACTTGACTACAGAGACTTGAGACTTGACTTGGACTTGGAAAAAATGACTTGTGAACATCACTGCTTCTCACTGCATGCTCCTCACTCGTAAACAAACATGGCATGTACTGCAACCGAACTACACAGCTGCTGAATGATTGGCTGTTTGCCTGTTACTGGTGACGTCCTGGGATGCGATAGGCTGTTGCACGCTGGGTCCGCCCATCTGTTAGCTGATTGGCTGTTCGCGTCTTCTGCCGGCAAGCATGAACTCCATGAAGACAGCTCCGCTTCGATAGAAACTCGCTTCAAAACAAACAACAAGCTAAAGTTCTGTCTCGCCCACACATGAGACAACACACTCACCGTGGCAGAAGCACCGGGCCCGAGCAGCGAGTCTGCCGTGGCGTCTTTGTCAGTGGCAACAGTAAATTTGCTTAAAAAACAAACGTTGTTGTTTCAAACTAACTTGTACAAATACATTGCAGTTTATAAAAATAATAATAATTTAAAAAGGCCTCAGTATCACGGTAATACCCGGAACCGTGATACTTTGTCTGGTATAGTATCGTGGTTACTCATTTTAGTATCGTGACAACTCTAGGCAGAGGACAGACAGACTTACACAGAGAGACTGACAAACATTGTAAATATATGGAGCATAAAATGAGCTTAGCATGTGCATGTCTCAGCGTGTGTGCATGTAGGCTATGTTGTAAGACAAAACCAATTCACAGTCAACATTTGGTGATTTTTTTTTTTTTTTTGTTCTGTGAGGAATTGCCAGGAATTTTACGAGCTTCCTGTTTAATCTCATGCATCAACCTCCTCCTGAACAACATGAGCAGTAGTCAGAATGTAGTGAGTGACGCTCAGCCAAACTAAAAGTGGCAGGTAGTTGTCTTTGCATAATCCAAGCAGCACATAGCAGAGAGGAAAGTCAAACATACTTGAGGGATTAATTGCAGAGTGGTGGGCTGCTGGGTTTGGATTCAGAGTTCCCATGCAGTGCACATTTCAGAGACTGCCTGCTGGATCTTACTCAACACTGTTTGCTGAATTTCCTTGTTTGACACCTGAGGCGCATCTTTTCTCCAGCTAAAAAAAAATCCACAGGTTTGAGCTGTCACAATGGTTCAATGTGCTGCATCCCTTCATGCTCATATCGGTGCTATCTACAGACCACATGCTGCACATGGACACCTCTTGTGTGTGATTGGCTATAAACTTGTCAGTCAAAGCTTTGTGGGGAAAATAAATTATACACCCACAGTTGTCAAGATGGTCTATGGATCTTGGAGCATAAAAACCAGCAGCCCAGAGGGTAGGAAACGACATATAACACAATTGTCAGACTGGATATCAAATGCACTTCAGCTGTGAGCTGCACAGTGTTTATTTCTGTGAATATTACAAAATGCTAAAGCCTGGCATCTTAAAATGAAAGGCACTCGCAGGTGATGCCATTATGTGCTGTATGAAGCCAATGCAGCAGTGCTAAAAACTGTAGCGGCCACTTGAGGATGGCTACAGAAGTGAGTCAGTCTCCATATTAAAATGTCCAATTTAGCAGAAATAAACATATTTACAGCCTGGTTCATGGTCTTTAACCGTTTTGGTCTCTATAGCTAATTTCCCTATATTTTAACTTGTTTAAATGATGGCAATTCTAAAAATCTCTTCTTCCAAAATACATAAAATATGTTGAAAAATAGTTGAAAACATGTAAAAAAAACTTTGAACAATATATTACTGAAATGTGGAGTTAGAGGTTTAAACTGTTTTTCACAAGTTTTCAGTCCAGGATTTTGTGGGCGGTCCTGAAAGGCGGCTCTGATATTGGTATCGTATTGGTCCCCATATTGAAGAAGATTCTAGATTGGGTATCGGTGACAATGGGCTGATCTATATCGGCCGATCTATTCACTCTAATTCTATGCCGTGCGCTATGAGTGACGTCATACACAACACGCAAGAGTGAAAGAATTGGCTATCTGGAAATTTTTCACACTACCTCAGCCAACAAACTCGAAGGCTATTTGCAATACCTGGACAGTAAATGTTCCGAGGAGCTATAACTAGAAGTTATAACTTCAAGTTATAACACAACCAAGTTAATGAAACACCTACAGAAATTTCACACCAGAGAACATCCAGAGTTCATTGAACTGAGTAAACAAAACAGAGGCAGTATGAAGCAGCTAACTTTGAAGGAAATAAAGGAAAGAGGTGAAAATTAATACTTAATAGTGTGCAGGCAAGCTTGTGAAGCTAGTGTTTTTTTAAGATTGTTGTACTGATGCACAGTTATTAAATAAATAATTCAATACATTTCTATGTTTTTTGTTTTTAAAAAACAGGAAAGATGTTGCCTTGCACAAAAGAATGATCCCAGTCTTTTCCACACAATGAGACATACCGTTTGTTACCGTAATTCCGCCCTGTTTTTCTGTATCGGATCAGTATCGGCTGATACTAAATCTCAGATATCGGTATCGTATCGGAGTTGAAAAAAGCAGATCGGTGCATCCCTACTGCAAACTAGGGATGCACAATATTTATTGAACCGATAAAATATCGGCTGATATGGGGAGAAATTACGTTATTTTTTATCGACCCGATAGTTCATTTTAACCGATAAAAACATCCGATAAATTAATGAAATTGGGGAAATTGTTTGCATCAAATCTTATCGCATACCTGAAAAGTTGTAGCAGCAGTAGCAGCGGTAGCAGCTAGCGGTGCTGCTAAGGCTAAAACAACACAACATGATTGACACCTGTCACCTGTCGACCAATCAGAGTCAGGAGTCGATCGATTAGTATCGCCCAGATTTCCCTTGACCCACCAATGACGATCCAGAATGAAGTAAACCCAAAGATGGTATATTACACCAAGAGGTCACACTTCACTGTCAGAGCCTCTTTGTCTTTATGTAAACAACCAGGAGCTTCGTGATTGATTCAAACTAACTATTTTTTTTGCTACTCTTTGGGGGCTAGCTCACAGAGTTTTCATCGCACAGTTATGAGACACATATCTTTGTGATCAGCTGAGTCTCTGCTTTCACGTGACGTTTGTGTGGTTTGGTTGAACAGGTGAAATAAGCAGAAGCACTAAAGTGTTAATGCGCTGTTTTCATGCTTTTGTTACATGCCCAGATAATCGCTTGGGGATTGAACTGTGTTTCGTTTGGGTAGCCATGCTTGGTAGAGCTAGGAGGGACTTTCGGAAATATGAAGTTATCGGTTATTGGTATTGGCCATGAGAAGCAGGAAATTTTCGGATATCGGTTGAAATTTTTCACATCGTGCATCACTACTGCAAACAATGAGTTATCAGACACAATGCTGCCACTATATTTACAGTGAAGTTAGACATGAGGCTTGGAAGAGAGAGATTAGCCTTACAACACGCTTGTAGTGTAAACTCAATAATACATACATGCTCCATATGCTGACCACATCACGCCCCACGGTCCCAATAAAAGTGTGATTTGTGCCCTTCCTCAAGTTAATAGGCTTCCCCGGGGGAGTGTGAGCTTGATCCTGTTTGATGTCTTTAAGCCTCCCTATTGAGTTTACATTACTCCATGTTTTATCTAGCCTGCTGCAAGTGGAGGCAGTTTTAATGGTCAGCCTGTGTTTTTCTTTCTAAACCAGTTCTATGTTTTCTTTGTACCCGAGTCTCAAAGCTTGGTGAGTCTGACAATCTGTAATTATTGCCAACCATAAACAACCGGAATCCCACTGAGCACTGCCACGGGTGGCTGCCCTCACCACGACAATCCGGAGTTTCCCTTTTGTCCTCGGATATGTCTGATGCAGAGCCAGCTGCCCGCCCTGGGAGCTGAGCAGCGGGCCCACCATCCCGAGAGGGTAAGAGCAAGTTGAGAGGAGGATCATGGATGGTGGACATACAGTCTAACATATGAATACTGTTGGAAAGGGCAAGAGGAACACTCTGTAATGAGAAGTAACTTATTTCCAGGATGTCAGAGTCCTTTCCTGTCCTCCTGCACAATCATATTTAAATAAAGAGTCTGCTGGTCTTCTAAATGGGATGCAAGTCCTCTGTTCTTGGATCAGAGTCTTTTGGTGGCCATGTTTATGATCATGGTGGTCCAGTTCTTTCTCTATTTATCAGAGCACTGAGTGGATTGTGAAGTGCATTTTTACACAATAGATTTTAGCATCGCTTTTCTTTCTTTGCAGCCTCAGAATCTCTAAAACTTTATTTTATTTTTTTTAAACTTTTTTTGTGGAATGCCAAACTTTCCCAGCAGGGTAATGGTCGGCTCTCTGTTGTCGTCGTCTTGGGAACAGGGTCTTGGCCTTGATGACATGCTCCATGGACCATCGCAAACAGTCGGCCAGCCCTCCTGTGGCCTCCCAGCCCACTTAGTCTGCACACATAACCAATGTAGGCACACGGCTAAGAGGAGGAAACATCTGAAAGAAAGTCCTGTGAACGTTCAAAAGTACAATGTTCCTTTCAGTTGATTTGTGTGAAAGTTTTTGTGTTTACTGCAGAAATCAAATAAAAGTGGACCTTGTTTGTAAAGAAGAGCAGTTTAATAATTGTATTTCAGTTTATGAATACCCAATGGCATCTTCCTGGAAATAGGGCTCGACGATTATGGAAAAAATATTAATCACGATTATTTTAAATTGATATTAAAATCACTTTTAATAAACACACTTATTCATTGATTTTAAAGAAGTGTTTATTGCGCTACCAAGTGGAGATATCTTTTTAACTTCAGCGCGACATTCATCATACAAAGCCGGCAGTGCAACTCTCTTAAAGGGTTAGCGGGATGGCAACACACAGTCTTCATAATTGTTTTGAACCCTGGGTTGTTAACGGTGCTGATGGGGCATATGTCCTTGGCTAGCATGAATGTCGCCTCCGTAATCTCTCGCTGTCGCCAGGCCGGTGGGATATGCAGCGGCATTGTAAAGAGTGTCCTCAATGGAGGACTGTGTTGCAGTGGCCGTGGCTGAAGTTGACGCTCTTGCACTTTTTTGGGTCTTTTCCGTCAATACTTTGTCATAGAACACTTTATGGCTGAACTTTAAATGGTTAAACCAATTTGTCGTGTTGCCCTGGGGTGCAGACACGACAGCGTGACAAACTTTGCAAACAATCTCTTTCTGCTCTACGTCCGACGATTTAAAGCCAAAATATCTCCAAATGACCGAACTTTCTCTTCCTACCTTTCTTTAACACTGAAGGCTCAGGCTGCTTTTCTGCCATGTTGTCAATCACCCCTTCCACAGTTGATCCACAAACTCACTGCTGCAGCTGCAGGCAACACAGGTGCGTTCACTGTGCTTTTACAGCGCAGTAATTTGCGTACACGCCATGTGGCGGCACATTAATTGCAACAAAATTGTGATCAAAATTCGGTTAATCGTCCAGTCCTACCTGGAAGTTGTCTCATATAGCTTTAGACTGGTCTGTGTTGAATAGACAGTAATAAGCTAGCATCTCAATGTCTTTGAAACTTTGTTTTGTCTTGATCTACATGTTTTCAGCCAAGTGCAATAACGCCATATGTGCTTTCAGGGCTAGTATCACACACAAGTCTTTGATTCAGGTTCTGTTGAGCTTGGCCTGTTTTCTTCCCATAGGGATCTCTTGGTCTTAGCTTGAGTCACAGATCAAAGGCCCAGCACAGTGCATGGTGTCCAAGGCTTAAAGCTGAACCTTTTGAAAACCTCACACTCTCCAACGCATTATCCCGGCAGGCCGACTTAGACTTTTGGTTTTGGTTTCGGGGCGATCACTTCCAAAAACTGTGCATAAAAGTTGTCCATCACGGGATCATAATGGCAAGTCGTAAATCAGGATTGCCCAATGAGAGAGTGCAGCAGTGCTGTTTGGATACAATAAAACAGTTTGCATCACAGTAGAAATTGCCCGGTGTGCTTTCGCTCTGTATCAGTGCTGATTACCGTTGCTTAACTGCCATAAAGGCACATATGGAGCTGTTTAGTTATCTGCCTACGCAGAAATACTCTCTAGTGCATTGTCAGTTAGAGCCAGAGGAAGGAAGTGGTCATGGCTAAATCCAGGAGCAAAGGTAGTCCCAGAGGAGGACCTGCCTGACTCCACAGATATTTATTAGACTCTCCTTTTACTTAAGGCATCGCATACATACTGCATTCATAGTGAATAGTGTTTTATTGAGATGTATGGTTTCTCTCATATCATTTCTTTGTCACTGTGTATACACTCGGCAATCTTTGCAAGGCACTGGTGCCAAACCTCTCATATCAATGCATCATCATCTCAAAATATGATTGAACACATAACAGTACGCAGTAAGTTAGTTTACTCGCCTCATATGGTCATGTACACAGGACTCGCACCCTCATGTGACCAACACCAACCCTCCATTAAAGGCTCAGTCATGTTTCGTAAGTGGACCCTCTTAAAACAAAAACTAAAAAGTCTTTCAGTGTAAACAGACTCCCCACCTCTAACCCCTTGGCTTTAATAGTTTAGAGCCGCACTAACAATTCCTTATATAGCTGGGTTTCTTGCCCGAGCAGACTACAGTATAAAGAGTGCAAACACAGGATGCCATGTCTGCAGTGATGAATTTAGGGCAGAGGGAGTGGTTCATGTCTAATTTCTGTTGACTCATTGCTTTTAATGAGAATCGGGGACGTGACAGCCTTTGCAGAGACGGAATTTGAAATGGTTCATTAGCCTGTTGGCGTTGTTAATGCACAGTGGCTTTATAAAAAAAAAAAAAGTATGCCTTTTCAAGCTTTATTTCTGATAGAGACAGCTAAAGAGTGACAGGAATGCGGGGGGAGAGAGAGAGCCACAGGTCAGATTTGAACCCTGGGCACATGGGCCGGCTGCTCTACGAACTGGGCTGAACGCCGCATCTGCATGCTGGCTTTTTGGTGATGTGAATGTTCAACCCGTTCTCATTCCCAACACGTAAAATACCGACGCTTTGTCACGCCCCTTGGCGTCCGATACCGACGTAAAAAACTCTGGGTTGTCCATTGACTCCAGTATAATCCGTTTGTGCTGGTAAGAGACGCTCAACTGGTGACTTGGAGAGTCAGAGCCCATAAAAATCCTTTTTAACGCTTTGTCTCACTGTTATTAGATACTTTCAAGATCATGTGAAATTATTTTACTGTTGAAAAAGGGGAGATACCACCTGTTTTTGCCTTGGACACAACACACTACAGGCTGGTAGTGTATCATTCTAAGTTCTCTCCTCTTGACCGTCTTTAGCATGAAGCAAACAGGTGCCAAAAAGCTCTACAGGCTAGTTTTCTCTTCTCACTCTCCAGGGCCGCCACACCTCCACCTCATTAAACTCACCTTACCTCAATCCCTTTTCTCTTGTGGAATCTACCAATTCTCCTACAAGAATAGCAACTGTATCTGTTGCTCATTTATGTGCAGTCTCATTTTTACATGTGTTTGTGACACCGAGAATAGTCTCGTCCCTGAAGTCGTGGTGATTCACAGTATGTTGTAACATCTTAACAAGTAGTTGGAACATTTGTGAATTCTAAATTGTTCTGTGTGTCATTTCCAAGCAATAATTGGTTCATTTTAATTAGTTTGTGTCTGACTTCTCAGGAGAAGGAGCTCACCAGGAGCACCTGATGGTGACATTAAGCTGACATGTGCCCTCTCGCCTCTCTTGTCTGCAGGAAAATTGGCTGCAGCCTTAGGATGCCCTGTGGCTTTGTCTGAATCAGCGAGTTCTGGTGCTTTTCAAGACAACAGGGAGCTGCAGAGCCTAGTAGGTAAGCACAGCCAGTTTTTTTTGTTTTTTGTTATTATGTGCAGTAGGGCTGCACAATTAATCATATTAAAACTGTTTCATCAGTTCATAGTGTTATGCAATCTATGGTAATAGTTCTCTGAGTTTGTAACGTGCAGGCACATCTCTTGTATTAAACTATGCACTCCTGATTCCTCTCTAAGCTTCTGTACATAAAAATGACAATACTGTTTAACACCACTTTATGTGCTGAGGGAGTTCTCCCCTTTCTTCTTCTTTAAAGGCTTCTTTAAGGCTCGGCTGGGAATTGTTGTTGTTGTGGGCCTGTAAAGGCCACTGAGACAGGAGTAATACTGGGTACAAATAAACTCCAGCACCACAGGCTGACATAACATCACATATTTAAAGTCTACAACCACTGCTTTGACTTAACATAATATTTGAAGGCTGTTCTACATTGGGTTGGTCATTTACATGGACACAACAGAAGGCTACATTGTGTCTTTCAGTTTCTGCACTTGCTGCTTAGGCTGATGTTTGTTAGTTCTTTGCTTTGTGCCGGCCCTTCTATAAATCGTCCTTTCTGTGACCACTCTTCTAATGCTTTGGCACACAAGAACAAGTACAAAGCAGTCAAATTCATCAAACTGCTCAACAACCTCGCCCTGTTGATTTGGATCTTGCGGGGGTGGATGTGTAACTTGGTGTAGGTCTGTCCAGAGCACATTTGTATTTGAGTAAAGTCTCTCAATCACAATCTAGTCACGTTGTTACACATTAATGACCAAAGGGGGCATGAAGGTTAAAAACATGTCTAGGTATGTTTGTATGTCCCAGTACCACAACGATAAGAAGTTATTTAGAGTGTAATATACTATTTTTATCCGTATTTAGCTCTGCCATGTTCAAATGATTCAATTGATGTGGAATGATTCATTTTAGTACACACCTCATCTCCTCCTGCTGGGAAATGATTTCATCCTTTCTGACTTCACAACCGAGGTATTTCAAAATTGTAGCTTCACGTCACCTTCAAAGCTCCACAGCTATTTCTGTCCATGTTTTGTTTTTGTTCTGTTTTGGTGGATTACCACCTCTACTTCGATGACTGAGACTGCTCTGTTGTCTTGTCTCATAAAGTCCCTCTGGATTTAATGCCAACGTGGTTGTCAGTCCACATTCACATTACATATTGTCCACATTTCAGTAAAGTCTTTTCTGATGTTTTCAGCAACTATTTTCCAACATATTTAATGTACTGTCACCATATTGGCTCTCATAATTCCAAGGCCTAATGTTTCAAAATGTTGATTTGTGTCTGTTGTTTTTTGATAGAATTATCCTCTAAATCAGTCAAATTATTTTAGTTCAGGGGTCAAAATGTTGACTTAACTAATACAATATCAAGCGTCAAAAGTCACAGTCGCAGCCAATTCAGGATGTCAAGTGCTTGTGTGTTTTATTGATGCTCATTACAGAGAAAACTTGTTCACAAAGGTAGCTAGTCCCAAATATACACATAGCCTTTGCAGCAAGTGGGCTGTCAGTTTGGGGTACCCCGGCAAGAGATACTGATAAAATGTCTCCAAGTTGACACAATGTCAAATCTGAATTACACTGCAAGTCAATTAGTTCAAGTTGGACGTCAACGGGCAGATCACCAAAGTTCACCAAAGACCCGAAACCATAGAACAGATGATAATAACTTTAATCTGTAGCTCCATATGAACAGTGTTGCCCCTCGGGCCAGTAGATCAGAGTTTTACTGGCCCCTTGGGTATTTTCACTGGCCCGGCTGACAAAAATGAAAATAACTATTTTTTTAAGCTAAATTTTAAATTTATTAAATTAATTTCATTTACATTTTACAATTTACACATTTCAGATAATAATTTCTCTTTCTAATGTCAATAACTAAGAACGCATCTGCCGTAGAACACAATCACATAGAACAGTAAGAGGAAAAAAGGTGTGTGTGTGTTCACTCCAAGCCCCTTCTGTCTGCTGCTGCAAGCCACCTGCCCACCACAGACATGGAGTTAAAGTGCTCAAGGTCTGGACCCTCCAGACATTTCCAAACCTAAAAAAAAAAATAAAAAAGTAGTAGTTAGGACAACGTACCCACAAGGTATTATAGTTTTAGTGTCTTGTGATCAGACAAGTAAGTAAGGATAGGATGTAATCATACCTGCTTACCGTTTCGGCTGTAGCTTCAGCTTAACGTGTCTTCCATATACCTGAGACACCATTCTCCACCGGTGGCTTGAGGGCGGAAGACAGGCGCGGCTGGGCTGGGGAACTTTATTTTGAAAGGTTTCCCATCCCTGTCAGCTGTTTTAAGACACGTCACACCAAGACGCTTTGACAGCTCCGACGAAGGCTGAAGCCACAGCCGAAACTGTAAGCAGGTATGATTGTTTTGGATCTAAACAGTATGAGCACTATAAAACTGTATGAGCAAATTTACACACTACAAATTTGTAACTTTTAGTTTTGAACTTTAACTCGACGACATGCTCCCTGTCTAAACGGTGTAAATGTTTTTTCCCGGTGAAATTTCCGGTAAAAATCCAAATCTCAAATTTCGATTTACCCATGACTCTGATTGGCCCGAACGGGCCAGTGACTGGCCAATCAACTTGCCCTGCATGTACTTTTACTGGCCCCGGGCCATCGGGCCATTGGTTATGTCGGACCCTGATGTGGCATCCATACCTCTTGGTTTCTTTTTGGGAACTTAATTACTGAGTTTGCGATGGGGGATCACAAATATAATTGCAGCAGTCAGAGCTGCATTACAGTTGTCAAAGCCAGCATGTGTGGTGTAGTGTTGATTGCATGAGAAAAAGTAATCCACTAACAAAGGAATGATACCAACGATTTGTCACGCCCCTTGACGTCTGATACTGACGTAAAAGGTACCCTTCCGTGTCTGTATGAAACGCTCTGGGTTGTTCATTGACTCCAGTATAATCCGTTTGTGCTGGTAAGAGACGCTCAGAGCAGAGCTCCAGCTGTCCATTCACTCCAATAATAATCCGACCACAGCGATACATGACGCTGCAAGCTACAATCTGATTGGACAACCGAGGACCCTCTGCCCGGAACTGTTTTTCTTACTACGTCAAGGATTTCTTTTATTTAAATCATCAACGTTTCTCAGCACAAACACGCCAAAGTGTCACTGATAATTCAACAATAAAATAGCTTCATGTTGTGGCCCTCAGTATGTTTTTTTTTCTCCTTCTAGCCTGAGAAATAAACTTTTATTCCTATGTTTTGGATAGCGGAAAGGCCTACACTACCCAGAATGCTCGACCAGCTAAGATTTGCGAGCTACAATCTGATTGGACAACCGAGGACCCTCTTCCCAGAACTGTTTTTCTCGTCTTGTTAAAGATTTCTCTTCTCCTTTTGGCCTGAGAAATAAACTTTTATTCGTATGTTTTGGATAGAGGAAACGCCTACACTAGGCTCGACCACTGACGATTTATGACGCCCCTTCACGTCTGATACGCAAAAGGTGTCTTCCCAGGTCTGTATAAAACCGAGCACGAGCTGAAGATGAAGATGAAGATGGTGAAGAAGAAATTGATTCCAACGCAGGTATGTAAAAAAAAAAAAAAAGAGACTACTTTGAGAAATTGAAAATGTGTGTTTTAGAAAGAGATTACCTTGATTCACTAGTCCCGCAAAGTAACAGTTTGCTGTCAGTGTGCTCGGGAGAGTAAGCTTACGACTGTACATGGCTACTGTAGCATTAGCTCTTTAATCCACCGTTGATGGATTTAATCTATTACAAACATTAAAGGAGTTGCACGTTGCTAATATTGTATTGCAAATAGCATCGCATGGTGTGTAATGTTAAAAAGAAGTTTTCTACTTCTACTAGCTCTGTACAAACCCATAATGCTAACGTTAATTGCTAACATTGTCGAACGGAGTGCAAACACTGAAAATCATTTGGATTGCTTGATTCATGTGTTTTATGTATTTCTTTGTGTCACTGAGTTCTATCGGAATCTCTTTCCTCTTTAGTTTGAAAAATGAGTGATTCAGAGGATCTTGAATTGGAGGAAGCGCTTTAGGGTGCCAACGAACTCCTTCAGGATATGGAGGTAACATTATTATTTTTAAAAGTGATGTAGTTAAACACTACTTCAAGAGGGAACACTTGTCTAATTTATTGTATAAAGTAAAAGTTGAGCACATTTCTACAGCATGTCCAGCTTCTCAAATCTAATTTTTATTACTGAATATATTACTTTTTTTTCTGTGAAATTGGCTCCATTAACATTTGATTACTGTTTAATATTTACTGTTTAATATAACTTACTATATCCCTTGAAATTCTGCTTAAAAGACTGATTGCTGAATGAAAGTGAGTGATAAGTTTTAAGTACTATACTCATACTGTACTCTTAATGTTACTCTCACATAGAAATGGATCAAACTGATGGCAGCCTTGGAGCACTGCAGGCATGAATAGAGGAGCTTGTCATCGTCATCAGAGTGCGAAAACAAAATCTTTACAGGCAAACTGGTACGTCAGTTTCCTTGAAGTACAGTTTGATACCTTTACAGTTTGTAAATGTATATGGTACATGTACAGCAGCTTTGTAAACCGAATAAAATCGGATCCTTGTTTGTTTTAAGCTGGATGTGATGCATGTTCTGTCAAACAAATTGAACAGTGTTGATTTTAGTCAAAACATACATTATATGACAAGTGTGCCCTTTTTTACGATTATTTACAGATAGCAACAAGAGGCGACATAGAATTCGCAAGGTCATCTTGGATGAGAAAAAACGCTTGCTAGCTGCTGTCAACGATTACAACAAGCTGGCTGAACCGTCAAAGCAAATTATGTCCAGTGATGCCCTCAACCAGACCGACGTATGGCCCTGGCAGAACACAAGTGAACGTAAGCTCTTCATTTTAAAATATTTCAAATGTATCCTGTTTAACCAAATACCCAGTATCTGAGCAGTAGTTGGAAGTTCTGATCTTGAATCATAATCTATGTTTTCCCTTCTGATGTTGATAAACTGTAGCTGCTGCAGACCCTAAGACAAAAAGAGAGGTCGTTGAGAAGGTGATGGCTGTGAGGCGCCTTAAAGAGGAGGAGATGAACCTTTGCAGGGCCCAGGACAGGACCGGACAGCGCTTAAAGCACGAACTCTGGATTTGGTAACGATCTCCTCAGACTATAAGCAGTAAAGTTTCACTGGATCTTTAAACTATAACAAGCTTACTGCCCAAGATTGGGCCAGACTCTATCTGTCTCCCTATCGGCTGGTGAAACACACTAATTTAAGCGCAGGGCGGGACATCCTTCAGTCTGTGCAGACACTTCAACCTGAGAGGACGTGCTGTTTTGTGCGAAGGCAGAAAAAATTTGAGAGCGCAAAGGACATGTTTTGAGCGCGAAAAAAAAAATCTGAGCGCACAGGACATGTTTGAGACATAAATCTGAGCATGAGAAGGAAAAATCATGCTCTCAAACTGAAAATGTGCGCTCTTGAATAAAGATAGGATAATTCTTCCATACTAATACAGCGTTCATCATCCCTCGAATGTAATATTTCTGAAGTAAAACACTATGTAGGGGTTCTCAGTCTTGGGATTGTCAGCCTAATGTTGGGGGCACTTAATATGAAGACTCAGATCGATTTAGAAATTAGGTTTTAATTTTATAAAGCCTTAATTAGCAGAACATCTACTACATTCCGTTTTATTTCTTGAAAGTTAAGTCATTTAACTATGTTACTGTATGTTCCCTTCATCTGCATCTGTAAGAAGACTGACATTAAGACATTAAGTTTTTATATTCTATATAAAAAACAAAAACAAAAAAAACTGTTGACTTGTTAGTTACCAGACTTTTAATGTTCTGTTTAGATGCCTGTGGCTTCTCTACACTAAGTGTAGCATTTAGTCCCCGAGGAGTTTCAGGCCACTTTGAAAGTCTGTGTGTATTGACTGGCACTATATATGTATAGAGCCATCAAGATTACACACTGTTGACGGATGGAAGCTCTTTGAGTTACTCTGCTCATTGATTGCTGCATTTCCCCGGCTATGATTGTCCTTGATAAATGGATTAGGATGTGGCCTGTGCTTTCTGCCTCTAGAGTTACCACTTCAACAATGCTTGCTAAAAGTGCCCTTGGTATCTTGCTCCAACAGTCAACAATGTGAAGTTTTCCCATTAGGACCCCATTGATAAGAATTGAATTGAGATTTGAATCAATTAAGTCACAGAAAGTATCCAACTACCAGGAAATGTAGTGTAAAAGGGGAAAAAGATATACCTTGGATATTGTTCTGTCCTTGAAAGCCATCACGTAAATGGAGCCAAGGTCATTGGAGATCAATAAATGAGTAGGCGATGTCTGAAACATGTATTCTAATCACACTCCTGATTTTCTTCACTCTCTCTCTTAATCCCTGACTTTCCCTCAAGGCTCCACTAAGTGGACTGTGGAAACCAGCAGCTGTTGGAGCTCCCATCAGAGCAAAAAGTGAATTTCACCAAGGGAGTCGAAGGGGAACATCAATAGATGATATATGGGTCAGCTGTCCGCTCCATTTCTTTATCCATTCGTCAGAGGGATAACTAAAATTGCCAACACAAGTTCATGGAGTCACAAATGTTGTTAATGCTATTTTATATGCATTTTATATACTATTTTTTTGTTTTAAGCGTTATGCTTTTATCCAATTAACTACAAGTTCTCACAAGACAGATGTGGTTATGATCAGATTTGAAAAAAACAACAACACAAAAAAAATGATTTTTCATGAAAGTTTAAGTTGTAGATTTAATGTTCAGTAGAAAGTCTGTGTTCTAAAACAAGAAATAAACAAGACACAGAACAAATTGTTCAAATATTAGTTATGGCTTGAGTATACATGAAAAAAGAACGTCTTCTGGCCTGCATCCCAAGACCAAATGTTTAAAGTAGTTTCTTTGCTTTCCCTTGCCATCACCTGTTGATAAAACAAAGGTCAAGCGGTAAAATGACGTCATTTTGACATCCTGAACCTTCGAGGTCCAGTGGCAGTCTTGGTGGATTTAAGCAGCCTACTCAAAATGGTTTGCGAGGAGTGGGTGGCAGGCTCTCCTAAATTCCACCAAGCTGTGACCCCTGTGCCCTCCATGCTGCTTGCTATAGTTATTCCAGGCCTGTTTCAACTTAGTTATGCCAGGAATGTGCCATTGCATGAGAAGAGGTCATTGCTCCTCATGCACTGCCATGGCACTTCCCCCCAGTTCTTAGTCAAGGCTGCCAAGATATGGACATGCTTTCCCACGCATGCAACCAGCCTCCCATTCATCAGTGAAGAATGTTTATATTTTCTGTGCTGGGAAGTATGAGTGCTATCTTTTTCTTTGAAGCTCTATTTACTCATGCTGTCTGGGTTCTAAATAAACCCATGCTCCAGTTTGTCATAAATTAATAACTTGTTTCACTTCAGAACAGCCTTAGACCTTTTGTGGTCTCACTGTGTTTTTTAATATTATTATTTTAAGTGTGACGACTCTGGGGATGGCAATGTTGGTCGATCAGGCAAACCACTTTGATCCCAACATTTATCAGATGGATTGCCATGAAATTTACGACAGATTCCAAGAGGTTTCCACCAGCTTTTCCACCAGCAGGTCAAAGTTTTCACTTATCCTGTAAAATATCTCAACTTGTATAACATTTCTTGGCACAAAATTAGGTACAGATCTCCATTGTGCCCAGGCAATGTACCTTCTTGATTTTGGCGATCTTCTGAATGTCACAATTGTTTGTAATTAATGACTTCAATGACAGCGCTTGCACATGTGTAAAAAAAGGTATTAAAACGTGCGGCTCAGCCGGGAATCGACTTGACTTTTGCTATGACTTTTCTAAGCGTTTCGCCAAACGGTTTGCCAATAAATCTCCAAAAACCACGCCAAAAAAATGAATGGGTGTGTATTGGAAGAATGTTTGAGAGCTAGAGTGCGTGACATCATCGCTAGAGTGAATTAGGAAAGAAAAATTAATCGGAAAATAAATTTGTAAACTGCGATTGAGTCCGCAAAAGTAGCAGGGAGCACCTGTTCTTTCTCTAACTCCAGAGGCCAAAGTTTATACAATTTTCGCCTGAAAATGGGCAAGGAAATTGTCTAAGAGATGAGGATGCTGCGTGTGCGCGCACCTGTGCCTAATTACTCTGACCTACAGCTGACCCTGGTTGCTTGGCCATCTCAGTGTCAATAATAATGTATGGGGGCAACAGGGCCAGAGTCAGGCACACTCAAAATTTCTAGAATTTGACTGTAAAACATCAGCATGTTAACATTGCCATTGTGAGCATGTTAATATGCTTATATTAGCATTATATATTACAGCATGTTAATATGCTTATATTATACAGCCTCAAAGACCTCATAGGCTACATTTACACTGCAAGTCAGCAAGTGCTTGATTTGCATTGATTGCTCAGTTTGGATTTTTTAAATTTCTTTGGCATCACATGTTTTAAATGTGCAGTTCCAGTGTGAACTGACCCACACGCCAAAGAACATTGGACATGTACAGAGGCAAACATGGAGAAAACTGAAGTCAACTTAACCGTTTCATCAAAAAGCTGAAGTGCAGTAGAAGCCAGTGAATTTGTGCGAGACAAATTTGGCTTTTTTGTGGTGCAACAACTGCTACTTTTGAGTTGTGTGTAAATGCAAGGTTGGGGCCAGGAGTAGTGGGGTCATGAGGCGCATTGCTTCACTTTTTACTACATCTGTCAGCACCTCTCCACAATTCTCTGACAGCAGTCCAGAACTGTGATGAATCAACAGGAGGGTCATATGGATTCTGATTTGATGTTAAATTAGAGTTGAAAAGATCAAATTGATCAGTTTGCAGATTTGAGAACCACTTTTGAGGCTGATTGTAAACTTAGTCTTGTTTTCTTTGTTCATCCGTGACTCACTTCTAAAATGTCACCAAGTCATTTCAAATGTTTTGCAACCGCAATGTCTTTTTTTAAGATACTTTCCCACATGCGTCTCAACCCATAAATGTGCTGGCAGTTTTCGGTGTCTCCCGTACTCTGGGATTAGAAACTGGAGTCGATTTTCTGTGTGAGATGCTCTGAGTAATTAACCAGATCAGGACATTCACAGAAAATCCTTCATCATTGGTCCCAGTGGGAACTAAAGCAGTAACATTCATAGGCAAAGCATGCAAAGGTCAATCATATTTTTCCGTATGTGTGACGGTTTATGCTGGTGTTATACTAGTTTAAATAAACCCAATAATTGCATTGACATTCAATGGAATGGGTTAGTCATTTGGTCCCTGTGCATATGGAAGCAATTTGGTATGCTCTCGAAATCACGTTGCCTCGGTTACCCTGTGTTTCTGGACTTAAGTAAATGATTATTAATCACTTAGCAGCCAGTAAAGTCAGACTATAAGTTCAGCTACAGTACAGACAGCACAAGCGCTCTTCAAGAGGGGGAATGGTTGCTGTCACGTCTCGGATGATTACATGAACTAAGCACTAGATCACGCTGTCAGATTAGATTCATAGATGATTCTATAGTGTCTGCAAAAATTGCAGTCATCACGTAAAATGCAGATAACGTAGATTAACATTCACAGTGGCTTAATCTATCATGGGCTTGATTCTGTCTGCCAACCACAAATCAGCTCTCTGGCTAACGTGGGGAACTGAAGAGGGGGAACTCCCTGACTTTTGAAAACAGATCTAGTTACTTGAAATGCTGACATGTAATCTGTTTTTAGATTTATTGTCCACTAGTCTGGCCAAACACTTTCAACTTGATCTGTGCCAAGCCCTTTAGTGTGACCACCTATTGTTTCACTGTTTGATCAACCTAGTCTTGCCTGGTATCCTCAAACAAGCTGAAGTTTCAGCTGTTCAGCCTCTTTGAAGATGGAATGGGAAATTACACTTCCTGCTTTGGAGTCAATTTTAAATTTAAAATGGATTTTTTAAAAGTTTCACTGTTTTCCAATTGGGTTATGCCTTTGGCTTTACTATCAAACAGCACATCTGTGTCTCTGGTTGAGGCACTTTTTATTATAAGTGGTGTTGATTTAGAACCTTCTTAACTAACTTGTTTTACTTGGATTTTTGCAAAGATTTAAACAGCCATAAAAATGTTTTGAGAAGCTTGTATGAGGATAATTTGATAATATACTGAACAAAAATAGAAACGCAACACTTTTGTTTTTGCTCTCATTTTTCATGAGATGAACTCAAAGATCTAAAACATTTTCTATATACACAAAATAACCATTTGTCTCAAATATTGTTCACAAATCTGTCTAAATCTGTGATAGTGAACACTTCTCTTTTGCCGAGGCCAGTGTTCATTTTGTCACCCATTTTCCAATTGAGTCTTAGTCTTGTTTCAAAGTTCATTCTTAGTCTTAGTCACTTTCAGTCTTTCACAAATCATTTTTGTTGTTCATATTTTAGTCGACTAAAAGTCTCAAAATTTAAGTCCAATTTTTATCAAAACAAACCTGTTTGGGCTCTATAAACCTGTCAATCAAAACAGGCCAGGCTGGGCTCGGGCCGGGTCGGGCCCGACTTCTAAGGCTCGTTTCATGCTCTAGATTGCGCTGTCCGTACGCCATTTCTCCTGCATGCTGTTTGTTTTTAAGCCACAAGTGCGAGAGCAGCAAGAGGATCTCAAACGTGTGGTTGTGACGTTGCTACAGTAAAAGAAGTGCTGGCACAAACACATGACAGCAGGACTGGATGTTGCTTTTTTCTTATATAGTAGACGGAAACAAGGAGGACGTTTTTGTTCATTTTTTATTTCTTGCATGACATTCGTTTTTATTCGTCAAAAAAAAATGCACATTGGCACATTTTTCGTCAGTGTTTTTAGAACATTGTCTCATCCTTGTCTGACGAAATGAACACTGGCTGAGATAATCCATCCCATCTCACAGATGTGGTATATCAAGATGCTGATTAGACAGCATAAATATTGCACAGTTGTGCCTTAGGCTGGCCACAATAAAAGGCCACTCTGAAATGTGCAGTTTTGTTTTTTTGAGGGGGTCAGAAAACCAGTCAGTATTTGGTGACCACCATTTGCCTCACGCAGTGCAACACAGATTTACACAGATTTGTGAACAATATTTGAGAGAAATGTTTATTTTGTGTATATAGAAAATGTTTTAGATCCTTAAGTTCAGCTTATGACAAATGAGAGCAAAACAAAAGTGTTGCATTTATATTTTTGTTCAGTGTATTTAATAGTCTTAATAATGGTGCAGTTGCAGTTTAAATCCAGTACCTCCTTGCAGCTGTTCAGAAGTGTTGCTATATTTCTCCAGCAGGGTTTAACTGTTTGATTCTAGCTAAGATCTCTATTTTATGCTCTTGGAATCTTTGAGACTCATATGTAGCAAAGTTTAGAAAGACTGCAAATAAGAGTGTATAGGAACGTTGAAGCAAGTGATGGAAGAGATTCTGAAAAAGATGACGAACAGACAGATTGACAGGGTCTTACTTTAAGCATAGGACACTCGCACATGCAAACTAATGCATGATTGATGCCTGTCAGTATCAGAGCTGATGTGCAAGGCCAGATAAGGAAGTGATAGAGTGCTGCCTGTGAGGGATTTATCATCAAATCATGTCAAATGTGGTTTAATTTAGCTGCTATAGGAATCACATTCAAACTGAACGTAGAATGAAATACCAGGAGTTATCCACTGAAGGACAATGGCTGAAAGTATGTGATCTTGTTTAAATGGAAGGAAGCAAAGAGCACGGTTAAAATGTGTAATGTCATCATGTATGCTTCCTAGAAGACAACTCACATGGGTTTTCAGAAAGAGGGATGGGTAGGTTCAAGTAAAAACCTCTTGCCTGAACAGTCTAGTGAGTTATAATCCGCCTGTCACATTCATATTAATCCTTTAACATATGTAAAATACTAGTTCACACCAGTTCTGCTCACCATTATCATGTTAGGTGGATGGATGATTTCTCTGCTCCATATGTAATCTTGCCTTGTTGTGACTGCTCCACATGTGACCCAGATCCTGTTCAGCCCATCCTTTGCTGCGTGTTTTGTCAGCTGTGTTTACATGGCAGCTCTCTGAAACTTAAAAGGTGGGGTGAATGCCTTCCTGTGTACCAGACTTCTGACATCTGTCAGGTCTTACCATCATTCTTGTTCTTCTTATTTCTCTGTTACATGAGGCGTAAATGCTGGTTTAAAGCTGTATTTGAAAGAAAGAAATCTCACTAAAGGTTTAAAGGTGTAAAGAATTTACATTATTCAGTAATATTTGAATTTCAGTGTAGTATTTTGGTGGTAGCTGATGACATCTAAATGTAGTAGCTGATAAATATACTTTGTTATTTTGTTGATTAAGATAAGGTTCATTTGTTACCCAACTCTGAAATATTTAGATGACTTAATTCCACCCCAACTGGAATGGGACTTGAAGATTGGAACATCACTAAAAGGTATATTCTAAAGGAAATATTCTTAATGCTGACCTTCCACTTCCACACAAGCATATTTCCTCCATTCCAAATAATGCAAGCTGATCAGTCAGTTAGCAGGGAAGAAAAACATCTATACTACATGAATTATTGATGACGAAAATGGAGCCTCTGAGCTAATAGGCAATCTTTCATCTGTGCTATACAGCATATTTGGTCCCCTCAATCTATAAGATCCCTGGCCCTCACCCTGCACCTTCTGCTCTCTTATTGATCATTTGCACTCCAATTTGGCCAATTTTATTCTGATAATGTGCAATCTGTATGCATATAACGCAGTCAACAAATTGCCTAGGAATTAGGAGGAGAAGGCAATGTGTGGTGATGGATCACCTCAAAGGGTTAGTCAAGTCAAGCCGAAGACGACGATGTCAGTATGCTACCTTCTTTTTTCCCCTTTTAGTTGAATCAAGACTGATTTTCTGTTGTCTTACTCACTTTCCAGTCTGATACAGCAAAGACTGATGGCACAACGATGAGTTTCAGTTTAGCAGTTTAACATTACTCCTATCCATTTGATCTGTTTCTGAAGTGATCTTTAGCTTGTCTTGTTATTTGCATTCTAAGTGAGCACAGAGTAGAGTTGCAGTTAGGGATGTAACGATACATCGTGACACGATTAAAATCGGTACAAATGCGCGACGACTCGCACCGGTTGACAGAAAAAATGAATCGCGATTCTTGGCGAATGCGAGAGAAGTAGGATATGTTCTTTTTCGTCTTTTTTAAAATTAGAAATAGGTTACGTTGTGGCTGCAGCTTCCACTGCCGCGTCTGCCTTTCTGTGTCACACACACACACACACACACACACACACACACACACACACACACACGCGCGCGCGCAGTAGTGGTAATCTGCGTCAGGCCTGACAGTACCGTAAATGATACCATGACACAGACCCTCCAGGAATTCACGATGTTGCGATTTGCAACTTCAACGCAACTTCAGTGAATCCCAGTGAATTCAGGGCGGTATTGCAATTTTAACCAGTCACCGCAACTTCTCCGCAACTTCCTCGCAGTCTGCGGATCATTGCTCACGGATTAAACTCGGGTCAGGGACGGCCGCACGGTGCGGGAGGATCCCCTCGTGGGATCTCTCCCCGGCGCAGGCGGCGGTGAGCCGCGACCAGCTCTGCGTTTACAGCGCCCGGACCTCGCCGTTTCCCGGGGCTGTGGACTCTCATTAAAGGGTTAACGAGCTATCATCTTAATTGTTTTTATTTTCAGGTAGCTCATACTTCAAGCTGAAAGGTAATGGTCAGATCAGCTGCTTGCTGGCAGCCCTAATAAGAACAGAAACTGTTTGAGAGTTTCTGTAAAGAGAGATTTTTTCCCTACAAATAAAAAGATAATTTTATTTTTTTAGAATTTGTCTGTAGCTCATTTTTATTTAAAAAAAAATCGTGAAAAAATCGTATCGTGAACAAAAAATCGTGACTCGAATCGAGTCGTGAGTTGAGTGTATCGTTACATGCCTAGTTGCAGTTGTTTGTTTTTGGCTTTGTTGGCTATGAAATTAAACTTGACAACATCAATTATGTAGCAATATTATCTATCACTATATTATATGAGTTGAGAGGTAAAAAAAAGAGTTTCAGAGCAACGGTACACAGTTAGTTAGTGCTTTGATTTGACCTATGTATGTAATATGCATTACAAGTACTTAAGTCAGTAAGGAGTGATTTAAAATCTCACTTTAATGCACTGCCAAGAGAACTAGTTAAACACAAACCTGATTAACCCAGCTGAAAGAACAGCAAAAGGATATCACATCAGGTAAATTCTACTCATCAATCACATTTTCATATTGCCATTTAGTTCAAGCAGTAATGACTTGACTGGCTATTTGTGTAATGGAGATTGACAGCGTTGAAAAATGAGTGTTCCTCTGAGAAAGGCCGAAACTTGAACTGGTAATGTCAAGATGTTAATACTGGAGCTATGTCACTGAGAAAGAATGAGACATGATTAAGACAGTGATTACACAGTGAGTTTGTTTGGAGGGGAACCTTCTTTGTTCTTGTACCAAAAGAACTACACTACACTACCCTACATTACATTACATTACCCTACCTTACACTACACTACAGTCAGCATGAGAAACTCAGTCTTTATTTCCCAACAAGTACAGTGTAACGTGTGATTATTTGAGATCAAATGAAGCCACATTTAATGAACAGAGACTAGGGATGTAACGATACACTCAACTCACGACTCGATTCGAGTCACGATTTTTTGTTCACGATACGATTTTTTCACGATTTTTTAAAATCAAAATGAGCTACAGACAAACTCTGACTAAATAAAATTATCTTTTTATTTGTAGGAAAAAAAATGTCTCTTTACAGAAACTCTCAAACTGTTTGTGTTCTTATTAGGGCTGCCAGCAAGCAGCTGATCTGACCATTACCTTTCAGCTTGAAGTATGAGCTAACTGAAAATAAAAACAATTAAGATGATAGCTCATTAACCCTTTAATGAGAGTCCACGGCCCCGGGAAACGGCGAGGTCCGGGTGCTGTAAACGCAGAGCCGGTCGCGGCGCACCGCCTCGGAGGAAATGCGCCCGGCGGGTGCCAGCCAGCGCCGGGGAGAGGTCCCACGAGCGGATCCTCCCGCACCGTGCGGCCGTCCCTGACCCGTTTTAATCCTGCGTGCAGACTGCGCGGAAGTTGCGGAGAAGTTGCGGTGATTGGTTAAAATTGCAACACCGCCCTGAATTCACGGGGATTCACTGAAGTTGCGTTGAAGTTGCAAATCGCAACATCGTGAATTCCTGGAGGGTCTGTGTCATGGTATTATTTACTGTACAGTCAGGCCTGACGCCGATTACCACTACTGCGTGTGTGTGTGTGTGTGTGTGTGTGTGTGTGTGTGTGTGTGTGTGTGTGTGTGTGTGTGTGTGTGTGTGTGTGTGTGTGTGTGAGACACAGAAAGGCAGACGCGGCAGTGGAAGCTGCAGCCACAACGTGACCTATTTCTAATTAAAAAAACGTACTCTCGCATTCGCCAAGATTTGCGATTCATTTTTTCTGTGAACCGATGCGAGTCGTCACGCATTTGTACCGATTTTAATCGTGTCACGATGTATCGTTACATCCCTAATAGAGACATATTATTTTAAGACTGGTGGCAGCATAAAGTATTAAAATGAATATGAAATGTATTTTTAAATTGTGTCAGTTTGTGACTAAACAACACATAATCACATCCCTGTAGAACCCAAAGTCTATGAAGATGTTAGTTAAATTCTTATACTGCATCTCATTAAAGCTAAGATTATGATTGTTTCCTTACATTGTCACAGGGTAATAGCTTTCTGTTCTGGATTGATAGCATGTCCCTTTTCTTTCTTTTCTTTAGAAACTTTGTGCGTTATCTCTTGCCAGAAGGCTCGGGAGCCAAATCTGTCTTCAGATGCCAAATGGCCAAAATTAAATTAGGTTTTGGAGAGCTTGGCAGGGGGATGGGGAAAACTATTTTAGGAAAGAAAAGTAGGACAGAGGTAGAAATTGACCAGAAATATATATCTCGCAATATCCCATCAAGGTGAAAAAGAAACTTGTGCAATGCAACGTGAATCAGCAATCCACTGCAGGAGATTTATGTTCTTAAGAAAGTCTGAATATGGAATGATTAAGATGAAGAAGATAGAATGAGCGTATACGTAACAAGAAAAATGGGAATACCATGGAAGTGTAAATGGGTGAGGGCCATCTGATGTGATTTGATTTCCAGATAAATTGTAGAAATGGCAGCTTGTATATCACCATCATCTCTTCACTCTTACATTCAGCGTTTTAGATGTTGTTCTCCTGCTCGTGAAAGTTGAGATTGTTCACAGATCATTAGTCACAGTTCTCTGCAGCAGCCCCCCCAGCAGCCTTGCTTCTTCATCTACAGTGACACGTTATGATGATATAGCATGAACATGGCTTGCTACTAGGGATGTAACGATGCATCGTGACACGATTAAAAATCGGTACAAATGCGTGATGACTCGGTCACGCATCGGTTGATAGAAAAAATGAATCGCGATTCTTGGCGAATGCGAGAGAAGTAGGATATGTTCTTTTTCGTCTTTTTTTAAATTAGAAATAGGTTACGTTGTGGCTGCAGCTTCGCACTGTCACGTCTGCCTTTCTGTGTCACACACACACACACACATGCGTAGTAGTGGTAATTGGCATCAGGCCTGACTATACAGTAAATGATACCATAACACAGACCCTCAAGGAATTCACGATGTTGCAATTTGCAACTTCAACGCAACTTCAGTGAATCCCCGTGAATTCAGGGCGGTGTTGCAATTTTAACCAGAGACGGCCGCACCGTGTGGCAGGATCCCCTTTTGGGACCTCTCCCCGGCGCTGGCTGGCCCCCGCCGGGTGCATTTCCTCCGAGGCGGTGCGCCGCGACCAGCTCTGCGTTTACAGCGCCCAGACCTCACCGTTTCCCGGGGCCGTGAACTTTCATTAAAGGGTTAATGAGCTATCATCTTAATTGTTTTTATTTTCAGTTAGCTCATACTTCAAGCTGAAAGGTAATGGTTTGAGAGTTTCTGTAAAGAGAGATTTTTTTCCTACAAATAAAAAGATAATTTTATTTGGTCAGAATTTGTCTGTAGCTTATTTTGATTTAAAAAAAAATTGTGAAAAAATCGTATCATGAACAAAAAATCGTGACTCGAATCGAGTCGTGAGTTGAGTGTATCGTTACATCCCTACTTGTTACAGTTAGCCACAGTTTTGCCGTATCTTTCTTAATTTTGTGTCAGCACGTTTGGTTTTAACTGTAACTTACTAAACAGCCCTAAAACCACAAGCAAACTCTATAAAGAGTCAGATTCACATTCCAAATGATGTTGGTCTCATGTAACATGACAGACTGCATTGGTTTAAGCTCATCATGACATTTCAAAGGGTAAGATTTACAGCCGTCCAGAGCTACTGTACATTGTTATGAATCCCCAAACCCTGTCAGGTAAAGTGATCCATCTTCTTGAAGCCTCCATGGCCTGATCCATGGTTTTGGCTGGTGTTGGCTGCCTGTTGTTGCATGTCCCTCACAAGCTCAGCTGTTGATGGAATGTGAAGGCTGGTAGAGTTCAAATATTTCTCGTCAGAGTGGCATAGATGTGCGAGCATCAGGGTGCATCACTTCAGGGCACCGGAGCAAAGCACAGAGGCTTTCACGAGTTTCCCAAAACAGAATTTAAAGCTTCGATAACAAGGCTTCAGACACACACACAGGGTTTTGGCACAGTAATAGATTTGGTATGGTACAGAAATCTTTGGCAGTCTTCAGATTCGATTCCAGTTCTTGGTTCAGGAGTGATTCTTAATTTAATAAATAGATAGAGGCTCTCCTGTGCCACTCCATTGACTCCCATTGCTTGAGCTGCAAATGAAACATAACTCACAGTTAAACTAACTGGTTATGATGAGGCTCAGACATGAATATATCTTACAGCCTTCTTCTTCCGTATGGAAATAATGAAATGAGTTTTGGAGTATAGCAGGAGAAAATCTGTGGAGAACAGCTTCTCTGCTGCAACACCAGTAGTACTGGAAAAGGGTGTCATTATCCAAAAAGCTGTAAAGGCGCAATGAAATGAAAGTGAAGTTGTTTTCATCGCTTCAAGTTTTGTGCCGCTGTGTGTGCATGGTGCTTTGTTCTGATAACATTAGTCTGAAGGTGATCATCACATAACGTTACTGTAACTTAGGTTATTTAAAAATAAAAAAAACACATCATTTTTGGTGTATGTGAATCGAGTCAGAATCACAGAAAATGAGAATTTCCATTGTTATGTCACCCACCCCCACCAACATCCAAAACCTGCTGTTGTATCCCAGTTATTCCTAAAACTAATGGGTGTTTAACATCATCTTTGCATAGAGCAGCATTATTTTAATGTGAAAATATAACCTTCTCTGATCTCCTTGTTGTCTCACTGCTTGAGACCTGAAGCTCATACAATCTGTAAAATGATTTTGCAGCATCTTCCTTTGCAAACTCATCATCTTATTTTAAAGACACGTTTCATTTCTTCGTGCTCAAACACTGCTTTCACAGTGACTCATAGTGTAGCTAGCAGTGACTTTCCTCATTATTTGGTACCTGGTGAATATTACGAATTACACTTTAAAGGGCTAATTTGGGCCTGACGTCCTATAAATAGACCTGAGCAACACGAGGCTGTAAAACACAGCAGGGATTGCCTTCACTCACTGGTCTAATGACTTCATTTCTATGCATCGGGGAGCAGTGCTGATGGATTTTGACGCCTCGCCGTGCTTTGTGATGACTCAGTCATCACATCTGTAGTGCTCATCATGAGGATCGACAGCCATGTGACCATTTAGAAAATGACGTAACGGCTTTGACATGCAGTCTCACCATTTTTTCTCATCACCTGTCTTTCCCTCTCCCACTTAACGAATAACTATCCATTACTACTTGAATGTCAAAGGTAGATCGAGCTATAAAAAAATAAGGCACCTGCATGATACATGTAGGTCCTGTGGTATATGAGACACGTCACAACCAAGCTGTGGCTGGGAAGTGCCAAAAACTCTAGTTCCACAAACAACCACTAGAGACTATAAAACGAGTCAATCTTCATAAGCCTCTGTTTTAAAATGCCAAGCTGTAATAATTAACTGGGCAGCAGCCAGAGCAATGACGGTAATAAAGAATGGACACAGCCTGAGTGACGTCACCCACAGGTTTCTGAAGTGCTGTTTTGAAGTGCCACCGTGTTGGACATACTGCTTCTTCCGCCTCTCGGCAAATCAAAATATCAGCAAAGACGTAGATGATCAGCGGACCTGAGGCAGGTCAAATGACGTCTGGGTGCTCTGAAAAGCTATCTATGATGGCACTTACCTGTCAATCAAGCGGTCACGCTGTTAATTATGTGTAACTTCGAGCCTTAATGATAAATGAACAAGTGAGTTAGAAAAACGCATTCACCTTACAGTTGTCATGAACGTGGAAATTAGCTATAGGGACCTAAACCGTTGCCTGAACCAGGCTGTAAACATGTTTTGGACAAACATTTTGGAGATGACTCACGTGCTGCAGTCTGTCTCAAGCGGCCGCTCGAGGAATTACAGTTTTAAACACTTCCGCATTGGCTTCATTTCCCAGCACAGGAGGTCACCACTTGAGCCACAGTCACCACACTGAGCTTCAGGAAACGGTGGGTGATGTCATGGATGCTATGTCCATGTTTTATACAATCAAAACACCTGTTGTCTATGCAAAATCATGGTTGCAAAGTAATTGATGCTTGAGTGTATGTGGTTTATCCTCATTGATACGCAACTCTTCAGAAAAGTTTCAATGTTTGCTCCAGTTTGGCACATCCTGGTGAGTGTACCTCGTTCCGAGACATGGCCTGTGCGTTGCACTGAAACGATAAAGATTCATTAAGTCGAGTGGAAAGACGGAGCACGTCGAAAAGTTAAAGAAACCATCTTGTTCACCACACTGCGTATGTGTGCTCTCCTTTTCCCACAACAGCTATAACGAACATTGTGTATCGTTTCCCTCTTTTAACATCTGAGTGCATCAGAATAAGTCGTTTACATGTTACAGGCTTTCAGGCCTTTGAATAATGTGTGCACCATTGTACATTAGATTTCCTTTGGATAGCATACATACTGCAGTCTATTGTGGAGCCAACAGACTGGAGAGAGAGTCTCTTCTTTTCTACTTTTCCTTTGTATTCCCTCAGCGTATTTGAAATTTCTACTTCAGCCTCTTATTTCTCTGCTGCGCTCGTTCGCATTCACAGCTTCTTATCATGTGTTTAGTCTAAGACAGGCCCTCAGAGACCTGCTACAATCAGCCCAGAGCAGGAAGCTAACACGAGCAGGCTACACAGAGGGCATTATTCTGTACTCAACAATCCCGGCACCCTTCTCTCTTTCCTGTCATCCCGCCCCTCTTCCTCTGTTCACCTCTCCCAACTGCTTTTGATAGCAGCTCATTGTTTTTGCTTGTTGGTGTTCATTTCTCTCTCAGATGTGCCCATTGTCGTGAAAGTTGATCCAGGAAGAGAATTTAGTTCCAGTAAATGCAGTGCATTTATTTGAAATATTTACAGCTTTTCAAGGAACAGTGTCTAACCAATGAGCAAAGATGAGAACTTTTGTGGGAAGTGGAAAATCTTCAGATCTTCAACACAGTTGTTCCACTATAAGGAGGACATAATGCATAGATTAAAAGTTGGGAGTGAAGTCTACCAAATACCTTATGTTGATAGTCGGCATAGGCTTGTCAATATTTTACCCATTGAATATTTTATAATAATAGCATGGCTTCATTATTCCGAATAATATGCTGTAGGTGTCAGTTTAGCATTGTGCACATTGTAATCACCCGCTGTCATCTTTTCATCACTGAATCATAAAAATTATGAGTCATCACAGTGTCATGTATCAAGTATGTTTTTAATAGCTGAATGTATGGTTTTCCTATATTGTCAAACATACCCTTTGAATCAGGATTATATGACACATTTCTTCTCCAAATGGACATTAGTGCAATAGCTGTCTGTACTTGATGCGTTCCATGTGCGTTACGGGCACTGGAGCTAATTGTGGCTGTTTTAGGTAATGTTTCAAACCCCACATGTCCCGCTGCGCTCTGTTCCACAAGCATCCCAGAAGCAGGCCTTTATTTCTGAAGGATGCTGCAAGCAGCCCATGTCAGTCTGCACAGAGCAGCTCGAGCTGACAGGAAGTCAGATATAGAAAAGGCATAGAGAATCTGGTAGATTTTTTCAAAATAAAACTTCCTGTAAAAACAGACAAAAGGGAAGCAGTTTAACTTCGTAGCATATTTATTAATTATTTATTATTTTGTCATGAACGGGGAAATTAGCTATAGAGACCAGGCTGTACACATGTTTATTTCTGCTGTGAAGTTGGACATTTGAA
Organism: Collichthys lucidus; assembly: GCA_004119915.2. Classification (NCBI taxonomy): domain Eukaryota; kingdom Metazoa; phylum Chordata; class Actinopteri; family Sciaenidae; genus Collichthys; species Collichthys lucidus. The sequence continues at coordinate 25,813,761 of CM014084.1, forward strand.
CATGGGGACTTGACTCACTTGTGCAGCCAGCCTTGTCGCTGTTCAAGTAACTGCAGTTTTTGGCACTTCTGCTTTGGCTTCACTTCACAGCCATGGACGTTGCTGCTTGGTAAGAAATGACTACTGCAGTGGTGACTGCTAAAACGGTTAGTCTAGATGATATCTGATTGGTTGAAGTTTGCCTGTAATAGGTGGTGATAGACAGATGGTTGGCCCTGTAATAACTGTTTCCAACGATGGCTTCCCAACAACGTCATCCAAACCCCCCGACACGTTCAGGTTAATTTCATTAATGATTCATTAATCATATTCTACAAAGTGCACTCAATCTCACTTTCATGGCAATATCTCTAATTATTTATGATGAGGATAATAATTAGGACATAGAGAGAACTCAGTGATATTAAAAAAACAGACGTAGCAGCTGCATGTGGAAAAGATGAATCTTAACATCTTGTGAGGGCAGGTCATGTTATGATTTTAATTTGATTATGAGAAATGGAACTCAGTCTGTTTATGTGTCACATGTTCTAATGAAACTGTGTCCGTTTCATTGTGTTTGTTGAGACACAGTAGATTCTGGATCTGTATGCAGGAATCAGAACTGGAGCATGGCAGGGACTGATAATGATGGCCCAGAGGTAACACTGGTGTTCTGTGTTGAAACATAACGCTCTTCAATTTGAGTTCTCCTGTAAGTGTGTACGTATGTTTAGCATTCATCTATGACTTATGAGTATTAATATTGCTCTGGCTAATAATTCCAGTTTATTTGTCTTGTTTGTATCAAGCCTTTTATTTATTGTAGCATCAAGTGAGCCTCCATTGATTTCATGTTTTGTATGTGTTGTTTGGTGGACAGCTGATCACTGCAGGGAGTTACGCTGCTGTTGTCTGTTTGCCATGTTTTGTTGGGAAAACTTGATTTGCTTTGTGCTCAGATATGAATACAGCATGACTTCAGTGGTCTTAACCTCTAATGAGGCTCAGCTGGAAACACTATGAAACATCACTACAGGTGTGATAAGTCTTATTTCATTTAATTAGAGGTGTTCCTGTGGCCAAATGAGACAGGCCTGTACCAAGTCGTTTTTCTTGTTTAGAGCTTTCCCACTGTTATGCACTTTTATCGCTTCCTGTAGTTTCCCCAAACCCCCTTTAAAGGTCCAGTGTGTGAGATTTAGCAGGTAATATGGTAGAAATGGAATGTAATCTTCATACGTATGTTTTTATTTGTGCGTAATCACCTGAAAATACAAGTTATTATGATTGTTTTTTTTGTCTTAGAATGAGGCTGACCATATCTATAATCATAAAGAAGATGACAGACAAGCTACCTTAAAACATTGTAGCTGTTTTCTGAATTATTACTTTTGTTTGAAGATGTGTGTTGTTTTTTTTAAATAGAAGAAAGACAAAACAGACACACATGCTTTCACTAATATGCTGTACATACTGCTTCATACAGAATATAGTTGCACATAGCACACTGACAGTCATACTGTCTTTAACTCTTCCTGGATCATGTTGTGAGTTTTATTTTATACTTTCAGATGATCTTCACGCTGTCCTGAGTCCATGTTATATCACCTCACATAATCAAGTCAACTCTTAACAGTTCATTGGTGCCCATGGTCTGATTTATGGAATTTGTTCCAAATTATTTTTAATAAGGAATCCACATTTTTTGTTATTCAAGTGCATACAGCAGGCAGACTGAAGAGGGAGTGAACAAACATGCAGAATATGGAATTTAAAGCATTCAGACTGTCCCTCCTCCCTCATGATGTTCTCAGCCATGCTGCCCCGTTAAAGACTGGGTTTTAAGGCTTTGGACATGTGTGCATACTTAAACTGTGACTCAGTATTTTATGGTCACAGATTGATATTGCACCATTTCATCACCCTCGCCACTTTATGTTCCCTACTTGGGTAGGGCTATCAAATATCCCTCGCTCCTGAATATTTCACAACGTGATGCCTTCCTCCGGCTCAGTGAAAACGTGTCAGAGCTGAGCTGTTGTGCTCGCTCTCTGACACTGGCCTCTGCCTTTAAAGTACAACCTATTCTGCTATTTTGTCTTTGTTACTATTTAATGGGATCAAATGGTCATCTAAAATATTCATTTAAATCATCAGCGTGCTCTTGAGAAGTAAAAGCACAGCGGCTTGTGTGGAGTTAAATGACCTTGTAAATTATGCAGAGTGGTGACATAAATGTAATGTCATTTATCTGTCTCATGTTCAGGAGAAGAAAAATGAATCGCGCTCCTCCATATGTATCTCATCAGCAGATAATTGTATTGGATGAGATGTTAGCCACTTCAGATTTACATGGTTATTGCAGTGGTGCAGTTCTAAACAATTGAATAAAATGAAATGATAAACTGAGGCTGTAGGAGCTGTAATATCATTCAGCTTGTTCCTACATTCAAGGACAGTTCATGAGAACACCTCACAGACAAACAAGACAGACTTGTAATCTCCCCCTAACAGCCATAACATGTAGTCTTTAGCATGCCGACGTTTTTTTCCTCCTCCATATTTCTTTGTTACAGTTTCTCAGACTGTCATTTTCCTCCATGTCCCTTCAGTTCTCGCACTTCCATTCAACCCTTGCACACATTGCACAGCACGGAGCGCCACGTTCATGTCAACTCTGCACAGCTTTGAACAAACCATAACAGTGTACAGTATGTTTAGGCAAACTGCTGGATGACGTATCCGATGTCTGCTGGGGTAAGGAACATAAATAACATCATGTCAAGTTATACTATATTTATATGACAGTGTTTATTGTTATTTCAATGTTTCCTGATTTTGAGTAGACCTTCCTGAAATACACAATGAAGTCAGGGTGTGTTTGAACTGTTTTAGGGCATCGATGATGACTAGGGCTGGAGGTTGAAAGTGTAAAGCACAGCATTGCTTTTGAATCGAAGTGTATTTGCCATTGAACTTCCTAAATGTCTTGAATGGTTTTGCCATCTCCTTGAGGAATTCAATTGTCCTGTCCTTGCCATATGAATAAAGGCTCAGTCCATGATTGGATCAAAGTGTCACTCACACGCTCTAAAATCCTATTCTGGAATGTACTGCATCGTTTTTACAAACAAGTCATTCACTAAGTGAACTACACCTTGTCACTGTGCCGTGCTGATGTACAGTGGTTTTGCATGTCAACAACCTTTTAGCTGGATTGCACGACCCCACCACTCATCACTTACAGGAAATGCACACCACTGTCCATCAGACTAACAGTCTTCAGCCGTCCACATACACTTGTCAAGCACCAAGTCTAACTCGTCTGGTGGAGAATACTACTAACTAGCCAGAGTGTTTTTTTTTGTTTGTTTGTTTTGTTTTTACCATCATATACACTAGAGATTATAAAGTGAGTCTTGCAGCTGGTTACAAATAATAGTTTTGCTCATTTCTGCTACACTGTTTCCATTTTTCCTGGCTGTTTCTAGCTCACTGTTTATAGACATAGAGATCCACAAGCCAACCACACACACACACACACACACACACACACACACACACAGGGCCAGAGAGATGGTGAGATAATGTGAAATGATAAGTTACTACTGTTGTGGAGAAACTGCTGAAGTCAAAGGTCAATGGTGAGGTCAGGAAGGAAGAAAGTGTTCAGGAGCCTCTGATGTCTTATGCTGTATTATTTATTGACGCTTGATCAAGGAGAACTAGAGACACTCTCAAAGTACACCTGAAGTGCTTGAGTCGGTCTCGCATTCTGACGAACTTGTGATGGGGCATATACTTTAAACCCAAAGATCACACCCCAAATACTATACGCCCCAGAATTAGTAAAAGAGAATGTCTTTACTCTTGGAGGTGTTATTGTCAACACATCCTAGTCTGGAGACACAGATGTTACGCGGATTGGAAGGGCAACAACAAGCTGTCATGTCACCTGTTATGACTAGGAAGGCAGCAACAGGCCTCTTCGACCCTGGCCACCACAGTGAGATATGGTGGCACCTAGTCATAAGACAAACAGTTAATACTGCTGGATCACAAGGCTCACACGTGACCTTGTGTAACGCTAAAAGAGAAAATTCCATAACAACTACAACTTGAATAAAGTTAGTATAAATAAGCATCCAAAATTGAGATAATGTTAAATTATAAAGTACTACAACTTAAGCTAGGGTTAGGTGAGTTGAGATAATTTAGAAATGAAAGTTGAACAAACTTAAAAACAAATCTTTAAGAGTGAAGTTGAATTTCCTAACTTATAATCTGCCTGAACTTTGTCGCCTTACAATTTGAAGTTCTGACAACTTGTTTTGCAGTATTAAGTGACGGGCAGCCTCATGAATGTAGCTGTTAGGGGTTTGTACCTTGCCTTGCGTTGCCCAAGGGTGCATTATCAGTGCCCAGGGGGTGAACCAGGATTTCTCCAAGTCCCTATATTACTGCCACCCCCCATTCCTAAAATGGTATTTGAGTTTTCGGGTTGATTGTTACATGAATTTAACATGCCTTCTCAAGTTTATAATACTATTATAATAATAGTTCAGAATGCAGAATTTGATGAAAGCAGAAATGGATTTAACTTTGAATAATTTAGACCGTTCGTTCTCAGTACTCAATTCCAGCAGTATTAATTGCAGAGCTCATTTCCACTAAATATGAAAAGGCAGTGAATGGCCTCAAGGTTTCATCTGAATCTGTCAGTATGTGCCGAAGGACAACAATGCTGTCCTGATAAACAATTGTTCAATTTGAAACTTATTTTTTCTAAATGTTTGAACTGATATTAGAGTGCATCTTTCACTGTCACACTCCATACCATTTATTTCCCTCTGTTGCTGATGTCTTCTTGAGTAATTCTCAACGTCTCATCTCATCCCTGCTGTCCTTTGCTGTTGGAAAACATTTCACTCCTGGACCAGCTCCTTATCTCCGGGTTGCTCTGGATTGGTTCAGACCACAACTGGAATCAACATCCCTATTGGTCTCCTGGCAAGGTCATAAAGAAAAGCATTGGCCGGGGGGGTGAAAGCAAGCCAAGGAGCTCAACTGTTCCGTACAGCCTCCTCCCTCCTCCGGGGTTGGAGATAGATTACTATGACATTGTTACATTTCTCCATAGATACTGGAGCTCATACAGGACTCTTGTTGGCTACTTGGGTCATGATCAGAAAGCTAAAAGGTCTCCATATTTCCACTGAGAGGCAGGAAGCTAATTGTGCGATGGCCGAAAGGCGTGTTAAGTATAACAAAGAGCTTGAGTATCACTCACACTGATGTTTAAAGGTGCTTTTCTCCCACTAACCACCACTGCCGTGTTGATTGACGGGTGGAATGTAGTAGGAGAGAGTGATCTCTATCTCACACCTGCCGTTAGGGATGTAACGATACATCGTGACACGATTAAAATCGGTACAAATGCGTGACGACTCGCATCGGTTCACAGAAAAAATGAATCGCGATTCTTGGCGAATGCGAGAGTACGTTTTTTTAATTAGAAATAGGTCACGTTGTGGCTGCAGCTTCCACTGCCGCGTCTGCCTTTCTGTGTCTCACACACACACACACACACAGACACACACCCCTACACACATGCGCAGTAGTGGTAATCGGCGTCAGGCCTGACTGTGCCATAAATGATACCATGACACAGACCCTCCAGGAATTCACGATGTTGCGATTTGCAACTTCAACGCAACTTCAGTGAATCCCCGTGAATTCAGGGCGGTGTTGCAATTTTAACCAATCACCGCAACTTCTCCGCAACTTCCGCGCAGTCTGCACGGGGGATTAAAACGGGTCAGGGACGGCCGCACGGTGCGGGAGGATCCCCTCGTCGGACCTCTCCCCGGCGCTGGCTGGCACCCGCCGGGCGCATTTCCTCCGAGGCGGTGCGCCGCGACCGGCTCTGCGTTTACAGCGCTCGGACCTCGCCATTTCCCGGGGCCGTGGGCTCTCATTAAATGATTAATGAACTATCATCTTAATTGTTTTTATTTTCAGTTAGCTCATACTTCAAGCTGAAAGGTAATGGTCAGATCAGCTGCTTGCTGGCAGGCCTAATAAGAACATAAATAGTTTGAGAGTTTCTGTAAAGAGAGATTTTTTTCCTACAAATAAAAAGATAATTTTATTTAGTCAGAGGTTGTCTGTAGCTTATTTTGATTTTAAAAAATCGTGAAAAAATCGTATCGTGAACAAAAAATCTGAAATGTTGCTAAAAGTGATGGCTGAACGATGTGCAACAACTCCTACTGAGATTATTTTGACAGATTTAGTGGAACTAGTAATTTTTTTATTACAAAAATGTTGATGTGATTGCTGGGCTCTGCTTTGTTTGTAATATAAAAAAAAGAATTGCAGCCCATCAGTTCATGAGTAACTGTGGGCTGTGGCCCTTCCTTACTCTCAAATGGGATTTATAGTTGTGTGTTGAGCAGTTATGGAGATGCTTTAAGGTTAAATTCCAGCAGGCACGGATGCAAAGTGTGTGCTGCGGCCTGCCGGAGCTATACACGCCAGTTCTAGTCAATGTTTCAAACCCCACCAGCCCCGCTGCTCGGCTCAGCTGGGAATGCACGTCTGTTCTATTTTTGACGGACACCGTGTGCACCCCTGGTCAATCTGGAGCTCCAACTGAAGTCAGACACAGCATAGAGAATCCGGTCCCTTTTCAAAATAAAACACCCCGTGCAAATTGCCCGTCGTAAAAACAGACTAAAGTGAAGCGGTTTAGCTACGTAGCACGTTTACATATTAAGAAGCAGCTAAACCAAGAAAAAGTAGTTAACACAGTCTGGCCTGTTAAACGCTTATACTTCTGAAAGTTTGAAGTCGCTGCCATGTGACAGAGACATGTGTGGTGGGGTTTTGGGGTTAGCATGTAGCAAAAGTAAAAGTCCAATGTACGGCAGGAAAGCGGCCATCCCAGCTTCACTCTCTCTAGCCTTCATTCAGTGAAATCACTGATCGATGGCCTGCTCTGGTTTCTACTTTTAATAATGTTGTTAAAATAGACTTTTATGAGCGCTGAGCTTTTTAAATCCTCATTGAGGAAGAATAATGGGTCAAGACTGGCATCCCTCACTTACTTCATCGCTATGTAAGAAGAATGAGGGACTGTCTCATCCTCTCTGATAGGACAGAGGACGATGAAGTGGGAGACGTGTGAGGGCAGCAATGGAAAAACAGCTGCTAGGTGAGGATTAAGAAGTGTTTGTGTGAATACACACACAACAGCAATATTTATGCCTTACACATACACAGCACCCGTTTACAGATGAAAGGCATTAAAGCTTAATGGCAGGTTGGCCGCACATAATGGTGTCTAACCACAGGCATTTTTCTTTGAATCCGTCTGACATTAAGTTTGGTCAAACACTGTTTGTAACCGTTGACTCATGGGAACTTAAAAGTGGCTGAAGATTCCGAGCAGACTTTAAAATAGACAGTAAATAGGTGTTATCCCTTTAACACAGTTCCCTGTGAATCATTTGTAGCCTCTCCGGTCTCTGTGAATGAAAGCTACATTTAATCTCAGATCTCTTTTATCCTGCCTGTTCCACAATGAGCAGTGTTTTCTCTTACAAGTAATGTTATCCTACATCCTTGAGTTTCCATCTGCATTGTAGCATTTATGTATCCAGAGTATAGAATTCATCCTTGAGCAAAACACAATACGATCACTGTGCCCCACAGTCACATGGATCAGTCATATTTTCAAGAAGCCATGCTTAATCTGATCCCTGAGATAGAGGAGCGTCAGCAGCCACAAAGGCTACAAAGGCGCTCTGTGTTATTTTAATCCATCTCCCGGGAAACTCATGCTTGTGTCAGCTATCTGTTTTTTGGTGAGGATATTCAGATGGGTAATTACTGGCAACCCTCTGGCTTGACTCCCCCTCCTTCACTTATCTCCTCCCAGCTTCCCATCTCTGACTTAACCCTCCTCCTTCCTCTTCCTCGTTCTCCACACCGTCCCTCCAGAGAACCCTCACAAGCTAATGGTTTGAAGAAAAGGCACTTTTCCTTCTCCTTTCGCTCTGTCACTTCTCTTTTTCCTGTGTTCTCTTATGTTTACAGTTTATTCATAACATGATGAAGTACCCTGCTATAAAGTGCGTATTTCGTTGATAACTTATTTATTGCACACATTGTAGGGCCTCACAAAAAAAGCCACGCTTGCTATTTAATGAACTAGCCACCAGCATTTTTCTCTCTTTACAACCAATGCCCTTGTGGCTCCTTGGACCATTTCCACCTCCACAGTACCCTGTTTTTAGTCTGAATCTGGACCCTAGCTCCTAAGTGTAATACGCCATATGGTACAGATTTCAGCACAGATGATGGGGCCACATAGACCTCATCACATCATCTGCCAACTGCACTAACATCTGCATGCGTACTACCTTCGTGGTCAATAGGAAATGTCCTTTTTTAAGCTAATTTAGTGCCGCTGTGCTACCAAGGCTAAACAGTGGAAAAAGCTGGTAGTCATCAGCTGTCTCCCTCCTCATCGTTAGACACACTGCATAGAAGCTGGATATGGTGCAGCGGGAACGGCTCCGATTTGTTTAGGTTGTAAAACAGTCACTCAGAGTGCCCGGCTAATTTGAACAAATGTCTCGTAAGTCCAGCAACAGTGAGTAACCATGGAGGCAGCCCTGGAAACTGAGCGCGCTACATGTGGAAACTCTGATGGGTTTTGTTTAGGTTGGGCTCTTTTTAGACCGGCTCATGAGCTGGACACATGTTGACAACCACATCGTAGATATCACATCATCTTAAAGATGTTTGAGTTAGCTTCTACTACTTCATATAGATAGACAGACAGACAGACAGACAGACAGACAGACAGACAGACAGACAGACAGACAGACAGACAGACAGACAGACAGATGCATGCTTGACACTCGTCGCAGCATCATTTTGATATGAACTGTTTGGTTGGTTGTCTTGAAGTCCAAGGCATCTCTTCCATATCCTCTGACTGTATCTATTGTTGCAAATTCTGATGAAAGTGATTGTACGTCAAAGTTGTGGGTCTACTCGTCTCATAGCTGTTCCATTCAGACCATAGGAATTTCTTTGAGAATCAGTTTTCTTGACCTAGAAATTAAGTTTCTAATAAAAGTGTGTACTTATGAAAGGCGTCCAGTCAATGGGTTACGAACTCTGAAGACACGGACAAGTCTGATGAGACTATAATGTACTTAAGGCTCCACAAAGAAATAAGTTCTGTTTCAACTTTGGATAGCAGCACTGCCAAGAGTTTTTGTTCTCCGTGTAGGAAAAGAGACTATCCTCGACGGACCTTTGCAGCTATTAATTAGATTTACAGACATTTTGGCACGTCCGGGCAGCAGACGGACAGGTGTAATTGGTAACATTAAATCTGTCTGCATTACATTTAGGTGGACTAGTTCCATGGTCATGGTGTGGTGCATGCTGGTGCTTACCAAGCCTTTGTTAGTGAAGTTTGTTTCACCTGTGCTTTTCCTCGAAACGTCTGCCGTAAAATAGAGTTTGATTGTATGTGAAAACACGTGATTCAGGCTGTTTGGCATACTGTTTGTATATTCCTTTGTTATATTAAAATCATATTTCAGTCACTGTAACCTTTTTTAATAGTTGTCTGAAGCCTTGGACACAGCTGCTCTAGGAGGAAATAAATCAGTTTTCTTCACAGATGTTGTATTTTTTTTTGTTTTTCCGTTTTTGATTTGCCCTGTTTATGGGGGATGACAGCTGCTCGACCCTCGTCCTGCCTGCATGAAACTGATAGGCCTCTCTGGGAATTCAGTCCTACAGGGACCCTCTCTCTCTCTGTCTCTGTCTCTGTCTCTCTCTCTCTCTCTCTGTCTCTCTCTCTCTCTCTCTCTCTCTCTCTCTCTCTCTCTCTCTCTCGTTTCTTCTCTTTTTTTTAAAATTTCCTTTCTGTTCATCATGAAAAGTTCTCAGTGGGCCGAGATGTTCTGAGCCAGTCACACGTAGTGGCTGAACACAGCGCGTTGCTAAAGGAGGAGAAAGAGCAGCTTCTTTCTTATCAACTCTTTTCTTTACATTTAAGGACCCAGGTTGATTCATCCTTTCTCTTCCTCTCTCTGTCTCTCTTCTGTAATGTTTTGGCTTCCTCGTCATGAATCACTCTCATGCTTGTTCCCTCCCTCTTTCCTCACATAGCTCAAGCTCTTCCTCCTTCCCTCCCTCCCTCTCTGTCTCTCATTCATGCACCGGCTCTGTATCGACTATGTTTGTCAGGTGGCTCTCAGTACCCCGTTCGCCTCGCCTGGCCACAGATTGGATACACGCTGCTGCTTTGTAAGTAGCTAGCCACATTTACTTTTCGTCTTCTTCTTCTTCTATGCTCCAACAACTGTTGCTGTCTGCTCAGTATGGCAGAGGCTTGCTTAGCATACTGCCAGGCTCAGAGGCACAGATGGACAGGATGATCACACTGGATCCACAGAGGAAAAGGTTGTGCACGGGGGACGGATTAGATGAACTGAAGTCAGGGAGAGCCGCACCATGCATCATTATTATCATCTCCTGTCTCGAGTGTGTCAAGCGATCAGAGAGACGGGACACCCTCTAATTGAGCACGACATGTGCAGCTTTGGACAAGCTGGCTCACATGTTAATGAGAACTCTTTAGACACTGGAGAAGCTGCAGCTTCTTAGTCACAGCTCAGTGTTATGGACAACAATGGGAGTGTGTCATTACACTTACGTCTGTGCTCCTTCAGACACTTTGGATGTGTTCATGTAACACCTTTTGGAGACCAAGATAGATGAAACGTTACTCTGTCTTGTTAGATTGAGTTTTTTGGTGTGATGGTGGAGCAGCTTGTGCTTCTTTTATTTCTCTCTTTGCTCAGCTTAAAAACTTAGAACTTAGAAACTTAGAAATTCCAGCCACAATAAAAGGATTTGTAACTTGGAGTTCAGGCAACTTGATTTGTGGTTTCTCTGCGACACATATGTTGGATAATCCTCCTCCACCACCTGCAACACATTTCTTTCCAATCACACACATCTGCATGTTGGCTAATGCTGTTAGACCTGACCAGAGAATGTGTTAGATGATTTGTGTTCCGTTCATGTCTTTAATCCCATCATAAGTGTTTACGTCAGGGCACAGTGGTACAGTAGTTGTAATCCATTCATGAATATTGGTGTGCAGCGGACTTGCATGAAGAATGATTCAAACTGATGTAACCAGAGGAGAAGCTTGTTAAAGTTCTTTTATGGAGCATTGTGGTGCTTTGTCACCTGCCTAGACTTTACTTCATTTTGTGATGTCTGGCCTTAAAGCTGGAAGTCCTTAGGTGACTTGAAAACAGAGATCAGTACCTGCCGCGGTTGGAGTTGGCCTCGTGTTACCTCTGTATTCTTTTCTCAGTTTGAAATGTTTTACTGTGAGCTGTAAAAGAATCCAAGCAGACTTTTTTTGACTCAGGTGTTGATTGGCATGTTTCTTCACCTTTCCTTCATCCCATTTCACCAACTCAAAGAACTGAAGGAAGGAGGCAGGCGACAAAATTAATCAACTGCGAAACAAACCATTTAGAAACCATCACCTGACACAGAGAGACTGCAGCTCCCACATAAAAACAGTCTGAAGTTTAAAAACACATGCAAATACATTTATAATGTAATAATTTAAAGTCTGCAGATTTGGTCAATTAACGTATCTCTGATTTCTTCTGATTTGCTCACCTCTCTCTGTTTTGTATCCTGTAAATGAAGAGCTGTCACCAGCAGCAGCACCGAGCCTGTCAGAGGAGTTTGGAGATTGGAGTTTGGAGGTTGTTATGGAGACGAGGACAAGGTAGAGCAGGATGACAGGAAGCGATGATAACGATGAGAGAGACAGAGAGAGACAGAGAGAGAGAGAGAGGACCGAGCATAACAACCGTTCTGATGATTTAAATGGACTGTGTGTGCATATTTACTGCGTGTTCAGTGGCCGATGGCAATCACTTCCTCATCCGTGTGCTGTCGACTCTTCTGCTAAGCTTGGGATTTGAAACGATGATTTGTCTGTGGTCTTCCCCTGAGCCCTGTTGTTGTGTAAAAGCTTCCTGTGTGTCTCTGCACTCAACCACAGACTTATTATATATCCAACACACCATATTTAAGAAAAACACAGGTCTTACATCTCACGAGAATGCTGCAATCCTTATAAATGTATCGGTGGATGGTCCAAACAGTTTAGCAGCTTTCACACCACGTTCAGGGCAGTTTTCTCATCTTTTCTTAACAAAAAGTTTAACACTGTCGTCATGTTTTGTTAATACCTTGTAGGGTAACCTAGAAACAACACATGCAATCACCACCTAGCTTAGTGAATGTGTGTTTTGCCCAGAAAAGAGTCCCCGGTCAAAATGTAATCTCCACCAAAACTGAATAAAACTCTGATATGTTGGTTCCATTATCCGCCTATTATTGACCTGTGGACAAATCATTGCAAAGAGCACAAAATGGTCTAAACATGTACAGAAATCTGACACAGACACATAAACAGACTGAAATCCAAAGTTTTCTTTAAGAAAATGTTTATCTGACTGAGCATCTTTTGGCCTTTTAATGAAAAACTCCTCTGCTAAGTGCTTTCACTCAGTAGTCACAAAACTGGGAGGAAGCTTGAATCAGCATAGATATTCAACTTAACTTGCAAACAGCCATAGCAGTAAACAATACATTCAGTTTCAAGCCGCCCCGTCATGCTTTGAAAAAAACAGAAGCACTCAGACAGTCAATTAAAAGCCTGTTTACCGACAAGCGTGCCAGACGAAATCTCAAACTGTTATTACGGTGTCAAAGCAGCAGCACATGCTCACAGCGGCCTTAGCTTCTCGGACGAGACAAACCAATAGTACGCTAGACTCCTGTGGAAGGGAATTTACAGGTAGCAGGTGGACTATGAGAACCAGCTGTTGTTTACTGGGTAGGAGGGACCGATTGTGGTCAATTAAATTCCCCTGCCCCTGCAAGCAGCACACTTAAATTTCAAGTCTCCTGAAATGTGCAAAACAAACAGTGTTGGACTGTTACTGAGGGCTAAAACACAGAGTGGTGGTAAACCAAAGGTTTGATAATCCTGTTTATGACTGCAGGTTTTAAGGAGGGAGAGGACAGAATAAAGCCGAAAATGTAACTGTTCTACCATCCACCGCTTTGACTGGGCAGTTTGCAGGTGGAGAACTGTATTCTACTATACTTTCAGCATCTTTCACCAAAAATTAACCATGTAGCACATGGGCTTCTGACCCTTCAGCTATTCTACATGACACAATTATCACTATTAGCTGAATAGTATCTCCAGCTCTGCACTGTTTAGAGAAAACCTTAGGTTTGTTTCATCCATTGTTACTGACTTCTAACCTTTTAGTCATCAAGTTAATTGCTGCCATGATGAGATGATCAGCCCAGTAGGATAAGCAACACCAATGGTCAGATAATCACACATACTGTATAAAAAAACGCCTTGGTCTTCTCTTCCTCGTAAGTAAAATAAGTTAAAGGTTTGCTTGTGTTGCCTTCCTACTGAACTGAGTGAGAGACATGTAATCATAACTATTAGGAATGATAGCAGAAGTCCAAAAATAGCTTCCAGTGTGTGTCTGCGGTACCAGAATGTTCATTAGATGTCATCAAAGCTGTGAGGGGGGGTTGGGTGATAGAGAGACTGTAAATGTGACATAATGTTGGTCAAACAGTGTATTCATACAGGTCAACACTAATGAATGTTTTAATCTTAGAAACCAAATATCCAAAGATTTTCCCATTAGGAGAGATCATTTTTCCATTCCAAGCTAATAAATAGGCTCATAAAAAAAAAGCCAAGGCTCCGGAGATGACTGTGGCTATTTTTATCCTCAACAAGATGCTTTGTCCTCGGGTGAATTAATGCAGAGTGGTTTTTAAGATAGAATCCTAAACGTGATGCTTTAGCCTTATTTCCTCAAGTTTTCCGCTCAGTAGCATAGCAACACTTATGGAGCCACCTATTTTGTCTCCAAATAAAAACACCTCAAACAGATGATGAAGAAGCAGGGGAGGATCGGATTTGCAAATGGTCCGAGCTGTTTGAATGCACTGACAGAAAAGATGTCCTCCTCTTCACAGTTGGCATTAAATCCACCAACCGGATTAGGAAAGCGTTATGGCGTTTATTTTCAGCACACAGGACAAGATAGATGTTTACTTGCTCCTCCATAGACCATTGTGTATATGTTTAAGAATGTTGAACATGACACACTGTGAACAGAGAATTATGCCTTGTAGAAAAAACATTTAGGGCTCTATTTTTTTAGCAGCACAACAACCAATGCTAGGAACGCCATATATATACCAGTTTTCAATCCAGGATTTTGTGGGGGGACCTTAAAGGGTGGCTCAATGACACGCTGAGGCCACCCTGAGCATAATCCCTCCACCTCCTTAACCCCCAGGGTCACTATGAGATTAAATAATTCTAGTTTCTTGTGCATGTGCTCTGTTTTTGGTTCTGATGCAACAACAGCTTTTCTGCACAGAAGATGAAGTTCCCTGGGTGCTAAATGTACCACTAAATCGGATTTTGGTTTAATGATGCTACTTCTGTTGAGCTGCTTTACTTCTACCAGCAGTAGTTCACTCTGTAACACAACATTTAAATAGAATGTACATTATCTGTGCTCACATTAGCAACACACTCTGTTTAATCCCCTTTTTAAAATTCAGACATTTATTAACTTGTTGCACTCATCTCACTTTGTATTCTTCCAGTAGTATAACTGAAGGTCTGAGGAGGCCGCTAGCAGCTTAAATGAGTTTATTTTTGCATCACGTTGTTTCCACTGGAGTTTGTCCTCTAATATATTGAAGTATCTGTTTTCAGATTAATCTTCCCAGGTGCTAAATTTACCAATAAATCTGATAGCGTCCTGTAGTGCCATGCTAGAACAATGCGCTGCTCTGAAAATGAGCCGTAATGTTAAGAGATCTGCCTCAGGCAAACTAACAAAATGCTCCTTCTTCTCCTCTCCCTGCCTCTCTCTGTTTCCCTTCCTGTCACCCGACCTCTTCATTCTTCCTCTCATGCATTCTGTTTATCTTCCTCTGTCTGTCTCTGTCTCTCTGTCATCTGTAGGTTCCAGAAGTAGGTGATCTCTGCTCCACCAACTGGGAATCCATGGCTGCCAGTTCTGCCACTTGATTCACTGCACTGTGAGTTCACTTCTGTTTTCTGTGTGTGTGTGTGTGTGTGTGTGTCTGTCTGTCTGTCTGTCTGTCTGTCTGTCTGTCTGTCTGTCTGTCTGTCTGTCTGTCTGTCTGTCTGTCTGTCTGTCTGTCTGTCTGTCTGTCCCTTTGTCCATCTGTGTTTTTTCTCATGTCCTCGTAGGCTTTTTTTGGTTGTTTAGTCAGCCTGTCCAGCATGCCTACTTGAATTAATGACATACCAAACCTCGGGTTCATCCTCTGCACTGGATGCCTGCCTGTGACTTTATTTGTGGTGCTGTTTTGAATTGAGAAATTTTCGTGACTCTAAAAACTGATGCCAAGAGAGTCTGGTTACTCCCTGTGGACCAGAGTCGTGCTGTGATTAGTCTCTCATGTTGTGTTCATTATTCTGCCGATTCCACTCTCAGGCACATTCTGCCATTAGTGTTGCAACACTGACGTTCTCCAGAAGAAAAACGGCATGTGTGAAGCCAACGTTCCAAACTTAATCACTGACAGGCTGTGATACTGAGTATTTGCATGATTTCATAACAGTGTTCTCTGTTCATATCTGACATAAAGCATACACAGCGGTATGTAGTATAGTATTGTTTGTTTGTTTTTAACATTGGGCATGATGAGCTGGATAGCTAAAGGAGCCGATGAGATGCACTACAGCTGACGCTTGCAGTAGAACATTACTGTATGTGAATATAGATTATGATATCGTGTTTTATACATGTGCCAATTGTGAAGTGTGGTTCTTGTAACATGGCAGAAATGAGATCTTAATGTTTTTATATTGATCTTTGACAGAAACAAATGGTGTTGCATTATGTGATGTGTGATTTTGGCCAGTTGAGGGAAGTGAAAGAAGATGGAAAGACAGCATTGATGTTTTATCGCCTTATAAAGGTGACAGACATGACTTTTTATCAGGGGGTTAGGGGTAGGGTTGTCAAAAGTATCAGGACTTTGATATCACGTTTAAAATGATGCAATCTCTGTTATATGCACATTTGATCGCTCAAAGCGTTTTTACACTACATATCTCATTTACAATCAATCAATCAGACTTTCTTTGTATAGCACTTTTCATACAAAACATATGACAGAAAGTGCTTCACTTAAAAACATAAAAACACCCCAACACCCACCCCATCTCATTCTAAACAAAGTATGACACAAACTGAGGAAGCTCCATCTCAGACAGGCAGGCAGGTTAAAAATGAAATCAATAAAAATAAATGAATAAATAAAATCAAATGATAACAATAATAAAAAGAAAAAGAGAAAAACCCATTAAAGATGTATGATAGTGAAATAATAAAACTAATTATGTAAAAATGTGTAAATAGCTAGATAAAAAAGAATAAAAGTAAATAGTGAAAATGGTGTAACAGAAAAAACAGAGAAAGTAAAAGCCATTCATACACTGAAGGCATCGGCTGCCATGTAAGGTCATTGGTTTGAGGAGCTAACCATTCATACACATTCACACACCCATGGCTTCAGGAGCAATCTGGGGTTCAGTATCTTGCCCAAGGACACTTCGCCATGCAGACTGAAGGAGACAGAAATGGAACCACCGATCATTTGATTAGTGGACGACCCACTCTACCCCCTGAGACGCACACAGTTAGTTAGTACTATTACTGACTCCTTGAAATACATGAATGTGTTCAAATAAAGTATAAAACCCACCCAGTTACACTGCAACTGGTCCTCCTATTTTTGTATTACTAATAGTGGTATTAGAGTTGCACGATACCCACGGTATACACGGTACCCCGCGGTACCAAATCATACCCGTCGCTACTATACTAGAAATTTTACACGACGGTACTACCGTGGATTACTATATTACCGGTGCCAGTCTCCGCTACATAGCGGCCGCCTCTGCTCTCCTCCCGGCTTCTCACTGCATGCTACTCACTCGTAAAAAAACATGGCATGTGCTGCAACCGAACTACACAGCTGCTGAATGATTGGCTGTTTGACGTCCAGGGATGTGATAGGCTGTTGCACGCTGGGTCCGCCCATCTGTTAGCTGATTGGCTGTTCGCGTGTTTCTGCCGGCAAGCATGAACTCCATAAAGACAGCTCCGCTTCGATAGAAACTCGCTTCAAAACAAACAACAAGCTAAAGTTCTGTCTCGCCCAGACACGAGACAACACACTCACCGTGGCAGAAGCACCGGGCCCGAGCAGCGAGTCTGCCGTGGCGTCTTTGTCGGTGGCAACACTAATTTTGCTTAAAAACAAACGTTGTTGTTTCAGACTAACTTGTACAAATACATTGCAGTTTATAAAAATAATAATAATTAAAAAAAGGCTGTAGTATCGCGGTAATACCCGGAACCGCAATACTTTGTCTGGTATAGTATCGTGGTTACTCATTTTAGTATCGTGACAACTCTAAGTAGTATAATATCAAAGTTTTCAATGCTGGTATCGTGACAACCTTACACTCTGCATATTGATAAGTGCAGCTTTATTGTTTTGTGAAACACTCATCCACACTTGTTAGCTCTTTTTGAACTCGTTGGGAGGATTCTTTTGATGACTTACTTTTGCGAACGTTGACATGCACTTATTACCTCGCTAATGATCTCTGTCTTTTCATGCCTCAGTGCCAGCTGGGTGAAAAAACAGCCATCTGTGTTGTTGTGTCTGGGCAGGTTTGGGTCCTCCTCTGTTTGCATGTGTTCGGCCTGCACAGCTCCCACCACAGATGTTACTGTGTGTGTACAATAACAATAGATGCTACGTGCTGTACTTGACCTTTAAGAAAGGAACACCACACAACCACTTTTGTCTGCAACATTTGCTTTTCTCTGGAGCTGTGTGAGTGTGTGTTGAGACTGACACACAGACACGGGCTGGAAAAAAAACATGCTTTTTTTTTCTTTTGCCATATAAATCAGAGGACTTTATTTGGAACAATGCATATTTTTACATGGGAAAGAACGTTTCATATTTTTTTATGAATTTTTAATATATTTCATAATGTACATATGAGCATTGAAGCAGTGCAGGATCATACTTGGCTTATGAGACACTTTTTTAAATCAAATTTTAACCATTCTTCATATTTTATAAATAAATGTTTAATACATTTAACACCCACGTCTTATTTTGAAAACCGGAAGTGTCCACACGCTGCAGTAAGCTAGCGCTGACTTTTCCGGTTTTCTCAAAGTATTTGCCATAAAGTCGGCAATAAGGGCGCACTTAAAAATATTGGAGCAGCTGACGTGACCACGCGAAAACAAGAGACGTGACCGCAGCTGTTTTTCTTCGGAACCAAGTCGTCCGTCTCCATCTTTGATTAACTCGCTCTTCACTTCTCTCCTCACTTGATACAGAAAGTACGCATGCGCGCAGGGGATTTTTCTGGGTGGGCGGGGCAGTGTGCTGCGTGCTGTGAGCAGCAGGAGTGAGTGACAGGCGAAATTCCGGAGAATTAAATGCAGACGGCTTAAAACATTTACCTGAACAGAGTATACTCGATATATCGCCCACCCCTACCTTCATTGTTTTTACCGCGAGCAGCCATCTTACTTCCGCATATACGCCCGCTGCCATGCGACCGCGATGCATCGGCGCATGTTTTACGCGTCGACGTATTTACATAATCGACGTAATCGATTACGTCGACAAATCGCTCCACCCCTACACAATACGCAGTTCATGTAGCTTATCACAATTTCACATCAATGTTACGTCATGACCAGTGGCACCAGGCGATCAAAGGGTCTCAACATGGACGATGAGAGACTAATTGTTAAAGTGGAACTACACACAATCATTTATGACACAACAGATGCTTTTTATAATCTCCTCCACGTCGGAGAAGCAAAGTCAGCTGTTTGTTGTTTTTGTTTTCTTTATACACAGTTTATCGTGGGGTCTCACGTACGTCCAGGATTTTCGTGTGAATACGGCCAGCTCACTATGTTGCCAAGACGCGCCCGGTGTGAGTTGACGGGGGTTCTCTTGTGTGACCCTCAAAAATATCTGTTACCTTTTTGATGATACACATTGGGTCTCTTTAATGATGATTCTAGATACCCTAGATATTCTAGATAATTTAAAGAATGGACAATGTATGCATGATGCTGCATAGGCATGGATCTTTGGTGATGCTAATTCTGCATAACTGTGAGTCTTAATATCATTTGAACAGGTGAGTTGTATATAAATTCACCCTCAATACAGTTGTCATGGACAGGGAAATTAGCTACAGAGACCAAAACAGTTTTTTGTACCAGGCATGTTAAACATGTTTAAGCCTGAAGTGGACGTTTGAAGAACTGCAGTCTTTGGCACTGCGTTGGCTTCATTTCCCAGCCACAGAGGCTGCTGCTTGAACCCACTGAGCTATTAGCCCTAAATTTCACCGGGCGCGCGCCGTGCTGCATGTGTGCCACAGTCTCGCAGTGATACGCAGCCGTTCTAGTCATGTATCAAACCCCACCAGCTCCACCATGGTCCGGTTCAGAAGCGTCCCAGAAGTGGGCCTCCACTCAGCTCCACGTTGAATTTGCAGCTGTTCTATTTTTGATGGACACCGCAGGCAGCCCACGTCAATTTACACAGAGCACCTCGAGCTGATAGGAAGCCAGACACAGAAACAGGATAGAGAATCTGGTGGATTTTTTAAAAATAAAATACCGCAGGCGCAAACTGCTGGTTGTAAAAACAGACAAAGGCGAAACTAATTAACTACATAGCATATTTACACATGTAGAAGCATGTTTAGAAGAACATACACTGGGAAAATGACCAAATACGAGCAAGTAAAAAAAGTCCAATGGAAGGAAAGTCGCGTGTAGGACGGACCAAAACAGCGTCGCGGCTTCTGGAGACTGACTCACTTCTGGAGCCAGCCTCAAGTGGACATTTGAGGAATTGCATTGGCTTCATTTACCAGCCACTGACATTGCTGCTTGGGCCCACTGCTGTTGCAGAATGTCTTTTTTGGACACCTTACTGTTAAATAAAGTGAAGCCACTTGTGTAACTTCACTTATGACGTGAATCTTTGATATAAAACTGAAACTCATTAATGAGGACAATGATTTTATTATCTCTTTGCTTTTCCATATTGAGTTTTTTTTTTCTTCTTCTTCATCAAAGTCTGTCACATGTTGGAAGAAAACCACTGATTTCACATAATTCAGACAGACAGTCGTGAATGTTTTTTCAAACTGGAGCCAGATTTCTGGATTAGCATAGCCATTCTCCAGAGAGCGCAGTGAGCAGGCAGGGAACCAGACAAAGCCATGGTTAAATCATTAGTGAAATAAGCCTGTCCTCTATTACCAGCCTGAAACAGTCCAACAGCACCATGAGAAATTTTTATTGGTGGTAATTGGGAACTGTTATCAAATCTGTTCCCCCTTCTCGTTTCTCCTCAACTCAGGCAATTGTTCTTCCAAAAAAAATAGACCTAGTTTCTCCAGCAGCTCGGGGCTGTTTCTGTCCTGTGTAGCTTCCTATATATTCTGCCCATAAATTCCTTTTTTCATGCTTTTACTCCAGAAGGAATAATTTAAAAAGTGCGTGGGCTTGTGTTGAATGTAAAAGACCTCAGAGTGTTGAGAGTAAGTTTTCTTTTTTTATATAATCTATCAGTTAAAATGTCTTTGATTATTTGTTAAAGGTTCAAACTGAATAAATAAATGGAGCTGGAGCACGCTTCCTGTGCTGTATGTTTCATGGAGGCAGAGAGGATATTCGTCAGGGTGGAGAAAAACCTGAGCTTTTTCACAGTCATCACCAACCTGCCCCTGGCTAATCACTGTGTCAGTTTTACACCACAGTGTGGAGAGAGTGAGTGAGTGAAACAGAGAGTGAGAGTGAACGAGCGCATGTGTGTGCGTGTGTGTGGCAGTGTGGGTGAGAGGTGAGAAAAAACTGTAAAGGCCAACTCACACCGGACGCGGAACGGAAGCGGCACGGTACCGCCGCGGTCACCGCAGCAAATAGAAGTCAGTCTAGTCAATGAGAGTACTCACACAGGGCGCGGCTCAGAAGCGTCCCAGAAGCGGCTCAACGCACCACAGCGCGAGCTTTCCGTTTCATTTCTATTTTTACCGCGAGCCGCGGCTGAACCTCAACAGAGCACTGCGCACCAGAAAGAAACCCGACACAGAATCAACATAATAAACTTCCGCCCCCTTTCAAAATAAAACACAATACGCAGTTCATGTAGCTTTTTACAACTTCACATCAACGTTACGTCATGACCGCTGGCACCAAGTGATCAAAGATCGATCAAAGGGTCTCAACATGGACGATGAGAGACTAATCGTTGAAGTGGAACAACACACAATCATTTATGACACAAGAGATGCTTTTTATAATCTCCTCCACATCGGAGAAGCAAAGTCAGCTGTTTGTTGTTGTTTTCTTTATACACTGTTTGTTGCGGGGTCTCGATTACGTCCAGGATTCTCGCGTGATCTCGCGTAAAAACAGCCGGCTCGCTCCGCTGCTGTTCCGCGGCTGAAAAGCGTCCGGTGTGAGTTGACGCCGGGCAAAGGACCGCGGCACTACCGTTCCGCTGTCGTTCCGCCTGCTGTGTGAGTCCCGTGTAAGAGAGAGAAGAAATTCTTATGATGACATGCTTGTTATTTATAGCCTTACAGCTGGATTGTGCATTAATATAAACCTGCTACAGCACTGTGTGTGTGCGTGCGTGCGTGCGTGCGCGCGCACGTGAGATTCAAGGTTTGAATGTTTCAGTTTGTTATGTGTTGACTGGAGATAAAACATGTGCATTCCCTCCTTTTTCCCATGACCAGCACATTAACACAGCAGTGACTGACTGTACATCAGTGCTTTAAGTTATTAAACGTGCTCAAAGAAGAGCGGCTCATGTTTGACCGGAGCGAGTGGAGCACTTGTGGGTTTCACACGAGCAGACTCCAGATATGTTTGACCGCCCACCTCCTGACTGTTTTCTTTGTGGTTTATGTTAAAGGATTCTTTTTTGTGTGTGCTCTCATTCGTTTTTGCTACTACTACAGGGAGCATCTAGAGTAGTGTTACTAAGGGGAAAATCTTTCTCATTTTGTGGAATTTGTACAGGACAGTTCCTCTACACAAATGGCTAGAAGTACAAGGGCTACTACACTAATCTCACGATACGATACACGATATTCAGCCAACAATACGATTTGATACCATTAACTTGTATTGAATTAACTAAACTGAAAACTGAAAGCATCAATTACACAAGTTATGGCTCTGACTAGACAGAGAGTGTGCAGCTTGCAAATGCTGGACAAAATAAATCTGCTTTTTGTCATATCACACCTCAAACAGTACTAGTGAAGAGTTTTTGAATGAAAATATTATTTTTCAATCCATTTGTCTGACATACATATGCAATTTTTTAACCAAATTGGTGAAGAACAAAAAAATAATGCCCTTTCAATAAAAAAAGGTCCTCTGTGGTTTTGCCTTATTTTCTTCAGGAAACATAAATTTTTCGATTGGTCTTTTACGGGGTGGCGTAGAACAACAAGGAAGAGTCGGACAGACATAAACTTCTCCGTCTTCAGCAGAATCTCAGGAAAACAGTGAAACAAACCACATCTCTCCATCATAAACCGTTTCGAGATATTCACAGACATGTAAAACTTTTGACTTTTTGGACGGATCCGCCCAATCCATCCCCAGAGTGCTCCACTTCTGCTTTTAGGCATGAAGGTGCTGGATTTATATTGGCCATTCTCTTGAGTCTCCTCACTCTGACTGTGTAAACAGGAAGAGGAAGACGTCGGCGTCTGTGTAAAGAGAGTATCTAGACAGGTAATTTGCTAGAAATGCTCTACAGCGACACTAGCGGCTGGCTGACCTGATCGTTATTCCTGCAAAGCCAACGGGGGAAATGGGCAGCGAGCGAGGCAGAACACAGGGGATTTGAATGGGACTTCATGTATCGATACTGCACATTTTTAACTGCTGTAGTGACGCAGACTCTGTGAACGCTGAAGCAGCACACACTGTTTTTTGTGTTTGTTTTTTTTCCCTAAAAAACAAGAAACATTTTGTTTCTCATCCAAATTTATGTGATCAAGTAGAAATTCTGCACATACAGTATAAATTTGTGTAAGCAGTCGGGGAGCTCTACAGAAGCAGTATTTTATTTAATTACAGAATAGTTTCATGTTTAGTAAATGATATTTGCATTTAGTCAATCAGGAAAGTAGAAATACTCTATACCAAAAAATGATAAATGATCTGCAGTACCTCAAACGTCCACTTGAGGCTGGCTCCAGAAGTGAGTCAGTCTCCATAAGTCCCCATGTTCAAATGCCCAGCTTCACAGCAGAAATAAACATGTTTACAGCCTGGTACAAAAAACAGTTTTGGTCTCTATAGCTAATTTCCCCGTTCATGACAACTGTACTGAGGGTGAATTAATATACAACTCACCTGTTCACATTATATGAAGACTTGAAGTTATGCAGGATTAAGAGCGTGGACGCTTTGATTGACAGGTGGGTGCTGCCACAGATGTGTTTGTTTGAGCACCCAGGTGTCATTCAGTCTGCCTCGGGTCCACTAATGATCCACGTCTTTGGCAATTTTTAGATTAGTATTAGGCCCCGTTTACACGTACACGGGTATTTTTAAAAACGGAGACATTTCCCTTCGTTTGTATCTTTTACACGCAAACAGTGAATTCGCCTCTGAAAACGAATCTTTCTAAAAACTCTGGCTAGAGTGGAGATTCTGGAAAACTACGGTTTTGCATTTGCGTGTAAATTGAGATAAACAGAGTTTTAGGCAGCTGATGCGCCAAAAGTGCGACCAATGTTTACCTTTTGCTATGACATGATCATGGAAGCATTCAGAGTAGCAGTGGCATTTTATTCTAGTGCAAACACTTTTCATGGTTTGCATTTGCATACACAGCTGATGTATCATGTCGAGGACCAGAGCTGAATGAGGGCTCGGAGGTCAGCAATTTTGCCACTTCTCCCACCTATTCGAAGACCCAGTCGTCGTCACTGCCAACGTCGCTGGTTTTGGGTCCGACCCGGGCGGACTGCTGTCTGGTGGGATAACTTTGAAAATGAAGTGGTTGTTCCGGAGGAGTGGTGTATGCTGGCGCTTGATGGCGTATTTATGTGGTATGATGTAAACGAAAACTTTTTTGAAAATGATGCTATGTGCACGATGTTATTTTGGAAAACGGAGGGAGGGAATTATTTGTTTCTCAACATACCCGGCTATGTGTAAACGTAGCCTTAGGCAGAAGAAGCAGGACTTTCCAACAATGGCGGCAGCCAGCACCACAAATTCTGAGCTTCAAAATGGCATTGCTTCTAATTTTCATTGCTTTTAATTTTATTACAGTTAGTTTAATAGAATACAGTTGAGCAGGCTGAGCAGCATCTTTAGTTTTAGTTTTTCTGCTTGAACTCTTCGTCTTGTCCTCGTATTTTTTAAGATAAAACCAAATGTTCAGCACCCCTTTAATAAAAATACTGTTAAGCGTCTCCATAGAAGCATTATGACAAATTCATTTCACTTTTTCAAATGGAGAGATTTATTTGTGTATTTTATTTAATTTGTTATGAAGGTGTGTTGCGTTGTGTTGTGTATATAATGCACTCCCACTCATCTGGCTGTGTCTGCTCTGCCACTTTGCTGGTGTTTGTCTGGAGGCCAGCGGGTTGCTCTCCCCTGAGACATGCACTGGCTCTTTCCCAGGCCAGACTGCAACAACTCTCCCAGAGCTTGCACAATACTGAACACCGTGCTGGAATGTTGCTGCCCCCCCTCTTCTCTCTCTCTCTCTCTTCTCTCTCTCTCTCCTCTCTCTCTCTCTCTCTCTCTCTCTCTCCTCTCTCCTCTCTCTCTCTCTCTCTCGCTCTCTCTCTCTCTCTCTCTCTCTCTCCTCTCTCTCCTCTCTCTCTCTCTCTCTCTCTCTCTCTTCTCTCTCTCTTCTCTCTCTCTCTCTCTCTCTCTGCTCTCGCTCTCTCTCTCTTTTTTTCTTTTTGAGTTTGCTCTCCTCTCTCTCTGTCATGAGTTTCTGCTACTGCCTTCTCTCTTTGTGCCTTCCTCAGTCTGCAGAGAGGTAGACGTCAAAAGATTTAACACAGCAAGTCTCATTGGGTGGGTACCTTCACCCTTGTTCATACTCCCTTAGCTTAAAGGATAAAGATAGATGAAAATGAGATCTAATGCTCCTGATACATACTCGTACAAAACAACTTTTGGGGCACAAATGGAAACTTGATATTTAAAGCTAAGTAAAAATCAAGTCATGTAGAGCAGATTTTTGTCCAAGAGTATTAGGGGTTTACAGTTGAGCTCCCCACTGGCTATACTGAATCTAAACTGCATCCTACCATGTTGTGGGATTGTTGAACAACTTGGATTGACAGTTGGAACTGCCAAGGGCTAATGAGTGAGCCTTAGGACGGCAGCAGGACATTGTTTTGACCGAATCATCTGGTTTTACATTGGCTGTTCCAAGTTGAATCTGTCAGTGAATCAGCTCTGTGAGGTGAGCTTTTTAAAACAAGGTTGTCTGGTTGTCACATTACTCATCGCTGTCTGTCAACACTACTACTAAATAGGCTCGTACAGTCCGTGTTTTTAGTTTGTTTGCTTTGGTAAGGCTCGAGGCTTGATGGAACTAAAGAGGAGGCCCAGTAAATTCTGTGGCTAAAATGTGTGCTCAGATTGCAAAGCAACTGAATTCACCCACTCCCCTATCCTTCATGGTTTCACTTGGCAGTGAAAATACTAGTAATGAAC